>OY728137.1:1821786713-1823036713 GCA_963277665.1 Viscum album | reverse complement strand
GGATGATTATGGGGTTGAATTATCAATATGGATAAGGTTTTGAGAATACAGGGGGATAGAGGATGTTTTATAGGATGGATTAGGCAGTGGTTGGGCAGGCTTGGTCTTTCACTACTTTGTGTGTTTAACCAATATATTATTGGTTTGTTGGAGGTGGTGGTAATTTTCATTTGGAAGGGTGGTATACTTGTTTTTTATGATCAATGGAGAGGGTAAGGAGTGAGAGATTAGATAGGGGTTTGGGAAAGGGTCATCGGAATTTGTTTGTGTTTGAGAATGGAGTTAATGGATTGAGGGGATATTGGGGGATTTGGGGTGTTGGTTGGGATATGAGGCAATAGATAGTAGTGAAGAGATGTAAAGAAGGGTATTAATCAACTAAAGTAGAGTTTGGTGGGTTACCTGATTGATTCAAGGTCTTAGTGGTATATTTGTTTGAGGATTGCGTGTCTTGGAGGTTAAACCATGAAAGAGAGAGGGGATGAAGCTCAAGATGAAATCTAGGTTTTATGTTGGGTATTTAAATGCATTTAAAATGTTATGAAATTACACCATTGGTTATGATATTAATTTATTTGGTTTCTAGATCCATGAATTTTTTAAAATTATTTTCTCTAAAGTGTTTCATTGAGGGATGATCCATCATAGTGTAACTTTAGAAAGTAAATTTTACACTTTAAAGCTTATAGAAAGGCTTGTATCATGGAGTGACCCTATGAATGTTTGGTTCCATTATGTTTGTATACATTTTTTTGATTATAGAATGACCTATAACACAATACCCTGATTTATCATGGAATAATAAACCATGGTTCTGTAAGGTTCCATTATAGAGTGAGCACTTCCCTATAATTTTTTTGTTCCCTTATTTTCCATGAAATAAAAAAATTATGGTGTGGTTGTGAATGATGAACCATTATCCATTATTCCCTATCAATGGTTGAGGTTGTGGGGTATCATTATATATATCATAGTTGCAAGCCCTTGAATTCTTGGTAATCCTCTAATTAGTTGCACTTTCAATTACAATATATGGTCCATATATCAATTAAGATACACATAAAACATGTGAGAGTAAATCATAGTAAGATTAAAAAAATATTCCCCTAATATAAACCGTAATATACTATTGTATTCATGAGAAAATAATCAATATTATAACATGAAAATTAATGAATTAATTTCTTGTTATCATGTACTAACTTGACTACCTTCAATCACAACCCTACTATGTTCCAACATCAGTGGTTATGTATAATAGTTTAATCGAGAACATACCATAGGATAAAATGGGGAAATGGTTAAAAATTCTAGTTCATCATATTTATATAATAGTATGTATTCCTTATAAAAATATCAATATGTTTAAGAAATAGAATATAAATAAGCATTGTAAATATAACTAGTCTATCTAATCCATTTATTAGAAATGATTTATAATTACAATATTTGTCCATTAGATCCTTTTAGTAGAAAGGATTCATTATAAAAAAACAAGTCTATATAATTGATGGACTATCATGGATTATTGGTTTCACAACCATTTTATATAATAAATAAACTTATAATGATACCCAACATAATATTGGTCTATCCAATCCTCTTTTATAAAGAAATATATAGGTGGTGGATCATGGGAAACCAGCCTAAAAGAAAATATATTGTGTCCCCGTAGTTTTCCATTGGGTTACAAGTATATGAATCACAATTAAAAGATATTCATAATCCCAAAATAATGTTGTATAAAAACATTATTAATATAGTAATCAAAATAACATATGGTATATAGAACCTAATACTAGTACTCCACTAGTTTCTGGAATATCCATCATTCCTATATCCTGAATGACATATATCTAGTACATGTCACCCTATCATGGAATAAATTAATAATAATAATATAATCTATCACTCACTAATACACATGGGATAACCCTTAGATACAATAATATGATATATAATCCATTTTAAAGTGAATGGATTAGCTATCCCACTTCATACATGGGAATCTATCACACTTTGTTCCATAAGATCTATTTAAATTTCATACCTATTAAAACAGACTCATTTTCTTCTCAACCTTTATTATTATATAGAATATAGAACATGCCCATTTTCAACTCAAGAGAACTACTGGTGTCTCACTCTTAATATCATCAATTAAATACTACTTCAATAGTGGTTACAACCTAAAGGTATATTCCCAAAATAATCTCATTCACCTATGAATGTTAGTGATCCCATCAATAAACCAACCCCTCAGACCACCCTTAGAATATTACTGACCCATTCCCATTGAGACACTGAAGGATTACCCTCACTAGTTAGGCCTTAATAGTCATTATATTCTTCTAAATTGAGAGATCATCTATCAAGAATTTCATTATTTCAAGATGATATTATTTATTCTAGAAATAGATTCAATTTCATCAAATTAGAGGATAGACTGTTAGGAAACACCATAGTTCATTCTATTTATTAATAAATTATAATCCCTTTGAACCCTATTCCTTGATCACTTGAACATTGAACCTTCAACTTAGTATGGGAAAATCAAATAGAATCAATGAAAGTTCTTAAATAAGTTCAAATAAAACTAATTACTTAAGTAGTAAGTGGTGAATTATTCCTGGTAAGGTAGTCAATTTTATCTAGTTCAATTTCATAGTGATGTTTTGAAAGAAAGTGTTAAGTTCTCAAGGATGCCTGTTTGTGTTTTATGAAAATAAAACAAAGATTTAATAATTAAAACATGTTTTAAACCAATCAATCAATTATGGAATTCAAAATAAAGAGTTAAGAATAGGCATCCAACCTCAACCTCAAGGCACATTGCATTTGATGACGATAACTCAAATATTCATTTTTTCCCTCTTGCATGTATATTCACCTTCACATATATATATAAGGAAACCTAGCCTATATGTACATATTTTTATGGAAAAATATGCACAATGGGATCCTTAGATACATGTTTTTACTTTAATAGACCCCTTCACACTTACACATGTATGCATTTTTCATATCTATATATAATCACACTTAAACCTAATATATATAGTCATACTTCCATGAGTGAATATATATAAATGGGAACTTATATATGTATATTCCTACCTATTAATACACATATAAGTCACCTTCGACAACGACAACTCGAATCCACCTTAATAAGATCCATGAAACACTAAACAAATATAGGAAACCCAAAAATTACAAAAGACCTAATTAGAATTACGCCAAAGAATAAAAATGGAAGAAACCTTACCTAAATCCGATACCAAACTCACTATATTCAATGATGGTGTATAGAACTAGTCTCATTATAAGAAACCACCCGTTAAGAAATAATGGGAAAAGAAGTGTGATATAATGACTTCTTATATATATGTGATCAATGTGTCAACTGTACATGATAAATGATACAAGAATCCATAACAAAAAATGAACAAATAATATTCCTATTGATATATACATCCAAATACTAAATAAAATGATCATTAATAAAGTATTTTTGTTCAAATTATATCCAATTTCATTCAATACATACACCATGGAGTGATATCATGAATCACTAGATAACACAAAACACACCATGATGGATTTTACTACATCATGCCTTATACATTGGTGCATATTTACAATAATATAACACTTTCATGTATGCATCATATGTTTTATTTAAATCATTTAAAATCAATTATAAATGATTACAACTCTTTTGGATATTATTTTCATATAAACACCCTCAAAAATTAGGATAAAATATTGTACGAAAATTAATCCTAATTCTATGCCACGCTATATAACACTAAATTCCATTTTATAATTTAGAAAATTTATAATTACCCAATCAATAATTATATAAAAATGGTCTCTAATAGAAAAAAATCATTTCTAATCAATCTATAAAGGGTTCTATAGTGATCACAATAAAACAAACTCATATATTTAAATGAAAGTGACCACCATAGGAGATATCTATATACATAATTTTAATTCTTTTATAATATTTTTTTAAGTAATTGAGTAAAAAATAGTCATAGAAAAATTTCATGTATTATATAACATCTCATATGTTCTCAATTATTCAAAACATGTCATTAATCTAAGTAGATATGTACATTACATGTCACTTAACTAAGATGTTTTCAGTACATTGGTGAGACAAAAATTCATTATCTTATATGAGATATTATTATCAAAATATGTGTTCATTATAGTAGGGATAAGGTGCCTGATATATTGAATTATAGAATTTTTTATCTTAAAAAAGGTGAAAGATGAAGAATGAGAAGGTAAAATTTTTACCTTACATAAAATAAATATTACAAGTTTTATCTTGAATTTTAGTTTAATCATTTCAGTTTGAGATTATAGAATCACTTTAAGTAGTAATTCCATTCATTTCTTCCATTTGGATTTCCTATGATTTTTGAGTCTTAGAAAATCGAGTTTTATGTGTCCTTTATTCCCACATCAATACTATATAAGATTTGAATGATTTATATTCAAATATGAATTATCTTATGTGATATATCCTTTAAGAAAAATATATTTAATTATTTTGTGTTTGGATACACCACTTGAATGTGACCAGATTTCCTATAACTAAAACATAATTACATCTTAATACTCTTTTCTTTGAAAGTGTTCTCCTCAAGTTCTTTCTAGATTTCATAAGTAGTAGAGCATTAAATTCAAAAAAAAAAAATTTCTAAGAAAGGAGCAATAAATAATATTCATTACCATGAAAATAAGATCATATTTAACAACATCATCGACTTTCAAATCAACCAGATTATATTTAAGTAGAACATAATATTTAATTAGAATATCCCAAAAATAAAATATAAATATTTTCAAGATAAACTTATAGAATGATTTTTCACTGATTATACTTACTAACATTGATTTTTTTGAAAGGATTAATTCAAAAAAAATTATTCCTCAAGAAAATAATCACTAAAAAAGTTTTTTCCTTTAGTCTTGTTAAGAATTATGACATAAGTTATCTAAAAATATTATGAAATATATAATAAGTTGGATAAAAAAATATGCCAATAAGAGCCTTCTATAATACCAATTTTTTGATCTAAAATGGGTAATATAAATGAAAAATATGGGGGGAAATTTTCAATCTAAAAATGTTAATCTGACCGAAACCTTAATAATATAATATGACGGGTTAAAATATAAAAAAATTCAACCAGAAATATTTATTTACTTAAAGTGTAAGGGTTGAAAAAATAAAAGAGATGAATAAGAAAGCACAAAGATTTTTATAGTTGTTGAAATTTAAATAATCACATGTCTACTCATCACACTCATAATTTAATAGTATGATACCCATTATAAGAACAATGAATTTTGATGAGGAGTCACTACCCTTTACATCCAGACTTTTTTACACTTGGATTCACTACCAAAAACAACTTATCTTTTTGAATTAAAAAAACCCATCCTATTATAGGTGAAGACCCAAAATATACTTTCAAAGGCTAATTCCTACCCTCCTTTATTTTTTAGGTGCATTAATGACTTGGGAATTTATAAGAGAAACCCTAAACCTAGACTTTCAAGTTGTAGTATTAATCTCTAATATTTTTTATGTTAAGAGGAACCTAGGATTCCCAAGGTTTAACCGTAAGAACTATTACCTTTTATGGGTAAAAAAACCCACATAAATTTTGTAAGGGTAGTATAACCCTATTTAACATGCACTATATGAAATAATTTTTAGTTTAGAAAATTACATAGAGTGAATGAATAAAAAATGAAACCAATGAATAATGGTTAAAGAAGATATATGATTCTAAAATAGGTGGAACATATTCTATTAAGGTTGAATAAGATAAATCTCATGTGAAAATAGAAATGTTAGTATCAATGATGAAGCTTTTTTAGGATCAAATGATGATGTTCAGTGAGTATAGCAGAACAATGAGGATCAAATTTTTATGTATCAAAAAATGGTATCCATTACATCAATTATATCAATGTATGATTTGGAATCTTTAAATATATGATACAAAAAATGTCTATAGTATCCTCTTCAAATTATACAAGACTTATTCCTAAAGATGTCACATGCATGATTCTTAAATATCTCTCCATTATAAAAATAGAATAATAATAATAATAATAATGCTAAATAAATAAATAAATAAATTATAGAAATAAATACACCCTGAAAATTACCTATAATTATTCATAAATATATTCCTTTGATCATCCAGGAATTTCATAATAGATTCATCAAACCATAATAATTAAACCAAGAATCATAGTTCAATTACAACATGATCATTTTGGAATTTTAAATTTATATAGTGAACTCATATGATGAAAATGATTAGTGACATGATGTGTTGTCCAAGTAATCCATGAAGAGAGTCATTGACACTCATTCAACTAAGGTTCCACCATCAATCATTTAGCAAGTTATTTGGTCCATGTTGACTATTAAGTTAATGTGATCCCATACCAATCTGTGGACAAGATCACATAAGTCATGAAACATGAAGAAAATAATAATAATTATGGTAAATGAACATAAAATCATAAATTAAGCAAGATAATCAATAAATAAAAGCTCACCTACCTCAACTGATATAATTAAAACCAAAAATCACAAATCATCATAATAAATTCTAAACTCACTAGAAAACATCACGGTTCCAAAACCTTGAGCAACAGGGTGTGGTCCACTCATGGAACACTCCCAAAAATAATCCACATGAAATCCACAAATTAAACAACCACATCAATGACCAATTTCACCCAACATTTCTAGAAATTCTAAAAAAATCCATAAGGAAACATACCTCAAGTCAAATTTTGAACTGTATCCGTAATATATCCTATCAAGACATCCTCTAAAATCCATATATGAAAGCTCCATCAAGTGAGATGATTTAACCATGCACAGGTAAAATTTTCTCCATAAATAGTTGGACCAAAATCAAATAAGGTGAATTAGAAGGAAAAAAAGAGAAGTGGAGAGATAATTTACCTCAAACTAACATGATAAAACCATACCAAACCACCCAAATTGAAAAGTGAAAAGAGAGTGGATGTCATGAGATAAGGGACCTGATCAAGTTATTCCCAAGAGTAGGAGGTAGAGACGGTAATTTCGATTGTGTGGAGGATGGGGAGATAAATCCTGAAGAGGGGAAGCACTGACCGATGCACTGAATAGAGGAAGAACACTTGAGGAAGCGTATGAAGGAGGGAAGGAATGCATGATGGATGGAGGAACTGTGAATGGATAAGTTAGAGAAGGATGGAGGAACCACAAAGGAGAAGACGATGAAGATCAGGTGAGGTAGAAGTTGGTTGGGAAATTATCATATGAGGAGAAGAGTTTTAGGAGAGGGATTGGTTGATGAGGTGAGTGGTAGAGGAAATCCCTGAGGGAGGATAAAAACTGAGGGAAGATGTTTCTATGAGGGAAGATCTATCTATGGGTATATCTAATCTCAATCCATGGACTAGTTAAACTATGGATATAGGTTTGTGGATATGGGTCATTTTCTAGTAGTTTTAGAATGATTTAAACCAATGAAAAAGATATTGGGTGGAATATTTTATGTTTTTTATTTTGATATGTAATATACCCCAAGTAAGGGAAATATACTTATTGATTCTCTTAGAAAGAAGCTTCAAATGAAGGTAGTGTTTGAATCCAAGGAGGAATGGTGTTTGATGGAACTTTATTTTGAAACTAACCTTGATATAAAAGAATATTGTTATCAAAAATAGGTTATATACCCTGAGGGGGGGGGGGGGGGGGGGTGAATCAGGGTATGCTAGATTAAAACAATTTCCCCTTAATATCTTGTTTTATTGTTAAAAAAAATAATATTCTCTCCCTTTACCATAATAATGTAAGAACAAAAATTAAATCATGCATGAGACACAACAATTTTACTTGGTTCACCCACACTGAGTTATATCCAAGAAGCACATGATGACAGTGTTTCTATGTACCAAATCCACTATAGGGAACTGCTTGTACAAAGTTCAGAGTGGACTCACTATCACTCCCAGTTTACAACCAATCACAATTTTAAATCTCACTGCTCCCTCAATTGAATTTTTCTCACTAATCCTTTATAATATTCCTCATTTGACCACTTGAATCAATTAGTATTACATCTCATTTAGTGCATCATTAAGTTCCACTTTCACCCACTTGATGAATACACCTTGAACAAAGAATTATTGGAAAAATTCTTACAGGTTCACAAAAATTTGGTTTTCTGTTAACCTTTTCATTAATTACATGAAACTCTACAAACTTGCATGAAACTATTATGTTTTGTCACATAACTCCTAACTTGCATGAAAATTTTATGTTTTGTTGTGGAAATCTAACTTTCATGCAACTTTTTGACTATTGTGGAACTCCTTTGGTTTGATAAACACAAGTCCCCATTCTATGTGCAACTAATACTTATTATGCACAAGAAATAGCTTTTTAAAACTCTTTCATGATTCAAAACCCTGATATTATCTAAGGGTCGAGCTATTGAAATTAGATGGGTATCCTTCTATTTATAGACACATACAACCTTGAGTGAAACTTTCTTTCATAACTTGAACTACGAAGACAACTTCCAATGACTGATAAACTTTAGGATTTGACACTTCCTATGGCACACAACACCATATCTATTTTACAGGAATGCACAACTCTTCCTATTTCATACAACTCCGACATTTTTGCAATTTAAAAACTTTCACATGACTCTAATTTTTTTTTTATTTTGATGTGATAGTCATGAATATTCACTTGTGCATAAATTTTTGAAACAAATTCACCCTCACACACAAATTTTTACATTTACAAAAAAATAATTCCTTTTCCAAAACACTTCTTTTAATCTTCTAAAATTTAGACCCCAAAAATTCAGCAAACACTAATAAATAACACCATCTTGTACACACAAATTTCTGTACCACTTTCAGAGCATCTATTCATCAGTCATGAATCTTTGTTAACATACCTAGTCAATAATCATGATAGAAATATATAAATGATCTTTTCAAACTTCTTTGTTAACAAACACAATCTACATAAAAACACTACAAAGTTACCTTGAGAAATTTTTCCCAACAATCTCCCCCTTTAGGTTTGTTGAAAAATATTCACTCATTGATACCATGTTAAAGAATCTTACCTCTTCTAAAAAAATTCTCTTCATTCGATTCAAGATAGAGATCAAAGATTAATCCAATACACATTATAATCCCACATGATCCATGATCGGTGTAAGAAATAATATTAGAAATAAAATTTCATCAACGAGTCACTTAATTCTTGATACCAATTGTAGAAATGCATGTGGAGTTCAAGAATACACCATTCTTCATCTATGTATTGTAAAATGCTAGCATCATGAACTAATCTCATGATTTATCTCCATTCAAAGTACTAATTCAACATTATTAGATTTAAAACCCCCTGCTTCGCTTCCCCCTATCAACTTCTCCCCCTGTCATGATCAAGATATTTTCTCCCCCTTTATCAATGAACCTAAAGGTTATTACTTTGTGAATGCAACGATGTAAATAACACAAATCAGAATATAAGGTAAAACACACCATATCTCAGGGATAGGAGGTCCCATATCCACACTATTTTAGTGTGGGGAGTCGAATGAACTCCAAGATCCAGTCGATGTCATTCAAACAATTCTTTGGATAAATCCTTTTTCAGATTGTACTCAACCTATAGTTCTATAGGCACATACTCCAACTTTATGGGCCCTAGATCCACCTTATCCTTCATAAAATGATACTTTATTTCATTGTTCTTCATTAATGAATGATGGAATTGATTTTTGAAAAGATTTATAGCACTTGAATAATCACAATAGATTCTGATCAAAGACTTAAATTGAACTCCCTTATCATCAAGATACTACTTCATCTACAATAACTGCATGAAATCTTGAGTAGTTACAACATATTCAACTTCTGCTATGCTCAATTAAATTCAATCCTATTTCTTGATTAGCCAAGAAATAAAAAATCTACCAAGATAGAATGAACCAGATGATATTGATTTTATATCATCTTATGATCCGAACCAATCTATATCAATATATCCTATTATAACTATTGTTGTGATTTTTTATTGTATAGTAAACCAAAATACACCATGCCCTTGATAAAAAGAGTATTATTTTTTATATCTTGTAAGTGGATTTCTTTGGGACTGCTTTGATACTGTGTTGCTTGGCATATGGAAAAAACAATACCAGGTCTTGTAACTGTAAAGTACAATAGACTACCAATTATCTACCTATATTATGTAACATTAACCACTTTTCCTTTATAATATCATGATAGTTTCATCCAGGTAGGCACCAAAGATTTCTTATCCTTGGAATTTTCCATTCCAAATCTTGTCAAAATATCCTTAGCATATTTTTATTGAGAAATAAATATTCCATTCCTTACATGTGTTACCTATAAACCAAGGAAAAAGGTCAATTAACCAATCATTAACATTTAAAACTCACTTTTCATAAAATTTTCAAACTTTTTGAAATTACCTTCATCTGATCCACCAAATATTATTTGGTCAATATAAAATAGTACCATCATCCTTTGATTATTGTCATTGTTAACATAACCATTGTAACCAACTCCACTATTATAAAAATCGATATTTTTCAAAAACTGATCAAGTATTGAATTCCAAGATCTCGATGCTTGCTTCAGCCCATTTAGATCCTTACTAAGATAAAAAACTATGTTCTCATCTTCATGAATTAGAAAACCATCTGGATACTAGATATATACTTCTTCTTAGATAACCCCATTATTAAATGTTGACTTGATAACCATATGGAAAACATTGAATTTTCTTTTCACTGTTATGGCCAAGAATAGAGGAATAGTATCAAGACTTACAACAGGTGAAAAAATCTCATCAATGTCCATTCCCTTGATCTGGGAGTATCCCTTACACACTAGTCATTATTTGTTCAAAATTTCTAGTCCATATTCATTTAGTTTGTTTTGGAAGACCCATTTGGTCCTGATGACATTCTTATATACCAGTCTCAAAACACTCTTCCATGTATGATTCTTCTCAATTTGTTCAATATCTTTGTTCATAGACTGAACCTAGGTCTCATCACCAGCCAATTCATTAAAATATTTAGGATCTACCTAAGATAGGAAGGATTTCTATTGTAAAGACTTCATTCTCTATGTTTGAACTGGCACTTCCTGATCATTGATGATATCTTGCCTCTAAATTTCAGCTTGAATCTTTAGATTTTGTACATATACATATTTTAATTACTCCAAATCATTATAAATATCTTCTTATGAATCAATATTTTCTACTTATACCCCATGAGATGCTTACTTCTCATCACTATCACTAGGGAACTATTCATTGTGTTGTTAAAGATTCTGTTCATTCTCTAATATAGTGAAATAATTTATTTCAACTAATTTTACTTGCCTCTTGTTGAATCATTTATATGCTTTGATTTTTCTTGAATATCCAAGGAATATCCCATTATCTCAATGAGACTCAAATTTCCTATACCTTTCCTTATTGGGAATAATACAATTAATTCCAAAGATTTAAAACTATTTCAAAGTTGGATTCTTTTCATACTAAAGCTCGTACATAGAATTTTCTTCCTTTGTACACAATAAAGCCCTGTTGGGTATATAGACTGATGTCAAGACCACGTCCTTCCATATTCTCTATGACATGTCTGTTTCAATAAAAATTATTTTGGACATGTTTTTTATGATCCGATTTCTCCTCTCAACCACTCCATTTTGTTGAGGATTTATCACTATTGAAACTTGATGTCTTATCTTATGTTTCTCCATATAATATTCCACTTGAATATCTTTGAATTTCATACCATTATTAGTACAAAACTTTAGTATCATTAGTCTAAACATCCTTTCAGATTACCTCTGACATTGTTTTATGAAACTAAATATGTCAGACTTGTAGGAAATGAAAAATACCCATGCCATCCTACAAACATCACTAATGAAAAGAACACAATACCTATTATGTTAAATGTATCTTATTGATATGAGTCCAAAAACATCTGTATGTACCAATTCAATAAATTTGGTTGATTTTTATTCTTTTTAATTATATTTATTTCTAATAATATTACCCTGTTGAAATGCATCGCACGTGTGAGTACAATCATGAGATATCTTTGGGAGATCTCAAGATACATAAAATTTGACCATATCCTCAAAGTCTTGTTAGAATATATGGCCAAGAATCTTATTCCACAACTTGTTTTCTTCCTCTCGGAAAAAAATCACATATCTTCTTCTCTACCCACATGTTAGAGATTTCCCTTTGCACACTTACCGTGTAAAACAATTATTCCATCTTTTCCCTTAACAATACACAACTTCTTGGTAAATCTTATAGATTAACCCGAGTCAAACAATTGAAAGATACTAATCATGTTGTAATTGATACATTTAAAAACCAATACATAACCAGGTTTCATAACTTTACCCCAAAATTTGTATTTTCTTGAGAAATTAATCTTTAGGTCTTCATCATTTCCAAATTTTACAACACCTCCTTATCATACTTGATACCTGCAATAATATCCTTATTTCTCATCATATGGGATGTACATACACTATCAAGGATCTATAAACCAACATGATATGATGCTTTAATGGAATTATATGTAACCAATATGTTTTTAGATATTTTATTTTTGATCCATGTCACTAACTTCATACATGATGTGGACTAATATTCATGATCATCCTTAGAGTTTAACAGACCAACTTCATCTTGTACCGATGCAAATCAATTTTTCATATTCAAATCACTTGATGATTCATTTAGTTTCTACTTACAACCAATTTGGTTATGTTTAGGCAAATTAATCAGTATTGTTGATGATAAATATCTTTCCATGTGTCCGAATCCTTCACACTAGAAGTAGTGAACATCAAAATTATTCTCCAAATATTGAACTTTATGTGGCTTCCTTTGATGATCTTATTCCCTTCAGTACCTTTTAGATATGGAACATAAATTTTGAGAATGTACCATTTTTCTAAATCAATAACACCTAATACAATGTGTATTTCTTTAAATTATTATAGGATCAGTTCCTCCTTAGGTCTTATGAGTATTTTGATTCTAATTTGTATCCAAATATATTTTCAACATTGGAGTGGGTGCTTGTGGTTTAACATCAATCAACATATATTTTTGTTTGTGATCAATCCCTATACCATCCTTATCATTTAGATTTGACTGTTTATTTTGTTTCACTGGACCTCTATGCTTCACTTCCATCTTTTCTATTGCTTGAGAAATCTTCTTTCCCAACGTCATATCAATATTCAAGAGTCTCTCTTGATTTTATAATTTTATTCATAGGTTAATGGATTCCTCTTAATGTTCTTCAATATGTTTTATTTGAACTTTTCTGGTGATAGTCAAACCATTGATCAATATTTCATTTTCATTAAATTTGAGATTTTACTTAACAAGATTTTCTAAATTCTCTAGCATTGAAGACTTAAGATTTTCAATTTATTACACTAGCTTAGACTTCTCTTCTTCCTGCTACTGCATATAAATTTTGGCATCACTAACCACTTTGTTTTATTTCTTCATTTTGACTCTCCAAACATCTATCTCCTCAAGAGAATCTTCTAAATAATCCTAGAAATCTACTCTTACTTCGACTTCTTCTTCATTATTTCCACTTTCTTCCCTCATCTGATAGCTATCTACAACTACCACCACAACATTTTCTCCATGCTACTTACAGTTCTCAATCTCTTCAACCTCATATTCTTCTAAACAATGATTTTTTATTAAAGCATATTCTTATTTTTGAAGAAAATTATCTTAATTTTTTTATTCCTTTCCTATAGTATAAATACTTATTCATGGAATTTTTTACTTCATCCTCATCATTATATTGAAACTTATTAGGTCACCTTTCTATAAGATGTCCAACCTTTCCACATAAGAATCATGCAAGTATAAGTTTACCGTTAGATTTTCCTTTTCCTCTTTGTATATTTTAGGAAAGGAATGACATGAAATCATATGTATCCTCTTATCCCTGGCTATCATCAATACCAAGCTTATTCACAGCCGTTAATTCCACCTCCTTAGAATTCCATTTTTCTATAGACTCAATATCTTCATTTCTTGTATGCAATAAGAGTATTGTGTAGGCTATATAGTATCATCTCATTTGGATTTTTATCTTCCAGTATAGATACTTTCAGATTGAATAAGGGTGGAGGTATTCTTAGTTTGTGTTTGATGTTCTTGATATCATTGAGTATTTCTCCGAAACCATGCATATCTTCTATAAAAACATTTATATAATCAAATAAGGAATCAATTGACTCATTAGGGTTCATTATCATATCATCTTAGTTGTTCCATAGAACTTTTAAATTTTCTTTTCCAACTTTTGAGTCACTCTAAAAAATATTTATCAACTTTTACTACATATAATTAGATGAATTTCATGACATCACCTTCATATAGATTACATTGGGTAGGGATCTCCCTAAGGCGTTAATTATTTTTTCATCAACATGTAATTCCCTTCAGCTATATTTTGATAAAGAAACACTGTCCACACTAGCCAAAATACCAAGCATTACTATAGTAAATACATCCATTACTAAATTTTGAAAGTAGTGTTGGATCCAATTCATTAAAAATTTAAAATTTTTTCCACCGAAGATCATAATACATTTTTGATTTACAAACTCCATTTAAACCCATGAGAGAGAAACAAATAGATTAACCTTTCCCTTTGATACAAATTATTACACCAACTAAATTAAATACCATAAATGGGGTGGGGGGGTGAATTAGGGCATGACAGATTAAAACAACTACCCCTTCAGATCTTGTTTCATTGTTAAAAAAACACTCTTCCATCCCTTTCTTATAACAATGTAAGAACTGAAATGAAATCATGCACGAGATAATTTTTTTATTTGGTTCACCCACACTGGGTTACATCCAAAGATAATACAAAGGAATTGTGCCTATGTACCAAATCTATTAAAGTACACTAGTTTTACAAAGTTAAGAGTAGACTCACTGTCCCTCTTGGATTATAAATAATCACAATTTGAAAGATCACTGCTCCTTCAGAATATTCCTCTTTTTATCACTTGAATCAATCAGTTTTACAACTCATTTAGTGCATCATTAAGTTCCAATTTCATCCACTTTATTAATACCCCTTCACTATAGAATTAATGAAAAAAATCTTGTAGGTTCTCAAAACTTTGGTTTTCATGCAACCTTTTCATGACTTGTGTTAAACTCTACCAACTTCCACACAACTTTTATGTTTTTCATGGAACTCCCAATTTGCATGAAAATTTTCTATTTTTTCATAGAACTATAACTTTCACATTAATTTTGGATTATCATGAATCTCATTTGGTCTGATAGACACAAGTACCTTTTCTACAGGGAACTAATAATTATTATACATGATAAATATCTTCATGCAACTCTTGCATGATTCATATCCCTCATATTCTATAAGGTTTGAGATATTGAAATGAGAGGGGTATTCTATTATTTATAGACATGACTAACCTTGTGTGAAAATTTCTTGTGTTCTATACATACAAGTTCCTTAGGTCACTTAAATTAACATTTTGATGTCTCATTTGGTGTATAATATGATCTATATTTCATGGGAACACAGAATTATTCTTGTGTTGTGAAATTATAACTTTCACATAGCTTTATAACTTTCTAAAAACACTACCATTTATCGTATTTTTATGTGATAATACTAAAAATTTACTTTCATGAAACTTTTTGAAACACATTAAACCTTGCGTAAATTGTTTTACACTTATGTGAAAATACTTCATTTTCCAAAAACAACTTTTTCCATTCTCTAAATTTTAGACCCAGAAAATTAACAAACAATGGGAAATGGAACCACCTTATACACATAAATTTATTTACCACTTTCATATATTCAATTAATATATCTTGAATATTTTTTAACATACCAAGTCAAAAATCATACTAGAACTCCAAAATTGATATTTTCAACCTGCTTTGTCAATAAAAAAATCAACCCAAAAACACTACCAAGTTACCTTGAGGGATTTTTTCCCAACAAAGATGACGGACAAGTGTTCTTGGAAATTGTGCAACATAAGGCCTCATTAGATGTTCAAATTTGATAAGACCAAATGAAAGATCCAAATTGTCACAAAATTAGGGAAATTTTAATTGGTGTAGAGAACTTGGGTGATTGGTCTCAGTCTCTTGATATAGTTTTATATTTCATGAATAGATTAGTGGTGCATCTATATTTCAAGTAAGAATTTATGAATTATATTCATTTTTTCAATTTGGTTGTGCATAATGGTACTACTAAAATATTTTATGATCTAAAATAGTGATATTAGTGGCCAACTATGAGGTGAGACGTTTTAAAATATATATATAATTTATTCACTTTTCAAAGGGAGAGTCTTGATCATCAAAATCCTACAAGATTTCTGTAACTACATCCCATTATTTTATGTACGTGGGGTAAAATATCCATGGTATTTTATATAGGCTTGCATCAATATCCCTAGTTAAGGAATTATATATGGGTTATATTTTATCATTTAACAAAATATAACCATTTACTCCCTTTAAATTAGAGTATGAAGGTGAATTATATTCGAAGTCATTATAATCATAAGATCATTAAATTTTATAGATTTTCATCTACAATTTCTTATAATCAATACCCTCAGTTTATATCTTGATCTTGGCAGGGTATCCTGAAGTAATAGATCTTAATTGAAATTGATCATGACATATGATCCATAAATGGATTTTTAAATTTAATAGGAAATTCAAATTCTTAAAGATATACTTTGTGCTAGAATTTTTGACTTTTTTGGATCTTGGGAGAAACACTTATTGTTGATTAATTTTTATTATAATAATAGTTTCTAATAATCAATTAAGATGTCCCCATTTGTGGTTCTTTATGATTGGAAATTATTTTACCCTACCCATTTGGATGAAGTGGGTGAACAAACCTTATTGGCATTGAGAATAGTTTAGGATATGATGATAAAGAATAAATTGATTCAAAATTAATTTGAGATAGCCAAAAATCATTAGAAATAATATCGTAGTTGATGTCATAGTCCCTTCGATTTTAGAGTTAGTGATTGGGTGTTCCTAAAAGTCTCTCCTTGATTGGGACATCATATGTTGGGGAAATAGGGTAATCTCATTCCAAAGTATATGAGACTATATAAAATTATGTAATGACTTGGAAAGGTGACATATTAGCTAGATTTTACTCCTTAATTGACCTCAATCCATAATGTATTTCATATATCATCTTTGAAGAAATACCATCCCAATCCATCTTATATGGATGAATTGGATGATTTGGATTTGGAACCCTATGCATTAGTAGTAGAGAAACCTATTCATATTGTAGATTATTTGAACAATATATGATAGGTAAAATCCATTACTCTATTTAAAGTGTTATGAAAAAATTATAAAAACATCCCTGAGATGTAGGAGTGTTAGAAATTGATGATGGAGTAGTTAAATTATCTTTTTTTATTAGCTAAAAAGATGAAAAATTTTGGGGGTATAAAGTGGTATGTTGGTGGGAATTTGGACACCCAAAATGTCACTATTTGGTATGTAGTCATCTAATTATTTGTTTTAGTATTTATCATGTTATTTGAGGTGAAAATTTATTTTTTATGTATTTTTATATAGTTGGGGTGCAAAATTACCCTAACTGTACATGATAACTATGCATAGTTGGTGCATAATATTTCTAAGGCTAGTGTCCCTCACGTGATTCCTTTCTCCTTTAATTATATCTATTTATTATAAATGATCTATCTATGGTAACTATTCTTCCATCTTCAATTTATCATCATATCTTCCTTCCTATTCTCATTCTTACATTTCCTTTTCCCTATACAATCATGGTGAATGAATAAATGGATATAGTGTGTCTAAACATGGATTATTTAGTGTTTGTAAATTTCCTCCTTAAACATTACATTTTATTATTTTAAGGAGACACATCAATTTCAATAGATTTATGGTAGGTTCCTATTTTTAATTATTTTTTTCATGATATTAGTGTTAGGGATTTATATGTGTTTTCATTATCATATTAGTCCTCATATAAGTGATTTTTTTGGAATAATAAATTGCTTTTAATTTTTTTTCCATTTTTTGAATTTTACATAAATGGATATTCAAGGTTTTCAAATGAATTTACTATAAAAACAAGTTTTCACACATACAATGTGCTTAATAAAATAGTTTTTAATATTTTTTGGGGTTAAAATAATTTTCTAAAAGTTATTTTAGATGATGTTTGATTTTATATAAAATAATTTCATTTTTTATTATATGTTACACATTTAAAAGGGGATTTTGATTATATTTATGTTTATATTGATTATTATGACCCTATTTTATTTATGAATCTTTTTATATTGGTATAATTATTAGATTTGGTTATATTATATTTTTTTATATAGATTTTATAAAAGGTTTATTGATTGGAGGGTATTTTAAGGTTATATGAGTGTTGTTATTATATATTTGATTTTTTAGTTTCTTTATAATTAAAAATTTATTATCCCTATATGGGAGACTTTGGTAGCTATATGGGAAATCAAGGATGGGTGATTCACTAGTTAACATTATACAGTGGCCATTATGTCCCTATTCTAGTTCATCTTATATCTGAGGTATTTTTTCCTAATGAGTCCAATGGGGTTAAGTCAAGGTTTGTGTTTTTAGGATTGCATCATAGGGTGACTGATAGTTCTTTATAGAGAGGTCCTTAGTTACACCAATAGACTTAATGAATTCATTCAATATGATGATTTAATTTATGATTTAATTTTCAATTTTACCATGTTATATATGTTTACATGTTCTTTTGGATTCTTACTAACCTACTTCATATTTATTTTAATTTTTAAAATGTGTATAGTTTTCAAAATAGAATGAAATGTGATTGGTTTTTTATGATGTAAAAGAAAAACGATATTTTATAGTTGTATTTCAAACTTGCATTTTGGGTTTGTATTATAAAATGAATTAAATATATACATGGTGGTATCCTACTATTTATTATCCCACACCCTATATATACACTATAATTTGTATGTAGACTTAGTATTATCTAATACAGGTAAAGGAAAAGGATTATCCACTTTTGGTGGTGTTTCATAGTCACCTTATTTGTGTCTTGATGATAGTTATGTTCAGGTGGTTACCATGGGTCACAGGGAGATGTTCATATAGAATTTTGGAACATTTGGATCATTGGAATATATCATGTATTGACCAAATAAGTTTTCACCTTATATTTTTATATCCTTTGTATTATGAAATTTGATGTATGTATTATTTACATTTTTTCAGTAAAGCCATTGTAAAATTATTTATATTATTTTACATTTTTATTCTCAATTTAATTTGGATTATTATTTGAAATGACTTATTTAATGGCATAGATGTACAATGCATATATAATTTATATTGTATTCTTAGTAAGATATGTTATTTAAATTAATAGGATCAATGATTGAAATGATTTCCAAAGTTCATGTTTGATAACACCAATGATTATTGTTATCTTATGAAAATTAGAAAATATCCTTAGGACCAATGATGTGCTAGATGGGTGATGTGATAGGTTAAAAAACTCGGCTTATCCAATAATAAGGCTTTAACAATGATAGTTAAAAGAATTGTTAAAGACCCCCTTTGTCAGTGCTAAAAGAAGCACTGTTAAAGGTGGTCATTAACAATGCTTTATTAGCATTGTTAAAGGGGGTCTTTAACAACATTAAAAAAACACTTTTAAAGGGGGAACTTTATCATCCTTTTTTTACAAGTATTGATAAAGGCCCTCCCTTTATCAGTGCTTGTAAAAATACACTGATAGGGGGGTATTTATTAGTTTTTTTAGAAGCACTAATAAACCCCCATTTATCAGTTCTTTTTAGTAGTACTGATAATGGTATAATTAAAAAAATTTATATTTCATTAAAAATAATATATTAATATACAAATATATTTTTATTTATATAAATATAATATATATTTTTTAAAATATGTTTTAGATAAGGTAAATAGGCATTTATACTTAATATATATAATATATTTAGTGAAAATGATTTATAAAATAATTTAAAAAATATTTTTAATTAATAATTTACTTATTATTACCCATTAATAGTCATTTAATATCAATTTGAAGATAAAAAATATCAAAAAATTAATAAAAGATCTAAAATAAGTGAAAAACATAACTCGAACTTCAAACGACCATGAATTTTGATCCGGGTGTCCATTTAGGCTCTACCATATATAAAATTAAATATTGTGATGATATATACACCCTTAATGACATAGTTAAACACTTTTAACATTTTTTGAGGCAAAAAAAGTCCTAAAATACCTATAAAACTGAGTTTTTAGATGGGATACCCCAATTTTTTAACATTCGATGGATTTTTAACTTCATTTAAGGGGGTCTTGTTGCCTTTTTTTGGTGAATAATGAATTTATTTATAGGGATTACATCCATATTGATATCATGGTTTTTAAATTTTATCATTTTTCACAATGTAATTTTATTTATAATTAAATATAGGCATGTTTTATTATATTTTCTTATAATAAATCACTCATATAAATACATATATCAACATATTTACATAAAAATGTATATTATAATATATGTAAATCAATACATATTCAAAAAATATATTTAAAACAATATATAACCATTTTTTACATTATAAAAATATATTTATAATGTTTATATATACATATATGTGTATTAATAAATAAATAAATAAATAAATATATATATATATATTATATTCTAGTATATATAAATGAATATAATATATAATATATTTAAATAAATATAAGTATATATATATCACACACACACATATTGTATAAATTTATTTGAAAATAATTATACAAATATAGAAATAAAAAAAATATATATATAAATAAATAGAAATATCATCAAAGAGACAAAAAAGTGACATGGTATAGTGGTAAAGGAATTTAATATTTGAAGGAGAGCTATAGGGTTTGAATCTAGGTAGGCACACATGAGGTTGGAAATTCACAAAGCACTAATAAAAGGGGTGGTGGGGTAGAAAGCACTGATAAAGGTGGAGGGAGCACTTTTAAAGGTGTCATGGAAGCATTGATAAAGGGGTCAGGCACATGAAGTCCCAAAAGAATTTACCCCCTTTAATAGGGCTGATAAAATCTTCAGGCTTTTAACTACACTCTGATTATCAACACTTTTTTAGCGCTGATAAAGTCCTATTCTAGCACTGTTAAAGGCCTTGTAAAGACCCAGAAATTCCATGCCATTTTTTTTAAAATAAATCGGAATTTTAAGAGTCTGCAAAAATTTACGACGCGTGATTCCGAGGCCCAAAGTTCCAGAAATGAATTTATGAACTTTTGTTCAGGTAAATTTAGCAAATGCGCGAGAGGGGTTTTCTAACTTTTGAACCGGTGCTTGGAATTGAAATCTGAGGGCACTGTTGAAACCACAACACTGGTATTCACTTAATAAGACTTTCACCTCGACAGTAGTTGGTCAAGGGTGAAAGGTAAATTTTGGGTTTTTTGTGAAGGAATATAAATAAAAATAAAATTGTGCAAATTTTTTTTTGCAACACCCATGTGGGTGTTGGGAGGTGGGGTCCACCAGAACTAAACCTCCATGTGAAAGTTGAGAAGTGGGGTCCACCAGACCTTAACCTCCCATGAGAGGTTATGGTGGTGGGGACCACCTGAACCTAACCTCCCTTGAGAGGTTATAGTGGTGGGGACCACCTGAACCTAACCTCCCATGAGAGGTTATGGTGGTGGGGGGCACCCGAATCTAAACCCCCCTGTGAATTCCTTGAACTCCCCTCTTAATGGGAGAAACCCCCATGAAACTATCTCATTAATGTGGAGGAGCCTCTTGACTTCCTCCACATTAATTGTGACAACACACATACCTTTAATATGCCAACCCTCCCCTTTAATTAATTGAGCCAAAACATTAATTAACTAACTAAACTATTTGAATTTGTGCCAAAAAACACAATAGAGGGGATAATATATTATTTTGGAACCACTTCACATTTGGGTGGAATTGGGAGAAAGCTTCTCCAATGAAGAACGCTTCCTCCACAAAGAATGTTGACAAGGAACGTCTTCGACTACGACGAAACGACACACAATCCCGGGATTGGAGGTGTGTGGTGGACGAGACGAACGCCAAAGACTTCACCATACTACCTTCTTGCACCAACGTCATCAAGCGAACGAGGTAGGGGTTTATTGATTAATGCTTTCCATTTTCTCCCCTTCTAATTCTTTTGCTGGAATGGGAATAGAGATTGACGCGGGTTGTGAGGAATGATGTTTTAAAATATCTTCCATACACATTCATGCTTCATTCATTGTGAACCGCTTGTTACCACTCTAAATGCGAAGGGTGCGGGCCAAACGAACATGTCCTGACCCCTCCGCCGTTCTTCTTTGATGTGTTCTTCGAAATGGTGGAAGGCGACGAAGATGACGAAGGAAACGGCGCCGTCACCCGTGGCTTCCATGACCCACGCCGCCCCGCAGCACTTCGCCTCATGACCAAACTAGCCTCTACCCCCATCCAAGCCACTCGTGGCCGGACCAAGCTGCCATGCCACCCCAGTCCGAACCCCCTCGCCGCGCCGCCGCTGTGCCGAGCTGCCGTGCCACCGCTGCTCGCCGCACCGAGCCGCCACACCACCGCCGTCCGTGCCGTCGTTGTTTTCTGTAATGATCCGCGCCGCCGCCATCCACCATTCTCCGTTTTCCAAGCCATTGAGCTGTTGAGCCACCGACCGCTGAGCTGCCACCGCCGGCCAGCCACCCTGTGGCTGGACCACCGACTCGCGGCCGGTCTGCCGCCCCACAGCCGGTCCTTGCCCTCGCGGCCGGTCCTCGCCCTCACGGACAGTTCTTTCCCTCATGGCTGGTCCTCCACCCTCACAGCTGGACCACGCCCTCGTGGCTGGTCCTCCTCCCTCGCAGCCGGACCACACCCTCGTGTCCAGTCCGTACCCTGCGGCCGGTCCGCGCCCACACGGACGGTCTGTGCCCTCACGGCTGGTTCGCACCCTCGTGGTCGGTCTGCGCCCTTGCAGTACCCACGGATGGACCATGCCATCGCGGTGCCCCTCAACCAAGCCACCCTCATGGTACCCTCATGGCCCTCATGGGCCAGGCCAGACCCAACAGGTTGAGCCGGGTCGGTCCGACCGAGTCAGATCGGACTCGGGCCAACTACGATCCAGTTACTTTCTTTTGGCCATAACTTTGGCACCAGATGTCTGTTTGAAAAACCGTCATCAGCGCTGGAAATCTTGGAGCGATATGGTCCCTTTGAGTGATATCCCACTATGTTTTGGATTGATATTGGGAACGTTCAGGTTGGATCAAGCACGATTCCAACCGCCCCCCTGGCACAAAAAGGCTAATAACTCATAGACCAGACATCCGATTGATGTGCCTTCTATTACATTGAGACCCCTATGATGTGGCATACCTTTGAGATACTTCTTAGTGGGACTTTTTGACAGTTGGAGTATTTACCAATAGATTTTTGAGTGGATCCTCCTAGAGACGAGTGAGCATAGTGTGGAGACCTAGTGGCAGGCTGAGACTTGACGACTACTGACCGTTTTGACTCAGAGTGACTCGACAGGCCCAGTGGGGGTCGCCTTGGTGACGCGATAGACCTATGGTGAGGAGCGCCTTGGTGACGCGGCAGACCCATGATACTCGGAAGGAGGATTACCTCAGTAGGCCTTGAGGGGGAGCGCCTCTGTGTGACGCGACAGACCCACAGTGGGGAGCGCCTCTGTGTGACGTGGCAGACCCACGATACTCAACAAGAGGATTACCTCATTAGTCCAAGGTTAGTGGGAAGCACCTCTGTGTGACACGGGAGGCCCACTGTACTCGATAGAGGAGGAGTTTTATAGAAACTGAGGTGTTCGACGTTGTTTTCGGAATGTTACTTGATACTACCCCTAGAATAAATCCTGGTGTGAGCTGAGTTAGAACCTCTGTGTTTTCCTCTTGATTGGGATGGATTATATAATAACTTAGGTATATTTATGGGAATATAACTAAGTAAGGATATATGTTGATTTCATACTTTGTGTTTTATCCTTGTTAGATTTTGTATGACCTATAGGGTCTCGGGGCCCCTACTGAGTATCGTTATACTCACCCCTGCATGGGCTATGCCCACACCTTATTGTGTTGGATATAGATGGAGGACAATGTTGATTGAGGCCGAGAGTACCAGGACTGGATGGTATCTGGAGGTGGAACTTAAGATGAGTCGGTACACGGAGGAGACGAACATACGAGGAGTGCTGAGGAGGCGATATGTATCTACCCTTCAGGTAGGAACCTCAGAGGATGACCAAGTGGATGATTTCCATTTTCTTCAGTTGTATTGTATCACAGTTTTACTTGTACTTTTCAGTTGGGCTTGTATTCTGGCCTATTTTACTTTCAGCACTCTTTTGTTATATAGTTTACTTGGTGTTTCGTCCAGCTGTGTGCTTTCTTGTGTGTGTGTTTATAGGTTATAAAGGCAACGCCTTCCAAGTTATAGGGAATTACGCCTTTGTTTCTAGTCGCCAACCCCAGGCCTATAAAAGGCGAGCTTGGGGTAGTCACGGCATGGGCCCCGGGAGATGGGTCGTGACAAATTGGTTTCAAAGGATTCGGTTCTACCATAGAACTAAGACTTTGATATTTTCTGTAAAGAAATAGTGTTAAGTGTAGTGAGTGAGGTTTTCAGTTCAGGGAGTCTGGTGTTGGTGCGGTAGCCGACGTATCCATACACCAGGACCCTGACTTATGATTTCCTACTCAGTGCACGGAAAAAATAATTATGTGTGTGTTTTCAAAAGTTTTCTTTGTGATCTTTTGAGTCAGATCACCAGGTATAGCTTTTGACCGTGGCACACCTATTTCCTTTTAGGATGCCTCCACACAGACAACCAACTAGAGTCTCGAGAGTTGTATGCACTGATATCCCACTGAGTGAAGAGGCCTCAGTGTCAGGCCCTTTTCCAATAGAGGCACCAACGGTACCACTCCCCATTGGGCCACCGATGCCACCATCCCCAGAGGAAGACGGTGTACGCCACTTGAGTGCGTTGCACGAGTTACAGTGCCAGAGGCCACCTAGGTTAAGGGGAGAGATGGACCTGCAGGAGGTTAAGGACTGACTGGAGGCTGTGGTGAGAGTCTTCTGACTCATAGGGACACCAGCCGATCTCATGGTGATCCTTGCTGCCAACCATCTACAGGCAGCAACAGGCAGATGGTAGAGCTTGATGCTCCTGGTTCACGACGATGTGACTCTTCTCTGGGCAGACTTCGAGAGCCTGTTTGAGGTAGAGTTTTTCCCAGTTAATCTTTGTGTAGTGTGCATACAAGAGCTTCTTCATCTTCAGCAAGGAAGCATGACTGTGGCTCAGTACTCAGCAAGGTTCAATGAACTCTCATGCTACTCTACAGATATGGTGCGAGACCCTTTCTTCAGGGCCTAGACCTTCGAGTAAATAGTTAGGCAATAGATCAGGGATTCAGTGATCTCACTCTACACCCCGAAGCAGGCAGGGATGTTAGAGAGAGCCCTCTTTGTGGAAATTTTCCTTTTTGATAAGTCACTAGTGGCGAGACCCACTACTAGTAGTCACGTGGCAGAGTCTTCTATAGCTGGAAGCAGACAGACATCACAGAGGTCCAAGAGGACCAGACCTGTAGGTGGACGACCACATGACTCAGGATTGGTTGTGTGGGGCACCCGAAGCGAAGCTAGTCATGCTAGGAGTGGGCAGTGTTATGCATGCGGAGGGTAGGGTCACATGGCTCATGATTGTCTGACCCACCGTTCAGATGATCAGCAGATGGTCGAAAGACTGCCCAAGCAGAGACATAGGTTCAACTAAGGAGGTCCACAGGGATCAGGCAGACGTGGTAGAGGAACTGTTCATGCATCTGGTGGTGGGAGACGATTTGAGGTGTTACCGCCACCACTACCAGGAGGTCCACCCCAACCGCAGGGTGCAAGTGGACAAGGTAGAGCTCAGATCCAGGCAGCTAAGGCCTACGATCATGGTGCTCCAGAGATGTTACGAGGTACGATCTGTGTCTACTCTACTATAGATGCAGTACTTATAGACACAGGTTCCAGTCATTATTTTATTGCCACTGCCCTCATTCGGAGTTCGAATATTCTGACGGAGCTGTTGGCTCAATCCTTATGGCTAGAGACTCCTCTCAGAGCGTATTCGATGATTACGCACTAGTGTTGGCAGTTCCATCTTACTCTAGGAGGCGAGAGCTTCAAATGGGATCTCCTAGTAGTGGTGTCGAGGCCTTACGATGTCATCTTGGGTATGAACTTGTTATCTAAATTCCATGCTTAGATTGACTGTATTAGGCCAAGGTGCGGTGTGTTCACACAGATGGGACCAGGTTTACCTTCACCAGCGAGAATAATCCTTTGCAGCGCAGGATGGACTTACCCAGAAGAAAGTGTAGCTGATCACTCCTCAGTTGGCTAGCCTTACCCTTAGAGCTGTTGATGTGGAGAGTCCGAGTTATCGTGTAGTGGTGGATCAGTATGCAGATGTTTTCCCTGATGATGTTCTGGGTCTACCTCCTCGAATAGAGGTGGAATTTTAAATTAACTTTTACCCCGGGACGACACTAATATCTACACCAGCATATTGGATGGGTCTTGCAGAGATTTGTGAGCTACAGGTACAACTAGAGGACTTGCAGGGTAAGGGATTCATCCGACCCAGTGTTTCTCCTTGAGCAACTGTGATTATTTTCTCCAAGAAGGCGGATGGGAGCTTGAGGATTTTTATTGACTATCGGAACCTGAACCAAGTGACCATGAAGAACAAGTACCCACTCCCAAGGATTGACGACCTCTTTGATCAGCTGAAGGAAGAATAGTGGTTCTCGAGGATAGCCCACAGATCAGGCTATCACCGGCTCAGAGTACGAGATGAGGATGTGCAGAAGATGGCATTC
This sequence comes from Viscum album, assembly GCA_963277665.1. Taxonomy (NCBI): domain Eukaryota; kingdom Viridiplantae; phylum Streptophyta; class Magnoliopsida; order Santalales; family Viscaceae; genus Viscum; species Viscum album. Next base: position 1,823,009,508 of record OY728137.1, on the reverse strand, counting down.
ATTTGTCGGTATGGCCATTACGAGTTCTTGGTTATGCCATTCGGCGTCACCAACGCTCCAGTAGTGTTCATGGGACTCAAGAAAATGACATTTCAGCCGTACCTTGATCTCTTTATAGTGGTCTTTAATAAAGACATTCCAATCTACTCGACTACTGAGGAGGAGCATGGCTATCATTTGCAGGTAGTACTGGATACACTTCGAAATCACCATCTTTATGGTATTCTCTTTATGTTCCAGTTCTGGATCTGAGAGGTTCACTTTCTAGGACATGTCATATCAGAGGCTGGAGTTGCAGTAGATCCAGCAAAGACTGAGGCGATACTTTCTTGGGAGCCACCCAGAAGTGTGACAGAGGTAAGGAGTTTCTTGGGTTTGGCCAACTATTACCAGAGGTTTGTGCCATATTTCCCCAGAGTTAAAGCACCACTATCAGACTTGATGAAGAAAGGGAAACCCTTCATGTGGTTGGATAGATTCTAGTAGAGTTTTTAGGAGCTGAGGCAGAGGCTGACTAGTGCCCCCATTTTGAGGCTTCCAGAGGAGGGCGTAGGGTACGTAGTCTACTGCGACGCATCAGGGACTGGGCTTGTATGTGTCCTGATGTAGGAGTGAGCAGTGATCGCATATAGTTCTCAGCAGCTGAGACAACACGAGTAGAACTATGCTACCCATGACTTGGATTTAGCAGCAGTGGTATTAATCTTGAAGATATGGCGACACTATCTGATGGGTGAGCGTTTTACAATGTACTCTGATCACAAGAGTCTCAGGTATATCTTCTCCCAGAAGGAACTGAACTTGAGACAATGAAGCTGGATTGAGTTCCTCCAGGACTACGAATTCGAGATATTTTATACTCATGGGAAGAGAAACATTATAGCAGATGCACTTAGCAGGATGTCTGGTATAAAACTGCTCGGTGAGGCGACGAAGCAGCTGGCTGCCTTGCAGATATCCTTTGTGGAATGATATAGAGCAGATTTCCTTCAGTCTATTACAATCACTCCCCCACTTCTTCAGTGAGTCAGGGAGGTGGAACATAGGGATGCTGACTGCAAGGCACGACGTGCTCAAATTTCTATATGACAGGCACCTGATGGATTTTCTGAAGGTGGGAAGCACGTCATCCTCTTTAGAGGACGTACCATAGTACCAGTGTCACTTCAGGAGGAAGTGTTGAGGTAGTTCCACACTTTCCCTCTAGAAGTACATCTAATAGTGGAGAATATGTACTAGGATCTCCGACGACAACACTGGTGGCCAAGAATGGAGAAATCCGTTGTAGAATTTGTTTCTCGGTGCCTCACTTGTCAGCAAGTGAAGGCAGAGCCTCAGGTACCAGTAGGATTGGTTCAACCTTTAGAGGTCCCCGAGTGGAAGTGAGATAAGATATCCATGGACTTTGTGATAGGACTTCCACATACATCTAGAGGTGATGAATCGATTTGGGTGATCGTCAATCAACTCACCAAGTCGGCCAACTTCTTCCCGATCAGAGAGTAGGGTTTAATAGAGATCTTGGGGTGCCTCTATGTGCAGGAGATTATGAGGTTACATGGATTACCCTTGACGATTGTCTCCGATCGTGACACAAATTTTAATTCTCGGTTATGGAAGGGGTTTCAGGAGGATTTTGGGACAAAACTTTGTTTGAGAACCTCCTTACATCCTCAGACAGATGGCCAGACTGAGAAGACCATTCAGAACCTCAAGGACATGCTGCGTGCTTGTGTCCTTGACTTTAGTCACAGTTGAGAGGATCAATTACCTTTAATGGAGTTTTCATAAAACCACAACTATCACTCCACCATTAGGATGACACCATTTGAGGCGTTATACGGGTGACCTTACAGATCACCTTTATGCTGGACTGACCCAGGGGAGTCAACACTAGTGGGACCAGAGATGGTACAGGATACCACAAAGAATGTGCAGATCATCCAGGAGTGGATTAAGACTACACAGATAAGGAATAAGTCATATCCCAACAGGAGACAGAGACCTCTAGAGTTCGAGGATGGTGACCACTTCTTTCTACGGGTCTCACCTCGACGAGGTTTGTGGAGATTTTGCCAAGGCAGCAAGTTAACTCCAAGATTCATCAGACCTTTTCAGGTCCTCAACAAAGTTGGTGAGGTGGCTTACCACTTAGCTCTTCCACCTAAATTGCATCGGGTGCATGACATCTTCCACGTGTCCCAGCTGAGGAGATACGTGCATGAACCTTCTCACATCATCGACCATGGCGAGCTGGACGTTGATGATGGGGATACTTTTATAGAGGTTCCAGTAGAGATTTAGGATCAATAGGAGCATGTCATTTGTGGATGGTCGATAATTCTGGTGCGCGTTCGCTGGCAGCACGAGAACCTCCAGGAGAGCACATAGGAGAGGGAGGCTCAGATGCGTGATCAGTACCCCCACTTGTTCCCTTAGTTTTGAGTTGTGTCTTATGGGGACGTAAAGCCTAAGGTGGGGAGAAAGTAAAGACATGAAAATTCTATGTAATTCTTTTTAAAATAAATAGGAATTTTAAGAGTATATGAAAATTTACGGTGCATGATTCAGAGGCCCAAAGTGCCCAGAATAAATTTCTGGACTTTTGTTCGGGTATGTTCAATAAACGTGCGAGTGGGTTTTTCTAACATTTGAACCGGTGCTCGGAATTGAAATCTGTGGGCACCGTTAAATTTTTAGCACCGGTATTCACTTAAGAATACTTTCACCTCGACAGTAGTTGGTCGAGGGTGAAAGATAAATTTTGGGGTTTTTCATGAATGGATATAAATAAAAATAAAATTGTGCAAAAATTTTATTTTTATTTGAAACACCCATGTGTGTGTTGGGAGGTGGGGTCCACTGAAACTAAACATCCATGTGGAAGTTGAGAAGTGGGGACCACCATACCTTAACCTCCCATGAGAGGTTATGGTGGTGGGGACCACCCGAACCTAACCTCCCATGAGAGGTTATGGTGGTGGGGGCCACTCGAATCTAAACTCCCTTTTTGAATTACTTGAAATCCCCTCTTAATGGGAGAAACCCCCTTGAAACTCCCTCATTAATGTGGAGGATCCTCTTGACTTCCTCCACATTAATTGTGAAAACGCACATACCATTAATATGTCAACCCTCCCCTTTAATTAATTGAGCCAACACAACAATTAATTAATTAAACTATTTGAATTTGGGCCAACAAACATAATAGAGGGTATAATATATTATTTTGGTACCACTTTAAATTTGGGTGGAATTGGGAGAAAGCTTCTACAATGAAGAACGCTTCCTCTATGAAGAACGCCGACAAGGAACGTATTCGACTACAATGAACTGATGCACGAGCCTAGGAATGGAGGTGTGTGGTGGATGAGATGAATGTCGATGACTTCACCGTACTACCTTCTTGCACCAACGTCATCAAACGAATGAGGTAGGGGTTTATTGATTAACGCTTTCCATGTTATCCCCTTTTAATTCTTTTGCAGAAATGGGAATAGAGATTGACGTGGTTTGTGGGAAATGATGTTTTAAAATATCTTCCATACACGTTCATGCTTCGTTATTTGTGAACCTTTTGTTACCACTCTAAATGAGGAGGGTGTGACCCAAATGATCATGGCCCGACCCCTCTTCCGTCCTTCTTTGATGTGTTCTTCGAAATGGAGGAAGACGACGAAGACGACAAAGGCAACAACGCTGTCACCCGCGGCCTCCGTGACCTGTGCCGCCCCGCGGAACTTCGGCTCCTGGCCGAACCGGCCCTGCACCTGACCAAGCCACCCACGGCCGGACCGAGCCACCGTGCCACCCCAGTCCAAACCCCCTTGCTGCGCCGCCGTCGTGCCGAGCCGCCCTCCGCTGCGCCGAGCCGCCGAGCCGCGCCACCGCTATCCTCCATCCACCGTCCACCGAGCCACCGACCGCTGAGCCGCCACCGCCGGTCAGTCACCCTATGGCCATACCGCCGACCCGCGGCCGGTCCGCCGACCTGCGGCTGGTCCGCCGCTGTGCGGCTGGTCCTCGCCCTCACGGCCGGTCCGCACCCTCGCAATCGGTCCTCACCCTCGCGGCTGGTCTGCACCCTTGCGGCCGGTCTGCCCACCTTGTGGATAGAACATGCCCTCGCAGACGGTCCGCGCCCCGCGGTCGGTCCGCGCCCACGCGGCCAGTCCGTACCCTCACCTTCACGGCCGGTCCACGCCGTCGCAGCCAGTCTGTGCCCTCAAGGTACCCGCGGCTGGTCCACGCCCTCATAGTACCCCTCGGCCGAGCCGCCCTCACGACACCCTCATGACCCTCAAGGGCTGAGCCAGACCCAGAGGGCCAGGTCGCACTACGGGTCGGGCCAGGTCGGTCTGACTGAGCCGGATCAGACCTGATCCCACTACGTTCCATTTACTTACTTTTGGCCATAACTTTGGCACCGGACGTCCGTTTGATGAACTGTCAACAGTGCTGGAAATCTTGGAGCGAGATGGTACCTTTGAGTGATACCCCACTGTGTTTTGTATTGATATGGGGAATGTTCAGGTTGGATCGAGCATGAATCCGACCGGGCCCCCGGGACAAAAAGTATAATAACTCACAGACCAGGGGTCTGATTGACGCGCTGGATTTTACATTGAGACCCCTATGACGAGGCGGACCTTTTAGATACTTATTCATGGAACTTAATGGTAGTTGGATTATAGACCAGTAGCTTGTGGATCAGATCCTCCTGGAGATGAGTGAGCATAGTGCAGAGACCTAGTGGTTGGCTGAGACTTGATGACTGCTGACCGTTTTGACTTATAGTGACCCGACAAGCCCAATGGGGAGCTCTTTGGTGATGCGGTAGACCCACGGTGGGGAGCGCCTTGGTGACACGACATACCCACAGTACTCGATAGGAGGAGTACCTCAGCAGGCCTTGAGGGAGAGCACCTCTGTGTGACGCGACATACCCACGGTCGGGAGCACCTCTGTGTGATGCGGCAGACCCACGGTACTCGAAAGGAGGAGTAACTCAACAGTCCAAGGTTAGTGGGAAGTACCTATATGTGACCCGGTAGGCCCACTGTACTCAATAGAGGAGGAGTTATCCTACAGTTGAGGTGTTCGATGTTGTGTTCAGAATGTTACTTGATACTACCCCTAGAATAAGTCCTGGTGTGAGCTGAGTCAGAACCTCTGTGTTTTCCTCATGATTGTGATGAATTACTTGATAACTTAGGTATATGTATGGGCACATACTTAATTAAGGATATCTATTGGTTTCATACTTTGTGTTTTATCCTTGTTGGATTTTGTGAGACATAGAGGGTCTCGGGGTCCCTAATGAGTATCATTATACTCACCCATGCACAGACTATGCCCACACCTTGTTGTGTTGGATATAGACAAAGGACTATGCTAACTAAGGTCGAGAGTACCAGGACTAGATGGTATCTAGAGGTGGACCTTACGAGGAGTCAGTACATAGAGGAGACGGACAGACAAGGAGTGCTGAGGAGGCGATCTGTATCTACCCTTCAGGTAGGAACCTCAGAGGATAACCCAGTGGCTTACTTTCCATTTTATTTAGTTGTATTTTATCACAGTTGTACTTGTACTTTCTAGTTAGGCTTGTATTCTGGCCCCTTTTACTTTCAGCACTCTTTTGTTATACAGTTTACTTGGGGTTTCTTTCAGTTGTGTGCTTGCTTGTGTGTGTGTTTACAGGTTATAAAGGAAATGCCTCCCCAGTTTTAGGGAATTATGCCTTTGGTTCTAGTCACCAGCCCGTGGCCTAAGGAAGGCGAGCTTTGGGTAGTCACGGCTTGGGCCCCGGGGGATGGGTCGTGACAGGCCTCTTTTGCAGTAGTGGTAACAACTAATGATTTTCTATGTATTTTACTTTAAATAACTACTGTGTTGAATAAATTATTTCATATGAAGCACAGAACTAAAAAATTTTAATATTATTTTTTAAAATGTAAGATAGACATTAATATTTAATGAGAGTACAATGTGAAATATCATTAAGAAAATTACAAGAATAGTAAAACCTAAAGTAAATAAAAAGATTATAATTAATTAAAACGATTCATTATAAAAAACATGTATTTTATTTCCTTAGAAATTATTATTATTATTTTTAAATAATGGATTTTTGTGTTCTAATACTAATGAATTGATGAAAATTTAATGGTTATAAGATAAATAATTAATTTTAATGGTATGTGATTAATATCATTTAATGATAAAAAGGGATATTTTTCAAAGAACTATTTCTAAGGCATTGTGCATTTTTATCTTAAATAAATAGATCAATTTTACTATATTATTTTAATAAAATGTTTTAATTTATTAACAAATAGATTAAAACTAATTTAATGGGTAATTAATATGAAATTATATTAAGAACACTTAAAGTTTAAGAAACCATTTTTTCCATAATTTTTTAATGTTTTCATTAAAAAGTTAAATTTATAAATATTATAAAATTTATTTTGATAAAATGAACTTCATATTTGGATACATCATGTCAAAATTATCTATGGTTAATTTTTTATATATTTATGGAAAAAATTATTTTTTAGTGAATAGTAAAAATATAGTTTTTAAAAATACCATAATTTTTATAAAAAAATCAGGATGTAAATATGAATTAAAAATTTATAGAACCTTTTTATCATATAAAAATTCATTTTTGGATTAAAATAATTTATTTAAAAATAATAATTTGAATTTGGAAACCTATGTTTGAAATTTTGAAGCCTAAGTTATATTATATTCTAATAAAGAACATTTTTTTGTTCTTTTCTTTTAATTAAGTATTCAATAGATTCTATTCAGTTTTGTATTGGTTTGACTGTCAAATAACCTTCATTTTTAACCATAAGACAAAAAATTTCATATGAATCAATTCTATTCTTAGTCTTTAGCCTAAATTATAAAATGATCAATAATTTATTTTAAAATACTATCCCCTCTAACCTATAAAAGGACCCTCCTATACCCCTTTAAAAACACTATTTTTCATTAAAAGTGTATTGAATACTTAATTTTTTTAATCTCTTAAATCCCTATTAAACATTTTTTTATCCTCTCATTTTATAAAGGATTCTTAAATCCTTCATTCCGAAACAACCTGTATCGAGAAAGAGAGAATTCATCAAAGTATGTACCTAATTATTCACTATCTTTTCCCATTGCCTTCTCATATCCAAAATTTATAAATAACATTATCCACTATATTAATGTTATATTAACATAATTATTCTTCTGGTGAAATGATATTACGATTATATAACTCTATGCTCTTACTCATCTGTTTGTATAACATGTTCCTATTTGGGTTGGTTCCACCACCTACATGAATGATGCTAAACTATCCTTATCATTTCCAACCTGAATGAGTATCATGAAATTAATATTGGTAATATATGATATTAAATATTAATTTATGTTATGATTAAGTAATTATAAGGGTGATGCATAAAATAAATGATTAATACAAAGTAGCTTATTATTATCGATAAATTATTAAAGCATGCTCATCATGGATTCCATTTCACAAACCATAACTATAACTTCCTTCAAGTGAACATGGGAATATATAAATCATAGAATAAAAATGATTCTAGTAAATTTAGTAATCTAAAAATGACAAACTTGGAATCAAATAATGAGGACCGTCATCACCATTTTGAAATATGTATGAAATGATCAAAATTAAAAACATCCGATTATGAAACTAAAAAATAAAAAACTAATATATGTGTAATGAATAAATATAAATAAAGAGTATAGAAGATAATATATATTAATAAGGTTCTTAAATAAGTTCTTAATATGGTTGTATTTTTTATATAGGATATTAAAGTTCTTTCATGGAATTTTGTAGTATAGGAAAGGGTGTCTTTACCAATCTCACATTGATACCAAGATTGTTTATGAATAAATTTACATTAGTGGAAATTGTATATTGATTATCTTTAAAAACCCATATATTTTCTTATACTCTTGTTATGTTTTGGTTTTACTTGTATTCTTACCTTTCCACCCCCCTTTGGTTTACAATTCAGCTACAAGGTTTCCTATAAGTGGAGACAGCCTTATCTCCCCTCTTCAGTTAGGAATATTTCTCCTCATTGTCCATATTATTTATATTGAGTTATATATATTATTAAAAATAATTTAATGGTCACTTAATTTAATTTTATATTGTTTTTTAAGTTTATTTACAAAATTTTAAAGTATTTTTTTAACATATTATACAGTGGTCTTTTTTGACTTTCTTTACAAAAATGTGAAAATAATATATTTTTTAATATTTTGCACATGAAAAAATTTTCCCACCATATTCATATGATTTATTTAAGAAAATTAATATAAAATTTACATGGTTTTATAAAGATAATTCTATTCCCATTTTTTTATAAATTATTTTCCTTTAAAATAAAAGTTCTCTAAAATAGAGGATATTCTTTATTATTTTTCAAAGTGATTTTCTAATGATCATATAAAAGTATTTTTCATCTATGTAAACATCATTTAATGTTTCTTATACTTCATTGGGGGTATAATATAATGAAATATTTCACATTTTTTCCTTTGGATAACTTATGATAATGTATTATTGAAGCTTTCATGGAATACGTTTCTTTCCCATGTGTTAATTAATATATGTTGGAATTATGAATGTTCTAACGTTCATGTGGAACATATATATATGGTATATTAATTTTTAATATTTGGGTCCATTATATTCCTTAAATATATTAGGAAATTTTTATATTTCATGATATGATTGAGAATATGGAGTTAAACCAACACCCTAAGGGATTCTACCCACTAAGTGATAGGTGGATCAGTGATAGCCCTCCAATGCATTGGGTAAAGCCTTTTATCTCGTGATTTTACATGTTAGAGATTTTGGAGTAAACCTAATACATTAAGGGAATTTATCCACTATGTGTTGATGGTCTTGGTGGTGAACCTTGAAATAAGGGATGATATTATATGATTATGTATATTCCACATTATTATTCCCATGTTTTGTTTTCTTGGATAATGATTATTGAATTATGTTTCCAATTTCATAAATTTCATTTATTATGTTATACAAAAATCCTCATTACATGACTGGTGATTTATAATCTATGTTTTGTTGGGTATGATTCTATTTTTTTATAACCACATACCTTGATTATGTTCTCATATCCATCTTATGATCACTCATGATTTTTAATTGATATCTTTTATATTTACCATTACTGGTTATTTGATATCATAATTTCTTATGTTTCCATCCCCTGAGTTATGAATAAGTGTATAATGTATGATGTGTCTAAAAGGGTATCATGTGAGAATAATATTTGGGGTAAATTTTGAAAATGCTATCAAAAAAAGTTAGTTATGAATCTAATCTCAAAATACATTAAACTATTAAGTTATGGGGTGTGATTTATTTTTATATTCAATGTTTAAATTATGTAAATGATATAAAATACATGTGTGTTATGCTTGATTCATATCAATTAGTATTAAATCATTTGTTTAAAGTTTGTATTTGGTCATAGGACTCAGGATTATGGTTCTTATAAACTTCATATGTTATCTGAGTGGGGTTTAGTTATTTTTAGGGATTAAGTTATGAATATTAATAGTATTAAACATAATACAACCTATGATGAACCCAAATTTAAGTAGGATGAACCTAAAATGTCATATTTTGAAATAAAGGTGGCATAATTTAGGATATATTAAGAGTTATTTTATATATCTTATGATTTATTACTCTAATTAATATAGATTGATAATCACCCAAACCTTTTTGATTTTATTCAATTCTTGGAACCAAGATGATTCATGTTAATAATTATTTCGATGGATAATGCAATGACTATACTAATAAGTAAGAAAATAGAACATACTAGTGTGAAAATTCTCATGTCTATGCTCACCCAACTCTCTCAAGATATGAATAATAACATGAATCATTCCAAACTTAGAAATTATAGCACCCCAAACATTTTATGGTATGTTTTTATTAAATACATTATATTCATCACTGTGTTCCTTTGAAACAACACTAGGTTATTTAGGAGATAGTCAAAACCTATCCATTAAATATAAATTTTCTACTTCTGTGTTTTGAATTTCGAAAAATGGTTATCTAGAGTTGTGATCAGTAAGTCATTTGAAGTCTGATATAACAAACTTGATTTTTGGGGAATAGTAACATACCCTTATGAATAGTAAAATTAATAGTAATATGACCCTTATTGATAGTAAATAATAAAATTATTTTATTTTCTTAAGGAAATATGATAATGAGATCTTAATTAGTTTTTCAATGAGAAATAAAACTAATTGCACCTTTAAGATTGTTATTTTTTTTGAATTAACCATGACTTTATTTAAAAATTTAATTAATAATATTTAGAAAATTAATTTTGAAAAATGGAGTTCATTTTTGAATTCTACACATTGAAAAATGGTTAGGGTAAATTTTTGGGATTATTTTGAAATTTGAGAATTTTTGATGAATAGTGAAATACGATAAAATACCGTATATACAATTTATCAGTAAAATACAGTATTTATGACATCATAAGTGATGAAAGGACACTTGGTTCGAACTCACATGCCATTATTAATATTTTAGGTCAAATTAACTAATACTATTCATAATCTTGGAAAAAATGTTATAATAATGATTAAAATAATGAAAAATACCCCCTCTCCTCCACTATAAAAACCCCTCACCAATCCTTATTCTCTTCACTCCTCTAAGCCTTGAAGCTCCTCAAAGTTCTGACCAAATAACCTTATCTAGTCACTCCCCATGACCAAGAATCTCTTGGTCTTTCCAAAATACCAAAATCCATTCCCTTAATGAGGTTACCGAGGAAGTTATTTCAAGAGGTAAAACACCATTCTTTTTCTTTTAGTTTCATTTGAATTTATATTCATTTGTTATCCTCTCCTCACCTCCTCTGCCCAAATGATCATGATAACTCCAGTATAATCTATATACTGGATTTATATAATGTGAATGGAAGAACCATCATCAATATTCTTACACCCTCTCTTTTATTTTTATAAATGAAATCAACGTCCAAGAAGTTCCAATTTATAACCTTCATGGACGACGAAGTTTTTTTCTTCAATTTTTCTTTCATTACTGGTCATGAAACCATATTTATGGTTGAAACAGGTCATAAAATATGTATTTTATCTTTATTAATGTTCTTTAATCTTTACACATACATAATATGGAATAATAATAATACGAAACAAGTTTATTGAGCACAAAACTGCCAAGCCAAATTCAAGTGTTTATTTTTAACTCATCAAATGAGTCATTATCATGGTATATATTCAGAATAATTATAAGATAATTTATATATCTTTAATTTCACTAATAATTTATATTAAAAATTCTGGATGTTTAACCATTTTTCAAACCAACTTCCATTCATGAATACAAGTAAAAAAATCATGAAACCAAGTAAGAAAATGCTTCCAAAATAATAAGATTTAATCTCTTAAAACCATCAAAAAGGCCATTAATGAACTTAATAAGGTTATTTAATATGAATTAAATGTTTATTAGGTTCTTTAATTATTAATTAATGAATATAAACTTGATTATTCAGGTCGTTAAGAACAATCAAAAACGCACTAGAGCAAAAGGTAAGGGGTTTCTCATCTCACTTTCATTTCTGTGAGATTTCCATTGTTCGCCAATTATTCCTTATATTTGGTATATGTGTACTTACATTTGATATATAAGAACATTATTATATTTATATTCATGTTATTCAATGATTCACTTGATGGTTATTAAGTTTTGGTCATACGGTTTGACCGATTACATTGTGGTAAGGGACTTTGTCTCAGCTGCCATTTTCATTGTGACTATCTTTGTATTGTGCACCTAATAATCCTTATGTAGTGTACCTACTGAACATTTGATATCACTTTTCATTTTAAATTATATTTATATTAAATATCCATAATCTCATGTCTTGGATATGTTTGTTGTCTAAACCGTATACCATTTTACATACAATGTTTTTTTGAAAAGTTATTTTAATTATGGAAATATTGATGAATCCGTATACTCTACTCTATATGGATATTTAAAGGGAATATTGATATTGTATTGAATCAACAGATAAATAATGATTTGGAAATTAAGTGGTGGGTGGGGCCCGCTACAGCCCCTCGATGCATCGGTAGGTCTCATGAGACAAAATAGTTTGGCGACAAACCCTTCGAGTTTGTTTCCAAAAATCAGACGGGTTTCTATCCATAGAACTAAACTATTTTTACAGTATTATGGTTTCATGTGCCAGATACATGAATTCCAATTAATAAGCCTTCTCTTTATTCATTATTAGTTATTGTTATTATCCATGTGGTTTTCACTATGAGAAAATCTATGGATGCAGTTTCATTCTCAGTTTATTAATGGCATTAGTTATTCATTTATTCACTATGACATATTGATTATGTCAAATTGATTGTGATTCACTTATTATTATACTCATGCTTCCGCTATTTTTAACCCTTACTGAGCATTTGAGATCACCCCTCTCATTGTTTACCTTCAACAGGTGATGAATAGAAGGTATTTTATTGAGTTCGTGTGGTTGCAGTTTTTAGTTTTGTTATGTATTGTATCTTGTAACCCTTTTTAAATATAATTTGTGTTACATATATGTATCTAGTTTCTTCAAGACTACTAACCTGTTCTTTCCTTTGAGATTTTCATTCCTTATAACCATTCTAATATCACAAGTAATGCACCAGCTCCGGTCTAGAGGGGTTGGGGTGTTACAGTTGGTATCAGAGGAAGTTTAGTAGGAAACTTAGAAACTAGAGTAGGAAATGTATAGTAGGGAACAAATCCCTAAGGTAGTATTTGAGTATAAACATACAAGAAAGTCCTGCTTTTTTGGTAAGGAATAGATTATGTGGATATTTTCAATCAATACGTCTCTATCTAGATATGAACAGGTAGAGGCGGCTCTGGCATAGATGTATCTAGGGGTAAAACCTGAAAACACCGCTTTGAGCTAGACTCGAATGGGAACTGGTACACGATAACGGAACTTGCTTAACTCTTGGTTATGAAACTCCCATGGGATATTCTTAAGATAATTCAGATTTTATTTACAAGCCATTATGAAGGAGTTTAATGTAAATTTTTCCTCAGAGGAACCATATTTATAAGATTATCTATGTAGAGAATTTCAATCTATGTTGAGTGATTTTATATTTGAGATTCATAAACTAATATAGTGTATCCCATTATTCAGAAATGGAATCTAATAGAAGAAGGGAAATCAATACTCGTGGGAAAGGTAGGGATCTCCCTACTGAGCAAGTCAACACAATCAATGTTGGAGCAGATCAGATCATGACCATATTGGGACAAATTACTCAAGTTGTAACGAATAACCACTCCACACCTGTGTTGGATTGTTTCATGTGACAAAAGCCCCCATCTTTCAGCGGGACTACTAATCCATTGGTAGCTGAGCAATGGATCAAGTCCTTTGAAAAGATATACATGGAATTAAGATGCAATGAAAATGAAAAGGTAGTACTGGAAGTATATTTTCTCAAAGGAGATGCTGATCAATGGTGGTCCCTGATTCAAAATACCATAGAGGAAGAAGAGATAGATGATATGGAATGGAGTAATTTTAAGGAAATATTCTTTGAAAAATATTTCCCTCGTGAGCAATGAACTGAAATGAAGAGGAAATTCCTTGTCTTGAAATAAAGGGAAGAAGATAGTGTTGCAGAGTATGAGGCTACATTCATAAGGCTATCCAGGCATGATGTGGATTATGTACATGACTCGATAGACAAGATTGATCATTTCTTTGAAGGTCTTAATCCAAGTCTTCGAAGGGCACTAGCTTCTCAATCATTTTCATCATATGATGAAATTGTATCAAGTGCCATCAAAACAGAGAAGAAATTTTCTAGATCAAATTTTTTCAAAGGAAACCAAGATAAGAAGAGGTACTCTGATAACAAAGGAAAAGGAGAAGCACCAAAGAAGACCAAGGGAATAAATATTTTTCCATTATGCGAGAACTGTGGAAAGAATCATCCTGGTAAATTCTTGAAAGGCATGGGAGTCTGCTACAACTTTAGAGAAAAGGGTCATCGATCTGATGAATGCAAGGGGAAGAAACAATTAAATGATATTTAATGCTAAAATTGTAGAGAGATGGGACACTATGAAAATTAGTGTCCTAATCACCAAGGAAACTTGACTCATAAAAGGCCAAGAGAGAAAGGGAGAGCCTTTTCAATTACAATCTTGGAGGTTGAAGTTCCTAATGACGTGGTGGCAGGTACCTTAATTGTTTCCTCAAACTTAGCCAACACTTTATTTGATTCTAGATCATTGCATTCATTTATATCTTCCCAGTTTCCCAAGAAAATTAGATATGTCCAATTTGATTTAATAAAGGAGTTGTCAGTCAAAACTCTTAGGGGTGTATCATTGAAACCAAGGAATGTCGACTAGTCCCCCTCCAGACACCAAAACGTGCTCTAGTTTCTAACCTTATCATCATACCAATGACTGAATTTGATATAATTATTAGTATGGATTGGCTGTTAAATTATGATGCAAAGATTTATTGTAAGAAGAAGGAAGTTACAATTTTTAAAAATGGTGTAGAATCCCTTGTATTTAGGGTTGAAACTTTTCCACCTGATTCTTATCTAGAACCACCTCCTATAGATCTACTGAATATAGTACTTGAAGAGGAAGATAAACAAATATTTGTAGGTGAGGTAAGAAATCTTCAAATTGAAGATGTTCACATAGTGAAAGAGTACATTGATGTATTTTTGGAGGATTTACCTGGACATCCTCCAGAATGGGAAGTTGAGTTCTCTATTGATTTAATTCCTAATGCAAGACCTATATCAAAGACTCCTTATAGAATGGATACTGTGGAATTAGTAGAGTCAAAGAAACAACCAGAGGATTTGAGTGGAGAAGGATTTATTCGACCTAGTGTTTCTCCATGGGGAGTCCCTCTCTTCTTTGTCAAGAAGAAAGATGGATCCATGAGGCTTTGCATTGATTACAGGGAAATCAATGATATTACAATAAAGAATAAGTATCCTCTACCTCAGATTGATGATTTATTTGAACAACTACATGGAGATCAATACTTTTAAAAGATTGACCTTCGATCCGGATATCATCAGTTGCGTGTGAGGAAGGAAGATATTCCTAAGACTGCATTTCAGACCAGGTATGGGCATTACGAGTTTACAGTGATGCCTTTTGGACTAACAAATGAACCCTCTGTTTTCATGGATTTAATGAATAGATTTTTCGAGGAATATCTTGATAAATTTTTTGTGCTATTCATAAATGATATCCTCATATACTCAAAAATCTATGAAGACCATGAGAATCACTTACAGGTTATTCTGAGAACTCATAGAAGAAATAAATTATATGGGAAGTTTTGTAAGTGTGAATTCTGGCTTCAATCAGTTTCTTTTCTGGGCCATATTGTCTCTAAGGATGGAATCCTAGTTGATCCTGCGAAGACAAAGGAAATCCAAGATTGGACCATGCCAACAAACATAACTGAGGTATGCAGTTTAATTGTCTTAGCAGGTTATTATCAACGTTTCATTCAAAATTTTTCCCGACTGGCTAACCCACTAACCAAGCTCACACGTAAATGAGTTAAGTTTGTGTGGACAAATAAATTTATAGAATTATTCGATTAATTGAAAAGAAGATTGGTCAATGCTCCAATTTTGACTCTCCCATCTAGAAGTGATGGATTTATAATATATAGTGATGCATCAAAGAATGGACTGGGTTGCATCCTTATGAAAAATGATAAAGTTATTTCTTATGCATCAAGACAGTTGAAGACTCATGAGAAAAATTATCCAACTCGTGATCTTGAGTTAGCAGCTGAAATATTTGCTCTGAAAATATGGAGGCATTATCTCAATAGAGAGAGATGTGAGATTTATACAGACCACAAGAGTTTGAAATATATTTTCACGCAAAAAGAACTCAACATGAGGAAAAGAAGATGGCTCGAGCTACTCAAAGATTATTATTGTTGAATACACTACCACCCAGGAAAGAAGAATAAGGTGGCCGATGCATTAAGCAGGAAAGATCATGGCCTTTTGACTCAAATGGGGATTGAAAGAGATCCTATGTTCATGGATCTACTGAAACTGGATGTTGGAATTGTTAAAGAAGGGGAAACATCACTCCTCTTTAAAATGATTTCTAAACTATCTTTACTAGAGAGGATAAAAATTTCTCAATCTGATGATGAGAATCTGCACAATAAAATTAATGCAGTTAAGGATGGGAGAATGGCTGACTTCGTGTATGAAGAAGGAGTTTTGAAATTTGGGAAGAGGTTATGCGTTCCATCAGTACCTGAGATAAAAAGGGAACTATTAGATGATGCTCATAGATCAAATTTCTCTATACACTCAGGTAGCACCAATATGTATATAGATCTGAAAGAATATTTCTGGTGGGATAATATGAAGCGGGAAATTACGGACTACGTGTCAAGGTGTCTAGTTTGTCAATAAGTGAAGTCAGAGAGACAACATCCCAAAGGAATGATGAAACCTCTACCTATTACTATGTGGAAGTGGGATAACATTACGATGGATTTTTTCACGAGACTACCGATGACACTTAGAAGGAATGATGCAATATGGGTAATTGTTGATCGTCTCACTAAAACAACACATTTCCTTCCAATAAGAGAGGATTTACCACTTGATCACCTGGTAAGACTTTATATTAATGAAGTTGTGAGACTTCGTGGTGCACCTCTATCAATTGTCTCTGATCGAGATCCCCGGTTTAATTCAAAATTCTAGAAAAGTCTCCAGAAGGCTTTGAATATTGAGCTTCATATGAGTACCACATATCACCCCCAAACCGACGGACAATATGAAAGGACTATTCAAACTCTAGAATATATGATGAGGTCATGTTATCTTGACTTACAAGGTATGTGTGATCAATACTTTCCTTTGGTGGAGTTTTCATACGCCAATAGTTTCCATTCTAGTATTCAGATGGATCTATATGAAGCATTATATGGAAAGAGATGTCGAACTCCAACTTGTTGGGATGAAGTTGGTGAGAGGAAACTTATAGGCCTAGAAATTATTAAAGAGACCACGAAAAAGGTGAAGAAAATACAAGACTGTATTAACGAAGCCCAAATTAGGTAGAAGAGTTATGCTGACAACTGGAGAATGGACTTGGAATTTCAAGTGGGAGATAATGTATTTCTGAAAGTATCTCCATGGAAGGGAATCTTAAGGTTCGGTAAGAAAGGGAAACTGAGCCGCAGGTACATTGGACCATTTGAAATTTTGGGAAGAATCAGAGTTGTAGCTTACCATTTAGCGATGCCACCAAATCTCTCCAGAGTTCATGATGTGTTCCACATATCATTGTTAAAGAAGTACATGCCAGACCCAACACATGTACTCACATATAAAGAAATAGAACTGTAAATAGATTTGTCATACTATGAAAATCCTATCAAGATTCTTGATACTAGGGAGAAGGTATTGAGAAATTGAATAACTCGTCTAGTAAAGGTTATTTGAAGAAACCAGAATATGGAGGAAGCAACATGGGAACTAGAGGATTTCATGAAGAAGAATCACCCACATATTTTTGGTGGCTTTTATACGTAAAATTTCTAGGAAGAAATTTCCGAAGGAGGGAATAATGTAACACCCCAAAAATTTTATGGTATGTTTCTATTAAACACATTCTATTCATCACTGTGTTCCTTGTAAACAACACTAGGTTATTTAGGATATAGTAAAAAACTAGCCATTAAATGTAAATTTTATACTTCTGTGTTTTGAATTTCAAAAAATGGTCATCTAGAGTTGTGATCAGTAAGTCATTTGGAGTCTGATAGAACAAACTTGATTTTTGGTGAATAGTAACATACACTTATGAATAGTAAAATTAATAGTAATATGACCCTTATGAATAGTAAATAATAAAATTATTTTATTTTCTTAAGGTGATAAGATAATGAGATCTTAATTAGTTTTTCAATGAGAATTAAAACCAATTGCACCTTTAAGATTGTTATTTTTTTGAATTAACTATGAATTTATTTAAAATTTTAATTAATAATATTTAGAAAATTAATTTTGAAAAATGGAGTTCATTTTTGAATTCTACACATCAAAAAATGGTCAGGATAAATTTTTGGGATTTTTCTGAAATTCTAGAATTTTTGATGAATAGTGAAATACAATAAAATACAATATATACAATTTATCAGTAAAATACTCTATTTATGACATCATAAGTTATGAAATTCCACTTGGTTCGAACTCACATGCCATTATTACTCTTTTAGGTCACATTAACTAAGACTACTCATAATCTTGGGCAAAAATATTATAATAATGATTAAAATAATGAAAAATACCCCCTCTCCTCCACTATAAAAACCCCTCACCACTACCTCTTCTCTCGACTCCTCTAAGCCTTGAAGTTCCTCAAATTTATGCCCAAATACCCTTCTCTAGTCACTTCCCATGACCAGGAAGCTCTTGGTATTTCCAAAAGACCAAAATCCCTTCCCTTAAGGAGGTTCCCGAGGAAGTTATTTCAAGAGGTAAAACACCATTCTTTTTCTTTTAGTTTCATTTGAATTTATCTTAATTTGTTATCCTCTCCTCACCTTCTCTATCAAAATGATCATGATAACTCCAGTATCATCTATATATTGGATTTATATCATGTGAATGGAAGAACCATCATCAATATTCTTACTCCCTCCCTTTTTTTATAAACGAAATCAACGTCCAAGAAGTTCCAATTTATAACCTTCATGGAAGATGAAGTTTTGTTCTTCAATCGTTATTTCATTACTGGTAATGAAACCATATTTATGGTTTAAACAGGTCATAACATATTTATTTTATCTTGATTAATGTTCTGGAATCTTTACACATACATAATATGTAATAATAATAATACGAAACAAGTTTATTGAGCAGAAAACTGCCAAGCCAAATTCAAGCGTTTATTTTTAACTCATCAAATGAGTCATCCTAATGGTATATATCTAGAATATCTATAAGATCATTTATATATATTTAATTTCACTAATAATTTATATTAACAATTCTGGATGTTTAACCATTTTTCAAACCAACTTCCATTCATGAATACAAGTAAACAAATCATGAAACCAAGTAAGAAAATGCTTCCAAAATAATAAGATTTAATCTCTTAAACCCATCAAAAGGACATTAATGAACTTAATAAGGTTATGTAATATCAATTACATGTTTATTAGGTTCTGGAATTATTAATTAATGAATATAAATTTGATTATTCAGGTCGTTAAGAACAATTAAGAACACACTAGGGAAAAAGGTAAGGGGTTTCTCATCTCACTTTCATTTCTGTGAGATTTACACTTTTCACCAATTATTATTTATATTTGGTATATGTGTACTTACATTTGATATATAATAACATGATTCTGTTTATATTCATGTTATTCAATGATTCAATTTATGGTTATTAAGTTCTGGTCATACGGTTCGACCAATTACATTGTGGTAAGGGACTTTGTCTTAGCTGCCGTTTTCGTTGTGATTATCTTTGTATTGTGCACCTAATAATCCTTATGTGGTGTACCTACTGACCATTTGAGATCACTTTTCATTTGAAATTATATTTATATTAAATATCCATAATCTCATGTCATGGATATGTTTTTTTCTAAACCGTATACAATTTTACATACGATGTTTATTTGGAAAGTTATTTTAATTATGGAAATATCGATGAATCCATATACTATACTCTATGAGGATATTGAAAGGGAAAATTTCTCTTGTATTGAATCAATGTATAAATAATGATTTGGAAATGCAGTGGTGGGTGGGGCCCGCTACAGCCCCTCGATGCATCAGTAGGTCTCATGAGACAAAACAGTTTGGCGACAAACCCTTCGAGTTTGTTTCCAAAAATCAGACGGGTTTCTACCCATAGAACTAAACTGTTTTTATGGTATTATGGTTTCATGTGATAGATACATAATGTCCAATTAATAAGCATTATTTTTATTTATTATCAGTTATTTTTATTATCCTTGAGGTTTTAACTATGATAAAATCTATGGATGTACTTTCATTCTTAGTTTGTTAATGGCATTAGTTATTCATTTATTCACTATACCATATTGATTATGTCAGATTGATTGTGATTCACTTATTATTATACTCATGCTTCCGATATTTGTAACCATTATCGAGAATTTGAACTTACCCCTTTCATTGTTTACCTTCAATAGGTGATGAAGAGAAGGTCTTTTATTGAGTTTGTATGGTTGCAGTTTTTAGTTTAGTATTGTATTGTATCTTGTAACCCTTTTTCAATGTAATTTGTGTTACATCTGTGTATCTAGTTTCTTCAAGACTACTAAACTATTCTTTCCTTTGGGATTTTCATTCCTTATAACCATGAAAATATCACAAGTAATGCACCGGATCCGGTCCAGAGGGGTCGGGGTGTTACAGAAATGATCTAAAGAGGAAAAAAATCACCATTTATTCATTTATACAATAACATATACCATTGATAGAGATGATATTTTCAATAATTTTAATGTGAATTTCAATTATTTAATCCCCAAAAATTTATCTATTAATGGAAATAATTTTATTTTTTGTTTCTAAGTACATTTTTAGAATTATTGTGAAAATATATTAATTCAATGTTTTTTCAGTTTTTTAATCATTTTTTGAATTCATTCATTAAGATATAATTTTTTTTAAATTCTTTGAAATCATCTTTTTAAACATAAATGGGAGAATTTTTGCTAAGTTTGGTATTTAATAGGACATTTTTTCTACCTTGTAGGTAAATTAACTTCACAAAACTCCCTACTTCCATAGTATACCTTTTTTTCTACTTTATAAGAGAATCAACCCATTTATAAGAAATTTTTCCTCATATATTTGATTTAAATTTTCTAAATTCCAAATCTATAAAATAATTATGAGATGCATAAAATAATTTTGTAAGTATTGTCTTGGTCTATCACCATAATAGAATTATGAAGTGTGTATGTAAAATTTATGACCTGTAAGTTAAATTTACCTTCCATAATATAATTTCAATGCTCAAAAGTGAAATTAATTTGTGATATAAATTTTTGAATATTTTAAGAACCCATGGGGAATAAAATTTTCTCCTCACCTTGGATGATCTACTTTGATTCATTTTGAGAAATAGATGAACAATAAAGTCTTATGTAAAGTTTTTTAGAAGTTATTAATGATTGGTGTGTATGAAAATTAAATCCAATCAACACATGAATCTGTTTTAAGTTGAACTCATCATTTCTACCACCTTGAGAAGTTCCAGAGAGCTTCTATATACACATAAATATTCTAAAGGATTGATTAAAGGGTGGAATAATTTTGAAATATTTTACCTCTATTCACATGAAAATAAGAGCTTGAAGTAGTAACAACTATGGGTTTTGGTTTGTTTAACCAATAACCTAGATTCTGATACATAAGTTAGTATTGGTGGGTTGATTTCAATCTACTGGATAATTCATATAGATATCATAATGTCTTTAAGAAGATGGAATAATATGAGAGTTGGTTTATCCATTCTCAACTAAACTCCCAAGCAGATATGGTGGTGGAGATCCAAGGACAATCCCTTCCGACACTACTGGAAACATAGCCTATACCCTGTTTAGAACTTTGGGTATAGCCCATAGAATTGTGGGTATTGGTAATACCCATGGTTTTATGAACATTGGATGATTGATCCATCATTATAGAGTTATACCCATGGTTTCTATAGAAACTGTGAGTATAGCCTAGGAGATTTTATCATAACTATGGTTTTGGTTAAACCATGGGTATATATCTATACCTACAGTTATAAGAACTGTG
Organism: Viscum album; assembly: GCA_963277665.1. Lineage (NCBI taxonomy): Eukaryota > Viridiplantae > Streptophyta > Magnoliopsida > Santalales > Viscaceae > Viscum > Viscum album. The sequence goes on along the minus strand of OY728137.1, from coordinate 1,822,987,518 downwards.
GGTATAGATTTTCCCAATAGAAACCATATAACCATATTTCATTGAACCGTGGGTATGTCTACCTTTCCCCATTTGGAAGTAGCAACCCTTCCAACCCATCTTGATCCCTTAAATAAAATAAAAACCATAATACACATTCAATTCAATACATATATTGTATATTTATCAATCAACCGACTACTTGTAATAATTTTAAAACCATTTACAATACTATAACATATATATACACCGATACATATAATCAATTCAAGTTGTTAAACAACATCCACATGTCTCTTTACTGATAAATAAAAAATGGAGGGGATAAATATCTCCCTCATCACCAACATTCAAATCCTCACCATCATCAAAAACATCCTCATCACTAATAGCATCATCTGGAGAACTGACATCATCATCATCATCATCATATTCACCACCACCAACACCCCCACTACCACTATTCACTAAACTGCCACTAAGAACCTCATTGACATCACTTTAGGTATCATATAATGAGTGCATTAATTCAATACATGAATCAAAATTAGTATAATATTTTAATGGAAGTGATGTAATTATAACTAATATAGCTTCTAGAATGTGTTCAACGATCAATTTACTTCTCTCATGCTCTTGTAAATATATTTTTTTGGCGCCTTATGCTTTTTCATGAATGTTTTATAGCTTGATGGCCTGAGAGGTTTGAGACACACTTGAGGAGGGCCAATACCTAGTGGGGATAATATTTTTCCCAAGTTAACATCATACTATCCCATGATTCTCTTCACATAATACCTGACTCAAATGATCATTTGGCCTAAAGTTTTCATCTTTTTTTACATTGGGGGCCTCTAGGGAACACTATTGAAAATATAAAAAAAGATATTTAATTATAAATTACATATAAATATTTTAAATATCAATAAAAAACTTAAAATATTTTCATGTGTTTGTACATTTACTGCACTTCCATCATTTTTCTTCCTACACAAGAAAAATAATTTTTCTTGAGGAACACAACCTTCGATGTCCAATGGAGATTTTTGAAAATTAAAATGATTATTATAATACTATATTATTAAATAATTTGAAATTGATAAAACTATAATAAATTAAAATTGTAGTTGTTAAAGAAATTCATAAAAGGACGAATCATCTAAATATATATTTAATTATAAATTTAATACTAGTGTTATAATATAAACAATACATACTAATTATCATTCTAAACATGGTTATGATATGGATTACTCTTATATTTTTATTTTGGTCCAATTCTATTTTTGTTACATTATTTGGTTATTCAAATACTTGGTATTTTTGATCATTTTTTCATTAGGATAATTTTAGGTTAGGTTGTTTGGTAAATTGGCCAATTGGTCATTTGGATAATTAGGCCATTTAGGCCAATTTGGCCAATTGGGATAATTAGGCCAATTAGGCCATTTAGACCGGTTAGGAAAATTATGCCAATTAGATCATTTAGGCCAATTAGGCCATTTAGGCCAATTTAAGTCAATTAGGCCAATTAATCCATTTATTTGGAAAATTTAGGAAAATTAGGCCATTTAGGAGAATTTAGTCCAATTAGTTCATTTAGTACATTTAGGTCAATTAGGATGTTTAGTACCATGAGGCCAATTTAGGCCAATTAGGACATTTATTTTTCCAACTTAGGAAAACTAGGCCATTTAGGTCAATTTAGGCCAATTAGGCAATTTATTTGGCCAATTCAGGGGATTTAGGCCAATTAATCCATTTGATAGAATTAGAAAAATTAGTCCATTTAGTCCAATTACTCCATTTAGCCCAATTATTCCATTTAGGCTATTTATGTTGCTTAAGACATTTAGTCCAATTATGCCATTTAGGATAATTATCCCAATTAGGATAATTAGGAAATTTTGGAAATTTAAGTAATTTAGGCCATTATTCCATTAGTCCATTATTCCATTATAACATTAGGACACTAGTAAAATTAACCATTAGTCCATTAGAATAATTATCCATTGGTCCATTAAGCCATTCGAGATTTTGGAAATTTGACCATTAGGCCATTAGGATATTATCCAATTGGCCATTAATACATTAGTCCATTAATCCAATTAGCCAATTAGGACATTAGGCCAATTTTCCATTAGGAAATTAGGTCATTAGTCCATCTAGATAATTGGCCATTAGGCCATTAGGCCATTAGGCCATTAGGCCATTAGTCCATTAGTCCAATTGGCAGTTAGGCCATTAGGCCCATTGACCAATTAGGTGTAAGAGTTTGTGTCCTAGAACCAAATGGTTGTACTTTGATTATATAGATATTTAGTGTATTTAAATATTAAACATCTTATTACAAATTTTTCATTGTTCTTCATGACTATGATGTAATAATTTCCTAGAGTATTTGTTGCATTGATAAGATCATGACAGTTCCATACTATGATGAGAACCTTGAAATTATATAACAATATTCTTAAATATAGTTCTACGGTTGGATGGAATACTATGAAGGGACACATAGCATGCAGACCATCAGGTGAAAGTACTCGTAAGAAGATGAGACTTCCTCTCATGAAGTTATCACTTGGTAATCTCTAAGACAAGAGATTATGAGAACAGTCATGCCTGTAGGAATTCCGCATGTTTTGGTTTCATCAGATTTTTCTATCTGAGAGAATTTGTAATGATCCTTATACTTTAAGATTATCATTAATACATGTCACTACTCATGCAATTTGATTTGCCGACAAAAACCATTACACAGACAGTTGATAGGAAGTAGGGTATGTTGGGTGCGTCACGAGTGACATGATATTAATGAATAAGTCGAGAAAGGATTTGTACCATCCATTTATGGAAGTTTATATCTCGGATCTTTGATTGAAATAGAACCGTCACGTGAAATTCCATGGCCATGGTGTAACAACAAGTTTATTTTCGGTAGTCAAAGAATGACGTATCAAGTATAAAGGTTGATGAAACTTTTATGAAACCTGCTTGATGAGATATTGAGACAAAGGGATTATATTACAGAGTGAGAATTCATATGTGGATTTCATTGTTGCGACTTTATGTTCTTTCTATTGGGTTCCTTGACCCATTGCTAGACAATACTCTTGGACTTTAGGCAAGCCCACCTAATGACAATGAGAAAGAATCTTAGAGGGTCACACACTAAGTGTTTTTGGTGGTCTAGGTTAAATTCTATTTGAATTTAATTAATGAAATAAATATTATTCTTAAGACCGTAGACTAATTTTATTCAAGTTAATATGATCACATAAATTAAATTAAATATATTTATTTATTTTATTGAATATTTAATTAATATTTATTTATTAGTTTGTAAATAAAATATTTATTTAAGAGAATAACTTATTTATTTATTTATTCTGGTATTCAATAAATGGAAGTGGATTTTGAGTGGACCAAGGCTGGCCCAGTAGTAAAATAATTATTTTCAAGATGGTAAATAATAATTAGTTGGAACGAGTTAAAATAATAATGACGCTGCTATTATTTTGTGATGCGGAATTTTATTCATAATTCAGTTTTGCGCAATTTGGCCTGTCACGACCCGTCCTCGGGGCCCGTGCCGTGACTACCCCAAGCCCGCCTTCCATAGGCCAGGGGCTGGCGACTAGCACTAAAGGCGTAAATCTCAATAACTGGGAAGACATTGCCTTTATAAAAGTAAACAAAACACCACAGAGTACAAGAGGAAGTAAAACACTAAGTACAAAGAGAAGTGCTGAAAGTTAAATGAGACAGAATACAAACCCAAATGAAAGTACAACTACAACTGAACAAAGTACAACAGAAAAAAAACAACAGCTGGAATAACGGAAGTGGCTCCTGGGTCGTCCTCCTCGGATCCTACCTGAAGGGTAGGTACAGATGGCGCAACTCCTAGATCGTCCACCACGGATCCTAGCTGAAGGGTAGGTACAGATAGCCTCCACAATGCTCTCGCCCATCAACCTCCTCTGTGTGTCGTCTCATCGCGAAGTCCACCTCCGGATACTGACTCGTCATGTGGTCCACCTCCGGGTACCGTCCAGTCCTCGAACACTCGGCCTCCGTCAGCACTGTCCATCGTCTGCAACCAACAAAACAAGGTGCGGGCATAGCCCGTGCAGAGGTGAGTATAACAATACTCAGTAGGGACCCAAAGACCCTCAAGGTCTCACTAAAACCAACATGGATAACCACAAACAAGATCTCAACAGATAACCTCTACTTAGGTATAGTCCCATGCATATACCTAAGTTATCAAGTAACCCATCTCAATCATGAGGGAAACACTAAGATCATGAAATCAATGGAAAACCACCACCCAGGTATATGCCCATACATATACCTAAGTTATCAAGTGACCCATCTTAATCAAGAGGTAAACACAAAGGTCATAGACTCAGCTCAAACCAGGATTTTCATTATCGAAACCGTAACTGCTAAAGAGCCCCGTCTCTGGAGTGTACAGTGGTCCTGTCACGACTCCGAGGTACTGCTCACTAACCTAAGAATGCTGAGGTACTCCTCCTGTCGAGTACCGCGGGTCAGCCACCCAAACACAGTAGTGCTTTCCGCCGGGGTATGTCACCCAAACACAGTAGTGCACACCCCCTAGTAGCCTGCTAAGGTACTCTCCGGACGAGTACCGCGGGTCTGCACTGTCACACAGGTAGTGCTTTGTCCGCCATGGGTCTGCACTGTCACACAGGTAGTGCTTTGTCCGCCATGGGTCTACACCCAAACAAAGTAGTGCTCCGTACACTGGGCTAGTCGACTCACTCCAAGTCGAGTCGGTCAAGCAGTCGTCAGGTCTCAGTCGGCTACACGGTCTCCGTACTCCGCACACTCGTCTCTGGGATGGTCCGCTCCATGAGCTACTGGTCAATACTCCAAGTATCTCAAAGTCCCATGAAGAATTATCTCAAAGGACCGCCTCGTCATAGGGGTCTCAACGCAACAGACGGCGTGTCAATCGGACGCCCGGTCTGTGAGTTATTAGCCTTTTCGTCCCAGGGGCCCGGTTGGTTTCGTGAGCGAACCAACCCGGCCATATCTCAAATGTACCCCGAACTCTCATAGGGTATACTCATAGGGACCGTTTCTCAACGATGATCACCAACGCCGCTGACGGTTCGTCAAACGGACGTCTGGTCTGAAAGATATCAGCTTTTCCGTTCCAAGGACCCGGTTGTATTTTGGGTACAATCCAACCCGGCCACTATCCAACAGCAACCAAAACTCAGGTGAAGTATTCCAAAAGTTCCGTCTCATCAAGAGGAATTCAATGAGATAGACAACACGTCAATCGGACGCCCGGTCTGTGAGTTATTGGCTTTTTCGTTCCAGGGGGCCCGGTTGGTTTCATGAGAGAACCTACCCGAACGCACTCCGACGACATCCAAACCTCGAGTGGAGTAAGAAAAAAGATCCTTCTCACTTAGAGGAATCCATCAAAGTATACGGCACATCAATCGGACATCCGAAGCTCAATATATAAGCGTTTCCGCTCCGAGGGCCTGATTGGTTTCGTATCCGAACCAACCCGGCCGAACCCAAAGTGTTCCGAAACTTTGAGTGCGATATACCGAAATGACCATTTCGATCCAAGGATCACATCGCCTCTGATGGTGTGTCAATTGGAGGTCTACATCTCAAGATATGGGCGAAAGGCCGTGAGGGGTCCGAAAACGGGGGTTTCGAGCCCGGACCGACCCAACCCGAGACCCCCTGGGTCGGCCCGAGCCGGGTCGACCCGACCCGGGTGCGGGTCCGGCCCGGCCGACGCGGTCTGGCCCAGCAGGGCGCGGCCCGGCCCGGTCTGCCCAAGCCGGCCTGGCTCGGCTGGGGGTTCGGCCGAACGGCCGAACCGTGCGGAGGGCGCTGCCCCCGCGTGAAGAGTCGCGACCCCGCGGTTGGGGCCGCCCGTGCCAGCGGACGTGGCAGCCGGCCACATCCCGCCGCTCCCCTCTGGTCTTGCGCGGTCGCGGGACCACACTCTGCCGCCGCGGATTCAGCCGCGGAGGATTCTTCCGGCGGCGCTCCGGGCGCCGCCGCCCCCGACCGCCGGCGCCGCCGCATCGGTGCGGCGCGCCGGCAGGGGCTTCCGTGGACCACCGGACACGCTCCGGTGGTCCGATTCGCCTGTGGTCTTCACCAGTGGTCACCCTGGGATTTGACCTTCTCTGTAAAGATCCCACAATGCCCGTGGGGCTTCGTTTGTCGTCACCCGTCAATCCCTATGTCAATTAACAAAACACGCCGTCTTCGTGGTTCTCCGGCGCGACGCGATGGCGCTGCGCCCCTTCACCGTGGCCCGACTCCGTCCGCGGATGTCTTCGGGTTTCTCTGACGCGGCGCGATGGCGTCGTTTCCTTGTTCGTTTTCACGTTGCGACACAATAGCGCCGCGCATTCCTTGCCGCACGTTTCTGCGCGGTGCGACGGCACCACGCCATTCCCGTTTCAATCCACAAAAGAAACCCACACGGATAAAGAGGAGGGTCAGTCGTGTTTGTGCGGTCTGACCCCCTCTCGTTAATTTATATCAAATGGTAATATCTCACGAAGAACGTCAAGGTAATAATCACGAACAAATTAAATAATAATCCTCAACATCAATCCGCATGAACGAACGATCCGCGGATCAACCTGGAATTGGTTGGTCCATGCTCGTCGTTCTTTTCTCAAAAGATAAGAGAACACCAAAATAAATTCCCCTACCTTGATAAATTATGTCGCACGTCGGGCATCACGGAAAATGGTGTTGCGAGGAAAGAATTTGTAGGCGACGTCAGAGTGCGTCTAATGCGGCATCTCCTCACTTGTCGAAGAAAAGAGAAAAGATGGCACGTCGATCGTTCTTCGCGGAACCGACGTTCTTCGTCAAAGAAGATGTCGTTCTTCGTCGAGAAGGAAGTCTTCTTCTTCTTCACAAGAATTCTCTCCCAATTAGCACAACGAAATCCCTCCCAAAATTAAAAAAAAATAAGCTACCCTCGTTATTTTATTAACACAAGACATTTCAAATTTCAAAACTCAAAACACTTAATTAATTAATTGAGTAGGTTCAATTAATTAATTTGTGTATGTTGTCAAGAGTTAAGAGAGGGAGAGAGAAGGTCCTCTTAAATGTTGGGAGAGTTAAAGAGGGGTTTCTTTGAGAGTTACAAATTAAAGAGTGGGGGAAAGGTTATGAGAGTTATGGGAAGTTGTAAGGTTGGGGCTCGTGTGGGCCCCACCTCACTATTATCCTCACATGGGTAGTTAGGTGCCCCACCCCAACTCCCCCATGTAGGATATAGCCACTTAGATACAAAAATAAAATTGTTCCACAATTTTATTCACTTCATATAAAACCCACAAATTTTAACTTCTCCTCCCGAGAAAACGCAACTGCGGTAAAGGTCCCCTTAAGCAATTACCGGCGTTGCGAGTTTATCGGTGCCCTCAGATTTTAATTCCGAGCACCGGTTCAAAAGTTAGAAAAACCCGCTCGTTCGTTCACTGAACATACCCGAGCCAAACTTCCGAAAATGATTCTGGGCACACCGGGCCTCAGAATCAGGCGCTTTCAGAAACTGCATTATTGTAAAATTCCAAAGAAAATGAAGAAAAAAATTTCCTTGAAATTTCCGGGTCTTTACATGGCCACCATAAATAATGACATGATATTATTATTATGGTCATGGGTTTTCTCTATGTTCATGAATATATTTAATTGTTGTTATGCAATTAAATATTGTAACTGAAGTTCCATGCATATAAATAGACAAGTATCTCTATTATGCCATCGCGAACACACTGTATGTTTGGTGAATTGAGAATTGTTGAGCTAAACAATTTCTCTCTCGAATCCTCTTCCAGCTCCTCTCAATAATGATATAAGTTCTTCAAGACCGAAGAAAAAGTGATCAATAATTACTGACACAAGATACTCGCTTCACCGCACTAGCACTTGAAGAATGAGTGGCGTCTATCGGAGGACATTAGAGTACATACAGATCACCATTAGAGGGATTTTAGTTTGGATCCTCATAAGCACAATGAGATAATCTAGAAGGGTCACTCCAAACGATCAACATCATCATCAAATAAAATACCGAAGATCTAGGTATTATTTTATTTATTAAATTAATTATAAACATGATGTGGAAGATCCTCTATAAAGGTTTTAGGGATCTTATTTCTTTATCTAAATCTTGGATTCTATTTCATGGAGACTGGTGTTCATCGTCGTATTGATCCCATAATAATCATTGATCATGGTAAAAATTAAAGTTGGGTGCCATCCCAACCACGCTTCCACTGTGCCCAGAACCTTCAAGTGGTATTAGAGCAGTTACATCATAGTTTATAATTATTTCAATATTTTTTTGATGATTTATGCATTTAATAATTTAGTTATTTCAATTTAAGTTAATCATTATTCAGATCTAAATCTTGAGATATGTTCCTCCTCTTTCATTTTTCGTTCACCAAACAGAAATGATCTTTTATTTTAATTTTGATTAATATAAAATAGAGGATCTCATTCAGAGGTTCCAAAGGTTCTTGGACGTACAACAAAAGAACACACGACATGTATTTAGAAGTACATGCTGTGTAGACAAGGTTCAATTCACAGGGTCTGGACCGCCAAACCAAGCTGTGTCATTGGAGTTTGTCTAAGTATTAATGACTTCGTGTGTTGACCAGGAATATGTGGCACATAGTTTTCGAATTAAACTTCATGTGGCCCACTGGACACGATGTGTAGTACCTTCAAGTTTGGGTTGGACTGTGTACCCTGTACACAGCTTTCCCGGCTGGAGAATGTGTAATGAGGAACTAAATGACATGTGGCCTACTGGACACGGTGTGTACTTCAAATATTTCTAAAGTACACTCACACACCGTTTCCTCAAGTGTTTACTTTAGATGGATGGTGAAAAATAGTACACGCCATGTAGTTGGAACTACATGCCATGTACTCATCCAAATTATGCAGATTTATTAAAATTTATTATTATATTATACAAACCCTTGAGATGTGTACCATCATGTAGGTGTAAAGATGAGGCATAATATGTGATAGGTCTTTTATATATATGTGTTTAATTTAATATCCGTGTAATGTTCATTTCTACTCATTGGGTAGTTATGAATAGGAATTCAATAGTTTTCCTCCAAGGTACAAGTTACGTACAAAGATAATTTTAAATTAATTTATTTGTTTAAAATTATGATGGATGGGAATCTCAAAGAAATTAAGAAAAGGGTTTAAGATAAAAGGATTGATTAATTAAAGATGGTAATTAATTGATTTGAGAATGATTTATCTTAAACAAGAATGATTAAATAATTGAATGCTTGTTTTATTTATGTGAAAATATCATTGCATGTATGGTTGATCATGAGATAGACCAAGACCTTTGTATGTGGATGGTTTATTTTAATTAATTTATTTAAATTAAATTTGTCGGCCTGCGAACCTTCTCATAATTAATATACAGGGTCTGCGTGCCCAAGGTTTCTTTTATATAAAATCCCTTTTTACCCCTCACCTACATGTGAGTTAAAAAAACGCATATGTAATGGATGAAATTCCAAATATAGTGGAGGTGGTTCAAGCTGGAGATGAGACAAAACCAATCCCAGGAGATATAGAGGTGGATAGGTGGAAAGCTATAAACATGAACCTAAAAGGTTTAAGATGTTTCTCCCCTAGGTCAGGGTTATTTTATCAACCTCTAGATAAACTAAACATTATAAAAGATCATGATCATTATCTTTATTTTATTTTTCTCAATTTCATGGTTTATCATTATGGATGTGTTGTCACGATCACATAATTAATGAATTAAACAAGCATGAAATATAGAATTAAAATAATCCAGACTTATGCGTAAATATTATCAATACATGGTTAATCACTTAAGTATGTTCAACCTAATAATAAAAAGAATGTGATAATGATAATAATAAATTCACGTATAAGAGATAAAAATCCCACAAATATAATATTAAGATAGACCAAGCCTTTCGTTACTTGATTATGGGAAAAACTCAATAAAACTATGTGTTTGACCAACCCATGTGGGGACACTTAATTTTATATAGGAAGACCTTATGAAAGGTTTCAGGTTTACTTAACCATATCACATCAATAGGAGTATCCCTTTCTAGACTTGGTGTAATATTGGAGGCAAGAGTCGAGGAAATCCAAAATTCATGATTTCAGGATTGGGGAGTCCACTCAACAGATCAAGGAGCTACAAGCCTACAGTTGGAAAAGATTTTCCTACCTAAATAACTTCTAATACCTTGACCAACCCATGTTGGGGTTATGTGAAGGCGAATATGGATCCTTTCCACTAGAATGTCACGGAGACTAGAAATTATGAGTTCAATGGTGAGGGCCATTGGGACTTGATAAAATAGTGGGAGACTTAATAAAATTTATTATTTCTCATAAAACGTAATCAAGAAAGTACAAATGATCTGATCTTTTAATTGTAGAATAAAAATGAAAATCTTGTCAACCACACTATCCCTGTGATCAATTCTGGATAAAGACAACATCCTCACTGGCAGTAACTTCCAGGAATGGTTTAGATGCCTTTGGGTTGTCCTACAAAATGAACAGAAGTCTTACATGATGGATTCAACATTACCTGATCCTCCTGCCAAAGAGGTGAGTGATGAGGATTTCCTGGTCTATGAGAAACATATAAATGATTCAGTTGACATTCAATGTTTGATGTTATCATCAATTTCTAGTGAGCTCATTAAGTCTCATGAAAACATGGATGCTTATAGCATGCTCGAGCACCTCCGTGTTCTTTACCAAGATAGAGCAAGACAAGAAAGGTTTTAGATCTCTATGGCACTCTTTCAAAGTAATCTTGGAGAAGGTGCCCTAGCTGGGACACATGTAATCAAGCTCATTGGCTACATTGAGTGGTTGGAGGTTCTAGGGTTTAAACTCCCCTAATAACTAGGAACCGATCTCATTCTCACATCAATCCCTTAGAGCTTCTCTAACTTTGTTGTCAATTTAAATATGAGCAACATTGAAAAGTCTCTATCTAATCTTCTTATCCTCATTTTCCAAGTGGATAAAGATATGAAGCGTTAAAATCCTTTTGTCCTTATGGTGAATAAGAGGAAAGGAAATGCGAAAAGCTTTAAGCCCAAAGCTTCTTCATGACCTTTTAAGAAAATTAAGATTAAAGGGGAGGGAAGGGAACATGAGGTTGTTTGTTTCACATGTGAAAAAAAGGGCCACTGGAAGAAGAACTGCACTCAGCCTAAGAAGCAAGGGGAAGCTTCAAGTGCATTTGTTATCGAATTAAATATATCTGTTTCTGAAAATTGGGTATTAGATACATCTTGTGGTGGTCACATATGTATCAAAATAGAATAACCAAGTAGATTCAGGAAGATTGATCGAGGGTAGATAGATCTTCGAGCAGACAATGGAGGTAGAATTGCTGCTATAGTTGTCAGGAACTACCACCTCACGTTGAAAAATTCTATGATCTTGGTGTTAAAGGGTTATTTTTATGTTCCTTATTTAACCAAAAACATAATTTATGTATCCAGACTAGATATAGATGGATTTATTTTCAAGTTTGAAAATGAATGTTGCTTCTTTTATAAAGATAAAATTTGTTTTGGTAGGGCACATTTATAAAATGGTATTTATGTGTTGGATTACACAAACCAAGTAATGGAAATTGATGACAAATATACTTCACATGACTCATACCTCACCCAAATTTGGCATCACCAGCTAAGTAAGGTAAATGAGAAACACTTGACAAAGTTACATCAAGATCACTATTGGAAATCTCACCTTTCCCAATGCTTCTATACCAACGGTTTGTAAAAACCATTGGTATAGGTCCCCTTTCCCAACGGTTTGGACAAACCATTGGGAAATCCCACTTTGAGGTCACTTTTCCCAACAGTTTTCCAAAACCGTTGGGAAAGGGTATGGATTTCTCAACGGTTTGGCCAAACCGTTGGGAAATCCCCCACTTTTCCCAATAGTTTGGCCAAACCATTGGGAAAGGGTATGGATTTCCCAACAGTTTTCCCAAACCGTTGGGAAAGGTCCCCAATATACTAACTTCACCCCCCAAAAACCCAAAAATCAAAAGGACCTATACCAACGGTTTTGACAACCGTTGGTATATGTCCTTTTATTTTTTATCGAATCTTCTTACCGAGAACAATATATAAATAAAATTTTAAAATAATTATGATAATATATATATATATATATATTTATGAAATTATATTCACAAAAGTCATGTTAGATTAGTGGTTAGGTCTTTGAAAGATAAACTAGAGGTCCTGGGATCAAATCCCACCAGATGTGTTTTTTGAAATACATATACCAACAGTTTTATGGAACCGTTGGTATAGATTTTGATATTACCTATACCAACTGTTTTCCCAAAACCGTTGGTATAGACCTATCCCAACGGCTTACTTTCCCACGGTTCTCCAAACCGTTGGTATAGGCTCTACCAACGGTTTGGAGGCTTATACCAACAGTTCCAAACCATTGGTATAGGTTATTTTTCTAGTAGTGGATGGATATTTATATTATTTTGAACTAAAACAACTAGGCATATGTCATTCATTTTTACAAGGAAAAATGACCAAAGCCCCATTTGGTGGGAAAAGTGAAAGGGATAAATAGCTTCTTGAATCGGTTCATAACGATGTGTGTGGACCATTTCCAATTGAAGTAAGGGGTGGGTATTCATACTTTATAACTTTTACTAATGATTTTAGTAGATATGGATATATCTACTTAATGAGGTATAATTTGGATTCTTTTGATAAGTTCAAGGAATACAAGATTTAAGTTGAGAAGCACCTTGGTAAGAATATTAAGAAACTATGCTCAGAACGAGGTGGGGAATATCTTAATTGGGACTTCATTGATTACTTACAGGAGTTTGGGATCCTATCCCAATTCACTCATCCTTACACACCTCAATGGAATGGTGTAAGATAAAGGAGGAACCACACATTGTTGGACATGGTAAGATCAATGATGAGTCATTCTAGTATTCTATTATCCTTTTGGGGGTATGCATTACAAAAAATGACACACATACTAAACCAAGTACCAAATAAATCAATAAATGGTATTCCATATGAGTTCTGGAGTGGAAGAAAATCCATGTTATTGAATTTACATGTGTGGGGGTAGTGAAGAGTTTGTTAAGGCCTCATTAGGTAACAAACTCGCACCCCAAGGCACAAAGTGTACCTTTATAAGATACCCTAAAGAGACTAAGGGATATTACCTATTCAACCTGTCAGACAAATAGGTTATAGTGGTAAGAAATTCCATATTTCTTAAAAGGGATCACATCTCCAAAATAGATAGTGGGAGCGAGATAGACTTCATTTAAGTTGAGGCTCATGGTACACAAGAGTTGGTACATGAACAGATTCTACAAAGTATCGTGGAAGAAGAATCTATTCCAGAGACACAAGTACTACATAGAAGTACAAGAGAGGTTAGAGAACCGAAATGTTACAATTTTCTAGTTGCTGAGGATGGTGAATCATTATTAGTTGATAATAATGATCCTCTAACCTATAAGGAAGCAGTAAGTGGAAAAAATGTTTCCAAGTTGCAAGAAGCCATGAATTTTGAATTAGATTCCATTTATCAAAACCAAGTCTAGAATTTGGTAGATCCTCCAGTTTATGTAAAGCCTATTGGTTGAAAATGGTTATTCAAGAAGAAACTGGACATGGAAGGAAAGTCAGTACCTATAAGGAACAACTAGTTGCAAAAGGGTTTAAACAACATCAAGGAATTGACTATGATGAAACTTTTCCCCTGTTGCAATGATGAAATCCATCAAAATTTTACTTGCCATTGTGGATTACCATGACTATGAGATTTAAAAAATGGATGTCAAAACAACCTTCCTTAATGAGAACCTTCAGGAAGATGTCTACATGACACAACCTGAAGGGTTTGTGACTCCAAAGTATGCCAATAAGGTATACAAGTTACATAAATACATTTATGGATTAAAGAAAGCATCCAAGTCATGGAACATCTATTTTGATTAATGCATAATAGAATTTGGTTTTATCAAGAATGAATGTGAGCCTTGTGTCTACAAAAGTTTTAGTGGGAGTGAAGTTGTTTTTATAATAGTATATGTTGATGACATATTACTTATTGGAAACAAGATACCAATCTTACAGTCTATTAAGGCATGGTTGAATCAATGATTCTCCATAAAGTAATTGGGTGAGGCAGTATATATTCGTGGGATCAAGATTCATCATGATAGATCAAAGAGATTGTTGGGACTAAGTCAAAGTACATACATTGATAAGATAGTGAAGAGATTCAATATGGAATAGTCCAAGAGGGTATTGTTTCCAGCGTCACATGGAATTCATCTTTCCAAGAAAGTGTGTCCTCAGACACATGAGGAAAGAATGATAATGGAAGGTACTCCGTACACATCTATGATTGGGTCAGTCATGTATTCCATGCTATGTACTAGGCTGGATGTTGCCTATGCATTAAGTGTGGTTGGCAGATATCAAGTTGACCCAAGTGACCTCCATTGGATGACAATCAAGACTATCATAAAGTATTTGAGACATACTAAGGATATATTACTAGTTTATGGAGTATATGAGGAATTAATTATCAGAGGATATGTAAATACTAATTTCCAGACTGATCAAGTTTACATGAAGTTGCAAACAGGATACATCTTCGTTTTGAATGGAGGTGCAGTGAGCTGGAAGAGCTCAAAGCAGAGTGTGGTCACAGATTATATAGTAGATTCCAAGTATTTCACAGCTTCTAAGGTATATAAAGAAGTAGTTTGGATACAAATATTCATCCTGGAGTTGGATGTGATACCTATTAGTAAATATCCCATCACACTATATTATGATAATACTGCAGCAGTGGCTCTCGCAAGAGAGCCAAGGTCAAATCAACAGATGTTACACATACTTCAAAAGTATCATCTCTTGAGGGATTTTTCTCATAGAGGTGAAGTTGTAGTGAGAAGTATTTCTATGGAAGAAAACGTGGTAGACCCATTGACTAAAGCCTTAACTAAGTAGAAACATGATCACCATGTGATGTCTAGCGGACTGAAAGTTGTAGGCAGTTGGCTCCAGTCCAAGTGGGAGTTTGTAAGAGTTGGTGTCCTAGAACCAACTAGTGGTACTTTTATTAGATTTATATTTGATTTATTTCAATATTAAACATCTCATTTCATATTTTTCATTGTTTTTCATGACTGTGATGTAATAATGTCCTAGAGTATTTGTTTCATTGATAAGGTCATGACAGTTCCCCGCTAGATGAGAACCTTAAAATGATATAACTATATTATTAAATATAGTTATACGGTTGGATGACATACTATGAAGGGACACATAGAATGCAAAAAATAAGGTATGAGTACTCGTAAGCAGATGAGACTTCCTCTCATGAAGTTCTCACTTGGTAATCTCCAAGATAGGAGATTATGAGAACAGACCCGCCAATAGGAATTCCGTATGTTTTGGTGTCATCAGATATTTTTATCTGTGAGTGTATATAATGATACATAGATTTTAATATTATCAGTAATACATGTCATGACTTGCGCACTTTTATTTACTGATGAAAACTGTCATGCAGGTAGTTGGTGGGAAGTAGGGTACATTGGGTATGTCACGAGTGACATGATATTAATAGATAAGTTGAGGAAGGATTTGTCCCTTCCATTTATAGAAGTTGATATCTCGACCCTTTGATTGAAATAGAACTGTCACATGAAATTCCATGGCCATGGTGTACCGATGAGTTTATCTTTGGTAGTCAGAGAATGACGTATCAAGTATAAAGGTTGATGACACTATCATGAAACCTGATTGATGAGATATTGAGACAAAGGGATTATATTACATAGTGAGAATTCATATGTGGATGTCATTATTGAGACTTTATGTTCTTTCTCTTGGGTTCCTTGACCCATTTCTAGACAGTACTCTTGGACTTTAGGAAATCCTGCCTAATTCCAATGAGAAAAAATCTTAGAGGGCCACACACTAAGTGTTTTTGGTGGTCTCAGCTAAATTCTATTTGAATTTAATTAATGAAATAAATATTATTCTCAAGACCATGGAATAATTTTATTCAAGTTAATATGATCGCATAAATTAAATAAAATTTATTTATTTATTTTATTGAACATTTAATAAATATTTATTTACTAGTGTGTAAATAAAATATTTATTTAAGAGAATATTTTTTTTCAGGTGTTTAATAAATTGAAGTGGAGTTCAAGAGGACCAAGGCCAGTCTGGTAGTAAAATAATTATTTTCAAGATGGTAAATAATTATTAGTTGGTACAAGTTAAAATAATATTGACACTGCTATTATTTTATGATGTAGAATTTTATTCGGAATTCCATTTTGCGCAAGTTGGCGCACCATAAATAATGACGCGATATTATTATTATGATCATGGGTTTTATCTAAGTTCATGAAAGTATTTAATTTCTATTATACAATTAAATTTTGCAACTGAAGTTCCATGCATATAAATAGACAAGTACATCTATTGTGCCATCGTGAACACACCGCACTCTTGGTGAATTGAGAATTGTTGAGCTAAATAATTTCTCTCTCAAATACTCTTCCCGCCCCTCTCAATAATGAGATACTTTCTTCAAGGACAAAGAACAAGCGATCAAGAATGACTGACTCAAGACACTCACTTTATTGTGCTTACACCTAGAGAACGAGTGGTTTCGATAGGAGGCCATTGGAGCACATGCCGATCATTACTAGAGGGATTCTAGTTTGGATCCTCACAAGAACAATGAGATAATATGGAAGGGTTATTCCCAATGATCAACATCATAGATGAATAAAATATTGAAGATGCAGGTATTATTTTATTTATGAAATTAATTAAATTAATTATAAACATGATGTGAAAGATCCTCTCTAAAGGTTTCAGGCCTCTTCCTTCTTTATCTAAATCATTGATTCTATTCCATGGAGACTGGAATTCATCATCGTATTGATCCCAAAATAATCATTGATCATGGTAAAAATTAAAGTTATGTGCCATCCCAACCATGATTCCACTGCGCCCGGAGCCTTCATTAGGTCATTAGGCGAATTGGCCATTCATCTATTTGACCATTAAACCTTTTTTGCATTTTTCCATTAGGCGATTAGAAAAATTGTAAATTAGTCCATTATTCCATTAGACCAATTTTCCAATTTTCCAATTAGGCCGCTAGGCCGTTTGGACAATTGGACAATTAGTCATTAGGCCAATTGACCATTAGTCCATTAGGCCATTAATCCAATTGGCTAATTAGGTCATTAGGTCATTAGAAAAATTGGCCAACTATCCATTAGACCATTAGGATAATTGTACACTAGGCCACTAGGCCATTAGGCCGTTAGGACAATTTTCCTTTAGGTAATTAGGCCAATTGACCGTTAGGCAATTAGGCCATTTGGCCAATTTTCCAGTTATACCATTAGACTAATTTCCCATTAGCCTATTCAGCCAATTGAACATTAGGATAATTGGACATTAGGCCATTAGTCCATTAGGCCAATTGACCATTATTCTAATTGGACAATTAATCCATTAGGCTATTAGACCAATTGGCCAATTAGGCCAATTGACCAATTGTCCATTAGGCGATTAGGACAATTGGTCATTAGGCCATTAAGCCATTAGGAAAATTGGCCCTTGGGACATTAGTCTATTAATCCATTAGGACAATTGAACATTAATCCATTAGACCAATTGACCATTTGGATAATTGGACATTAGGCCATTAATCCATTATACCAATGGGATAATTATGCTATTAGACCAATTATCCATTGGGACAATTTACCTATTAGGCCACTATTCCAATTAGGCCATTAGTCCGTTAGATCAATCGTCAAATTAGGCTATTAGAAAATTTATACAATTATAAAATTGGTCATTAGGACATTAGGCTATTAGACCAATTGTCCATTAGGCCGTTAGGCTATTAGGAAAATTTTCAATTAGTCCATTATGCTAATAGGCCAATTGGACAATTAATCCATTATGATAATTGGTCATTATGACATTAGGCCAATTAGTCCAATTATCCATTAGTGAATTAGGCCATTAGGCCAATTGGACATTAATACATTAGGCCATTAGGCTAATTTTTCATTTGGACATTAAGACATTAGGCCATTTGGCCAATTATACAATTATCAATTAGTCTATTAGGCCATTAGGTTAGTTTAAGGGGTATTTATATCCTTATATGAAAAGGATTGATGATAATAAAACTTAAATTTCATCATAAAAAATATAAGTAAAAATATAAATCTAGATATTATTTCTATTCATATTAAAGTACCTAATACTTCTTATCCTCAGGCATTGTAGTATGCCCAAAATTGTGTAAATATTTCATTTAATCTATATATTTTTCGTTTTTTCCCGAAATATCCTAAAAACATAAATTTAATACAAGTAATAAGAATTAAATTTTCTATGTAAATAATTAAAGATTAGGAATACCTTAAACTCATCACACTTCTAATATGTGATCATTTGTTGATATTGTATTGTTAGATAATCATAAAATATTGGTACACCCTCTAAATCAAAACCTAATATACTCTTCAAAACAACATATAAATCATGCTTATATGATTTCCAGAACTCCCCAAGATCCACCAATCTTGTAACCTTAGCAACTTCACAGTTGGGAAAGTTAATACGACACTAAAACAAACATGTTAATTCATATAAATACAACAATAATATAGATATAAATTTAATGAATTTTCTTACCTATATCTCCATCCATTATTTCACCTCGATGTCATTACCGATATGCCTCCATGAGACTAGTTGCACTAGAATGATATCATTGTACTCAACTAAATTTCACATGAAACTTCTATAGTGCCTATAATTTTTACCTATAAATTGATTTTATTCATTATAATACACCATTATTTGTGTTTGGAAATTCCAAGATTTATACATATGGGTGTTCCCATATTTCCTACAATAAGATACCAATGAATAAGATAAAAGGAAAAAAAGAATAATTAAGTTAGAGTACAACAAGAATAAGCTTTGATGGATCCATGGGTGATATGCATACACTGGAGTGGAAGTTGAAGGAACTTAATCATCAGATCCTAGATGGATAGTAGGAAATGGAGGTAGTTTAAACATAGAGGGATATGAGGAGTAGGGTTGGGGATACATCAAAGTCTATGGATATAGAAAAGTTGGAAAGATTCCTAGAGGTGGAATTAATATGGTATGGGGGGAAGAGGATAAATTAGATGATGATAGAGGAATGGGGGGAACATCCCTAGAGGTTCAAGTGGAGGATAAAAAGGTGTGGTAGATGGGGTGTCCAATGGTGGGTTAGGGTGGGAATGGGTATGTCGGGTGCTCCATCTAACTCTAGAAGAACCCCTTCTTAGACCCATACTAATAGGATGATCATGAGTCAACTTTGGTTCAACTGAATGTTGTTAATTTTTTTTGATAGAGAATAAGAACATGACATTATATGTAATGAATAAGAAAAATATTACAATTATTATACTCACTAAGGGAACCAAAGGAGTTAACTAATGCTCACACATCTGTTAATCATTATCAAATAATCATTTTCTTCAAACTTATTCAATATTTTTTTATAATATTCATAAGAATTAAATTTACATTTTTTAGAAATTATTTTTAAAAATCATGCATACAAATTAGAAGTAAAATAAGTCATAAATAATGTCATAACATGTTTTAGAAACAATAATTTAAAACCAAGTTATACATTTTTTAAAAACCCATTTTTAACGTGGTTTTATGAATTGAAATAAATATAATTAAATGAAATGAAAATAGAAAATACTAAAACAAACATATCATTCCAAACTGAAACTAAAAAAAAGTAATTACAACAATTCCAACATGAGAAACCCATGTTAAGGTAAACTGAATGAACTATGAACATGTATGGTTTCTTCTATATATCTCCCACCACTACTTTTGGTTTAACATCAACAATCACAATGGGAAGATTTGATTCATGAAATGAACTATTTTGTTCAACATTAATGGGGGTGTCAATGGTGTCAATTTCATCCCCACCATCATGAATAACATGTATTGGGATTACTTCATTAATGACACCATAATTAGGTATCAATTGATCTTTCATATAAAACAATTTTTTTTTCAATTGATTCCAAAATGTATGGTCCCCCAATAGTTAGGAATTGACTCATGTCAATAAACCTGAATCTAAAATAATTAATAAATGTACTATATTGCATAATTTAATTAAACCATTTACATTTCATCATAGTGACTCGACTATGAGATTAGTAATCCAATAAATTTTTTTTCTCAACAAGTTTATAATAAGAAACATTTTTATATCGAGGCATACTATTTAATGCACAGGAATAATAGTCCATTGAAGCAATTAGCATAAAGACATCATTCTGTGGTCTCATTTTCTCCATTTTTTTCATTTTTAATAAATTTATATCGACTGATTATTAATGATTTAATTCACAAACCAAAGAATTGGGAAAAAAATACAACGCTCTGAATTATTGAGGAACTAAGTCAATAGGTAAACTCAATACCTAGAATATATTGTAATAATAAAATTAAATTAGTGTCCATATTTTAAGTTAATTAATGTAATGTCCATACCTTTGATTTCAATCGAGCAGGAAACTCTTTTCTATGAAATGCCTCTCTCCTTCTCAAAGGCAAAGATAAATGAACTCTACTTATAATTTTTTTATGTTCCCTACATAAAATGATAATAAAATTTTAAGGTATATGTGAAATTTCATAGTATGATATAACATATAAATATTCAAATTACTTACTTGATATAGTCATAGAACAAACCAAAGTTAAACAAGACTGTGCAATGTTCCATATCTCGATCTCCATGGATAAATTTAACCAATGTATATGACCCAATAATTCCCCATGTTTGGGGAAGAGATGGAAACGAGGGGTTAATTTACCCATACTGATCATCTTAATTTCTCATTGGTTGGTTATATCTTGTGCTCACATCAAAAAAATACATTGAAAAAAAATCAACACATTCTTGAGCTATATAATCTTTCACAATTGAATATTTAAGATAATTCTTGTTTCAAACACAAGAATTCATTTTATACATATTTATTTCAGTATGATGAAACCACTTAAAAGAAATGGGTCCCCTAAAAAGTTTTTCAGTTGAAAGATGAATTGTTAAATGTAGTACGAAAATGAAAAAAGATGGAGGAATTTTTTTTCCAACAAAAAAATAGTGGGGCGTCTTGATGCATTTATACCAATAAAGACTTGGATAACATTTTATCACAACGGTATATAAAAAATGGCACAATAGAATCAATTTAACCCTTACATTATTGGATAAAAAATTCTATATTTCTATTAGAATAAATTCATGAAGTAAATATGTAATAATCATGATTTTTTAGGGATTTTCGTTTCAAATCCCTTTTCTTGACTCATTTAGATACGGTGATGAAATATCCATTAAGGAAATTAATATTCTCCAATACTTATAGAAATTTATTTTTCTCTAAAGGTGTCATCACATAAGAAGCATAAAAAAATTCCCATTTTTTTCATCGATACACACAGGATGTAGTTCTGGTTGAATTCCCCAATCCAACAAGTCCCGATGAGATCAGAATCCATAATGGGTATTCCCATTGATATTTAGAATAATAGAAAGTAACATTTCACACATATGTTTCTCAATGGTCATTACATCTAAACAATTATGTAAGAAATTGGTAGACAAATATGGAAACTCAAAAAATATACTTCTCTTTTTTCTAATTGTAATTAGCTTTAGTGACAATATTCTTCCTATTTTTATATTTCATCTAAACTTTACTTGATGGAAAACAAAAATATTTAAATTCATTAAGCATATCAATTATTGATATAAGTTGAGGTGGCTATTTATTATCAATAGTATTATCAATCCTCTAATGATTCTTCCTGTATTGATGATCCATTTGAAAGAATCATCAGTGCCCCATGAAATTGAAACTACAAAGATATTTATGCTTTTTTGACCATGTATTATTCATAAAAATTAGACATGATAGTTTTACCTTTGTGATCCAACCATACATCATTTCATAAGTAGGAGAATCATTTATAGTCAATAGAAGGGAATCACACATCTAATTTTTTTTTTGAAGAAGCATCGAATGTTTGCACACCCATATCCAAAAGCTACGTCAAATATCTTATTAAAGGTTGCAAGTAGACATCAATATCATTGCTAGGATCAGAAGTTCCATATATTATTATACTCAATAAAGTGAAAGGTTTTTCCATACACATCCATAGATAAATATTATAAATGTGAATAAAAACTTCCCACATACTGTGAGCAATATGCATCTGACAAAATGGATTAAAACTATCACAGGATAGACCCAAAATAACATTACACACATCAGTTACAAAATAGGGATGTTGTGTATCAAATTCATGTTATGTTAATCCATCTTTAGTATGAACCAACTTATCATTAGATTTAATTCTCTCAACAACATTCCATCGCATATTGGATTAAATTTAGAAGACATGAATATATTTTGAATCCTATGAATGAATGGAAACTATCACATAAATTTCTATGGCACATGAGATGGTGTTCTATCTGCATTTTCCTTCCACTGAGATGTAACAAATTCTTTATAGTCATTAAGGTTAGCTATTTCCTCTCAAAATAAATATCAATCTTTTAGACAAGCATGAATTTTATTAGTATAAAATCTGAGATGATTAATTAACTTCCATGCATTATAATGATTTAATGGAATATCTGCACTATAAAGAATCAATTCCATCAAAAAGGAAAGAATATAATCAATGGTGGTTTTAGAAATTCCATACATGGTTTTTCCAGGATATAACCAAATTAAAAATTTTAACTTTATAATTTTTGTTACTTTCTAATATACATGAGTTAGCATCAACCATTAATTTTTTCACTCTCTCAACAACATCATCTTCAGTATTTTCCTCATGTTTATTGGTATCATTTCCTTCTTTCACTGGCATACCATTTCTTTTGTGGTGATGCACAAATGGAAACCAATAAAATATCAAATTCTCCATGCCATTTATTTCTTTCTTTTCATGAACAGTAGAAGACTGGCTTGCCTCTCCATTATGATACCAAACATAATCATTTGTTTGAAATCCTACTTATTTTATAGGGTATCTAACTTCTTACCAGCTTAACCATAGTCTTCCAACACAATTATAACATTGAAACTATATATGACCACCATCTGAATCATTGATAAATGAAAAATCTTAAAAAATTGAAAATTATTTTGAAACTCGATTGAAATCCAATTGGTATGTTGCATCCAGCTTCTATCCAATCTATTATAGGGATAAAAAGTTATGTTCCAATAAAAAATGTAAACCATAATTACAATTATATCCAAATTAAAATACAAATTAAAAGTATAGTGTATATGAAATTAAAGAACAATAATAGGAAACCAAATTGAATACAATGAATGATGAAGGTGACCAATATAGAATACTATTATCCATCCAAAAAAATAACAAGGAATATCATTAGAAAATTCCAAGTAATACTCATAAAAATCCAAACAAGGAGCATGTATTATAATAAATAACAACTAAGAAATACTTTCATAAAAATGTGTATTTCTTATCCATCTAGGTCTTCTCATTTGAAAAAATAATCCAAGATAACATTTAGTCATGGAAGGATTTTAATTAAGGTTAAAATTACTTAAATTATTCAAATAAAAGGAAAATAGATTTTACATTTTGTTCAATTTCAATTTAAAAAGTATTTAATTTGGTTAATATCCATCAAGACTAAATAATTAATCCATTCCATACCACTTTATGAAACCTATATATTACTTCACCACTTTTGAAACCTCTTAATTGAGGTAAAGTGTGGTTTAATGGTTTTTAATTAATTTAACATGTAGTGGAAAATAAATTAATAACTAATCAATACATGATAAATGAACTAAGGAAGCATTATTAACAAAGAAATAAGTTATAATCAATAGTTAATCAAAATCGGTGAAACTAATGTTTATACCATTAATTTTTTATTAAAGTACTAAATTATTATGTAAAACTTTATCAATTAAAACTATGTTTCATAAAATGAATATTTTCCAAAAATATTTCTCTTCTAACTTATATAATAATTTCATGACATTTACCAAATGCTTCTACAAATATTTGTACATAATAAAGGTTTTAAATTTTTTAAAAATTTGAAATATAAATATTTAATTATTTGAAATAATATTTTATCATTAATTCGTGTCGAAATAATAATAATGAATTCTAAGAATCATGCCTGAAAATTAGTATAAATAAAATAGTGAATTATTAAAGAACCAACCTTCATAGATAAATCAATATTACATATTTAATTATAATAATATAATCATGTACATCATTGTATAATTATTTATTTTTTAGGTTAAAGCAATCAAATAAATAGTTTAACCCTAGTTCATGATATAAAAAATTAAATTTTAATAATTAAATCCAACAACTCTAGGATAATTAAAACCAAAATTAACCCCTATAGTTAACTTAAATATGATTAACAATGGTAAGAATATATAAATCCAGAAAATATTCCACCAAAAGAATCTTAAATGTAAGTTAAATTCATAAGAATCCATAGGAAAATTTTCAAAATAAATAAATTATAATTAAAAAAATAATTTTAGTAATTTAATAGACTATATCTAATAACTATTAGACTATAAATTTAAAAACATAATGATAGAAGTGATGCCAATACGCTCCCGTAGAATCACATTCATAAATAAAAAGAAAAATAACAACCAACAGATGAGAAGAAGGATTGAAAACTCACTAATATGATGTCGAAGAAGATAAGAATAAAAAAAATACTTTAATTAGTGGAGAACTATGGATAAGACAACTATCCATCACTAGAGTTATGGGAGAAGAAATAAGAATAGGTAAGTAAAGCTTACCACTCAAAGGTCACAATAAAAAAAATATCAGAAATGGAGGAAGAACACTTGACTGATGGGGAAGTGTCACCTAAGGAGGGGAGGGGGGACTCTGAGTATCGTAAGAGGAGAGGGTTTATAGATTAAAATAAATATGAGAGTGGGGGGGGGGGGCTAAGGGGAAACCCAAATTTTTAAGGAGTTATACCCATATTGTTTGAAAAAACATTAGTATAGTTTGACCTATACCATTTTATTGAAACCATGGGTATAGCTTTGGGAAGAATGTCTATACACATAGTTTCTCTCAACCATGGGTATAAATATGTTGGTATAGACCCAATTTATATTAGTGGGAGTTTATGTGTTTCATTATTCATATATTGAATTTTTTAGAAACTATTTTTTTGAATGAAGATGTTATTTTTATTCTTCAAATTCCTTTTCTTCTAAACTGTTATTGTTTTTTATTTTTTTTATGAAAGTAAATTTATTTTTCTCTCTATATAAAATTATTTAGAAAGTTATTTTATTTGAATATAGTGAGATCGACCAGGTTCAAATTTTTTGGAGTTCTTTGTGTTTTTAAATCACTTTCATAAGAGGATCGACACCCATACCAAGTTTTTGGTAGGGTATTTAGGAAAATTTAGGTGTCCACCAGAAGTTTTCTAGGTGAAAAATAAGAAATAAAAATATTTAATAATTTTAGATAATGAAGAATGGATAGTACAAAGGGTCAACATTGGTCTATAGTTGTGGTCATTAAAATTCGATATTCATTCGTCTTTAGAAATTGTTATGGAAATTCCAATTTTTATCATTGAATTATTGGATATGTTTTAGTTTATTTTTATTTTTTTTTCAAAAAATAAAAGACTCAATTTATATTTTATTTTCAAAAATTGAAAAATAAAGTGACTGTTTGAAACTTAATAAACAACCTCCCTATGAGACAACCCATGGGACTTCTACACTGCATTCATTAGGAGGAAAATTATTTAAAATTGGTTTTATGAAAAAAATCATCTTTCAACTAGTTTTTTGGGAGGTTTCTTAAGTTTATTTTAATTGTGTTTTTTTCTTGAACATAAATTATAACACCAACTTGTTACCTTTAGTTCTTAAAATTTACCAAACTTATCATTATTGGGTTAGAGATATTAGATATCCTATTCTTCCTATTCACGAGTCTACCACCAACACACCTAAAATAAGTCCTTTGGAAACTGAAATAACCATGGATGAAAATAAAAAAATTAAATAATTACATTCATCCTATGAATATAGTAAAGAAACCCTATAGAATATCCAAATTTACCATTTATCTTTGAGATAAAATATAATTTTGTCACCAAATTCCAAAATTTAATGGGTTTTATATTGAGGATCCATATAAGAACCTTTTATATCTTACTTAACTTTGTGTTAACATGAAACCAAAGGAATAGATAGTAATGAAATGAAATTGAGAGATTCCCATTTTTCTTTATAATTAGTTTTTAAAAAATTGGTTTTTATTAAAACTCTACTTAGATCCAATATTGGAATAAATTAATGAAGTTTTTTTCTCGAAATATTTTTCCATATTTTAGAATTTATACTATTAGAAAATAAATACATGGGATTAGGAAAAATAAAATTAAAACTTTCCTTGAATATTGGGAAAGAGTTAAAAGATCATGTTTTAGTTTCCCCTGTTACTAAATAAGTGAGAGACTTTTGATTCAATATTTTTATAAAGGATTTTGTTTTACCAATAATATAATTATATATTCTACTATTGGAGGATCTTTAGTCGGAAAATAATAGTTGTTTCTAAAAGCTTAATTACAAATATGGCCCAAAATTTACAACAGTTTGAAACAGGAGGCCTTTTACATGTTAAATATTCTCAATAAGTCCCCACTCCAAATTTTTAAATAACATAATTTTGAGTAAAATTACTAATCTAACTACTATATAAAGGTCAATGATTATTTCCAATACCTTACCTACCCCACCCAAACCTGAAATAACTTTTTAATTACAATTTCATTATGGAATATTTTGTTCCAAATACCATTTTAGTGACCAATTTCATCAAATTCAAGAACCATATGAAAATTTCGGTACTATATTTCATAGAAGAACCTTCTAACAAAATTACAAAATATATTTCCAATCCTTCCAAAATTTCAACCAAGGTGGAATAATCAATCTAATGATATTTTTAAATAGTATAAACAAACATTGTTTTTCCAAGATGAGTTAAGTAATTATCAATCTTGATACTTTAATAATCTCACTAATGTAAACCTAGAAAGAATTTCTAGATTACTCATTCCATCTAAAAATATAAAATCAATTTTAAATAATCTATGATATAAAAACAAGAATACATGATTCAATAATAATAATCTTTGAGGCAACACAAAGAAACTTCAAGTCAAAAATAGATCATGATGAATGCTTTGATGAATTAAAGAAGGAAATTGGAAATTGATGTAGGTATCATGAGAAATAAAATCAATGTTATTTTATTTTCACAACCCCAAGTGAATTCCAAAGATAAAGGGAAGGGAAATTTGAGTTCCATTGAACTTAAGAGTGTAACTAAGCTAAATAATCCCTAAACAGAAAGATCTATTTCTTATTCTAAACCCAAATTTATGCAAGAGACTTCCAAAACTATTTCAACTTATTTGGAGAAAGAAGAAGATAAAAAATATTCTGATATAAAACACCAAAAGTTTCTAATATATTTTTCTTTAAATAATTTTATTTCATTGATGGCTTGTGTTATATGAAACACCACGTTTAAATGAACCATGATATACTATTAAAATATTATTATTTAAAGGAACAATTATCACCTAGAGGTTGGATTGGTGGGTATGACTAAGACCAACTAAATTATTAAAACTTATGGTTTAAAAATTTATAAAATTAATTCATTTATAATAAATTAATGATAAATAAAAATAACAATCATTTGAAAAATAAGGGAAATGTTTTTTTCTAAAAAAACTGTTTTTATATGTTCATTGTGTTTTTATCTTAAAAAATTAAATTAATCACTATATATGAATTATTTTAATGAAATTTATATATTATACACTCAATAAAATATTTTAAACATTCATCTAATATTTTTAATATGCATGAGTTAATAATAAATCCATTTTTATTCTCAAAAACTGTATTTTTTCTAAACATGGTTTTTATTGTGTTTTGTAGAATTATTTTAAAATTAATTTCTACCTATTATAGGTATTGAATTAGATACAATTAATTCAAAATTTTAAATTAAAATGTTCAAATTTGGTAAATAATCCCCTTTTATTTTTTTTAATATGAATAGCGACCGTGGTAAAATTTATCACCTTAGTAATGGGTAAATCAGGTTAATCTTTGTTAAAACTAAATAATAAGGCCACCATTTTTCATTATAATTTATATTGGATAAATTTAATTCTTAAATAATCACCTTTTTCAATAAATTTATTTGTTTAATGGAAAATTTTCTATGAAAATTACCTATATAATATTTAAATAAAAAAAAGTTAGAAAGTGTCACTATATTAGTTTTAAATATCTATTATGTGTCCACATAGGGAAAACAACAATTTATTAGTGAATATAAATTTATATTTGGATATTAATGAAATTATTTTAATAATGAAAATTTATTTCTAATTTTTAGTAATTATATATTTACCTTAAATTCTAATGTAATTCCGACACAATATTTCTTCAAATAATAGAAAAATAAAATAAAATATTTTAAAAATATTTAAAGTAATATAATTTGAGGGTGTTATTGTGTTAAATTATTTTTCTATATAAATTTAACATATTTTTTTTAATATAATTATATTCTAATTAAAATTTTATCTTTGTGTTTTTAAGTTAAATTAAATTAATAGTGCCAAAATTGAAATTAATGATATTTTATCAAAATAATATATTATTAAATTATATAAAAATTATATAAATATTGAAATAGGAAAAGGTGGATAATATATGGTATTAAATTTAATATATTATCCATTTATGAGTCAATTTTCATCTGATAATTAAAATTATTACCCTTTGAGTATGAAAAAATGTTATCGCGACTAAGGTTAAGGTAGGCAAACTAAGGGGTTAAACCAAAAGATATGGTTTAAAAAACAACATAAACCTATGAAACATTTATTTTTTATGGTATTTAAACCCCATAATATCTTATATTTTAATACCTATCATATTTGATGAATTTGGGATATATAATGAATTTATTATATTTTAAACTTTTAAGAAATTCCAAGAGTGCCCCTCCCCTCAATTATAAAAGGGAACCCCTGCTTTATCTTATTCACATAAATTTGAGCCATCTAGATAAAAAATAACCTAAAAAATCCCTTATAAACTTCATTATCCATATTATATAGGTTATGGTCCTCCTAAAATCTAAACCCAATGGTCTTTAAGAGGAGATATAAAGGAGTTGATTGAAAGAAGAGGTAATAACCTTAACCGATAAATTTCTTTTTAATTATTTTTTTACCTCATCTAAATATATTATATTATTAATTAAATAATATATTTATCATCCTAAATATACTTAATTTTTTTTATGATTTTTAAACCACTATTATTTCATCCTATTTTCCATTAAATATGAAGTGAAAGTATCTCTCATATGAACGTACGACTTGTCGTCTCCACGTAGAGATACAATTCATTTTTAATTACAGTATTTTATTTATGAGTATTATGATGGGTTTAAAGTTTATATATGATATTTATGACATAATTATGATTCTTTTATGATAATATAATATTTAACTTATTTCTTTACAAACAATTAGAAAACAATAACGTCACTCATGCGTACATGTGGACTACCACCTCTACAAACTGACGTGAATCATTTTTTCATCTACACTTTACATGGATGGTAATAAAGATGTATTTGATGAATATATATGACTTATATTATATAATAATGATTCTAGAAAGGTGATTTATTATTTACCTATCTTTATTTCCTTCTGTTGAAAAATAAAAACAATGTTCATGCGTACATATGACCTACCATCTCCATAAACGGTGTAATTAATTTTTCTTTATCTACATTAATGGATGAATATATATATATATAATTAATATTTATGATATAATAATTATATATATTATTCTATTATATAATTATAATAAATTAAAATTTATTATACATAATGTTAAAGAACTTTCACAGCAAGTTAATCTCAAGGTAAGGGATTTTCATCACACATGTATTTATATGAAGAACATTCCATATTCACCAATTATTTATTTTATGGGGTGTATATACTACCAATTAATATATTTTTGGATGTTTTTTATCAAAATTATTTATATTTACAAATCCATATAAGTTTCTTTCTTTTATGGTGATAACGATTCAAATGTTACCAAAGTCGTCAAGGTTTTATGTTTCAATCCTATTTTAACCAGGATTGTTTATGATTCAATTCCCAATGAAGAAATTATATGATTATTATCTAATAAAAACTTTTAATTATTATTATTCTCTGGTTTTTCTTGAAAATATATGTTTTAAAATCATTTTCCTCACCATAAGTACTCAAGAGACAAAAAATGTGTTTTAAGGAAAAATTAACTTTATTTCTATCTTCAGTCAAAATACCTTTTTATTCCATACCCTTATTTTATAAAAATGTTTTAAATAAGGTTTTTAATATTATAATATTAATTTTAAAAGTCATTTTTACCAATTATTTAATTTTAACCAAATGGTTTAAAAGGAATATTCTTATCATTTTTTGAACAAGACACTTTTTTTTACTTTCTTTTACAAGTGTGAAAAAAATATTTTATTTTAATGTATATGGAATGAATGAAATTTATTTCCATTATGATCAACCAATTATTTGAATATTCCTTTATTAATTTAAAAGTTTATTTGTAGAAAAAAAGTCCTTAATATTTTGGATTTTGTTTTTAATTTTAAAAAGGTTATTTCAAAGTGAAAAGGATATTTTCCTCAAGATACTTTCGAGTGATCATTTAAAAAAGTTCTTAATATATTATAAAAACATTTGATTTTAATTATGTTTTAATGGATATATGATCCAATGATACCATAATTATTCTTTATCTAGGTGGTTTGTGGTTATGATTATTATATATTTATAAAACCCATTTATTTTTCATGGGTTCTGCTATGATGAATTGATGAAATGTTTATGAAACCCATTTTCTTTACATGGGTTATGATATAATGATATGATGAATGTTTTATGATCTTATGGAACACATTTACATGGTTTTTATTATGTGATGGGTGGTCCTGGAATTATATAGTCCTCTAATACATTAGTTAAATATTTATATCTCATGAGATAACTATGGGGAAAAATTTGATGTGCTATATCCATTAAGGGAAATATATTGATGTTCTTTATCTATTGGATGAAAAAAGTTGATTTGATTGATCATATCGGAGAAATAGGTGTTTAGGCTTGATCTATTATTTTATTGTTGGTATTGGTAGTTAACCTTGATATATTAAATTGTTTCTATACTTATTATGGAAGCACACTTCTATGACATGCACTTATGGTTCATGATTTATTTATGATGTTCTCTCACTACTATGAATAATGTATTTTGAAATGATATAGATTTATGATGTGAATCATGTTTATGATCTTTGAAGTTTTATGTATGAAATTTTTATATTATGGTCATGATCTCATATCCTTATTATTATCTTATGTTTTCATATAATCATCAATTGAAAATATCCCATATTTTTCCATACTGAGCATCTGATCTCACTGTTTCTTATGTTTCCATTATTAATGTTATAAAGAAAGGTTTTATGTAGGTTTTTTCTATAAAGAGTTCTAAATGGGATGGAAGTTTTGGGAGATATTTAATATCTTTCATGATATAATAATATTCTATATCTATTCTCTAAATATATTAAACTATTACAATCCTCAGGCATGTGTTTGTTAAATGTATTGAATATTAATTTAAAAATATGTATTATTTATCTATAAAAATAATGGGTTTCTATAGTTGATATTGAGGATAGGTTTGGTCAATATTTGGAGATTAGGGTTAGAAAACTTTTCTGAAAACCATGAGGATAAGTCTAAGTATAGGATAACATCCTAAAGTTTTTGGTAATGACTATTTATATCCTAGGTTGAACCTAAGGTCCCATAGATTGAGAAGAAAGTGTTATGATTTAAACAAACTATGAGTTATACTTCTGGATTATATGATAGTTCACACTGAAAATTATAAAATAATACTAGAAAATGCCTAGAACTTAAAGGAATCATGTTAATATTGAATATGATGAAAAATGAAATGATTTTATTCCTAAGAAACCAAATTTTATGGGATTTGGAATGTAAAATCTAGTTTCTATACTCATATACATTTCTCAATCTACGAATCATGGAAAACATCCTAATGAGAAAAGTATGGAAAACCATTCTGTTGAGTCCTTCATGAGGAAACACCCATCTTCATTTAGTAGTTCCACTGATCCACTAATTTCTGAGAAATGGATTAGTACCATTGAAAATATATTTTCCATCCTCTAATATACATACACTACTATAAAAATGGTCTTTAACATCACTTTTTAACCTATATTGAATCCTATAAGGTTAAAAATATGAATTTTAGAATTGGTTTTTGTAAACAAATTCCAAAAAGGACTCACATCTATTTTTTGACATCCGGTTTTTACAAAACTGATGCCAAAAATACCCATCAGTGTCATTTTTGGCATCAGTTTTTAAAGAAACCAATGAAAAAAAGTTAAAAAAAATATTTTTAGAATTGGTTTTTTTAAAAAACCGACACCAATAATAATTTTTTTCTACTATTTTAAAGAATTTATTAAGCTTCTATTTGATTGGTCATGGAGCTAAAATGGGGCTATGGATCAAAATTTATGGCCATCAGAAGTTGAACATTTCAAAGTTTTGATATATACAACTCATTTCAAAGAAAAAATGAGAAACATTAATGAAAATTTCATACACCAAATGAATTAATATGAACCTAAGGCTTCAAACATATTACAATTTTTTGAAAAGTTTTCGTCAAAATGATATATTTTTTATAACCATATATATTAGTTTTAGGTTAGAACTCACGTGGCAATGAAAATGGTAATCAATAATGAATTTTTCACCATGGTTGGTAAATCTCATTCAGATATTTTATATTTTTAACTATATCATAAGAATAAATAAACTTTATAGACAAGATTACCAAGATGTTTATAAATGAAGGAAAATAATAAAAAATAAATTAAATTATTAGAATAGATACCATATTCAAATAATAGATTGAAGTAACCTTGAAAAATTGATTGAATTGAATACATCAAAAATTATGAATGAAATAGAAAATGGATTTATATATAGTGAAAGAAAGTATTTTCAATGATGTTGAATTAAAATTTAGAAGGTATTTTAAAAAGGGAAATTCATATTTTAAAAAAATTGAAATATTGATCCTGTATATTTGTAGATACATTTTAGCATCAGTTTTTTACAAAACTGACACAAAAAATTCCCATAGATATAATTTTTGGCATCAGTTTTTAATACAAACCGATGCCAAAAAGTAAAAACAATTTTTTTTAATTAGTTTAAAAAAAATGACAAAAAATAAATAAATATTTTTACATTGTTTTAGATCATTTAGTAATATTATATTTGACTAGTTTTGAAGTTAAAATAGAGTTATGGATTAGGATTTATGCCCTCAGAAAGTTATACTTCTTTAAGACTTATCTTAGAGAAGTTCAACTTATAACATTTATAACTTTTAATCCGTAACTCCATTTTAGATCTACGAACACTAAAATTGAATATTAGGAAATGATCAAAAAATATTAATTATTCTTACTTATTGGCATTGATTATTTTAAAAACAGATGATAAATATAATTTTTATTACTTTTTGGCATCCGTTTTTTTAAAAACGAACGCCAAAAATGATATGAATGGGTATTTTTGGTCTATGTTTTGTAAAAAATCAATTCTAATAAGTATATGAAAAAGTATTTTGAATAGATTCATAAGAAATTGATGTCATATTTTTGATTTTAAGGACCATTTTTCTACTAGTGACATAAATGAAAAATTTATTTTGGCTATCTATCATTTGGAAGATGAAGTGGATCAATGGTGGACTCTTATCAATAATACAAGGAAACATGAAGAAATTGACTCCATAAAGTGGGGTGAGTTTAAGAGGTTATTTTTCATTAAATAATTTAATTGTATTCTTTATATGATAATAGATAAGGAATACTTTGTGTTATAGAAAAAGGATTATGAATTCATTGGTACCTATGAAAAACATTTTACAAGACTTGTGGGGTATGCTTCTAGTATTATCATCCAACCATAATGTAAGGTTGATTGATTCTTCAGTGGATTAAAAACATATCTCCAAAAGGAATTATATATAGGATACAATAGTATCTATGAAGGAATTATTAAATTTGAACTTAAGGTAGTAATGTTAATTGAATATTACCATTATTCCCGGAGTTTTGATAAGAAAAAGACGATCAGATCTCATGAAAAGTCAAATAAATCACATGGTGGAAAAAATTACATCTATTTACGTGTCATAAATGTGGGAAGAAACATTAAGAAAATTTATTGAATGGAAGTTGGAGGTGATTTAAATGTGTGATGGTCATAAATCCAATGAATATTGAAAGGGAATGAATATTATAGTTAATGTAATTGAGGAAAAGAAGGAGCCAACTAATGCACCATTCATACTCCAATGATCTAGTTGAAATAAATATAAGAATTACTCCAACTAATGCATGAATCTAAAGGTTTTTTATGGTTAGAGTCAACAACCAATTAAGATTACAGACAAATGGAAATCTCATTCAATCATGACTATCGAAGTGGTTTATAATAATGAAGTGTGGAAATGTAAACTTATTATCCATTACAGAACAAATAATTTCATACAAGATTATAACTCTACCCCCTATTTTATATATAAAGAATTTTTAAATACCATCAAATTACTAGATCAATGGTTAGATATTGAGTTAGAAGTGAATACTCATAATGGTACGACAATGGAATATCAATTCTATAGTTCTTCTCAAGTTCAAATTAATGGGAAATTGCTTCCTAAGAAACTTGTAATTTTCCCTTTAATTGAATTTTATGTGATTCTTGGAATGTATTGACTTTCTTTATATGGAGACCATATCAATTTCTAAGGAAGGTAAGTCACATCTTATATTCCAAATAAAACCATGATAATTTATTAGTGTGATGATAAATCTTAACTTTTGATGTAAATAAAATCCATTATATAGGCCGTGATTGCTACTCAAAAGGGATATTTATCTCAAATGGTTAGGGAGAAACTAAACATCAATGATATTCCTATTTTATAGGATTTTATTGATGAATTTCTAGAATAATTTATTGGTCTTCCACTTAATGGTGAAGTTGAGTTCTCAATAAAAGTCATACCTAGTTCTACACCTATTTCAAAGACTCCATACAGAATAGATCTGATTAAGTTTTAGGTATTGAAAAAGTGAATCTTAAAAAGGGATTAATTCGAGCAAGTGAATCACCATGGGGTGAGCCTAATCTTTTTGTAAAGAATAATGATGGATCAATGTGACTCTATATTGATCATTGAGAACTTAACAAGATCACTATCAATAAAAAGTATCCTATACCCTGTATTGATGACTTGTTTGATCAACTATGTATATTTAAATATATTTCTAAGATTGACCTTCATTTTTGATATCATCAATTTAGTGTCAAGAAATAATATATACCCAAGAAATAATTTCATACAAGGCATGAACACTATGAATTTATAGTGATGCAATTTTATCTTATAAATTCCCTTACTTTCTTCATGGATTTAATGATTAAAATCTTCAAAGATTACCTTGATTAGTTTTTAGTATTATTTATGGATGATATTCTTATATATTCAAAGATAAAGGAAGAGAATGAATATCATTTTAGAATTGTTTTTAAGACCCTGAGGAAGGAGAAATTTTTTAAAAAATTTAACAAGTGTTAATTTTTTCTCTATAAAGTTTCATTTTTGGGTTATATAATCTCAAGTGAGGGTATATTAGTAGATCCTACAAAGACAAAAGTTATTGAATTTTGGTCCAGACTAGCCCCAGTTTCTAAAATCCATACTATTCTTGTTATGGATGGATATTATCAATGATTTATGGAGAATTTTTCATGGATTTATAATATAATCACTAATTTAACTTGGAAGGGATACAAGTTCCTTTGAATATATGAATATGAGGAGAGTTTCAAGGAGATAAATAAAAGGATAGTCAGTAAACCTTTTCTTACACTACTCTATAGTGAATAGGGGTTTTTAATATATAGTGATGCATCAAATAAGGGGTTGGGATGTGTCCTAATATAGAATGATATGGTTATAGGTTTTTCCTCACACCAATTGAAGGTTCATGGGAAAAATTACCCAACTCATGATTTTGAGTTACCTGCAGTAATTTTATCATTGAAGATATGAAGGAATTATCTTTATGGTGAAAATTGTAACATATATAAAGATAATAAAAGTTTAAAGTATATATTCACAGAAAAATTAATAAATCTATTACAGAGAATATGGTTGGGGTTGGTTAAATATTATGTCTAGTTAATACATTACCACCCTGGGAATGCAAACAAGTTAGAATATGAAATGAGTTGAAAGGATCATACGAGCTTATTTATGGGGAGGATCATAAAATATTTAATAATTTTAGATTTTCTAAGGCTGGATATTGAAATATTTAAGGAATGGGATAAATATTATCTATATTAAATGAGTGTTGAACCATCTATCCAAGTGAATATTAAATAGGTGTAGAAGGAAGATTTAGAGCTATAAAAGAAGGTGATAAATGTTCCTGAGTATAACCTTGATTGTGATGGAATGATAATGTTTAGGAACCATGTATGTGTCCTATCAATACCAGAATTTAAGAAGAAGATACTGGATGAAGCTCATAGTTCATCATTATATATTCATCATATAATTACAAATATGTATAGAGACATGAAAGAGTATTTATGGTGGGAAAATATGAAGAGAGATATCAAAGAGTATGTATCACTATGATTGTTTTATCAGCACGTTAATTATGAGAGAAAAAATTATAAGGGGATATTACAACCATTACCCATACATGAATAGAAATGGGAAAATATCACTAGATACTTTGTCGTCAGAATCCCCAAAACATAAAAAGAGAATAATGCTATATATGTTGTAGTCGATCACCTTAAAAATTCAATGCACTTCATTGACATCATAGAATATTTATCTCTTGATTAGATTAACATGTTACACATTAAGAAAGTGGTAAGATTTCATGTAGTAGTCATTCTATTATCTCTGATTGGGATCCAAGGTTTACCTCAATGTAAGGGATAAGTCTTCATTAGGCTCTAGATATATATTTTAGTTTTAGTAAAACGTATCATCCTCAGATAGATGGTTAATTTTAGAGGACCATTCAAACCACATAAGACATGTTTAGAGATTTATATATGGAATTAAAAGGTGGTTGGGATCAACATCTTCCTTTGGTGGATTTTTCTTATAATAATAGATTTCACTCTAGAATTTATATAGATTCTTTTAAACCCCTATATGGAAATAAGTGAAAAATACAATGTGATTAGATAAAGTTAGATAAATAAATATAAAAGATCATATCTAACTAAAGAAATGGAATACATAGTTTGAGATATTAAAAAACACATAAGGGAGGCACAAATTCAAAAGAAACATTATTCTGAAAATCATTGGTGAGATTTGGAGTTAAAATTTGGTGACAAGTGTCCCTTCATAATTATTGATCATGTCGGGATGATATATTATCTTTTGGATCTTCCGCTGAATCTCTCTCAAGTTCACAATTTGTTCCATGTATCCCTCCTAAAGAAGTATATACCTAATCTTTCATATGTACTAAACTCAAAGATTGTACCACTAGAACAAGATCTATCTTATGAAGAACAACTGATGGATATTTTGGACCGTAGAGAGAAAGTGATTCGAAACAAGATCACTCACTTGGTCAAAGTTTTGTGGTGAAACCACTAATTTAAAGAAGTTACATGGAAACATGAAGATGTGATGAAACATTGATATTCAAATTTGTTTTTATCAGGGTGAAATTAATTTTAATGGGGGTAGAATGTAACACCATGAGATTTTAGAATATATTTCTCTTTAAATAATTTTATTTTTTTGATGGATTTTGTTACACAAAAACAAGTTTAAATGAACCTTGATATACTATTATATTATTATTATTTAAATTAATAGTTATAAACTTGCCATTGGATTTTAGGGTATCAATATAACTAACTAAATTATGAAAAATTATGTCTTACACATGTATAAAATGTATTTAATGGTTATAAATTAATTAGAAATAGAAATAATAATCATTTGAAAAATAAAGGAAATGTTTTTCTGAAAAAGTTGTTTTTTGCAATGTGTTTTTATATAAATAAATTAAATTAATCATTATTGGTGAATAATATTAATTAAATTTATATATTATACAATCAATATTTTTTTTAAAAAATTAATATAATATTTTTACTATTCATTAGTTAAGAATAAATCCAGTTTTACGCTTAAAAACTGTATTTTTATAAAAGAAGTTTTCATCACGTTTTGCACAATTATTTTATAAATAATTTTTTCCACTTATAGGTATTTCATTTTATAAATTTAATTCTATATTTTGGAATCAATTGGTAGAAATTTTTTAAGTATTCCCCTTTTATTTTTGTTCAATATAAATACCAATAATGACAAATTTATCCAGTTAGTAAAGCGTAAATTGAGTTAATCTAGGTTAAAAATAAGTGATAAGGCTATAAATTTTCATCTTAATTATTATTGGATAAATTAAATTATAAAATTATCACCTTAGCATTGAAATATATTTGTTTAATTTATAATTTTACCTGAAAATGACCTATATGATATTTAATGAAAAGAAAGTAACAAAATTAAACTCTCTAAGTTTTAAATATTTATTATGAATCCACATAAGAAATAAAGAAATTTATGAATGAATATAAATTTATATTTTTATATTAATAAAATTATTTTAATTATGTAATTTTATTTTTAATTTTTAGTATTTATATAATTACCTAAATTCTAATGCAACACCCACACATCATTTCTTCAATTAATAAAAAAATAAAATAAATGATTTTAAAAATTGTAAATTTATTATAATTTGAGGGATTTGTAGTGTTTAAATTTTTTTAGATAAATATTATATATTAGTGATTTTTGAAAGAATTATATTTTAACTCAAACTCTGTCTTTATGTCTTTTAGTAAAATTAAATGAATAGTTTCAAAATTGACATTAATAATATTTTATCAAAATAATATTTTAGTAAATTATTTAAATATAATAAAAGTCTTGAAATAGTACAATTTAGGTAATATATGGTCTAAAATTTCATCTATTTTACATTTATGATTCAATTTTCACTTTATAAGTAAAATTATAACTCTTTAATAATGAAAAAGACGTTACCGTAGCTATGGTTAAAATAGGTTAATTAAGGGGGTAAACAAAAAAATAATGTTTAAAATACCACTAAAACCTATCTAAATTTTATTTTATGATGGTATTTCAACCCCATACTATATTATCTTATAATATATATAATTTTTAGGAATTTGGGCTATATAATTACATTATTATATTTTAAACTTTTAAGAAATTACAAGAGGGACCCTCCCCTCAATTATAAAAGGGAACCCCTCATTTCTATTCTTCACATCACTTTGAGAATTATATGTCAACCATAAAGTACCAAAATACCTTATGAAATTCATTATACACATTATATACATGATTTTACTCCTAAAGGACCAACCCTAGGGTCCTTAAGAAGAGGTTTAAATTATTTGTTTCAATGATGAGGTAGTCACCTCAACTAATCACTTCCATTTTAATTCTTATATTACCTCCAATAAATTTGTTATATTATTAATTAAATAAAAAATTAAGTATCCTAAATATACTTAAATTTTACAATGATTATTAAACCACCCTTATTTTACCTTTTTTCCATCAAATGTGAAGTGAAAGTATCGATCATGCGTACGTCTGGCTTACCATCTCTACATAGTGATACAATTCATTATTAATTGCCATATTTTATGGACAAGTATTATGATGGTTTTAAAGCTTATATATGATATTTATGACCTTATTATGATTTTTTAATGATAATATCATATCTATACTCTTACCTTCCAAACCATTGGAAAAATGTAATGTCGCTTGTGCGTACGTGTGGATTACCACCTCCACAAAACGATGTGATTCATTATTTCATATCTACTTTACATGGATGGTAATAAGGATGGATTTGATTAATATATATGATGAATATGATATAATAATTATTTTTTAATGTTTATTTTTTTTACATTTCTTTCATTCTATCCATTGAAAAATAAAAAAATGACTATGCTTACATATGACCTATCATCTCCATGAATGGTATAATTCAATTTTCTATCTCTATCTTTATAGATGAATATGAATATGAATATAAATATATATAAAGAATATATATTATATTATAAGTATTAACATTATTATATTACCAAACTATTTTAAATTTAAATTTATTATATAAGAGGTTATAAATCTTTCAATGCAAGTCTATCTCAATGTAAGGGACTTTCCCACTTTTATTTATATGAAACACATTCAATATTCACCACATTTTTATTTTATATTGTGTATATATTTCACATGAATTTATTTAATACTATTTTTATGAAATTTATGATTATTTATAAATCCTTCTAAGGTTCTTTCTATAATAGTGATTACGATTTAAATGTTTCCAAAGCGGCAGGGGACTTATGTTTAAATCCTATTTTAATAGGGATTGTTTATTATTTAATTTATATTGAAAAAATTATATGATACTTATCTGATAAAACCCTTTAATTTTTATTCTCATATATTTATTTATTAAAAATAAACATCTTCCTTTCATTTTCCCTCGATAAGTACTCAAGTGTTCGAAAATATATTTTTAAGGGAAAATCAAATTTATTTATATATTTAGTAATTTTTTTCTTCCATATCCATGTTTTCCAAAAAAAAATTAAAGTGTTTTTTTTAAATTCATTTTTACTAAAATTCTAATTTTTAAAGAATTATATAAAATGAATCTTCTTATTATTTTCTGTACAAATTAGTTTTTGATTTTTTCTATAAATGTGTGAAAGGAATTTTTTATTTTAACATATATGACATGGATAAAATTTACCACTATCTTAACTGAATAATGCTTTGATGCTTCCATTATAAGTTTCTAGGGTTATTTAAAAGAAATTTTTTTCATTAATATTCGTATAATTTTATGTTTTAAAAAAGGTTATTTCAAAGTAAAAAGGATATATTTCTCAAGAGACATTATATGATCCTTTAAATTAGTTATTTATATATGATAACATCCTTTTTATGTTAATTATGATTTATTAGGGATATGATCCAGTGATACCATCCTTATTATTTCTTTGGGTGGTTTATGTTTATTATGATTATATTTTTATGAAACCCATTTATTTTATAAGGGATATGCTATGATAAATTGATGAAATGTTTATTAAACCAGTTTTCTTTACATGGGTTATGATATAATGAGATGATGAATGTTTTTTGATATTTTAGAACAAATATGTATGGTTTTCATTATGTGATGGGTGGGACTGAAATTATATATCCCTATAATTAATTGGGTAAAGTTTTATATTTCATTAGATAACTATGGGAAACAAGTCGATGTGCTTGATCCATCATGGGAAACAAGTCAATGTTTTTGATCCCTTATGGGAAACAAGTAAATGTGATTTATCCACTATTGGAAATAGGTGTTAAGGCCTTATCTATTATGATTTTGTGGTCTTGGTAATTAACCTTTACATATGAAATGGTTTATATAATTATGATAGTGCCACACTCTTATAAAATGAATATTTGGTTCATGATTGATTTATGAAGTTTTCTTACTGTTATCAATCATGTATTTTGAAATGATAAAGCTTTATTCCATAACTCATATTTATGATATTTAAAATATTGGGTATAAACATTGTAATTTATGGTAATGATCTCATACCCTTATTCTTATCTTATATTTTCATATGATCATTGATTTATATCTCCCATGTTTAACATTACTGAGAAACTAAGTTCACCCTTTCTTAGGTTTCCTTTCCGTAGGACATGAAGAAAGTTTTTAAGTAGAGTTTGTCTATGAAGACTACTAAATGGGAAGGTCTTTGTGGTATATTTTTAATATCTTTCATGAGATGATAAAATTGTGTATATAGTCTCCACGTAAAACATACCTTTTCATTCCTCAGGCATGTGTTTGTTAAATGTATTAAAGATTCATATAAAAGTTTGTATTATTTATGTATGAAAATCCTACATCACTATGGATGAGGATTTAGAAAAAAGATATAAAGTAGTTAAAAATTAAAAATTTATTTTGAAAGATAAATCAATATCAAAAGAATAGGTTTTAATTTAAGTAAATAAGAAGG
This sequence comes from Viscum album, assembly GCA_963277665.1. Classification (NCBI taxonomy): domain Eukaryota; kingdom Viridiplantae; phylum Streptophyta; class Magnoliopsida; order Santalales; family Viscaceae; genus Viscum; species Viscum album. The sequence goes on along the minus strand of OY728137.1, from coordinate 1,822,944,771 downwards.
ATTGGAGAAGGATTTTTATCCTTATATATTTAAAATGATCAAAAAACATTCAAACCACCACTTTCCTATCTTTAGTGAAACCCACAATGAAGATAAGTGATGAAAATGAATTAGAAAAATAAGTCTTAGAAATTTTTTATAAATTTAGGAAAAGCATCCATTTTTTTGATGATGTTGGTAATATTTAGACGTTTCAATTTTTTTTGAAATAGATGTATTCTCATAAAAGGAAACTCAAAGGAGAAGATAAAGTGAATTTAGGTAGTGATGTGTTCTCCATGAACCAATATGTTATTCCTATCAAATGTAAAGATCCAAAGACATTCACTATTCTTGAAACTATAAGAGAATGTGAATATGATTATTCCATTCTTTATTTAGGATCGTCTATAAATGTTATGCCACACTCAGTTAATTCATCATTAATGGTTGGAGAACTTAATCTTCTTGGTTTTTTCATTCAACTTTCCAACTTAAGTACCACATAACCTGATGTAGTAATAAAATATGTTTTGGTTAAGGTTATACATATGAATTTTACCATTAATTTTCATGTATTAGATATAGAAGATGATTTATTTAGCACACATGCACCTTTTATTATTGTGATGAATTTCTTAAAAAATACCAAGCATATCATCAATGCCTACAAACGAACCCTATCATTAGAATTTTGGATAGAAGTAGTTCATTTCAATATTCTTCAGTGCATGAAACACCCAATGAAAAATTATTCATCTTCTGAAGTTAACATGATTGATGTGTTTTAATCAGGTGTTTTTTTTATTTTTCAGGGAATAAACCACAAAACATTAATCTTAAACTCGAATTATGTCCCACCATTGTAACTGATTTGAATAAAAATAAGGTTGATATCAATAAAGAAAGTTTAAATAATGAAATTTATTTTTATAAACCTTATAATTGTGAAAATATTGAATATAAATTCTATGAAATCATAGAAAATATGGAAAATGATGAGTTTGATTTTTATTTTGAAGAAGTTGAAAATTATGAATGTAAAATTAATGATGAGTATGAAGAACCTATTATGGAAACTACATGTAAAGTTACTAAAATTTTTAACTATGATTCTATTTTTTGATAAACCAGATTCTTGAATTATTAATGCTACCAAATATACTTGTTATTCTATTAATTTTAAATTTCAAACAACTACAGAATACTCTATAAAAAATAAATTTAAGGATCAAAATTTATATTTTGAAAATTATTTTAAATATATAAAATTTATTAAAAATAAAACCTACAAACAAGTTACTTTCCCCAATAGGAATATAAAATCTACACATTTTTTTGAAGAATTAGGAATTGAAAATGATATTACTAAATCACCTAAACCATTATTTACAAATGATATATCCCTTGAGTTATGACTGAAATCCTTGCCTAAAAATTTTAAATATGTCTTCTTAAGTGAGAATGATGAGTTCCCTATCATAATTTATAAGGATTTGTGAAAATATCAAGAGAAAAAACTTTTAAGAGAACTAAAAAACATAATAAATCATTAGGATGTAATTTATCTAATTTAACAGGAATCAGTCCTTCCACTTTCATTCATAGAATATTGTTAGAGAATAACAAAAAAATCAATGAGGTAATTTAAAAGGATACTGAACCCAATATTGTTATAATTTGTTAAGAATGAAGTCACTACCTTGTTGGATATTGAAATTATATTTCTCAACTCTGAAAGCCAATGGGAGATCCCCATTCAAGTTGTTACTAAAAAAAGTGTCTTTATAATATAAAATAATGAATTTGGAAACTTCTTCCCATTAGGTTTCTAAATAAACTGGGGATGTGAATTGATAATATAAAGAACAACCTAGTGATTAAGAAATGTCGTTTAAACTATAATTTCTTGATCAAGTGATTAAAATATTGGTAAGATATATCCACTAATTTTTTATTAATGATGTTTATGATTACTTTAAACTCTATATTGAGTGTAAAGATAAAGAAAAAAATAGTTCAACATGTCCTCTTTAAAATTTTTATTATATAAAAATGCATAATTATAATGTCGCTATCTCAATACACTCTGAACAGTAACCAAACTGAGTTTCCATGTGACCTCAGGTGTATCTCCCCATATTCCAAAAGCTTTCAACTTGCAACAAAGGTCTAGGGTGGTATCATGGGGATAATATATGCCCATATCAGATTAAAAAATAATATAAAATAAACTAAATATCATCTAATACAAATCTATCATACTATGCATAAGAAATAAACACAATCATCAATAATACATGAATAAGGATGAAAGTAGTAATATAGACTCATGGACATGATATCATATAATAGAATTGATCGACCACTAGGATGATTACATATAGAGAATAAAAAAATGAAGTATAATTCAAAATAGGTTATACTACCATACTTGATCTTCATCAAATATCAGTCTCCAACCTTTATCTAAGTCACCCCACTGATAATTCAACTTCACACCTATGCCTAAGTTGAACCTACAACTAGTGTGGTTAGCTTGGGTACCTAGGTTCCATGGATTCTTGAGTAGGGTGAGAGTTCAAATCGGTATGAAACCACCAACATGGTCCCACATAATAATTAAATGAAGGGTGTAGACATGTGATATGAATAGAAAATAAATAAATAACTATTTAAGCATAAATAAATAACCAAAGTTGATCCTCATGGTCTAACATGACACCGAGATCGACTATACCTACTTCAGATAGTTCTTAAGTGTCTTAGAGAATATAATGAAATCATTACAACATATATCATTCAACTGGATGTTTTGTAATATAAATTCTTAGTAAATCTAGTAATATCATTCTCTATACATGATTCCTAGTGTCATGTCCTTGCCAATCAAAATTAATCCAAAAGGAAAACTAATAGGGTCACATCCCCTAACCCTGATTCCAATGGCCAAGTCAAAGTAAATCCAAATCAAGAGCATAATGAATCCAAGGATCTTGTCAAAGTAATTACAAATTTATAGTAAAAATAATTTGAAGATCATGTCTGAGGAACTCCAAACTGAAAACACATCTAAATCCAATGGGCACGTCTAAGAAATTTTAAACCGATATCAGGCATGAATTCTAGATCCAAGTAGAAGATACAAGGAATCCCATATACCTCAAAACATCTCAATGGGTAGTTTTTTCCACCTGAATTATCTCATAGCACATCTTGGTGGGGTAAAACATTTTCCCAAACCCATCCCACATAACAGAGGTCGACCTCTCAAGTGCCTGACCTATCACTGTCACTAATTCCATATTACCCTCAGACCATTGATTTAAGATTTTAGGTAACACCCAAAATTATTATTACCAATTTATATATACACCCTATAAAAGGTTAACATATCACTAAGTAACCAAATAGTGTACCCTAGTTTATATATAGAATAAACACCTCATATGGTATCCCCAATCTTAGTCTCATCTCTTAGGTCAACACCCATCAATTAGATTGAATAATGTCCCTTAGGATCATTGTAATAATCACTTAGAATCATTGGTATCATAGGTAATCCTATACTAGTATCAAACAAAGGATATATCCTCAAGCCTATCCCTTTAACAAGTCACCATAGATTTTTCCTCACACCCAACCTATCCATCAACCCCCATAGGGTCTACCAATCTAGGTAATCATATCTTAGTGAGGGAGATATACTCTCCCCATGATCTTCTAACTAAACCAAAAGATTTTAAATAATCTTGAGTTTCCCACATGGACACCCCTTAGGCCATCCATATCAATTCATTAATCTCCTCTACTTGGAGGTCACTAAGGGACTTTACCACTGGGGATGCTACATATCATCCATTTCATCTTAATTAGCTGACACCACTCAAGGTACATATATCTAAAGTCACACATTTATAATCAAGGAATTGACTGTCAGTAGCCAAGTCATAAAAATAGTTCACAAGGTTCTTAGTGGACCATGGAACCTTATACAATCCATTCATAAAAATTAAATTTTTTAATAGATGGTTTATATAATAGAAAAGGTCAATAAAACATACTGGATAGACCAAACATATAATATTCCACATATATATAAAAAAAATTATATACCATAAGGTATGCATAGGGACCACCTACCTTAATCAAGCATCCATTTCTCATTGAATTCATAGCCTGATAGTTCTATCGAGGTTTGACCAAGTATATTTAACTATCATCCATCATCATGAGGCCTTAACACATGCCAAGCAATAAAAAAAAAATTCAAAATAATTTATAATTAATTAAATAATTTAATTTAATTTAATTTAAATTGTAATAAATGACAAACAATCATTGGACCACATCCACTCCCCAAAACATTATGAAATAGTGTGTGAACCACCCCTGACACGTGCTCAAACCTAGGCCACATGAAATCATAAACAAACAAAACCCAAAAAATGGTCAATTTAATTTAATTTTGGAAAAAACCTACATAAATTTATATAAAAACATAACTTCTTAGAAACAGTGTGAGATAGTGTATAGAAATCATCTCAAGCCATCCTACATCCATTGCATGTAAAATACCTATCAATATTGGCTAATTCCACCATGATCCAGTGGAATCAATGCTAAAACCTAAACCAAGGCTGCACTGAAATTAGTAGGCATGAATAGGAAATAATATTGGAGATAAAAATAGAAGAAATTACCTCTGATCACTATCAAAACACACTAAAATCCATCCTCTCTCCAAGGGGTTCAAATAGGAGGATAAGGAATGGGAGAGGCCAACCAAATGGTCATTCTCAATCACCATTTAACTTGCAATTAAAGAGAGGGATGAAAAATAAATTACTAATCTTCCCCTATGAAAAAACCACCCAGAACACCATTCAAAACATGAATTAGAGGTTCACATCAAGAAAAACTCAATAAGAGGGCTCCTCTCTCAACTCGACTACATTCATGACTTGAAACATGGTTTAAATCACTAAATCCTTGAGTTAGAGGTCCATAGTACTCAAACTAACCCATTCATTGTGTGAACACTATGGTTTATAGTGTGAAGGGTTATAACAGCTAAAAGTTCTGCTCTTGGGCCACCTGAACCTTCTTCAATGCTCACTTGAGCATTCATACCACTAATCGAGTCTTGCACCTCATAAAAAACACACCTCTTGAGATATAATAACACTCAAGATTGAGATCTGAATCCCAATTCTCTAAATGACCCTCTCAACAATACAAAATTCAAATTCCCTTAGGAATTTACACCATAAAATGGTATAAGATTTATAACCTACCACCCTAACACTTCTCATCCCTAATAAGTATTAGTGGTCTTTCAATCATTAATTCTGACCTATAACAATCATCAATTAATTCTCAATACACCACGTTCTACTCTAAAACACTGAACGAGCTTCCATTGTGCCACTCCAAATATGTGAAACACTATTCCTGAAGGGATAATCTACCACTCATCATTATCCGTGAGACATAAAAAAATATTACCCTTTCCCATATAACACAATACATCACAGTGTCATCAACCAATTCACCCTTGAGATTATGGTACTCCCTAGCATAATACTTAACTCATAAATGTTGATTCTTGAGCCATGGTACTACCCACTATCAGAATTGCATACCAAAATGCATTATCGATGGTCCAACTACATGATGGATGTAGTTCCCATCCCATAAAACCTAATTATATACACAAAATAATTAGTCAAAACCCATTACCAATCCTCATATTTGATTCAAAATTGAATCAAATGAGTTTATAACCTTCAAAAAAGAGCCAAAAAATGGCGAAGTTTCCAAAATAGACCCAATTAACCCCCCAAAGCACACATTTTCACTATATATGATGTGATCAATGTGGTTTCCAACTAAAAACATCTAATATTATACAAAAATTATTTTTGAGACCTTATTTGGATGACCTTTCCCAAAAATGCCTAGCCATACCCACTGGCGCGCTATCTCATCGCCCGATCCTTAACTTTTGAAGGTATCTCAAGATTTTATAACACCTACATAGAAGTTAGAAACCAAATATTTGTGAAATTCCTTAGTTCTATCACCAACCAACCAAATCTAAATCCATCATCATTCACTTAACAATATCATCGAAGCATCATCGATCTGGCTCACCCTCGTATCATATCAAAACCATGTTGTGCCTAGTTCTAGTGCACATACTCTATCCAACATCGCATCTGAATATCATATGTATAATTTTATATGGAATTGGATAAATATAATTCATTTTCTCACTAGAATCCAAGTGTCACTAGACCATCCAATGAGTATTCTTAGCATCCACAACCTTATTAACATGGTGTTGTTCCTCTATGGATCGTGATCTGTCCATTACTTCATATAATGAATGGATGTGGTCATCCAACTTATAAAAAGTTCCAACACAAAAAATCAAATGAAAATCATTACTGAGTCACTAGTAACACCATCCTCGACATTCTCCATAATTAAATTTTTAATTAGGGACACACACTCAATCTACCAATGATGCATTACCCACCATATAAGTTTCCTTATACCACTCCTCAAGTATTGATCCAACTGGGTGTATTCACCTCATGCGGGCTTCTCATCTCAATCCATGATCATCCCAAAGTAGGAACACCTATCTTAGATCAAGTTAATATTGACTGTGCCATCATACTCTAATCCAATTCTGATGTCACCTCTCACCACATAGGAAAATTTCCCATTTTCATGAAAACCATTAGGCAACCAATCCTATAAGCATTTCCTTGAAATCATTGGTCCTCATATCATACACAAATCTCATAAATTCATAATCAATGGGCACCACAAATAACCATAGTGTATCACCTCAATCACATCCAAAACCAACAGGTATACGCTCATGTATATCACAATCATATAAAATGACTTACAATCCCATGAGTCTCATGTCAACATTCCTAGGCCCACACACTTAAATCAATGAACATACTAACAACATTTCAATATCATCCAATTAGAGTACCATTGATAATCCTCTTAAAAATAGGACATTTTACCAATTCTATGGTTTACCACACAATCACCCATCAAATAATATTTTTATCAATAATATAATTGAATACCCTTACTATATACATCCTAGATCCAACTATATAGGATTGAAATATGTTATCTCATCAAGATCCATGCACGAAAAAACTAGGTTCAAGAATCCTACCTATCCTTACCTATGAAACCAAACCTTGATAGAAAATCACATTAAGTGATTTTCATCACACAACCCAAGAAATATCCTCACCTATACCACATACCCAATAGAACATCACATGAATTGATCTCATTTCTTAAAGAATATACCCATGTTTCTCATCTATAAGGAACTAAAAAACCTAGTCCAAACCCTTATTTGGGTTACCCTCACATATATATCACACCTCATATCATCCATAGTACTTGGATCACTAATCCCAAGATATATCTCAAGGTCAATTGGCTCTCCCACATAACCTAATGGTTATATCTCATATAAGTCACAACTCATGGGAAACCTGTCTACTCCCATCTCAATATCACATGGTAACTCAGTTTCCAAAACCCCACTAGGGTATCATACACATCTATATACACATCACACATCATATTCAAGGTCATTATCCTACTAGGTCATTGATTCTCATCGATCATCTGTATACGAGACTGCACCCTCAAGAATCACAATCCTAAGCTGATTCTCATCGCCCCCATATATCAGAGCCACCCTTTGAGGATAAAATTATTATCTATTAGCACACACACACACACACACACACACACACACACACACACATATATATAATTAAATCATACAAGATGATCCATGTTTGGAAAACCATAGTCATATGGTTCAATTAAGTAATATTCTACTAAGAATCTATATGGAAAAACACTATATAGGATTTTGTTGACACTTTATGTAACAAAACCTATATTCTTTCAGATATAGTATTACAACCTCCCATAAGGGGCCTATCTATAAGGATTATTAATCTTGTATTGAACTACTAAGGGTCACTATACATCCCATACACAAAGTTATTGTATATTAAACATGAAGGAGAATCTCACCATAGATCTACATGACCTGTCATCAAAATAAATATACTATAGTTTAAAATATTAGAATGATTCCACCATGTTATTTGGGAAAACACCATATAAATTTTTAATGTAACTTTAAATAGATAAACCCTCATTTTTAGTGATATAAATCACACAAAGTATACATATTTTATGTGAAACCTACATTCCAAATATAATTCATATATACAGGCCTCATTCCATCAGACCAAAATCCAAAAACTCATAAATCATAAATCTCAAAAATACATATGAATCAATCTAGGTGAAATAATAAAACCATAAAATAAAAAACCAAGAAAAGAATAACAAACCCTTGGTAACTGAGACTTCCTACCTAAAAAGGTATTCACGATGCACTAGTCTAATACCCATTACATGCTCAGTCACATTTATATATCAGTTTTCTACCATGTCCCTAAATAGTAATATAATAGAAAATATGATACACTCTGTGATATTAGTCACATAAATTCTATGATACCACTATATAAGGACCGAAACTGGGTTCACTATAAATATTTTCTTGACTGGGTCCCCACATGATCTCAAGCACACCTCTCCATATGCAAGAGGTTTTCTAACTAGTAGCAGGGGTCATAAGTTGTACATTCGGGATACTATACCCCCATATTAGAGTGAATAATAACAATAAAATAAACCAAATTTCATCTAATATAATAATCCCTATAGTATATATAAGTAATAATCATAATCAACAATAATTATAGAATTTGGAAGATATTTTATGTACAAACTCATGATCATACCATCATAAAATAGAACATATCACCTGCTAGGTCAATCACATATACATAATAAAAAAAAGAAATAAAATAAAAAAATGGATATACTATCATCCCTGCACCTCATCACATCATAGTATTCAAACTATATTTGATATTTATCGCTCGATAATGCAACTCCATGCCCATTCCCAACCTAAAAAAGAAATCACTGAGGTTTTCTCGAGTACCCAAGTTCCATTTCTTTTCAAGAAGGGTGTGAGCACAACTCAAATGGTCACTACCAATGTGGTCATGTATATAACTAGTAAATGCAGGTTGTACACATGAGATATTCTCAATAAATAAATAAATCATTACAGAACCATAAATAAAAAACCCTCATCGATCTTTAAGGTCTAACCTGACACCTAGGATGAACCATAACTACTTCATCCATTTATAGAGTGAAATTGTGCACATCATAAAATCATGAAAACTTATATTATCTCTATGTACAATTAATAGGAGAAAGTACGAGGAAATCTAATAACATCATGCTCAACTGCCGATTCCTAGGAGCATATCCTAAGTAATCCAAATCAATCATAATGGCTATTTTGGAGGGTTGAATCCCCTACCCCTAATTACAAGGATCAATACCAAGTAATACCAAATCCATTTCATGATGAACCTAAAGAGAATGTCCAAGGAAATAAAAATCTATAACATAACAAAACCAAATAGCATGTCTAAGCCATTCTAAACTTATAGAACATCCAAATCCAAGGAGCATGTCTAAGGTATTCCAAAATGATATCAGGCGTGAATTTCAGATACAATATGAACATCTAAGAGATCTTATGTACCATAATACATCTCCTTAGTGAACCAATTTTTTACAATATAAAATTTTCATTTAAACAAACACTATGTTGATAGATCATTCCACATGAAACACCAAAAAAATCCAAGTCATATTAGATAATAAAATTATAAAAAGAATAAAACCTATGGTAGAAAAAAATATTATAATAAATTATGAATTCATATAAAATTGTATCAATAATAGTTAATGTTTTTAAAGGGAGTTTTTTAAAAAAAATTATTTTTTATTTATATTTTGTTTCTATATTTAAAATATAAATTTATAAATTTTAGAATTTTATTTTTAAAAAAATAATTAATTTTTGAATTCATAATGTTAAAATTATCTTAGGTTGAATTTTTGATATTTTTCTAAAATAATTGAATTTTGGGTGAATAGTAAAGAAATATCGATTTTGTTAATACTTTCACTTTTATGACATTATAATAGTTTATAAGTGACTTAAAGGGTTTTAAAACCTATTTTATATAAAAATATTTATTGATAAATTAAAAAAAATCATTTCAAAATACCACATATAATTTATTAAACCCATGTGCAACATTTTAAAAATTTAAGTAATATTTTACTCTAAAAATTATTTTTAATTATTTATATCAAAAATTAGTTTGTATCACCAATAAAAATTAAATCAAACAAAATGGATTTAAAAATTAATATCAAAACTATCATATTATATAATAAGTTGAATTTCATTTTTTGGTATTAAAGTATGATTATTGACACTAAAGTTAGTGACTATGATTACGGTAAAACTATTATTTTCAAAGAATTGTTTTATTAATATTGTGTAATTTTTAAATAATTAAACAAATTAATCACTTATAAAAAATAAATTTTATATAATTTTAAACCTATATATAAATATATTATGATTCATTAAATTTTTATTCAATACTAAATAAGATAAAGAGCACTTATAGGTAAAAACACAATTTTATACTAAATAATTTTTCAATATGTTAAATTTTTTATTTTAAAAGTTAATTTCATATTATTTTGAAATTAAATTGGATTAAATATTGGTTAAATTTAGGTTCATCAAACCCAAATTTTTTATGAGGGTTTATTTTATATTTTTATTAAAATATATATTACTTAGTTAAAAACTAGTTACCTAAGTAAAAACAAAAAAGGTAAAATATCAAAACCTAATGGTAAATGACTTGAAACATGTGTTAAAATAATATTTATAGGATTTATAGACATTTTCAAACCCCAAAATCCACCATTTATCACTTTTGGATCCTTTGAACCTTGAATAGTTTCATTCCATTATTGAAAAATAATGGGTGTTCGTATTGCCATTTTCTTCACTTATAAAAGGGGAACACTTACACCACTTCATGACACACCTATTCCTTAAAATTTATTCTTGAAACAATATAATTTTTATACTTATATAATCCTATCTAATTTTAATAATCTTATAGTATCAATTATTTATTCTAATCCCTTCATTTCTAAGAATTCTTTCAAGAGAAATTTCAAGGACCCAACATGAGTATTACTTAATCCTTATATTTTTTAATTATTATTTATCTAAAAAATATACCAAATACATAGTAATGAAATAATTATACTTATTATACTAAAGTGTTACTATATTAATGGAATAAATATTATTTATTCCTTTTTATCAACTTATAAAACAAAAGAATGTCACTTTTGTGTTTGTGCAGACTACCTCATCCATGAAGTGACATCTTCTGTTTTTCACCACCACATATCATCATTGATTATAAATATATAATTTAGACAAAAATAAGACATATATAATAATATTATTATATTTAATATAAAAATTATAACCCACCTTCATTCTCTCTCATTTTTTGTTAAATTAAAATTTTAACCGTTAGTTTTGCAGACAACCACCTCCATAAAATAACATTTTTTATTTTTTCAGCATGATTTAAATTAATTATAAAAAACCAATAAAATATGATTAAAAAACATAAAAATATACAAATAATTTATTTATATTTTTTATAATGATATCATGTCAAGATAAATAATTTCTTGACCATACTCATCCATCTAATTATAGCCTGTTCATTTTTGGGTCGGTCTAACCACCTATTCAAAAAATGTTATAAAACTATATTATGGATGAATACGAGAACTTAAATACTAATATTATTATAATATAATTAAAAAATAATGATTTTTATGGTTCTAGTAAGTATAAATTATGTATTAAATTATTGTTAAAATATCATATTTGATTGCTAAAATTATCAAAATTAGCTGACACCAGTTCCATTTTCATGAATCATAACCAAAACACTAATGGAATGTGATGATATATTTATAAATAAATTTAAGTTTTATATTTAATAACCTTAAATTATCTAGTAATGCTGGTTTTGGGTATAATAATTAAGAATAACATCACTATTATGAAACTACTTCAAAACAATCAAGATAACTCACACCCGATCTTGAAAATAGATAGTAACTAAAAAATATAAATGTAGTAAAAATAATTATAAGTGATTTAATAAAACGTTATATATACTAATAAGGTACTTAAATTGGTTATTAATATATTTATTATTGTTATACATGATATTTAAGTGCTTTATTGGAAGTCAGTAATTAAGGTAAGGGGTTTTTTGTCAAATTTTCAAATCCATGATTCATTTTTGATATTACACAGCATCATTATTTTATATTATGTATTAAATTACCCATTAACTTAAATTATAATGAATATATTTCATTTAAATATATTTTAATTTCTATTTCATTGTATCCCTCTTATGTTATTTGATTAATAAGTTACCATTACCATAAGGGTTTTTGTCAACTCAACTCCCTTTATTGAGTTATAATGCATCTGATTGAACTTATTTCTTCCAAGATTGGTTTCTTCCACCATAATATTTGATTTCATGGTAATTTTTCATTTTTTATAGCGGAAAAGTAATCTTTTAATTCAAATAATCTTCCTTGATAAAATTTTTCCTCATAAAAAGTATATCATTGTAGAGAATAATTTCCATCCTCTTTAATGATAGTATCCCCCACCTATCCATATTTTCCATTCTCACTAAGGTTTTCCTTTATATATGGAAATATAATTATGTTATATCTCATGTAACATTCATAATTTTCTTATCCTATTTTAGAAATTAAGGTTTTTAAGCTTTTTTATGATGTGGGTTTTCAGCAAAGGTCTTTCAAATTATTTAAATCATTTACCATCCTTTCAAAGTAAAATGATTTATCTTACACTCTACATTAATTTTTGATAAAATTTATGTATTTTTAAAGACATATTATGGATTCTTTTTTGAAAATTAGAAATTTTCAAAATTCTTTCACTTCACATTTTCAAAACCTTTGTGTCATTTTCAAGGATCCATTATTGAAGATTCTTTTTAAAAGTTAATGTTTTCAAAGTATTATCACTTCAAGTTTTTAAAACCATTATAAAATTTTCCAGGATCTACTATTATAATTTAATTTTAAAAGTAAATCTTTTTTAAAAAATTTCACTACACATTTTCAAGAATTACCTTTCAAAGTGTCTGTAACTTCTTCTTTTATAACAAAAATAAAATCATTTTCTAAAAAATCTTTTTGGATTTCACTAAACTATACCTATTTATCTATAAAGTATTTATTTCTCTAGAAATTTTTTCTTACGAATCACACCATTAATTTTATTTTTAAATAATTTTTTTGGAGATTGAATTTTGGGTATCAACTATTCATATTCTTGGGATCAATTTTGGTGATACCATCTAGAAGTGTTATGAAACCCATTTTTCTTTCCATGGGTTCTTAATAATTTGTTGAAAGATTTTTTTCAAGTGGAACACATATGTGTGGAAGAATTATGGGTGGGGTATTATATTTTACTTTAATTAATTGGTAAATTTTATATCTCATGAGATCAAAAGTGTATATGGGAGGATTTATCTCAAGCCAAAGGGTACACAAGATGATTTATCCCAAGCTAATGGGTACACATGAGGATTTATCCAAATAAAAAGGGTATATAAGAGAATTTTTCCTCGGAAAAATGGTACAAGTGAGGATTTATCCAAAAAAAATGATATATTAATGAATTTATCCCAATATAAAGGGCACAAAAGAGGTTTTACTCCATGCCCTAGGGTACTCGAGAGGATTATTCTAAGCAGAAAAAGATACATGAGTGATTATTCTAAGACTAATATGTGATTGATTTATTGGTGGGAATCCTTGGCATACAATTTAAATTCTTTTGTTTGTGACACACTATTATGTAATAATATTGTACCTATTATTATTCTCCTTTTATCATGTTTTTCATCGCATGATTTCATACTATTTTTCCTTAGTATATATTTATTTATTTGAGATTTCATTCCCTTATATCATGATCTATGGACAACCCTTGTTGTTTCATGTTATTTTTAATAATAAATTTCTCCCCTTCTCATGTTTCCTCGTATTTTTATGATATACACCTTTATAAAACATTGATAATTTTTCCCTTACTGAGCATTTTATCTCACCTCTTTCTTATATTTCTTTTCCCAAGATTATGGAAATAATTATAACTTTTGGTATGTATAAAAGGTATTATATTGGAGAAAGATTATGGAGACATGTTCACATGTGTTATAAAATAAATTAATTATTTATATAGTCCTCGAAGAAACTAAACCAAAATATTCTCTAAGTTGTGTAAGATTATTGTGAGATGTAATACTAATGTGAAATTTTACTAAGTTTAGCTTGGATCATCTCACTTCGTATCAAAGTTAATTTGTAAAAGTATGTGTTTTTAGAACCATACCTAGGAGTGTGGGTTTGGGGTGACAAACTATTAGTGGTAAGTTCATCGCACTTGAATAATATCATCATACTTATCAACATGGTTGACCATATACCCAAAACTATCCCACATAACAAAGTTTGTCCTGTCAAGTGCATGACCTATGACAGTCACTAATGTCTTATCAAGACCAGACAATTTATTCAATATCTATGGTGACACCTACAATATCACTAACAATTCCTTATTATATCCTCTATAGGGTCAACATATCACTATCTCACCCACTGGGGTCCCATAGGTCATATCATGCATGGATACCTCACACTGTATCCTTAGTATTAGTCTCATCTCTCGGGTAAATACCAGGTCACTTAGAGGGAATAAAGTCCCTTGAGATCAATTTAGTCATCACATGGACTAATTATCCCAATAGGTAATCCTGTATTAGTATCATGTAGGAGTGATGGCCTCAAGACCAACCCCTTCCCAAGTCACCCTAGGTCGGTCCTCAAACCCAAACTATTAGTTAACCTCTATAGTGTCTACCCACTAAGGTAATCACATACCAATATGGGAGGAATTATTTCCCCATGCTTGTATCTCTATTTAAAAGGATTTAATTCATCCCTAGTTTCCCACATGTCCAATCCCAAGTCCATCCATCTCAATTCATCACTCAAATCTACCTGGAGGTCACTAAGGGAATCTAGCACTGAAGCTACTACATATCATCCATTTAATCTTAATTAACTCACACCTATTAGGGTCCATACATCTCAATTAACACGTTTATAATAATGGCATCGAACTTTGGAAAATAAGGCATCAAGATAGTGCACAAGGTCTTTAGTGGACCTTGGAAATTTTTATAATCCATTCATAGGCATTTATTTTTTTATTAAACAATTTATATAACCAAAAGGTTAATTAACCACAATGTAGAGTCCACATATATCACATGCTATATATATATATATAAATGAAAATACCATAAGGGTATGAATAGGGACCACATACCTTAATTTGAAATTCATTTCCTTATATGTTGAAAGATCTACTGAGGCTCTCCCAAGTATATCTGGGGATCATACATCATATCAAGGCCATAAGTTATGCTAAGCGTCACAGAATAATTAATCATAACAAATATATAAATTCCTAAAACTCAATAGCTGATATATTATCACTAATATAATATGAAATGAGGTATACTACTCCTAGCTCAAACTCAAACCTATGAAATATAAATTCCACACAAAACCACACCTGGTCAATGAAAAATTTAATTTATTTTAGGAAAAAACGTAAATAAATAAAAATGATGATGTACCTTCATAGAAATGGTGTATGATAAAATGAATTCATCATCTCAAGAAATATTTTATCCATCACATGAAAAAGATCCATCAATATCAACCAATTCCACCATGTTACCATGGAATCAGTGCCAAACTATAAATGAAAACAATAATGAAAATTTTGGGGATTAATGGGAAACAATAATGAAGATAAAAATAAATATTGTTACATAGAATCATCATATAAATACACTAAAATCCATCCCCTCTCCAAGGGGTTTTAAGGGGAGGAGAAAAAGGGGGAGTGTTCAGCTGAATAACCCTCATTGAGTTCCATTTTACCCTAACCTTGAAGTGGGAAATGATCGTTAAATTACCAGTATACCCATATTAACAAAACCACTGAGGACACCACTCACTAGATAACCTAGAGGTTCACACCATAAAACATTTGAGTAAAGTGATCCTCCCTTGGACAGACTGCATTCACGACATGAACCATGTTTCATATCATAAAATATTTGAGTTAGAGGGCCACTCCCCTTGACCTACCCCATTCACAACATAAATCCCACGATTCATGGTGTGAATGTCACAAGTAACTGAAAATCCGGCTCGTTGACCACCTCACCCTTGTTTGATGATCACCTAAGTGCCCTTTTCACCAACTAGGTCTTGAAACAAGTCCAAAATAACCCTTGATATGTTTTTATACTTAAAATTGAGATATAAAACATAATTATCGAAATTAAACTCTAACCAAATAAAAATAAAAATTCCATAAAGAATTCCCACCCAGAAAAGGTGTGAAATTTAAAATTAATGCTACAAGAACTTTTCAAATACTTTTTATGAGAATTTTATATGATTTTTTGGTAAGTTTTATGGTTCTTTTTATGGATGAATTTATTTTTTATGGATTATATTTTAAAAAATGTTTGCAAATTTTAACTACTCTCTTTGAAACTTTCATTAAAAAAACCGTGTTCTTAATTATAAAAAATTCCACTTCATGGTAGATAAAGGGATTTTAATTGGCCATGTTATGTATAAAGATGGTATTAAATTTGTAAAGACCCAGATTTTTACATGTAATTTTTTTTAATTATATGGAAATATTGTGAGTCTGTGAA
This sequence comes from Viscum album, assembly GCA_963277665.1. Taxonomy (NCBI): domain Eukaryota; kingdom Viridiplantae; phylum Streptophyta; class Magnoliopsida; order Santalales; family Viscaceae; genus Viscum; species Viscum album. The sequence continues at coordinate 1,822,927,858 of OY728137.1, read as the reverse complement.
AATTGATGTCCTGTGATTCCGAAACCCCGTGTTCCCGTAATGAATTTCTGAACTTTTAATAGGTACATTTAGTTAACGCGTGGGAATCATTTTGTAAATTTTGAACTAGTGCTCGGAATTGAAATTCGAGGACATCGTTGAACTTGCAGCGTCGATATTCACTTAAGGATACCTTCACCTCGACTGTAGTAGGTTGAGGGTGGAAATTAGTTTTTGGAATTTTTGTGGGAGAAAATAAAATAAACATGCTTTATTTTATTTTTAAAATTGAAACCTCCCATTTTGAATTTAGTGCTGGGGACCACCCGAAATCTCTTCTTTAATGGGAGGTGACTCTTGGTTTATTCCCCCTAGTTAATGTGCCAACATCAATTTAATAAATGTTCCAACTTTAATTAAATTAATAAACTTAATTTATTAAGTTGGCTCCTCAGATTGCTTGAGGTTGGAAAATACATTGGTAAAAGAAGAGAGCCTTGGGGAGAACTTTTGGAGGATCATCTTCTAAGGAAGAATCACCCCCAATGAAGAACGAGGACGATTCACAAGCCCAGATCGGAGACATGTTGCAGGAGCGACAAACATCGACGTCCCCTTCAACAACTTCATCTCCTTCCTCGCTTCATCTCCAATGAATGTCAAGGTAGGGGTTTTAATTTGAAGTATTATTAAATCTATTTGTTGATTCTTCATATTCTTGTTTCACAACGACGATGACCAAACAAACTTGGGCATCATTACTCACTTATACCTTGACCCTGTTTTCATTCATTCTACGCACGTTCTTCCTACAATATTTGATGAAAAATAATTAAGCATGCTGAAAAATGAATGTTTTGTTGAGTGAGACATATGGATGTGGATCCCTCAACTCGAAGATCACAAATATTAGATCGTCATATTCTTCAGGCTTAGAACGAAGTTGCGGTGACCCATAGAAGAGGAGAGCGGCCGGTAACCAGCAGACCATAGTTCGAGCAGGCGGTGGTGGAGGTAGGGCGGCGTGCGTTTACAATGCCGGTTGAGTAGGAGGCCACGACCCGTCGGCTATAGTGGAGCAGGGTGGCAGCCGACAGGCTGGCCGAACCATGTGGCAAAGTAGCGGCGTGTGTCCGCATTGCTGGAACTGGAGACCGCAGCCTCTTGGCTGTGGAAGAGTATGGAGGGAGGCCGACACTTGGCTAACCGTAGTAAGCTAACTGCATGCGACCATGCCTTTGGGAGGAGGATCGACCAGAGCACTAGCCGGTCGTAGCAGATCGATGGGACCTGATCAGGTCTCGTGGGTGACATGGCAGCGCCTAAAGGCACTGTCCTTTGCTGTTTCGAATGGAAGGAGGGCTGCTCCTCCTTCGGTGCTAGATCGGTCAGACCACGCTGCCCAGTGGATCATGCCAGTGGACCGCACCCAATGGGCCGAGCCAGGCTGCTCCCTTTGCAGGCCAGTCCGGACCATAGCCCAACAGGCCAGTCCCACCGCGGCCCTGGCCATCTAGGCCGGACCTGGGCCCTTCCGGACCCAGTTTCACCTGTTTGGACATAACTTGAGATCCGAGCATCTGTTTGATGAACCATCTGTGGTGATAGAATACTTGTATAAAGAAATTAATTTTGGTATACTCCAATTGAGGTTTGGGATAAAGTTATAGTATAGATGGGGTGTATTGAACCTGAATCTAACTGGGCTCTTGGAATATAAATGCTAATAACATATAGACCGAGCGTCCGATTAATGTGTCATCTATTGTGTCGGGTCCCTTATGACATGATGAATATTTGGGATACTTCTTCATGGAACTTAGTGGAAGTTGAGGTTCGACTGATGGCTTGAGGTGCGGTTCTCCCAAATGTTCTATTAGTAGGAATCCAGTGGCAGGCAGTGAGGCGGAGATTGGAGACAAAACTTACGGAGGTTAGTACCGAGCGATCCTATGTGGGTCAGCACTGATCTTATGTGGGTGAGATCCTGTGTGGGTTAGCGCTCAATGATCCTATGTGGGTCAGCGCATACCGATCCTATGTGGGCCAGATCTCGTGTGGGTCAACGCTCAATGATCCTGTGTGGGTCAGTGCATACCGATCCTGTGTGGGTCAGATCCTATGTGGGTCATTGTGGGGGTTAGTACCTATCGATCCCATGTGGGTCAGACTCCGTATAATTAGTATCAGTACCTATTGATAGAATAAAATGATCTAGCTTCATGACTAATCATTTGTACTTCTATACATAACTTATACCTGGTGTGAGCTGAGTCTTTACCTTTGTGGTATTCATCTGTGTGGCGTACCTTTCTGGTACTTACCTTTGTGGTGTTACCTTTATGGTATTCTATTCTTCGTGGAACAGTTGAGATTTGGGGTAATGAGTTGGGCCTTGTGTTTCCTCATGGATGATATGGGTATACTTGTTAACTTAGGTATATGTATAGGAATATACCTAAGTAGGGTTGACTGTTGTTTCCATGCTTTGTGGTTTATTCTTTGTGGATATTTGGAGACCTTAGGGGGTCTCGGGGTCCCTACTAAGTATTGTTATACTCAACCCTACATGGGCTATGCCCATACCTTGTTGTGTCTTGTGCAGATGACAGAAAACGTTGACTGAGGACAGGGGTACTAGGACTAGAGGCTGCTCAGAGGTGGACCTTAGATGAGACGTATCACAGAGATGACTGTTTGATAGCTATACCTACCCTTCTGGTAGGATACTTGGCGGGTGTTTGCAGGCGATGTTTTTCTAGTTTTACTTGTACTTTCTACTTGGGCTTGTATTCCAGCCCCCTTTACTTAATGTACTCACACTGTTTACTATATAGTTTATTTTGTGTTTATATCTTGCTGAGTGCTTGTTTGTATGAGAATACAGGTTATAAAGGCAATGACTTCCCGGTTTTAGGGATATTTTTTTCTGATGCTAGTTTCCATCCCCTGTCTTATAAAAGGTGGGATTGGGGTAGTCACAACACGGTCCCTGGGGGACAGGACGTGACAAATTGGTATCAGAGGAGTTGGGTTCTACCGAAGAACTAGAACTCTGATATTTTGACTTGGAAGTAGTGTTAAATGTAATGAGTGTGGTTTTCAGTTTGGGGAGTCCAGTGTTGGTGCAGCAACCAATGTATCCATACACCAGGACCCTAAGTTTTGATTTCTGACACAGTGCTTGAAAACACTGATTGCGTGTGTGTCTTTGAAATGTTTTCTTTGTTAACTCATTGAGTCACCTCACCAGGTGTAACTTGTTGACCATGGGACATTTTTTTCTTTTCAGGATGCCTCCACATAGATAGACAGTTAGGGTTCCTTGTTGAGTATGTGATGAAAACCCAATGAGTGGCGAAGATTCAGTGTAGGTCCCCCTTACGGTAGTTGTACCATCGGGTGGTGTACCAGCAGCACCACTACCCATTGGGAAGCCGATGCCACCATCCCTAGTAGTAGAGGGTTCATGTTTCTTGAGTGTGTTACACGAGTTCTAGCGCCATAGGCCACCGAGGTTTTAGGGCAAGACGGATCCACAGGCGGCTGAAAATAAGCTGGAGCCCATGGATAGAGATTTCCAACTGGTAGGGACACCGACTGATCTCATGGTGATCCTTACCGCCATTCTTCTTTAGGTAGCAGTGGGAAGATGGTGGAGCTTGATGCTCCAGGTTCACGATGAGGTGGATCTAATATGGGTGGACTTTGAGAGCATTTTCAAGGCAGATTTCATCCTAGTGACCCTATGCTCAGTGCATATACAGAAGCTTCTCCACTTGCAGTAGGGTAGCATGACTGTAGCTCAGCATTTGGCGAGGTTCACCGACCTCTCACGCTACTGCACTAACATGGTGTGGGACCATTTCTTCAAGGCTTGGATCTTCAAGCAGGGGATCAGACAGAAGATTAGAGCTTCAATGGTTTCTCTCAGCATCCTGATGCAAGCAGGAGTGTCAGAGTGAGCACTCTTAGTGGAGAGCTTCCTTGCTGAGCAGTTACCGGTAGAGAGACCCACCACCAGACGAAACATAGTAGAGTCATTAGTAGATGGAAACATATAGATGATGCAGAGGTCCAAGAGGACCATACCTATAGGTAGACAACCGCAGGATACATTGTCGGTGGTGCGAGGATCTCAAGACAGAGTAGGATAGGTGAGGGACATGCAGTGTTACTCATGCAGTAGGCAGGGTCACATGGCTCGTGACTATCCGACCTACCGTACAGACGAAAAGTAGACGGTCGAAGGACCACCTGGGAAGAGGTGAAGATTCGATTGGGGAGGTCTGTAGGCAGGAGGCAGACGTGATAGAGGAGCAGGCCGTGTAGCAGGTGGTGGGCTGCGATTCGAGGTTTTACCGCCACCACCTCTAGGTGGTCTACCCCGACCATAGGGAGAAAGTGGACAGGGGCAAGCTCAGCTCCAGGAAACTGAGGCTTACAACCACGGTGCTTCAGAGATGATATGAGGTACGATATGTGTCTACTCCAACTTAGTTTTAGTACTTATAGACAAGGGTTCCAATCATTCTTTTAAATCCATGACCCAAGTTCAGAGCTCGGAGATACCGGTGGATCAGTTGGCTCGATCCTTATACTAGAGACTCCTACAGAAGCAGATTCGATGATTACACACTGGTGCAAACAGTGTGAGATTACTCTAGGAGGTAAGAGCTTGAGTTGGGAACTTTTAGTAGTGGCGTCGAGGCCTTACGACGTTATCTTGGGTATGGACTATTTATCTATAGTCCATGATTAGATCAACTACATTAGGCGCAATGTGTTGTGTGTCTGCACGGATGAGACCAGGGTTTCCTTCACCGGTGAGAAGGGAACCCTTGCAGCACAGTATGGACTTACCCAAAGGAGGGTTTAACCGATCACACATCAATTGGATAGCCTTACCCTCGGAGAGGTTGATGTTGAGAGTCTGAGCTATCCTGTAATGGTGGACCAGTATGTTGATGTTTTTACAGACGATGTTCTGGTTCTACCTCCTTGTAGTGAAGTGGACTTTTACGTCGACTTGTACCTCAAGACGAAACCGATATCTACTCCAGTATATTGGATGGATCTCGTGGAGCTTCAAGAGTTGCGAGTACATCTAGAGGACTTGTAGAGTAAGGGGTTCATTAGGACCAATGATTCTCCTTGGGCAACCCTGATTTTGTTCACCAAGAAGGTGAACGGGAGTTTGAGACTCTGTGTAGACTATCGATGACTAAACTAGGTGAAAGTGAAGAAAAATTACCCACTCCTGAGGATTAATGATCACTTTGATTAGCTGAAGGGAGCACAATGTTTTTTGAAGATAGAACTTAGATCATTCTATCACCAGCTCAGGGTATGTGATGAGGATATGCAGAAGACGACCTTCATATGTTGGTATGGACACTATGAGTTCTTGCTCATGCCATTCGGTGTGAAAAATTCCCCAACAGTGTTCATGGAACTCATGAATAAGATCTTTCTACCATACCTCAATCGATTTTTAGTAGTCTTCATTGATGGAATCTTGATTTACTTAGCGACGGAGGAGGGCCATACCTATCATCTGCAAATAGTTTTAGACACACCCCGAGAGAAGCAGCTTTATGGTAAGCTCTTGAAATGAAAGTTCTAGATCTGTGAGGTTCACTTCTTGGGACACGTCATCTCGGAGGCTGGAGTTGTGGTGGATTCAGCGAAGATTGAGATTGTACTTTCTTGGGATCCACCCAAGAGTGATAGAAGTGTGGAGTTTCCTGGGTTTGGCCAGCTACTATTGGAGGTTTGTGCCTGACTTTTCCAGAGTTGCAACACCCTTATCATCATTAATGAAGAAGGGGAAACACATCGTGTGTTTGGAGAGATTCCAATGGAGTTTCCAGAAGATGAGGTAGAGACTGATGAGTGCCCCCATATTGAGGCTATCGGAGGAGGATGTTGGGTACGTAGTCTACTGCGATGCATTAGGAACCAGAATTGGATGTGTCCTGATGCAGGAGTGAGTAGTGATCGCGTATGGTTCTTGACAGCTAAGAAAACATGCGCAAAACTATGCTAACCATGACCCAAAGTTAGCATCAGTAGTCTTTTCCTTGATGATGTGGTGAAATTACATGATGGGAGAATGTTTTACAGTTTACTCTGATCACAAGAGTCTCAAGTATATCTTCTTTCAGAAGGACCTGAACCTAAGACAGAGGTGTTGTCTTGAGTTACTCCAGGACTATGACTTCAAGACAGTCTATACTCCTAGGAAGGGGAATATAGTAGATGATGCACTCAGCAGGAGGTCTGGTATACAGTTTCTGAGTGAGGTGACATAACAGTTAGCCACTTTGCGGATATCCTACATGGATCAAGATGGTGTATCTTATCTTTAGTATCTGACAGTCACTTCCCCACTCCTTCATCAATTCAGGGAAGCATAGCTTGGGGACACTGACTGTGAGGTTCAACATGCTCAGATATCTATAGGACATGCACCTGATGGATTTTAGGAATGTGGGGAGCACATCATCCTCTTCAGAGGATGTAATATGGTACTGGTGGAGCTACGAGAGGAAGTGATGAATGAGTTCCATATTTCACCTCTAGATATATATATAGGAGTGGAAAATATGTACCAGGACCTTCTATGTTAGCACTGATGGCTGGGAATGAAGAAAGCAGTGGCATAGTTTGTCTCACAGTGCCTCACTTGTTAGTAAGTGAAGGCAGAGCATCAGATCCCAGTAGGCTTAGTTCATCCACTTGAGGTGTCAGGGAGGAAGTGGGATGGAATTTACATGGAATCCATGATAGGACTTCCATGAACATCTAGGAGTCATGATTCCATCTGGGTGATCATGGATCGGCTCACCAAGTCGTCCCACTTTCTACCTATTAGAGAGCATGGTTCAATAGAGGGCTTGGGATGCCTCTACATGCAAAATTTTTTGTGGCTTCATGGGGTGAGATATATGATTGTATCCAATCGTGATGCACATTTTACTTCCCGTCTGTGGAAGGGGTTTTAGGAGGCATTGAGAATACAGCTTCGGTTGAGCACCACCTTCCATCCTCAGATGGATGGTCACACTAAGTGGACCATTCAGACCCATGAGGACATGCTTTATGAACGCATCCTATATTTTGGCTATAGTTGGGAGGATAAATTTACCTTGGAGGAGTTTTCATACAAAAATAGTTATCACTCCACCATAGGTATGGAACCATTCTAGGTGTTGTACGATCGACTTTCCAGATCACCTCGATGCTGGACTGACCCAGGGGAGTCATCAGTCATGGGACCAGAGATGGTACGAGCTACCACGAAGAAGGTGTAGATCATCCAGGAGTAGAGGAAGACTGCACAGAGTAGACAGAAGTCTTTTGATGACAGGAGATATAGACCTCTAGAGTTCGAGGATGGAGGCCATGTCTTTCTACGGGTCTCACCTCGACGAGATTTGCGGAGATTTGTACGGGATGACAAGTTATCTCCGAGGTTAATCAGACCCTTTTAGGTCCCTAGAAGAGTTGGCGAGGTGGCGTATCGCCTATCCATTCCACTACATTTGGATAAGGTGCATGACGTTTTTTACATATCCTAGCTGAGGAGATACATGAATGATCCTTCTCACATCATTGACTGGGTCGAGCTGGACATCAATGATGGGGAGACGTTTTCAGAGGTTCCAATAGATATTGAGGATCAATAGGAGAGAGTCGTACATGAAATATCGATACCTATAGTGCATGTATTTTTTCAGAACAAGAACCTCTAGGTGAGCACGTGGGTGCGAGAGGCTTAGATTCGTGCCCAGTACCCCCACTTTTTCCCCTAGTTGTGTTGTGGATTTTAGGGACGCAAATCGCTGAGGTGAGGACAATGTAAAGAACAATATTTTTCCATGTAATTTTTTTAATTGTATGGAAATATTTTGAGTCTGCAAAAATTGACGGCACGTGATTCCGAGAACTGGTGTGCCCAAAATTAATTCTGAACTTTTTTTAAGTACGTTCAGTAAACGCATGAGTGACGTTTTATAACTTTCGAACTAGTGATTGGAATTAAAATCTTACGACACCATTGAACTCGAAGCGCCAATATTCTCTTAAGGATACCTTCACCTCAACCGCAGTAGGTCAAGGGTGGAAATTAGTTTTTGGACTTTTCGTGGGAGAAAATAAAATAAACATGCTTTATTTTATTTTTGAAATTGAAACCACCCATTTTGAATTTAGTGGTGGGGACCACCCAAACTCTCTTCTTTAATGGGAGGTGACTCTTGGTTTATTCCCCCTAGTTAATGTGACGACTTCAATTTAATAAATGTGCCAACTTTAATTAAATTAATAAACTTAATTTATTAAGTTGGCTCCTTGCCTTGCTTGAGGTTGGAAAATCCATTGGAAAAAGAGGAGAGCCTTGGGGAGAAATTTTCGAGGATCATCTTCCAATGAAGAACCAACCCCAATGAAGAACGAGGATGATGCATGAGCCCGGATTAGAGACATGTGGCGGGAGCGAAAAATGCCGGCGTTCCCTTTATCTAATTTATCTCCTTCCTCACGACATCTCCAACAAATGTCAAGATAGGTGTTTTAATTTGAAGTATGATTAAATATATTTTTTGATTCTTCATATTCTTGTTTCATAACAACGATGGCCAAACAAACATGACCATCATTCTGCACTTATACCTTGATCCTATTTTCTTTCATTCTTTAAGCATTCTTCATACAATCTTTGAGGATAAATAATTAAGAATGTTGGAAACTCAAAGTTTTGTTGAGCGCAACATATGGACTTGGAGACATCAACCTGAGGATCGATAATTTTCAGTTTCCATATTTTTTGGGCTTAGAACGAAGTTGCGATGACCCATGAAAGAGGAGGGCAACTGATAATCGTCCAAGCATGGTTCATGTAGGCATCAGTGGAGGTAGGGTGGCACGCATCCGCGCCACTGATTGAGCAGGAGGTTGCGACCCGTCAACCGCGGTGGAACAGGGTGGTAGCCAGCACGTCTGTCAGCCACATGGCAAAGCGATGGCGTGTGTCCATACTGCTGAAACTGGAGACTGCAGCTCCTTGGCCGCAGCAGAGGACAGAGGGTGGATGACACTTGGCTAGACACAGTGGAGCAGAGATGCGTGACCGCGCCGCTAGGAGGAGGACTGGTTGAAGCACCAGTTGGCTGTAGCGGGTCAGCAGGACCCACTCGGGTCCCATATGGTGACATGGAAACACATATAGGTGCTGCCCTTTATTATTACGAATGGAAGGGGGGATACTCCAGTGGGACACGTCCAGCGGGCAGGGTCGGGCTACCCACTTCGCAGGCCAAGTCGGACCAAGATCCAGCGGGTCGGGCCCACTGCAGACCATTCCATCTGGGCCAGACCCAGATCAGGTCAGCCCAGGATGGGTCAGGTCGGGTCGGTCCAACCGGTTCGGACCGGACCCGGGCCCATTCGGACTGAGTTTCGCCTTTTTTACCATAACATGAGATCCAAGTGTTCCTTTAAAGAACCGTTTGTGGCGCCAGAATCCTTGGATCAAGATGGTTATTTTGTTATACTCCAATTGAGTTTTGGGATAAAGGTAGAGTACGAATGGGTTGGATCAATCCCGAATCCAATGGGGCCCTCAGAATGGTAACACTAATAACATAAGACCAGGCATTCAATTGACACACCGTCAGTTACGTTGGGTCCTTTATGACGTGAAAAAACTTTGGGATACTTCTTCAAGGAACTTTTTGGTAGTTGAGGTTTGACTGATGGCTTGAGGATATGTTCTCCCAAACATGCTATTAGCGGGAATCCAGTGGCTGGTAGTGGGGAAGAGGTTGGAGATAGATCATACGGAGGGGTCGTACCGAGCGATCCTATGTGGGTTAGCACCAATACTGTGTGTGTCAGTACTAAGGAATCATATGTGGGTTAGCACATACCGATCCTATGTGGGTCAGATCCTGTGTGGGTCAGCGCTCAGCGATCTTGTGTGGGTCAGTGCATTCCGATCCTGTGTGGGTCAGATCCTGTGTGGGTCATTGTAGGGGTTAGTACCTATCGATCCCGTGTGGTTAAGACTCTGTATAATTAGCAGCAGTACCTCTAGACAGAATAAGATGATCTAGCTTCGCGAATGATCATTTGTACTTCTATAATTCACATATACCTAGTGTGAGATGAGTCTTTACCTTTTTCGTATTCATCTATGTGGAGTACCTTTGTGGTACTTACCTATGTGGTGTTACCTTCATGGTATTATTTCCTTCGTGGAATAGTTGAGCTTTGGGCTAATGAGTTGGGCCTTGTGTTTCCTCGTGGATGAGATGGGTATACTTGATAAATTAGGTATATGTATGGGAATATACCTAAGTAGGTTTGACTGTTGTTTCCATGCTTTGTAGTTTATCCTTTGTGGACTTTGAGAGAACTTCGGGGTTCTCAGGGTCCCTACTGAGTATTTTTATACTCACCCCTACATGGGCTACGCCCGCACCTTGTTGTGTCTTGTATAGACAATGGAAAGTGTTGACTAAGGACGAGGGTACTAGGAATGGAGGATTCTTGGAGGTGGACCTTATATGAGACGTATCATAGAGACGACCGTTTGAGAGTTGTACCTACCCTTTAGGTAGAATCCTTGGCGGGTGTTTGCAAGAGCTGTTTTTCTAGTTTTACTTGTACTTTCCAGTTGGGCTTGTATTATAGCCCCCTTTAATTACTATAATCACTCTTTTTAATATATATTTTACATTGTGCTTATATCTTACTAAGTGATTGGTTGTGCGAGATTATAGGTTATAAAGGCAATACATTCCCTGTTTTAGGGATATGCCTTTCTGGTGCTAGTCGCCAGCCCCTAGCCTATGGAAGGCAGACTTGGGGTAGTCATGACATGGGTCCTAGGGGACGAGTCGTGACAAAATTTATAAAATCTAAGGTTTAGGTAATTGTTTCCCCAACCCATAAAAAATCTACGAGACATGTGAAATAATTCCTTGGGCATGTTAGATTTTATAATAAATTCATAAAAGGCTTTAACAAGACTTCTTTAAATTTATCCATGTTACTCCAAAAAGCTACATAGTTTTTATTCGATGATATTTTTAAACAATATTTCAAGGATAATGAAAAATAATAATAACCCCATGCATTGTACAATAAACAAAATAGAACTTTCCCATTGAAATATTGACTAATGCCTTTAATTATTTACTTTGTGGCAATTTTAATTAAAAAATTGAAAAATAAATATCCCATTGTTTATTATGATTCTAGGAATCTAGATCAAGTCCAAAAAATTTATACCACCACTAAGAAATAGATTATAGTTGTTATATTTTCCCTAGAAAAGTTTACTTGTTACTTATTAGGATCCAAAGTTAACATTTTTATATATCACTTTGCAATTTAAATTTTAATGGTGAAACATGATTCCAAACCAATTACTCTGAGATGTATCTTGTTGTTATGATAATTTTATATTGAAATAAAGGATAAAAATGGAACCAAGAATGTTATGGATGACCGTTAGAGCTAATTTACCACTATTTTATTGAAAAACCTAAAATTTATCCATGCATAAAAGAAACTTTTAATCTAATCTTATATAAAAATATTTTTCAAAATATTAAAACAATTTTAACACTAATATAAAAAATAAATTTTATAATATATATATACCTTATTGGTAAGTTTTATAATAAGCCTAGATGGACAAAGTAAAAAAATTTCAACACTTCACAAAACTATAGAAACCTCATCTATAGGGATGGTAATCCAGATGATACATATATAATATCATATATTGTTATCATATCCTAATATATCTCCATATTCTGATGATGTAGGAAAACCCATATATAATATATGAACCCAATGCTATAATATGATACTTGGTATTCTCAATATATAATAAATAGTAGATATGAAACTATTAAGGAGGAGGTATATGGTGGGATAAGTAAGTAGAGTTAGAGGAGTGGGATATAGATATGGAGGTGGAGGAGTTGGAAATGCACCTCAAAACTATCTCTACTTGTAATAAAACATTGATTATATTTAATCTTTAATCCTCTCCTCCATCACCCAACCCATATATTGAACTTTATCTTTTAAAGTGTTTATTTTTCCTTTACAAACATCCTCCATTGAGGAAGTTCCAGGATGAATAAACAATTTTTAAATCGATTCACACATCTTGTATCCTCATACATGACTTGGGTACTTTATTTTTACTAATGTAGTGGACAAAATATTTTTCATACCCTAAGGTATAAAGGTCACCTATGTGCTCTTCTATTCAAAGGCATCCATATAGAATATTCTAAAAAATTATTACTGAATTACAAAATTTAGTAAGTTTAAAAATAACTTAACCAACTACTTAAAATCTCCTTACCTAAAAACCTTGAGTATTCTATAGGATAATTTAATTTTTTGGTCATTTTAGAACTTTTAAAATTTTCATGACTAGGTGGGGGGTCCATCTCTGTTGAACGTGAAGACCCGACTCTCATTTTTGAATTTTTTTTGTCATCATTTTATCTTTAAATAATAGAAACCCTAAATGATATAATATAAGAGGGTATACATTTTGGATTTGATCTCCTAATGATATGTCCTTAATTCATGTTAATAAAGGAAAAAAAATCATTAAGATAACATTTTTTAGTGATTATACAAAAAAATCAAAATGTTGACATTTCACTTACCAAAAATGATTCTTTCCATATACATTAAATTAATTTCTTACATGTATATGTATCTATATAAAGATATATATCACACGTATTATCATTTTTTCTTGCACTGAAAATGAAATTTTAATTTAGGGTTGATTTAAATCCCCTTCATCTCATAGACATAAAACCTAAAAAATCCTTCATATCTTCTTTAATGTTAGGTATATCACATTTCATCTGATGAGGTTGAAAAAATGAATTATATTCATAAAAACATGTAATGATAGGTAAAATTTTAATAAATGATCTTCTTAAAATTAGATCCCATAGCTAAACTAGTGCCATTTTTGCAGTTCTACACCAACCAAAAATGAAAATTATAACTTTTTCTTTAGATTTCATTGCAATAAAACTTATAAATTGTATTGAATATTAAACCCTCAGATTACCATTATAATCTAACTCAAAATTTATCCTTTGGTCCTAACTATGAGAAAGTTATAATATAGGGAAACATGTGTTACCAAGTTTATCAAATCTAAAAATATTTCTATGTCCCTATGTTAATAGATGAATTATTTACAGAAAGATGAGAAGGATTATCAAGAGAAGTTTGTATAGGTTCCTCCCAAGAAGATCAAGGTGAATCAAATATTTGATCTGACATTATATTGAAAATTGAATTAACAAAAAATTAGTAAATAATTATACAAATCCAACCATTACATATAAAATTAAATATAAATTTAAAAATTATCTAACAAAAACTCAAATAAATTAAAATATTTTTTATTCATATTATTTAAAGTATCTAACTATTTTTTTAAAAAAATAAAATGTTTTTGAGTTAGAAAACGTTTCAAATAGAAGAAAAAAACATAGGTAAAAGATTATAAAAATTAAACTATTACATATAAATTTCAATAATAATTGGAAAATGGTATAGAAAAAAAAACAGAAAAAACTCTCATATTTTTTAGAGTAGTTAACAACAATGATAAAAAAAAGTGAATAAATTTATGAAACTTGAAATATTATTGTTAAATGAAATCAATGTTTAAAAAAAAGTTATACAAATCCCACAATTACAAATAATATTGAATAATTAGAACATGATACAAAAAATAATAAACAAAACTAAACAAAAAATTTATCATATTTTTTAAAATATAAACCTTAAATACAAAATAAAATTAAAATACTATATTTCACAAATTTAAGATTTTTAAAATTTAAATAAGAAATAGCTATATGTTAATTGTAATATTAAGAGATTACTAAAGGATTGTTCACCTATATTAATTATTTTGATCATTCTATATGGAAAAACCCATGTATATAAAATGGCCATCAATATCCTTTGATAATATTTCCATGGAATTTGGGATATCACATAATTCATCATCATTATCAATTTTTTTATCACAAAAATAATATTTATTTATTGAAAAACAATAAATCATTTCATATTTGGTTGATTAAGAACATATTTTTTTTTACATTTTTTACCATGATAAGAGGGTTATATGTGTATTCCAATCTATTTGGATTTACTAGTGTTGTACTAAGTTCATCATGTTTAACACTATTTTTACTGACAACCCATTTACAGTTGAACATTAGAACTCATAATTTAATGTAATAATCTCTCATATTTCTTCAATAACTCCATAATATATACCTAGTATATAGATCAAGTTTTTTATTTTTCAATCAAAAAATGTGTTGATTCAGTGAACACAAATACACTACTATTCTATACTACACATCTATTTTTTTAATCTTTGGTATATAATATATATCCATTAATGTCATATTCAGATCACATTTACACATGGACCTCTTTCTAACTATCTCAATGATTATAATGCATCCAACCTACCATGAAATTCTTCTTTAAACCATGAAAAAAATGTTTTTATGCTCATTTAATACCCACATATCATTTTTCTTCAAATAACATAGTTTTAACACATTAATATTTGATATTATATTTGGAAGGGAATCATATATTTTATTCAAGATTTATAATTGTTCCTGGTTTATTTTTTAACCTGTCAAAGATTTATTTCAATCCATAGATCCCATTTCCCCCAAAATAGACTCGTTTATGGAGAGATATCGAAAAACCAATATACTTTACTACAAATATGTATTCTATAAAAAACTCTCCAACCTCCTCGAAAATATACTTCTCAACAATTGTGGATTATTTCTGATATATAATCCTAAAACTCCCCTTATATATATTTATATATATTTTTTAAAATAATACATCCAATTTACATATACAAGATCACAAAGCTTTTTTCTTACAACAAAAAACCATTAAATTCACCATTATATAAAAAAAGATTTTATAAAGTAAATTTCTAGTTGAAAATTTATATAAACTACATAATTATCAAAATTGTTCAATGAATTTAGATCAATCACTTTATTAAAAGTGGAATTGAAAAAATAACACACATTCATGAAAGTTATTCAGAAACATATGGTTTTTATTCCACATAATGAAATCTGTAGAATTTTTTGTATCATAACATTAAAGTCATGATATTTCATTCCTAATAATATCAAATATTTTAGTGATATTTTTTTTACATTTTATTAGTAACCTTAAAGAAATATGATACCATGATGGAACTGAAAAAAACACATTTTCTCGATATTGGATAATGTATGACAAGCTGATAGAAAATATGTTCATTTTCTTTTATGAGTGGGAGCTAACTCTAAATTTATTCCCATTAATAGTAAATCCAATATTTTATTCAAATCATCCTTTTATCTTGCCTTAAATACATAATAATCTTCTAATAAAACTATCACATATATTCTTCTTAATATGTATCAAATCAATTTTATGTTTGATGTCATGATATATACAATAAATAGGATAAAAAATATTAATAATTTCTTCAATATATGTCTGTAATTACTATAACTTTTTATCTTTAAACATATGGCATAAATGTTTTTCACTCTCTCAAAATATTTATTATTTTAAAAATTATTTGGATTCATATAAAAATATTTTAATCTATTGAATTCCTTTTTTTAATCTCTGATACGAGTGATCCATAGATATAAGATTTCAACAATCCTTCAACACTATTTTCCTCTCATATTGTAGTTGATAAAATAAAGTCCCTTCTCCACAAATTGGGCATGATTTGTTCCCCTTAACATTGTATTCTAAAAATCTTCCCTATGTTGGGAAGTAATTTATAGTAAGATTAATAATTTAATGCAATTGAAAATATTCCTTTTTATAAGAATCATAAACACTAATACCTTCTTCCTATATATGTTTCAAATAATGAATTAATGATGATAAGTAAACATAAATATCATTTCCAAGCTATTTTGGTCAAGAAATCATTAATCCCAAGAAGATATATTTATACTTTATAAAAAATTCATGAGATAAGTTGAGGATTTCCAATGAAATAGTCCATGAACTATTTTTATTACTAAGGATCAGATATGGATTCATTACATCTGTGCACAACCCAAGTATGATATTTATAACTTAATTTTTAAATTAAAGAAATTATTGACCAATTTTCCTACATTGTGAACAATTAGCTGAATGGAATAATTTTCTATCAAATATTATCTAATTTTTATTCCGTTATAAACTTTTTTTTTTCATTATTTTAATTTTCAAATAAATGTTTCAAATGAGGAATTATAGGAAGATACAAAATTTCCTTAATGGTAATCTTGGTAATTAGCATAATAAATCAATAAAATTATAAATTTTCTTCAAACTTATACCATGATATCCTATATTTAGGATACTATGAATGACCTTAACATTCTTTAAAATATAAAACACAATCATTAGGGAAGACATGCATCTTATTTTAACCAAATTATATTGGGAAAATATTTTTATCACATTATAATTTGAATTTGGAAGATCATTATGTTTATGAAGTTTTTCTTTCAGTAGCAATAAAAATTATGTAAACACCTATTATTACTAGATTTCAAGTTCACCAATATTAACATTATTGATAGAACTGTGGATTTTATACAGCAAGGAGATAATGATTTTTCAACATAACCATATAAGTGCTCAATTGAAGGTTTTTTATCAATTGTGTATACTTGAAAATCCTGAATCATTTTTTTAATTTGATTTAAACTAAATTTTTTTAAATCCCCATAATAATTAGTTATTGAATTGAATCCAATTTCACCATGACAAATCCAAGGATTTTAACTCATATTAGAGCCATTAAAAATTAAAGGATCTTTTATTTCTAATATTTATAGAATTTTCATATTTAGACATTTCAAGAATGAATAGAAAAACTAATAATTGTATAGAAAATTTTATTGGGAAAGTTTAAAAAAATAATCAACACATTCCTCCTATTCATAACTTTTTCAACATTGAGTAATCCAACTATGATTCATTATCACCTATAATACATTTCACATATTATATATAAGTAATTTTATTTTGAAATTTAAATTCATATTTACTTTTATAACCTACAACACAAACAAAAAATATATTTTTTGACTTATCATTTATCATAATGTAATGATATATTATTAAATCCTAATTTTTTTATTAAAAAAAAGTGAAATAAAATATTTATGAAAATTTTTCATTGAATTTTTTTTTAAATAAGTTGGAACACACAAAATAAATAACTAAACATTAAATATTAAAATTAATAAAAAATAATAATCTTTACACACATTTATAAATTTTATAAAATATTTATCATTTATTAAAAAATATTAATTTTAGAAAATATAAGACATTTAATAATAAAATATTTTATTCTTAAAAACTAATTTTTTTATAATGCAGTAAATGAGCTTAAATTATGATATAAATAATGATAATTTTTTAAAAAGAAAATAAAGGTATCTTATATACTGAGTAAATAATATGTCATAATAATAAATTGCAAAATATATAATAGACAACCAATGATAAAAGTAAGATAATTATAAAAAATATCAATTACTTGAATAAAAAATTGAAAAACAAAAAATCTATAAAATTTAAATTATAGAAAAAATTTGAAACTAAAATGATTATAAAAAAATAAAAAAATAAAACAAGATCAAATCAATGTAGAATAAATAAAGGAAACCTACAAAAAATGAAATCTTATGTTAGAACCAAAGAAAAAATTGATGAAAATCAATAACTACAGGAAGGGATATGAATAAAATAAATACAATGAACCATAAAAAACACTACTAGACATGTAATTAATCTATAATAAATAGTAAAAACTCAAAAAAGGGAAAAATTAAAATAATGGGAAAAAATCCTCACATGCAACTAATAATATAAATGAGAGTTAGAAAAGGTACAAGAACAATAAACCGAGGCCACCATTAGCAGAAAGAGACAATAGTGGCATCATGAGATGGTGGTAATGGGATATGGCTACAGTAACTGGAAAAAACAATGAAAAAGGGAAGATCATCAAATCATGGGTTAGTTCTTCACTCAAGAGAAAAAGTTTAGAGAGATTGAGTGAGTGAAATGAAATAAGATTCCCCACTTGAAATTTAATTTTTTAAAGGTTTTCAACATAGGTTATTTATTAACTTATATAAAATACATTTTTATCATGTTTTTTATACCAGTTATTATATAACTGATGTAAAAGACTATATTTAGAATCATTTTTTAAATACTGATATTATAAATAGTGTCATTTTAAATAGTTTTTGCAATAGTGTTCCATCACAAAACTAATTGGTGATGATAAGAGTATATGATCCAAGATTTTATATTATTCACCTTTACTTGTGGAAATTGAATTGGGATTTGAGATTGTACCTAGAAATCCTTCCCTAAAACCAAAGACCACACAATTATCCTTTCCTTTAATTATAATCAACAAAATCCAATAATCTTGCACCACTATTTGTTGCATCATCAAGGATCACTACCTAAATAATACTATTAGGATTTCTTTTGACACAAGGTACCAAAGATCCACATGCTTCAATAGATACACCATTATCATTATTAAAACCAATTTTGGGATACCCACATCACACCTTATCTAAACCATGTCTATGATACCACTTATCAATATCAAATTCCTCTAACCTAAATCATCCCATCCTAACATATAATCCCTTTAGGGGTTCCTTTCTTAAACCAATTAGTGATATGAAGAGTATCCAATCCAATATTATATATTATACACCATTACATTTATAAAACATTGTAGTATTTGGATTTATACCCAATAGATTTAACCCTTAATGCTTCCTAACACTGATAAATCACCTCTGAAGTTGTGATATCCTTTTAGTACTATATGTGAGATTAATACTACTATATAAATTCAATAAACTATAATTAATAACCCCTATACTCTATAAAATCACCCAAACAGTGACTAATTCCCACCTAAAACATAATCAAACCCCTAACTCTCATAAATTTACATGACATATAGTAAAGAGAACCTCATGCTTTCCCATCAATTCTCTCCATATCTATGTATTAATGAATATCAGCCATCACCATGTTAAGAAATGATGGTATCTACTTTAAGGCTCCTAACCAGTGGGAACCACATATTGTGGTGAGAATAAGCATGATGAATGAAATTCATCCATCCATCAAAGAGAATGATCATATTATTATAAAATAATAATAATTTTCATAATAATAGAATTTATAATTTATAATAACAATATGTATTATTATTTTTTACTACAAATATTAATTTAAAAATAATATTGGAAGGGTGTTTGAAAATACTTCATCATGAGACCACTTTATCTTTCTTTAGATCCTTTAAATTTAAGTTTCTCAATATGCATATAAAAATAATGATTAAAGGAACATAATTGGTTATTTATAGACAAAATAAATTTGGATGGGGCTTGAGTTAGACCTAAACCCGCACATGAAATAATTTTAGTATTAAATAATACACCATGTCTCAAATAATACAAAACTAATGATATCTCAATTTGAAATACAATTTGACCGATATTTCCATTTTTCTATCAAAACTGAAAATAATCAAATGAAACATTAATTAATTAATTAATTAAAACACTAAAAATAAAAATCCCTCCAATTCATGCCAAAATTATACCTGATATAAATACCCCACTTCTTGATCAATGGAAACATTAAAAAAAATTATGGGGACTTTTAATGGATTAAAATTTCTATTTAGCCCCTGAGGTGTGAAATTATAAAATTCCCTCATGTGCTTTAAAAATTATAAATAATAATATTCTGACCATTATGATAAGGAAGGATTTTAAGGGAAAGAATTTATTAGAGTATGGGTAAAAACCAAAATATAGGTATGGTTTGGAATTATTAAAGGTGGATCACTTTTATAGATGCAATTGACGGACAACTCTTTGAAAAATTGTGGTAGGTGAAGGGTTGAAATCACATTGGAGTAAGGTTGGTTAGGTGAGAAAATGTTATTAGAAGAGTAAAATTGACTTAAATACCAAACCAATATATTTTGTAATATATAAATATCAATTTATTTATTTAAAATTCGTTCCAAGTCTTATTTAACTTGTTTTACATTATTTTACCTTATTTATTAGATTAAATATTTTTACTAAAAAATTCAATATTGACACTCTTACCTGATTTTGAAATCATAATTCTATATATAATATTCATTTTATAAAATTTGGACTTATAATATCATAATTTTAGATTTCAAATAAAAACCAATAATATATTAAAGAAAAATAATTTTGAAGATAAAAACTATTTATTCAACAATGAATGGTTATATTTTTATTTATTATCATTCACAAGTTATTCCATAGAAATTAGTTATTAATTTATATATGTAAATATATTTTTATAATATATTAATTGAATCTATATATGGATCACATGTTAGTTATAACAACACTGATTTATTAGTTAACTATATGTATACCTAATATCTATATATGTATAACATCACTATAAAAGTCACATTACCCTTATTTATTCTTATATATATATATCCTTATATACTTATATAAAAATCATTCATCATATTCCTCCAAAAAGTACATCTTAATTTTAATGTTCTAAATGATTTATATAGTTATAATTAGTGATATAATATGCATAGGAGACTATAAGAAATAATATTTTATGCTTTTAGACTTTTCATTTCCAATATTTAATATAATCCTTTAGTTTTCATAATTATATTTTATATATGTTTCTTGTGATGTCTTACTATAATGATATTTATTTCATTTCATGATGTAATATTCGTCCTTAAATAAATAAATCATTGCTCATTGAGATCCATACTGTGCACAATTTATTTTGTAATAATTTCAATTCTATTGAAAGAAAAGAAAAATATATTTAATTATAAAAAAAATATTTTTGGGAATGAAAACACATACTAAAACTTGGAATGTTACATTCTTCCCCACTAAGAAATTTCTCCCTTGAAACATTAATTTTCACTAACTAATGAAAAACATATAAAGGTATCCCTAAAATAGTTGTTACAACTATCCATCATTATAATATATTAAGACATATAATTTCTCTCAAAATAAGAATATGATGACATTTTCATTATTCTCAACTAGTTGTTACAAATATCCATCATTTTTATATATTAAGATATATATTGGGTAATTTTCTACCATAAGAACTTCTTAATCCTCCATGCATTAATATTTAAAAATTTGAGAAATGATATTTCCCTATCCTGATAATTTATATTAGTTATATATTAAAAGAGTTAATTTTTCCCAATGTTTTATTAAATTCCACCAAAGGAGGAATAACTAAATTTTGATTATGTATCTTCCCAAAAATATCAACTAAGGAAGAGTTATATACTTGGGAAGTAGTTATCACACCACTAAGTGTTTTTATAGACAAATAAACATTTAATATTTGAAGTGGTGAATCAATAGTAGTTGTAAAATTATAAGATATGAATAAATACATGTACCATAATCAAGTAAGTCATTCAAATTTATTGAGTATAAAATAATCATACCTTTTACCACTTCATTTTTTATGATCTAATTCGATTATAATGATTGTAAAACCTCTCCCTTACTCCCTTTGTTTAAGAGGTTTTTAACATAAATTTTTCATATTAAACCTAGGCTTATTGAATTTTTAAAATAGTTCCAAAATTCCTTATATTTGAAATAGTGAACTATTGGTGGTGTATTAAATAGAACCTTATTTTCCTCTATCATTTCAACCAAACTCTTTATATTTATTAGATAGTATTTTTAATTATAACCTATTTAACGTACTTGAAAAACTTTATAGTTCCTTGAAGATAATTCCCCAAGTGTTTCTTCCCACATATTGGAATGTTGTCTATTGAACCTTCTTTCCCCCATGAGCTTTATAACTCAAAATTCATTGAAATTAATTTTTTATTTTTTATCTCCTAAAACATGAGTCTATTATGAATATCTGACATCTATCTATAATTTAAAATAACACAAAAAATTCTCTTCATAACTATAATAGTCTCTTATCACAATTTTTTTTATAGTTTTGGTTTTAATCTTCTATAGAATTGGTCAATTTTAATTCGAAATTGGCGATACATCCAAAGGAATAACTTAAAAGTGTTATTATGTTTACCCTATAAGAACTAATTGATTCATAATTTTTTTATTAACAATAAGAAATTATATATTTATCTTTATATAAAAAGTGTGAGGAAAATATTTGTTGATAAATATTTTCTTAAACAACACCTATTCCATTAAGTTAATTCCTTAATTTTACCTTTTTTCTCTTGATAAGTGTCCACCATTGATCAATATATACATTAAAATGATAGATAACCAAAACAAACTTTTAATGTTTATAACATTGAAGAATAGAAAATATCTTCTGCATCATATTAATCGATTATTAAATAATTAATATATTATAATATCCATTAAAATATGATGGTTATTGTTGCACGAAGGACTTAATTGTGTGTTTTTCCTTCTTTAGTGCATTTTGGATTTTTAAATGGTTGAGGTTATTATTCATATCATGAGATAGTTAGGTAAGGATAACTATTATATTTTCCATGCTAGATCCCATTCCATTTAGTTGTTCCATGGGACAATCAATAAATTATCTATCTCATTTTTTATTCACTTTGTTCCTCCCAATTTCAACCATTGAAAAAAACCAAAGTGATTTGTGTGAGTAATGATAATCAGATTAAAACATCATATGAATATGAAATATTAATCTCAAAATATATAAACACATGAAACATTTAGATCAATCTAGGTGGATTTACTACTACAAAAGAGACGTTTAACAACATTGACATTTATCAGCACTTTATTTTTAGCATTGATAAAGGGTACCCTTTATCAGCTATTTATTTTTATCACTAATAAAGGGTATCCTTTATCAGTGATCTTTTAGCATTGATAAAAATCCGAAATAAAATGAAATAATTAAACATATAAAAAAATATTAACAATTGTATTAATTAAATAATTCTTGATAAAAATGAATGAATTATATATATATATATATATAAATTATAAAAATTAATAAATAGGATATATTAAATATATAGATATGTTAAATGAATAAAATGAAATAATGAAATAAATAAAAATAAAAAATAAGTGAATTAAAAAATAATAATAAACATTTTATTAATTAAATATTTATTGATAAAAAAGAATAAATTTAATATACATAAATATAGATTATAAATATTAATAAATAATATATATTGATATATAAAATGAATAAATTTAAATATTTAAACAAAAAAATTAAAAATAAATAAATTATATGAATTAAAAAATAAAAAATAAAAAATTAATAAATTGAAAAGTTATTTAAAAATATATTAATGAAATAATTATTAATAAAAATGAATGAGTATAATATATATATATATATATTAATTATAAATAGTAATAAATAATATATATTAAATATTAATATATAGAAAATGAATAAAATTTAATAATTAAAAACATATTAACGTCTAATTCATTTTTAAAGTTGTTTGATTGTTCAATTTAATATATATCAAATTCCGTGAGTTAAATTGATTTCACATACATATATGTAATTAATACCTTTTTATATACAATGTACACACACAAATATTTATGTAATTAATGAAATCTTATATAGAAAAAAATACACTGAATATTTATACAATCTATTAAAATTTTAGAATATTTTAGAATTTCATTACAACTTGATACATTTAATATATTATGTTTTTAATCGGTAAATTTTATTTATTTATTTTTAATATTATTACATTTAGGTATTATTTATTCATTTTTAATTATTTTTTTATTTTTAATTTTATTTTCAAATTCAATCAATTTCTATTATTTATTTATTTATATTTATTTAATATGTTTTAGTATTTTCAATATGGATTTATCTTTACTTCAATATGTATACCAATATTTTTTAATAATTTATATTTAATTAATAAAACTTATCCATTTTTTCAATATTTTTAATGTATACTCATTTTTAATTATTCAATTTCACTCATTTTAAAATACATGTATTTAAGATTATATATTCATTAATAATTTTAAAAATATATTTGTAAATAAATATTTATAATTATATTTATTTATAATTGTATATTTATTAAATTTATAAATTTATAAATTTATAAATTTATAAATTTATAATTATTATAAATATATAAATATTATTTTTTAAATTTTTTTTACATAGTTATAAATAAATAATTATATATAGTTAAATAATTATAAAATTTTAATAAATTTATTTAAATAATAAATATATTGTATATATATAAAAGTTAAGGTCGAAGCCTAAGTTTATTTTGGAAAATTTGCTATATTACAAAGAAAAGAAGGCAACATATAATGCATGGATGTACTCAGTGAGACTCAAACTCGAGACATCACCGAGACCCATAGGGGAGCTACCACTAAGCTACACCCCGATATATATATATATAATTTTTTAAATATATAAATATTATTTTTTAAATTATTATTCATATATTTATAAATAAATAATTATATATTTAAATAATTATAAAATTATAATAAATATATTTAAATAATGAATATATTTATATGTATATATATTTATTAAAAATATATATATAAATAATTATATAAATATATATAATGATAAAAGTATATTTATATTTATAAAATTATAATAAATATATTTAAATAATGAATAAATTAACTATATACGTATTTATATATATTTATTAAATAAATATATATAATTATATAAATATATATAAATATTTAAATATATTTATAACTATCAATACATAATTATAAATATATTTTGAGATTTATATTTACTATATTTATAAAATTATATATTTATAATTATAAATAGAAATTATTTAAAAAAAAATATTAATGTAATTATAAATAAATAATTATATATTTAAATAATAATAAAATTATAATCAACAAATATATAGTTATATAAATATATTTACAATTTTTTTATTTATAATTATAATTATAAATCTTTTACCAGCATTAAAGTTTTAACACTGATAAAGATTCTTTTTATTAGCGCTTTTTAACACTAATAAAGATCCAGCTTTATTAGTGATTTTTTGAAAGCATTGATAAAAGTATACCAGATCTATTTAAAAGAACCCCAATGAAGAATCATTCAGTCGTGATTTTGAACATCTCATGGAACTCCCCATCTACCGGCGCAACTCTTTTATGTTCTCTCAGACAAATCAAGACAACAATCCAAGGTTTGCTATTTTCTCCTCTTCCTCCCTCATTGATTGCTTGTTTGGGTTCCACGGTATGTGTTTTTGTGCTGTTTATATCCATGAAAAACCCTATATCTCATCTAATCTCCCTCACTCTCTCACTTACCTATACCTACACAGTGTAACCCCTACTCTATAAACTCATACAGCTTCATACGAGACCTTTGTAAACTACATCTCCATCCATTGTTGAAATTGATGGTGATTTTCTTGATGTTTCCATTGTTATTTCTTATTACCTTTTAGATAGTTTAGATTTTCATTATTTTAATCTTATTTCCACTGTATGTCATCCACACAAAGATGAGAAAAATTTTAAGACAATAAGAATAATTATGAATATATGTGTATCTTTTGAGAAAATCATCTTTATAAAATTTCATATAATGATAGGTGCATATTTTATCTTAATTAATATTTGATGATTAGTATCACATAGGTGATATAGTTGAATGAATAAATCGATTTTATTTCTATTCCATAAAATGATAGAATTTTATGGTTGTTCTTGTATATTTTCTTTCTCTTGATTAATATTTTTTGTTCATACACAATTTGAATATAATTTCACATGATGAATATATTATTGAATAATTAGTTAATGATATACCACATGCAAGAATTATTAAAGGTGATAATTTAATCTTGTGAAAAATATTAGAAACTTCAGTGTTCCTTAGAACTATTATATTATATTTAGGATTACTGTAATTTTTACCATAAATGAATTGATAAATTCATGCCGGTTAAATGAAAAAGTGTTTTCTGGGATTAATTTGTAGTTGGTGGTATGTTTTGATTGAAAGTGAATTATATTTTTGAAATGTAATTTTTTAGAATCCATAATTAAAGTTTAATTTAGGTTTTTCTGAATATAAGTGGGTTTAGAGTATACACAGGATAAACATATTTTTAAAAAATAATAAGTGCAAGTTTTTAATTATTATATATTTTAGAAAACATGGGTTATATAGAATCTTGATCAATTATTATGTATTACACATTCTATAATAGAAATATTTAAGTGATTATCATGTTTTATTATTCTATTAATGAATTTGATGTTTACAATACTAGATTAGTTTTAGTTTTTATATATGTATTTAATATTTTATTTTTTAGATGAAATGGATCGTAATATATGTATGTTGAGAGGATAAATATATTCTTCAAATTGTTTTACTGTAATCATACACAAATATGGTTTTAATAATCTTTATATTATAAAATGAATCAATAAAAATTTTTAAATAATTTTTTATAAACATTAGAATTTTATGAAATGGAAAACTTTTGTGACTTGTATTTAGTAAGTTTTAATTTTTATCTTTGTATACCTTTTTTACTAATTTCTTAACAAATTTTCTTTTTTTACTTGTCTAATAATTTTCTCTCTATAGTAATTCTTTTGAAAGTCATTATATTAAATGTAATATGTAACTATTTTTTTATTAATTTTTGATAAATATTTCCTTATAATATTTTCTTTGATTACTCACTTGATATTATTTTAAATTATTTTTAATATACCTATCAATATATAAATACAATATTTTTGTACAAGAAATACATTTCTGGATTTCATAAAAATAATTTTTATCATATATTAGAATATAATGGGTATTATGCGAGGGATATGTATGGTATGTTAGAATGTAAGTTACAATATACATGTTAGTGATTTATCAAGGGCTAGGGTGATGGTGATGTGACATTTGTGTTGTTGTTTGTTCTTCTTTATGTTTTTTTAGAAGTTAGGTTTGACTAATGCATTGTGGAACCCATTGTGTGGTTATTTTCTAAGGGAAAAAATTATGTTAAGACTTCCCCATATTTCAAATTAACTTACTATGAAAAATGGATATGTTATACCAATTTCATGATTTGGATGCAATACGTACATGTGAAAGTTATCCCTGAGGGATTTTCTTGGATTCTAAGGTTCTGAGGTCAAATATCATGGTACCTATGATGTGTTTATTTCTATAGGGAGATAAATAATTTTTTCTACTCCTATTATTCAAATGTTAACCTCTTATTAATAAAATTATTTGAATGTCAAGAAGAACCATGATATAAACTTACAGTATGATTAGTATAATTCAGTAGTATGAAATGAATTTAGTAAATTTGATTATCATGTTGTAATGGTTCATACACAATGACTTTACTTACATGTTTATTTTGAGTGTCAATAATTTGAACATATACTCAAATATATGTGTTGTTGTATATTTTAGAGGCTCTTATAGCATTTACTTGTTTATTTTTATACTCACACCCTACAAATGAACCTCAGTGGATATAGTTATCTTATATTTGAGATATAGGTGAGGGAAAAGACCTAGTAACATAGATTAGAGTCATTGTATCTTAGTGGGGATGAGTTGATGTTCTCATGGTAGTGTCAGGGTACTTTTAATATTTTGATATGAGATTTGAAATTTTAAATTATGTTGTGGTAATTTAATTTTTTTAAGGAGAAAACTATTATCCTCACCAGATTTATATTCCGAACAATTATTATTGTATTTTATTTCTTGATACTCATCCCCCATCTCTTCTATGTTGTTTGAAATAATCTGAACCGTAGTCATCCAAAATTATCACCAGTACCCAGTATGGGATGAATTTTTGGTTAGATTAGTTCATTAAACATAGGTGGATTTCTACAAGAGATGAGGGATGAGTATCAAATAATAAAATTTAAAATAACTATTCAGGATATGAAGTTGATGAGGATGAAAGCTGTTTATAACTTTCACCTTTGGATGGATTCAGAGGACAACACATACCATAATGAGGTAATTATTTTCTTAAATTCAATTAAACATTTCATTTAAAATGGATTCATGTTAATCATTTGAAAAAAGAGTATGAAGATGGTGTTAAATATTTCATCATTTTTTTAATAGAGCTTGCACACAACCCTTCTCAAATCCTTCGTCCATGTTTATGTTGTTGTTATTATAGATAAATTAAATTTTTGAAAACTCATGTAGACAATGTATTCTACACATAATGATGTTACTAATCTTGAGGAAGAAAATATTGATTATGATTAAACTACATAATTATTAGCGGATCAACAATATGTTGATGAGAAAACAACGACGACACAATATCATTGTTTTAAATAAAATTATCAAGGCAAGAAGTTAGGGTATAAAATTTGAGGTTGATTGGAATAAACATGTACTGCCTATTAAACCCAACAAGACAAAGTTCATTAGTTATCATATGGTCATAACATGGATGAATATATCATGTGATATTGATTCATGGTATCACGTCCAACTTTTAACAAAATAAACACTTTAGAAAGATATAGCAGTAATGTTACGATATAATTTATCTATTTTACCGAAACACTATATAATAAAACATTGATTTAATTTTCATTATTCCTTACAGAGTTCATTTATTTTAGAATATTTCCCTATGAAATTTGACTTAATGGCCATTGTAAAATCCCATAGAGGCTTATCGACTCTTCTAATGAAGTTATATTCTAGGTATGCGAAGATAAAAGTAAAGCTCCACCCACCAGTTAGTTATGCACACATTATAAAGTAGGAAACATGTGCTTCTTTCTTTAATCATTATAGTATGAAATAATTTCAGGTGATTTTAATTTGATAATATATTTTCTTTATTTATTTATTTAATCCAATTTGATTAAAAATTATTAATTTATGAAACAAAAAATAGTTCTGAAAATAAATAATGTGTATCAAAACTAATGTACCCCTATCATAAAGTAAGGATGGGGTACACTTCATTAGAGAATAAATTTGTATATATTTTAAATCAATAATAAAAGTTTTATGTCATATGAAACAACATAGTTTTTTTATATGAATATTGATGAATCAAAATACGAAACCACTTCCATCCCACATCATGTGCTATGGAAGGAGGTTCACATAAATATGGTGGGTAAACTAGTTAATGAAAACACAAAAGCAGTATTGGAATCATGTGTAAGTATAAAATAATAATAATTAGTTATGATTTATAACAGTATTATATAAAAATATCTATTTATGTTCATATTTATTATATGTTTTAGACACAATAATCGACAATGAACGTACCAAATACAAACTAATTTCTATATTTTGAAGTGGATAGAACAATATGGATGATTTAGAGGATTAGGTTTTGGAGTGTCTCCTAGAACATATTCTGAGAAGATAAAACCACATAAAGATACTTATAATATGGTGAAATGATTTCAGACAAAAATAGACTCACTATAATATATTATTGTCCAGTCTGGTTGGGTAGACCAATGTGTGAGAAAAGAACAAACAGAAATGGATCTGAAACAAAGATCCACACATAAACCAAATGATCACACTAGCTTTGAGGATATTCATTATCCTCAACCTCATACCTCACTCAAGTTAAGAAATTTTTTCATTACTCATTATCCTAAATGTGAATCAATCAAATTCTAATAACTTCATATTACTAACATTATGCAAGGTAAAATTGTATACGATTTATATATATCAACACCCACACACCACCTTATTATGAGGGGTATGACATATAATATCCCTATAGATAAGATACACCTGAAAGAACTCCCAAAATATCAAATGAGAGTGGGGATTGAGGTAGTTTTTGAGATGACTGCTGATTTACCTATTCTACTTGATGATCTAGATATTAGAATGGTAAATGAGGCTATTGTAACTTTTGTAGCATGGAAATAAAACCTTATAAAGATACATGAGGTATGTATTTAACAATTTTTTTCATATTAAAAACCTATAATAGTTGATGAAAAAGGTCTGAATTGAGGTGTGATATTAAATATGGATAAATTGATAAAGAAATGGAAGGTCGATTCCAGACAATCTAGTGAATAAACCAAGAAATAAATATGACCATTCAAGAGTACATTCTCCCTGTTAGTTCCAGAGCAACATTTATTATCATTATAACTTCTTGTTGATACCACATTTAAATATGGAATGTCTTACATTCCATATGAAAAGGAAATACATGGACCTTTCATGACAGATATAATTGGTCTCGAGACTATAAATGAGATTCTCATGCATGAATAGTCTGGAGTCTCAGTTTTAAATAAATATATAAGATATATTTTTATAATATGTCTATCCAAATAGTGAGATAATATATATTTTATAGTTAATAACTATTCATATTTTCTATAGGCATTTATATTACTACTATATAAAGGGAAAACTGTGTAAAGCATGATTTGGATTCATTAGTCCTTGTATCATTTATATGAAAAAACTTACTTTGTATAAATAAGAAATTTCCAACTATACCGTACCCGAGTGTTAAGGGCTCTTTCATGGCATCCAATAGATCTAGGTTCAAAACTGGGTGGGGGAAAATTTCTGGGTACTGTAGCAGTTACTGTTCGGTACTGTAGTAGTCAGGACTATTTACCTGATTTGGGATTTTGGGCCACCGGTTTGGTCCTACGGGTCTCAAGGGCCTTTGGGCCATCAAAAGGCCTTAATTCCATTTGGCCTTCATGCCATTGATACCATAGAGTAGCCCAATTCACATATAGTAGGCCCCAGAAGATGATCAAAGCAAAAAGAATAGAAGTCACCAAAAGTAGAGCTAACTGGATTTGAAGAATGAGAGGGAATGGAAACTGCCATTGGGACTAGGAACTATGCAACTTTGTATGGGGAAATGCTAACCAATTAGTAATTCAAGGTGAGGAGCTAGGCGATCAATGATTTAGAAGCTAGGGAGGGGCAGTTCTAGTGGGTTGGTATTATGGGTCATGTATTGGGAATGGTATGCCTCTGGGCCTTCAGGTCATGTATGTTGGGCCTTGTGCCTTGGGCCTACGAGTCAGGTACGCGTTCCCATTAAACCATTAAAAGGGGGATTATCCATAATAAAAAAAACAAGGCCTTTGGGCCATTTAGAGTATAAGAAAGAATTTGACAAGAAAAGAGATGAGCTAATCAAATATTTTGAGAAAAAAATATCAAAAGACTGTATATTTTTGATTCCTACAATGTAGAGGTAAAACTCTACAATATAATTGCATTAAATATATTTTTAATTTTTTCATTACTTATTTTTGTTTTTCAGGCAGTACTCGATGTTCATTGCAGTCAATATGGATACCCTAAATATTTATTTTTTTAATCCAATACATGGATATCCAATAAAAAAACAACAAATTATGTTTTTTGTGAATTGGTAATACACTGAAATCAACATTTTATAGATAAAATTCAAATTATATGTTTTAGTTTGTGTTTTAACAAGAATTTTTCTATGATAGGGTGGTCACTAAATATAGGATAATTCAAGGCATGAAGTCGATGTATGAATAGATAAAGCATGTGGATTACTAAAAATGGAAACATATTAAGGTATATATAGAAATATTTAACTATCAAAACATATTTCAAAAAAATTTACATTTTTTTGTCAATAATCTATAGTATCCAAAGCTAGATAATGTCATTGATTGTGGATATTATGTTTTCAAAATTTTGAGAGATATCATAAAGCATAAAAAGAACAACATACTCTAATAGGTAATTTCCAAACGTAATTACAATTTCATTAAATATATTTCTTAATAATTTTTATTTATATATTTTATCGATATTATCCAGATTTTTGAAATACTTTATACTCAAAATCAGAAATAAATTTATTTAGAGATGAGTGGGAAATGTACATGTTGTCAGAATGTTTGCCGATAAAGTTTTTAGTGTTTAATTTCTATGTTTGTGATCTAGTATGATCTATGTCTTTATAATATATTTGGGGTGTGAATCATTAGTGTTAGAATTCTTATATATTATTTTTGATATATTTCCAAAGGTGAATTATAATGGAGGAAATCAGTTTGTTCAAAATCACTGAATTGTAAACAATAAATTTTTTGGGAAATGATGGAGTTAGAGGTGGAGGAGGATGTGGAGGGAGCAGTGGAGGTGGAGACCGAGGTGGAGGTAGAGGTAGAGGTGGTAGCGGAGTCAGAGTCAGATTCAGAGATTGAGGTAGAGGAAGAGGCATAGGCAGAGATCGAGGTGGAGACTAAGGAAAAGGAGGAGAGAAGTGTTGTCTTGCAAATAATAAAATTATTGATAAATGAATTATAATGGGATCATACCAATGTTGTGTTTGAGAAAAATTGTTTAAAAGTACGCACAATGCTTGTCACTTAAGATAAGAGCTAGTGTGTAACTGTTTCAAGTGGCTTATTGAAAAAATTATTTTTTCCACTTGCTTAAGTGATTTCATATAGGAATTTAAGTGGTGGAATTTTTTTTCAGAAACAAAATAAAAAAATGCCCAAAAATGGTTATAATAGGCTATAATTTCTATTATCATATTAAAAGTACTATAAAATATTACTAAAGTATAAAATAATCCCCTCACCAAGAAAAAACTAAGAAAAAAAAACTGATGCAGTTTCTTTCCCATGACTTCTATACACTATGAAGAAAGTGTCTTAGTTGTGGAGACAATAGTCACTTGAGATTCATACAACACCAAACCAATCATATAATATAACTTAAATGTTTGAATAAATATGTGTGTAATTAACCACTGAATTCACCAGGTGTATGAGATACCTATTGGAGGACAACCAGTATTGAGAGATCATAAACATCGAGGAGGGATGGTGTCAAAGGAAACATGATATCAAATTAAAATAAACCGCCTTAGGAAGAAATCTGAAAAAATTAATAACTCTTTTTAAATGAAATCGTTAAGAACCAAAAATCCAAATGAATGCCCCTTTGAAGAATAATATAGTATCTTGATCCAAAAACTCTACAAAAATAAAGAAATAAAAAATTTTATCGACTGAATCATGAATTTTCAAAAAAGAAAAATATAATGGCTTCACTTTGGTGGGTGGTGAAATTATCTAGGATATTTTATTATCAATTAAATGCCAGATATAATATAAAAAATTATTGTTAAATCCATACAATTAACATTCATTATGCATAGTCACATTTATTATTTAAAATTATCCATGTTCACAAGATCATTAATAAAAAACTAATTATCATTATAAATAAAAAATATATGATAATTAGGATATTCCCATTTTATGAAAAAATAATTATCATGTTATTTTAGACTTTATCATCACCTAGAATATTGAAAATGATATACTAATTTATATCATAATCCAAGAAGAATTAACAGATGCACTATATTTCAATGTCATTTGGATGCTATAAAGGGCTATACAGATGTTTAATACTGTCAAAAAGGGGTAAAAAATTTATAATAGAGTTTAATGCCTTCTAAAAATACATAATGGGTCACAATGAAGTTTTTTCCATCAAATAAGGTAAATGGTTTGTCATGAAGTTTATACTCTCTATGATGGTGAAAGGGTAAGATAGATTTTATTGTGTTCCATAAAAAATCATATGTAAATATTTACTTTAGTTAAATCAATGAATTCTGATAGTTTTACACTAATGTTTAAATTTTTTAGGAATAAATGAATTTTTAAACAAGGATGATTCCCTCATGTATTATGATCATGCACTCAACAAGTATGATTCACTTAGGATGATGTAATTTTCTTTTTATTCTCCAATTCATTCAACATTATGGGTTATCAAACTGAAATATTGTTATATGACCTAGAGTATTGAATAAATTTTAGGATTAAAAGACATGGTGGAATCAAGAATAACTCAAATAAATATATTGTGTACCTGGTATGACTCAAATTGTGTGGTTTCAGTTTAAAATCAACATTTTATTAATGTATTGTTTTATATTTATGTTCAATTTTTTTATAGTACTAATAATATAAGAATTGTTTTTATTATACATGTGGATTCTTTTCTTGAGTTGGTGTAGTTTTTTCGAAGCTGTTCAAGCTCATCCGAGATTGAACTTTGAGGTCAAAAATTTGATAACAACAAGGAAATTGATCAACAATGTATACAACCATCATGAAAAATTAATTACTAATAATTAGATAATTTTTTCACCATTTTTTCAACTATTTTTAACTTAATTTACTTATCATTTTTATCTAATATTTTTTTATAGATATTTTGGGAAGTCATATTTTTTCCTTCAATCATCTGAAATAAGCCAGAAAAGAGAGATCATGGTACTTTTAGATGAGGCATTTCAGGAAGTAAGGGGTTATTTCTTCCATAGAAATGGAACATTTCTTTATTTTATGGATTGGTGAAGATGATTGAAATAAAAATTAACATCACATACTCAATATTATATACCTCAATCTGACGCACAATGTGACTAGTATGACTCTAAGTGTATATTTTATTTAAAGTCGACTTTGATTTTACTAAAAAAGAATGCTGATATACTCAAAACAAAGAAAATTTATTTGGATTGTTTTGATACTTTAGAAAAAAACCCATAAGTCATTTTTGACATATAGGAATTCGACTCACCTTAATCTAGTACATGATTTTCTTAGTATGACTCAAAGTGTTCGTTATCAATTTTAAATTGAAATTTTAGTTCAAAAATGTCACTCACTAATTTTTTTTTTATCAGATTGGCATGATAATTTAGGAAAATGATTCATAATTCATCTGAAACATCTATGAATTGGTCTCATATAAATACCACACGTGGTGTAAACGGTATGAATCAAAGTGCGTGTTTCTAATTTAAAATAATTTTTTTGAGAAAAACACAAGTGGTGTACTCAAAACTGATAAAACGACTTCAAATACTTTTTATACTTTATAAAAATCATAAAAAATTCATTTGGGACATCTAGAAATTAGTCTAACCTAAATCCAATGCACAGTGTGATTGGTATGACTCCAAGTGTATATTTTTATTTAAAATTGACATTAATTTTACCAAAAAATAAAACTAACATACTCAAAACCAATAAAATGGCTTCATATTATTTTGATACTTTTGTAAAATTATAAATAAGTCATTTTTTATGTGTATGAATCAGACTCTTGTTAATCTGGTACACGATGTGCCTAGTATGACTCAAAGTGTCTATTATCAATTTAAAATTGTTATCTTAGTTCAAAAAGTGTCACTCAAAAAAGAAACTGATAAAATGATCTCAGATTATCTTGATAATTTATAAAAATTATTCATAATTCATTTTTTAGTTGTATATATTAGTTTCATTCCAAACCCACATACAATGTGACCGATATGAATCAAAGTGTGTCTTTCTAGTTTAAATTGAAATTTTAGTAAAAAACACAACCGGAATACTAAAAACTGATAAAATACATTCTTATTATTTTGATACTTTAGGAAAAATATTTATAAGACATTTGAGATGTTTAGTAATTGTCCTCACCTCAGTCTAATTCATAGTGTGACCTTTATGAATCTAAGTGCGTCTTTTAATTTAAAATTGTCATTAATTTTACTAAAAAAGTAAAATTGACATACTGAAAACTGAGTAAACATATTAATATTGTTTTGTATACTATAGGAAAACTAGCCATAAGTCATTTTTTATGTATAGAGATCAGACTCACCTCAATTCGATACACGATGTGCTCGGTATGACTCAGTGTGTTCACTATCAATTTAAAATTGTTATTTTAGTTCAAAAAGTATCACTCACTGAAAAATAAAAAAATGTGCTCTGATTGTCTTGATAATTTAGTAAAACTATTCATAATTAATTTGTGATATGTAGGAATAATTCTCATATAAAACCCACACAAAATGTGACCGGTATGACTCAAAGTGCATGTTTCCAGTTTAAAATGACATTTTAGTAAAAAACACAAGTGGCATACTCAAAACCAGTAATGTACATTATTATTATTTTGATACTTTATTAAAATGAACAATAAGTCATTTTTGATATGTATGAATCATCCAAACATCAATCCAACACATAGTGGGACCAATATGACTTTAAGTACGTCTTTTTAGTTAAAATTGACCTTAATTTTACTAAAAAAGACCACTAACATACTCAAAACCCAGAAAACTCATTCAAAATATTTTTATAATTTAGGAAAATAATAAATATAATATTTTTGAAATATAGTAATCAATATTACCTCAATTTGACTTAAAGTGTTTATTATCAATTTAAAATTGGCATTTTAGTTCAAAAAGTGTCACTCACTGAAAACTAAACAAATGAGCTTGTATTTTATCGATAATTTAGGAAAAATATTCAAAATTAATTTATTATGTGTAGGAATCAATATCACATTAAACACACACATCATGTGATCATTATGACTCAATGTGTCTGTTTCTAATTTAAAATTACATATTAGTAAAAAACACATGTGGCATACTCAAAATTGAGGAAACACATTCTTATTATTTTAATACTTTAAGAGAATGATAAATGAGTCATTTAGGACTTGTAAGAATCATCCTAACCTAAATCTGACACACGATGTGACTGGTATGACTCCAAGTGCATCTTTTTTTTTAAATTTGATATTAATTTTACAAAAAAAAAGAGAACTAACATACTCAAAACCAAGAAGACACATTCTGATTATTTTGATACTTTAAAAAAATGACCCATAAGTCATTTTTGATATTTAGGAATCAACTACACCTCATTTTGATACAAAATTTTCCCATTATAATTAAAAGTGTCCATTGTCAATTTAAAATTGACATTTTAGTTCAAAATGTGTCACACACTGAAAACTGAGAAAACGCGCTTGGATTATCTTGATAATATAGGAAAATGATTCATAATTAATCTTTGACATGTATAAATTAGTATCAATTCAAACCTATAACAGTCCAATATTTTATGGTTTGATTATTTTTTAATTTAATTTCTTCAACAATATAGGTTTCACACAACACTAAGCTTAAACAAACAATGATATACAATAAAATATCATTATTTTAAAACGACTATTATAACCTAGCTATTAAATTAGTGGGAATTAATGGTATTAAAAAAATTATGAAATTTATATATATTATATATTTAATTAAATTTTTTAAAATTCATCCAAATGATTTTATAGGCATACGATAAGAATATATCCAATTTTATGCATTAAAAGACTATACTTTTTCAAAAGGCAGTTTTACCTCCTTTTAATGGCACACTCGTTTTAAATAAAATTGGATAGTTTATAAATTTTATTCAAAAAATAAAATTAATTTTTAATATTATAATGTCAAAATTATCTTAGGGTGAAATTTTGACATTTTTCTTAAAATATTTATTTTCCAGTGAGTAGTGAAAAACCCCGATTTTTATATAACTGTCATTTTCATTATATCAGTAGTCTATTTATGATTTATATAGAAACATAACCTATTAAATTCTAAATAAAATTTATGTATCTTATAAATGAGAGTATAATATATTTATATCATGAAATAAGTAAATAAATGTTTTAAAATGATAAATTAAGTGTTGATATTTTTGTGAAACATAAATGTTTATTTAAAATTTTATAATTAATATGATGATTTAAAAGAAATTATATTTTCATAAAATAGATTCATAAATTAATATTTTTTTCTTATGATTATAAGATAATTTTATGAGACCTTAATTAATTTTTGAAAGTGTCATAAAATCAGTTATAATATTAAAATCAGTATTTTTTGATTAAATGATGATTTTATTTAAAAATTAATTATCAAATATTTAAAAAATTATTTTCATAAAAATTATTTTATTTTTTATTTCTACATGTCGAAAAATTATGAGGGTGAATTTTTGGGATTTTTTCTGAAATAGTTGAATTTTTAGTGAATAGTAAAATACATTAATTTACAGTATATATATACATTATAAGTTAAATACACTATTACATGAGTAATAAATAATGTAATAACCATAATATAGAACTACACTTAATTATTTTAATATATTTAGTGATAATTATCAAAATATTCATAGTCTTGTGCAAAAAAAAAACAAATGAATAAAATATTTTAAAAAACACCCATCTCTTCTACTATAAATAACACCCCTTTCTTATCACACCTAAAAATCCTTGATGTTTTCTTATATTATACCAATTTACTCTCCCAAACCTCTCCCCCACATTATGGTCTTTCTAGTTTCACCAAAATACTATTTGTAAGTCCCTTGTGGAGGTTCTCAAAGAGGTGACACTCAAGAGGTAAAACCTTATCCCTCTCTTTCAATTTCTTTTCTTTTATTATTATTACCTAAAATACCATATCTAAAGTGACATGATAAATCTAATATATTTTATAAATTTTAATGTTATTTTGTTAATGGTATATTAACAATCAATTCTCTTTTCTTCCCCTTTTTATTCTAAAAATGAAAACATCATCCATGCAGTGAGTTTTCATTTTTCAATTATGCCTTCAAGGCTGGTTATAAAACCATTTTTTATGGTTAAAATATAATTTAATATATGTAATTAAAATTATTTCATTTTATTTATCCATTATATATGCATAATATTAATTCATAAGATAAAACTAGTTCGTGATGATTGAAAAAATTCCAATATAATCTAAATGGTTATCATCAATGCGTTATCTAATGAATCATCATCATACCGAAAAAATGATATATAATATTATTAAATCTCCTATAAGTTCATTAATAACATATAAATTCAATTCTAGATATCTATACCCATTTTAAATTTTGTTTCTTACATTTATACAAGTGAACCAATCATGAAAACCAAGGAAACGAATGCTCCCGAATGATAAAATTATATCTTATAACTCCTAAAAAAGGACATAAACGAAATTAATAAAATTATACCAAATAAAATAAATGTTTAAAAGGTTCTTAATTAATTAATTGATTTAATTTTATTATCCATGACATTAAGATCAAGTGAAGAACACTTTCGGACATAAAGTAAGGGTTTTATCATCTCACTTTCACTTCTTTGAGATATACCTTATTCACCACTATTTCTTCGATATAGTGTATTTATACTACCCTTATACGTATTATATAATGAATATGTTTTTATTCATGGTATTAAATTTTTTACTTGATTATTATTAACTTTATGGGTCATATGATTTGATTGAATACAAGTGGTAAGGGTTTCTTCCCGATCCTCCATTTTTCGTTCAGGTTATGATTTATCTCTCATTGCCCAATATAGTTATTCATTATTTTTATGTAATTATTATAAATTTTATTTATATGTTCTAAAATCATGTATCAAAATAATTTTATCCTTATTTCATAGTAAATACATGATTTTATTAGGTTCTCTTCTCAATTCTTCCCAATAAGCAAGCCCGATTTAAGATAACTTCCCTATTTCTGACCCATTTGTAAGTGAAATCCATAATATATTTTAAGAAACCATGGTTTTTACAAAATCACTAATTTTATCATGAAAAAATATATTTTTTTCGTTTATGTTTTTATAAAAAAATTATTCCTTATTTATTTTAATGAATCTTTAGTATTTTCCCTTAAACCATACAAAAGCCGTTTATTTCTAAAGAATCTTAAATGCTCTTTTTACAGGTTTTCACTTCAATTATAAATAATTTATTCCTATAATATAATTTCATTATCCCTAAATTTTATTTTCTAGGATTTAAATGTCATAATATGTTTTTTATGACAAATACAAATGATTTTCCATAAGAACTCTTATTTTCAAAGAAAATGGTTTTTCTCTTAATAAATTATCAATGATTTTATTAGAGTACTTTAATTTATGACTATGATTAAAATATTTAAAAGTGGTATAGGATAATTTTATTTAAATATATCTTTTCATTCAATATATTAGGGATGCATTGGACTTAGTAAGTGACAAGCAGGGCCAACTCTATCCCCTCGATGCATCGGTAAGTCACATGAAACAAACTAGACCGGGTTTCTACCAATTTATGTATGGTGAATTAGATGAATCCTTGAAGGTATTTTTATGATGTTAGGAATTATGAATTAACTCATTATGATATTAATAATTTATAATCTAAGTTACTATTCAACTATTAGAATATCCATGGTTAAGTTTCTTTATAAAGTAATTATTTATGGAACTATTTAATCAGTTTTTATTCTTTCCATATTATGCTCAAGTTTATGTTTTAATGGAATGTGTTTTTTTAGTTATTCATAATTCCTTATATTATATTTTTATTTGTGATAAATTCTACTATATTGTTTAACCTTAATGAGAATCTGGGCTAACCTTTTTCTTAGGTTTCATTTTTACCTAGGATGCGAAGATGTATATTATGAATAACTTGAAGTGATAATCTAGGAGTTTACGGTTTTTTCCAATGGAGTTTCTATGTTGTATTTAATTTAAAGTTTTAATTTAATACTTATTTTTTATATGGTTTTCCAAGTCTACTAAACTATTCGGTCCTTTAGGATGCAATTTCTTGTTCATAGTAATATATATAATTAAGTAAGGCATCAACTCTAGGCTACTCGGGTCAGTTTCTTTACAGTTGGTATCTAAGAAAGTTTAGTATAAACCTTGGAAAATATATTTAGAAAATATAGATTAGTGAAAAAACCCTAATATATACTTTGAGGATAATAATAGAATAACATCCAAGATTTTTTTATAAGGTATAGATTATGTGGGTCTTCCTAGAAATATATCCCTGTCTGGATACTATAAGTGGTCGTGGTTTTGGAACAGATGTACCTAGGGGTAACAACTCCAACAAGG
Organism: Viscum album; assembly: GCA_963277665.1. Taxonomy (NCBI): domain Eukaryota; kingdom Viridiplantae; phylum Streptophyta; class Magnoliopsida; order Santalales; family Viscaceae; genus Viscum; species Viscum album. The sequence continues at coordinate 1,822,886,815 of OY728137.1, read as the reverse complement.
TGCATCGATCCTGACTTATCGTAACTTGTTACATGACAACATGCCTTACTATACATTTGGTTCTACACTCAAATGGGATATTCATAGGATAATTTACATATTATTTACAAAGCAATATGAAATATTTAAATATATAATGAAAATGAATAACCTAGGATAAAAACAAAGTGTTTAAGGTTTAAAATAAGGTGTCATGGTATTCTACAAATGATTATACATTTTTATAACTATAACAATTGTTACTCATACTATTATTTATAGTTTTAGTCAATGGATAGAACCCAAAAGAGTCACACTAATATTGAAAATGGTAGAAAAGGTGGTGGAGATGAGAAACCAAATGGGATGATAATAGAAATGAAAGATATTGAGTTCATGCATAATTAGTTTTCCTAAAATATTATTAACAACATGAACCTTAAACAACTCCATAACTCACCAAAGAAGATAAGGATGGATTTTTCTAAGAGATCTAGTGGTGGAGACCATGGAGAAAAGAACTCTTGATTTTCATCATGCAAGAAATGTGGAATGAGACGCCTAGGAATATGCCTCCATGTATTAGAAAAATGATTAATGTATGAAAAAGAAGGACATAAATCAAATAATTACTTAGTAAAAATAAAGAATATTTTGGAAGGAAATAAAAAACATCCTAAAAATCCATTCATAGTTCATTTCCTTAAATATGGGGAATCTGGGAATTACCCAAGTCAATGCCCTCTTCTATAAGATAAACTCTAGACCAAGGAAGGACCTATGTGGAAATAAATGAATGAAGTATTTATGTATTAGGGTTTTATTGATAACATTAGTGATTAAAATTATTTCAAGAATATCCATCATATCTATTTTGGAATTTATATTAATATAGTTTCAGAAAAAGGAAAACCTATAGACTGGGTGACAACCCGTTGCGCCCGACAAGGCCGTAGGGTTTGAACCCACAACCAAAGGGTGAAAATGTTGAAACATCTACCCTAGCCTACGTGAAGTATTGATTAAAATTACCTTTTTATATCTTACAGATAAATGTTATTTTGATTTTAAGGACATTTTTTTATCAAATAAGTAACATTGGGATTGTAAAATGATTTGGTGATAAAGTGATTAATGTTATTTTTTCAGACACAACATATTTTAAGGAATGAAAGTTGAAATTTATTTTGGAGTAAAATATGATTTTATTATTGAATTAGAGTGATTTAGGTTACTTATGAAAATAGTCAACATATCTTGGAAATTTAGATACCTTTTTGGACTATGAATTTAGATAGATGTATTTTGGAAGAGTCTTAAAGATGCAATGGATTAAGTTGAATATTAGATATTATTGTTTGAGGTTAAAGTATGATTTATTGGATACTTTGTGATAAATTTTTTGGTTTCAATAAATATTTAAAGGTTTAAGGAATTTATGGTATAAATTATGATTCATAAAAGTGATTTAAGCTTATAAAATTCATTTTGAACTTTCATTTCCATGTGTGATTGATGAAGTGAAAATATATCGAAGCACAACCAAAGGATTAAATTATACTTATCATATGGAAAGTAATAAAATATGATTATTTTATAAAATAATTTTCTGGATAGTAAAAGAAACCCTAAACTCTAGGAAAATGATTTTATAATAAAAATGTTATCCCTTTACTCTTCTTTCTAAGAAATAAATGGTCTTTTAACCGATCACATATTTATGGTTTTGTGATGGTTAACTTTCTAATGACCATGTTTTCTTTTATTCTATGCCAGAAAATGATAGTAAGATTCTTATTCAATGTCCACGTTATTTATTTCCACTAATGATTTCCTACCCAAAATTCTATTTTTTAGGTGACCTTCTCTTTTTTACATTTTCCTCTTATTAAGAGGATATATTTTTGAACCCTATTTTTGATGTGGGTTTCCTATAAAGGAATTTTGAAGTATTAAACTTTGATTTTAGAAGTACAATTTCTAATTGTGAGGAAGCAATTTTTTTGAAGGATGGGAGAATGTTACACCCTATGATTTTATAGTATATATCTTTTTAAATTTAATTTCTTCAACAACATATGTTTCACACAACACCATGCTTAAACAAACAATGATATATAATTAAATTTCACAATTTTAAAATAACTGTTATAACCTAGCCATTAAATTACTGGGAATGAATGATATTAACCAAATTATAAAATTTATAGATATTATATATTTAATCTAATGTTTTTACATTCATCCAAATTATTTTATAGGTATAATATAATAATGAATCCAATTTTATGCATTAAAGTCAATATTTTTTCTAAAGGCAGTTTTACCACCTTTTAATGGACCACTTATTTTCAAAATTAAATTTGGACTCTTTTATAAATTATATAGAAAAAATAAATATTATTTTTAAAATTGGAATGTAAACATTAGCTTAAGGTGAAATTTTGGTATCTTTTTGAAAATATTTATTTTCTAGTGAATAATAGTGAAAAATCCCAATTTTTATAAAACTGTCATTTTCATTATATGAATACTCTATTTATGATTTGAATAGTAACCTCACATAAGTAATTATAAATAAATTTTTTTTATCTTATGAATGATAATATAATATATTTATGTCATGAAATAAGTAAATAAATGTTTTGAAAATGGCAAATTAAGTGTAGACATTTTTATGAAACATAAATGTTTATTTAAAATTTTATAATTAATATAATGATTTAAAATAAAATTTATCTGAATAAAATATATTTATAAATTAATATTTTTTTTATCTTATTATTATAAGATAATTTTATGAGACCTTAATTAATTTTTAAATGTTTTATAAAATTGGTTGAAATATTAAAATATGTATTTTTCGAGTAAATAGTGATTTTATTTAAAAATTAAATTTCATATATTTAGAAAATTATTTTCATAAAATTGAGTCCATTTTTAAATTCTACACATCAAAAAATTTATAAGGGAATTTTTTGGGATTTTTCTGAAATAGATAAATTTTTAGTGAATAGTAAAATATGGTATTTTACGGTATATATATACATTATAAGTTAAATACACTATTCCTTGAGTCATAGATGATTAAAGTACCATAATATCAAAAAAACCTTCATTATTTTAATATATTTAGTTCTAATTATCCAACTATTCATAGTCTTTATCCAAAATAATAAACAAGTGTATAAAATATTCAAAAAACACCTCTCTCCGCCACTATAAATACCACCCCTCACCACCCCTTCTCCTCATACCTAAAATACATTGAAGATTTATTATATTCTTACCATTTACTCTCTAAAACCTAAAATATACATTTTATATTTCTTTCTCACCAAAAGACCCTTTCCAAGTCCCTTAACGAGTTTCTCAAGGAGGCGACACTCAAGAGGTAAAACCTTCTCTCTATCTCTCTGTCTCTCTTTCTCTCTCTCTCTCTCTCTCTCTCTTTCAATTTCTTTAATTTTATTACCCTTAAATAAAATCCCCTATCTAAAGTGAAATGATAACTCCATTACCCTTTAAAAAATTTAATGTTATTATGTTAATGGTATATCAACTGTAAATTCTCTTCTCTCCCCCTTTTTATTCTAAAAATGAAAACATCGTCCATGAGGTGCCGATATACCGCCTTCATGGATGCTAAGTTTTAATTTTTCAATTCCTCCTTAAAGTATGGTCATAAAACCATTTTTATGGTTAAACCAGAATTTAATATATGTATTAAAACTTATTTAATGTTCTGAATGTTGTATATATACATAATATTAATTCATAAGATAAAACTAGTTCGTGATGATCGAAAAAATGCCAATACAATCTTAATGGTTATCATTAAGGATTTATCTAATTAATCATACTAAAATATGAAAAAATGATTAATAAGACCATTAAATCTTCTATAAGTTCATTAATAACGTATAACTTCAATTATGGATATTTATACCCATTTTAAATGATCTTTCTTACATTTATACAAGTGAACCAACATGAAAACCAAGGAAACGAACACTCCCAAATGATAATATTGTATATTTTAACTCATTAAAGAGTCCATAAATGAACATAATAAAATTATAAAAAGTAAAATAATTGTGTAAAAGGTTATTAATTAGTTAATTTAGGGATTTAATTTGATTATTCAGGACATTAAGATCAAGTGTAGAACACTTTCAGACATAAGGTAAGGGTTTTCTCATCTAACTTTCATTTCTATAAGATATTGATTATTCAAAACTATTTATTGGGTATGGTTTAATTTTACTACCCTTTGATGTATCATAACATGGATATATTTTTATTCATCATATTAAATGTTTTATTTTATTATTATTGAATTTATGGGGCACATGATTCTATTGATTACAAGTGGTATGGGTTTTTTTTCCCAAACCTCTATTTTCAATTAAAGTTATGTTTTATCTCTCATTACCCAATATAATTCTTCTTTATTTTTATATAATTATTATAAATTATGTTTATATTTTCAAAAATCATGTATCTAGATCATTTTATCCTTCCTTTATGGGAAATACATGATTTTATAAAGTTCCCTTATCAAGTCTTCTAAATAATAAAGCCCGATTTAAGGGAATTTCCCAATTTATATGGAATTATTAAGTGAAATACATAATATGTTTTAATCCACCATTATGTTTTCTAAAATAACTCATTTTATCATGAAAGACTATATTTTTTCATTTCTGGTTTTATACAAAAATTATGCCTTGTCTGTTTTAAAGAGTCTTTAGTATTTTTCCTTAAACCGTACAAAATTAGCTCATTTCTAAAGTTTCTTCAATGCTATTTTTATATGTTTTCACTTAATTTAGAAATAATTTATTAATCTAATACAATTTCATTGTCCCTACCTTTTTTTTCTGTGATTTACATGATAAAATATTATTTTTATGACAAATAAAAATGGTTTTCTAAAAGAACTCTTCTTTTCAAAGATAATGGGTATTTCTCTCAATAAATTTTCAATGATTTTATTATAATAATTTCATATATGATTATGATTCAAATATTTAAAAATTGGTATGGAAATTTTTTATTAAAATGTATAATTTTATTTGACATATGAGGAATTCACTGGACTTAGTAATTGATTGGTGGGGCCCACTATAACCCCTCGATGCATCAGTAGGTCTAATGAGACAAACTTAACTGTGTTTCTACCCATTTATATATAGTGTCTTGGTATAAGCCTTTATTGCATGTTTATGATGTTTGATATTATTCATTAACTCATTATGATATTATTAATTGATAATCCATTTAACTACTCAACTAGTAGAATATCCACATTTAAGTTTCTTTATCATGTGATTATGTATGGAATTATTTAATAAGATTTTATTCCTACCATATTATGCTCAATTTTATGTTTTACTGGAATATGTTTTTTTATTCACCATGCCTTATTGTATATGTTTATTTATGACAGCTTCCATTGTATTGTTTACCCTTATTGAACACCCAAGCTAATCCCTTTCTTATGTTTCATTTTTCCCCAAGATGCAAAGATGTATATTATGAATAAATTACAGGAATAATATTTGCATTTATGGTTGTTTCCAATGGAGTTTCATTGTTGTATTTAATTTCAAGTTGTAATGTAAAACTTATGTTTGTATTTGGTTTTACAAGGCTATGAAACTATTCGGTACTTTGGGATATGATCACTTGTTCATAGTACCAATGTAATTAAGTAAGGAACCGACTCTGGGATACTAGGATCAAGGTCTTTACAAAACCCACACATGATGTGACTAGTATGACTCAAAGTGCGTGTTTCCATTTTAAAGTGGCATTTTAGTAAAAAAAAACAAGTATCATTCTCAAAATCAAGGAAACACATTCTGATTATTTTGATACTTTATTTCAATAATCCATAATAATTTGGGATGTGTAGAAATCATCCACACCTCAATATGAAACATGGCGTGACTAGTATGAATCAAAGTGCATCTTTTAAATATATAAGTTTCATTTTAGTTTAAAATGGGTATTACATCACCAAAACTGAACAAACAATCTTAGATTGTTTTCTCATCTTTATATGGACTATTACTTAATTAATATCCTTTTAATTTTTATCTTGTAATTATTTAGTAAATTTTCATAGAGATAGTGCTTGAATGTGAACAATAAATGGTGTGACGTGCAAGAATAAACCGTAAATTAATATGATACACAATGTTCCCAGTATGACTCGATGTTTTGTTTAAAATCAACACTTTATTTTTAATTTATTTCTTTATTTTATTACTAACATAAGAATTGTTTTATTATATAGGTGAATTCTCTTTCTTTATCATGGGTTTTTTATTTTTTAAAAGTGCATTATTTTTCCTTATAATAATGTTTTTTCTTTTATTTGGGTTGTAAATTTTATTTCATTTAAATTTTGTGTTTGTATATGATTTTACTAATTTATGGTGATGTTTTTGGTGTTTTAGTATAATGTTATATCACATTGTAGGATGACCTATTTATGGTGTTGTAGTATGCTATTACAATACACTATATTATTCACCTTTATCATCAATACTAAAAGTTTTGATAAAGGGACAATTTGTTAGTGCTTCTACAAGAATTGATAAAGTCATCCTTTATCAACACTAAAAAATGATGATTAAGTTTAACTTTATCAGCACTTCTATAAGCACTGATAAAGGCCTTTGGCTTTTAACTGAACTCTAGTAGTTAGTGATTTTTAAGCACTAATAAAGGCCTATTATAGTGCCATTAAATGCCTATTTTGTAGTAGTGATTTAATTTTTATCCACTTATTATTCTCAACTTAATCCCTAAAATTAAATAAACTGCACTATGATACAAATTGAGACTAATGATTAACTATATATAGGTATTTTATAAAATTTTACATGGTTATACATAATAGTTCATGATTTAAAACACACTCTTAGAACCCAAAGGTTTATCATCTTTGGATATTAACTATATAATTATCCTAATAAACAATATCACATCTATTTCTTCTATAAAATTATCTATACAAGAATCCCTTTTAGACATATTACTATATAGGAAACCTTAGGTAAATACATAAACTATGGAATGGGTTAGATAAATATTCCTAAAGGGGGAAAACATGTGAGACAATCAAAGAAACATGGGTAATTATGGTGAATATCATAAATGAGTGTGCATAAATAAAAAATAATCTTGTTATATGATATAAGCCTCAGGAAATCACATCGAGTTGATCATAGGAACATAATAATGACACATAACCTAGAAATATGGAACATATATTTTATATTATTACCTTATATTAAGTCAATCCACTAATTCAATCGTAACATAGTGGACAAGGATCATTAACCATGTCTCTAACATAGAGTATTGGTGTAAATTTCTATTTCTCAAAACATACTAGACTAAGCTAACCATTTTCATCATATAATATAATAGACTAAGAAGGCCACTAATGTCCCATAACATATTAGACTTGGCTCACTTCCTATGTTTCATAACATAGTGGACTAGGATAACATCCTATGTCCTCTAACAAAGTAATCTTATAATATATAAATCATTACATAATGAGTTTTAGGGATATATAATTATACGCTCACCTATAATATAAGTTTTCTAATGCATTGCATGAATATGGGAAGTCAAAATACAGAACATCATATAAATATCATCAATTCCATTTTCCAAGTCAGCATTCATAAAAGTTAATGACTCTACCATTACCCAATATTAATTATCTTAAGAAACCTACCACTAAATTGATTAGATATATAATTCTTGGGTATACTCATAATGAAAACCATTCAATGAATTTCATCATATTATAATGTTTATTAATGAAAAACATATCAAAAAATATATTAATAATAAATTATTGGATTTGTAATATTTTCCCTAATAGAATAAATAGATATAAAATCATATCAATAGTTTTCTCTAGTAGATCAAATGGCATGGTTATCTTGGTGAATACACATGAATCAAAATAATGAAGTATAGTATAAGGACCTAGACTTAAACATTACATAATCTTGAGTTTGAATTCAATAAATTTTTCTCTTAAATTTTAGGATTCTTTAGGTTTTTATTTCTAAATAATTAGGTCATAACTCATACATCAAAAACCATATAATACACATTGGAAAATTTTGATCATTATCTATTTTTCTCACATTATAGAATTTTTCAAATAAAAAATGATTTGTTTTCATGAAAAAACTTTATGGTTTTAAACTTTAATTTTTCCTTTCCCTTACCTAGCCTTAAATGCTATGATTTTTTTAAAAATGTGGGATAAACACAAAAATCTTAGCAAGGGACATAAAAATAAATAAAACAATCAGTCTGGTGGAAAATAAAAAAAAACTATGAAATTTTTATTTTTATATAAATTTTCATTGATCTTATTAAATAAAACATTTACACATAAAAATAAACACACTTGTTTCTTATATAAAATCATTAAAAACCATAGCAAGAAAATAAAATCCTTCTTCAAAAACTTAGAACATCACATTTATAACCTATTTTAAACCCATGGTAGAAATAACTGGAGTCTAGTTAATCACATAGGAGAAACCCTCTGGTAACTCCCTCTTTCTTTATAATTAATACAAGAAATATAACCCAATGCATTAGAGTGCTATCTGGGCATACCCATTATATAAGCTGCATCAGGATCACCTGATGCTATTTGTGTGCAGTCATCGTAAAGGATATATTGGGCTCACTTGTTATCTATAACAAGGATCAAACCCTCATATAAGATATATAAGACTCACCCATTTCTCATGTATAATTATCAAGTACCATTTCAAGAATAAAAATTTTTTCTTTCAAGTTTTCATCATAAAACTCTTGAAAAACACTTTTAAACTTGTATACAAATCACTTTCAGATATCAAAATACACTTTGATTTTAAAAACCTATTTTAAATAAAAAAACCAAAAATTGAGTTTTTATATGAATAAACCAATAAATATTGTAAAGGAATACATAATTAAAATAACAGTTATTGTGGTGGGAAAAGTCATTTTTTCCGTATATGTTAAAATAGAACATTCCTTTTTTCATTTATAAATAAAATCAAACATTCTATACAAAGATTCCATTTTTTTGAAAAAAATAAAATAAATACAAAAAAACCATAATAAAAATCTCATTTCCTTATAATTACATTCATAAAATCATTTTAAAAATATAAAAATTGAAGAAAAATAGATTTATAAGAAAAAATTTAAAATAGGATTTTTTAAAATAAAAGTCCCTTACCACTTTGAAAATATTTGAATCTTAAGCCCCTTGAAAGAATAACATAAAAAATTAAATATCATGATAATAGAGAAAGTAATGATATAAAATTTAAAATGGGACTGTATATTCAACTCAGAAAATAATATAGGTGTATAACATCAAAATATGTGTCAATAAAAGGAAATTGAGACGAAGTCCCTTACCTTGAGTCTAAGTCACCACATACGTTCTTTATCTTCCTGAATAATAAACATATGTAAATTATTTACTTTTTATGATTTTTTAAAGTTTATTATTACTTTAAATTCACTTATTACTATATTATATATGATTACTTAATCAAATAAGTTTACGTCAGATTTTTTGACTATATTTAGCTTTTGTGTCAAATATGAATTCGGTATATTGAATATGGTCAAATGGGTCATTATTAAATCATATTCAGAATAATAATCATGAAATAATTATAATTTTTATGCATCAAATATAATTTTAATACCAATCATTAAATATGGTTATGAAAAATGAACTATGTTACAGTCATGGAGATAATACGTCATACAAGCGCATGAGTAACATTTCCAATTTTGAACAATCATTATGGAAAAAAGGTAAGTATTATTATATCATTATATAATTATATTAATATCATAAATAGAATATTTTTTCATTAAATATACTCATATATATCAACCATGTGATGTGTTGAATGTAAAAAAGAATCACATCACTTCATGGATGCAGTAGTCCACATGTACGCACAAACAATGTTATCATTTTTTCAGTGAGTAGAAAGATAAGAAATAAAATGATATTTTTTTATAATGATGAATATTTCATTAATATAATAATTATGTAATATATATAACATATATTCATTAAATGTATCCTTATTACCATCCATTTAAGGCCTCATTGAAAAATAAATCGCTTCACTTCGCGAGGCGGTAGTCCGCCGTACACACGCGCGACATTATTGTATCCCCCAGAGAATGGGTATTAAGAAGGTATAGGTGATATAATAATTATATAAGTATAATTATGTTAAAAATATAATATAAATACTTTAAATCAATCATTATAACAAGTCATGATAGATGATGATGAAAAATGAATCACATTGGTTTGTGAGTCGGTAGTCCGCCATACACACGAATGATAGTTTTGTTTCCCATTTGAGGGAAGTGGAGATGGATTTATGTTATTAAATTAAAATAATAATATATATATGTTATATAATTTATTTATTATATCTGTATAATTTAAGAATATTTGAAGGATGTTTAAGAAGAAATAAAGAAAAAATGACCGATTATGAACAAAACCTCTTCTTCAGAAAACCTCCATAGGTTGGAACAAAAAGTCTTCTTTGGATGGATATATGATTTAAAAAGATAATATAGGTCATTTTTATAGAATTAAGGAAGGTATTTTGGTATATATTTTCTAAGAAAATGGATTTTAAGGTGCAAAAATTAGAGGATACAGGGTGGCTTTTTATAAGTGAGGTGATTGGCACACTTGTAATTTTTGAAAAGTAAAAGGTAAAAAAACATTTCTCACATAAAAAGAGTATACAAAATGGACCATTAATGATAATCATACATTATGAGGTCTAAATATTTCCATAAAATTGATTTTAGATACGTTTTTAATTTATTTTTCCCTTATCTTTTTAGTTTAACCCCTGATAAATTTATTTTCACATTAACTATGGTAAAATATTTTTATTGTTTTCACTATTTATTATGAAAAAAAATTAATTTGAAATTACTATATAATATAAATTATTATAATTTAAAATATGGAATCTATTTTACCAAATTCAATTCAATTAAGTTGAAGAATTTAATTTAAAATAAAATCCACAGACGTGACAAAAAAGTGAGTTTACAAGACGCTTATTTTTCAAGCGTAAGATTATTTTATATTAACTTTATGACGTGTAATAATCATTTTTTGAATTTAAATTAATATTTAATTATATAAAATATATAAATTTAATTTAAATAATTCCTTATTAGTGTTTTTAATTAATTAAAATAAAGAAACATTATGCACTTTAAAACAGTTTAAAAAAACATATTTTTGAAAACCAAAAAATAAAATTATACTAAAATATAACATAAAGATGATTCAAATTTAATTAAGTTGATTAAATATAACTAAATAATAATTATTTGACCTTAATAATATTTAAAACAAAATTTAAAATTTAAAATACTTAATTTATTTAAAAGAAATGACATTTTTACAAAAATCGGAATTATCACTATTCACCAAAACGTCACTATTTTCCAAAAAATCCCATAATTTTACCCTAAGATAATTTTTGTATGATGATTTAAAAAAATAAATTCATTTTTTAAAATTAAAATTATATAATTTATAAATAAACTTTTAAATAGAAACTGTATAATAAATGAGTTTAGTTAAAACTATTTCATTTTTTATTTTAAAATTACTTAATACTTTTATAATGAATATAACTGTCTAATTCATATTAATAAAACTATTAATGATTTATTATTTAATTAACTAATTTTTTACATTCTTTCTTGTTTTTTTAATTTTGTTCCCATAATTTTATTCCCTTATTAATGAAGTGGGGATATCTTTCTCTCATAGTATTTCCGATTCACATGTTGATTCTTCAACCATATGGGTTTTATATAAAACCTTAACTTAGTGAATCACCTTATTCTATAACATATGATATATAAATTAAAGTATATGAACAATATATTACTTATAAGAAATATTATCTTCCAAATGAACTACTTTAGGGTTTAAAATATGAGATGAATCTGGCACATATTTCATTAATATTGAAACATGAAATATGTTGGGTACTGGAGATAAACTTAGAGAAAAATCCTCTCAGTAGGAAATGAATCCCACTTTCAATAGGTTTTAATATGGTCTAATAAACCAAAAAATTATATTTTCTTTTTTTTAAAAAATCACATAATACATTCCCATGGATATACTTTGAGAAAGACATAATCAACCACCTCGACAGAATGATCTTTCCTTTAGTTATCCGCTTAACTTTTCTACCTGCTCTAAGCTATCCTCAAATATTATTGAATCAATTGAACCTTCTCAGCTATTTCATATAAGAACTATCTTCTCATAAAATTTCTTTCTCCTACTTCATCCCAAAAAGTTGGCGACCAACACCACTTTCCATATAATACTTCAAATGGTGCCATTTTTATACTAGAATGAATACTATTATTATAAGAGTACTTAACCAAAGAAATATCTTAATACCAAATTCATTGGTAATACATTGAATAAGAAATAATCATATCTTCCATATTCCGAATCATCTTCATAGACTGACTATTTTTTTAGGATGAAAAGTTATACTAAAGTTTATTTCATTACTCAACAACTTTTGAAGTTATTTCCATAAATTAGAAGTAAATCTGGGATCATAGTCAGAGATAATAGAGAGAGGAACTCAATGTAACCTGAATATCTCCTTAATATATAGTCTATAATGTTAATATAAATAAATAGTATCTCAAATAGGAAGGAAATATGCATATTTAGTTAACCGATCAACAATAACCCAAATCACATTGTTACCTTGAGATGTATTTGTAAATCCCAAAATTAAATCTATTAATATATTTTTCCATTTCATATCTAAAACTGGAAAATTTTGATGAATTAACTTCAGTAATTTTCATTATAATTTAAACTATTTATAAGTAAAAAATTTCATGGTAAAGTTAGAAATATCTCTTTTCATTCAATCCCACCAGTAATATTACTAAAGTTCACTGTACATATTAGCATTACTAAGATGAATAGAAAAAGGAGAACTATGAGCTTCAATTAATAACTCTATCTTCAAATAGAAATCAAAATAAATACATATTATTTTTACAAATTTGATAACACCTTCTTCATCAGTATTAAACTCATGTAACTTAACCTTCTTAAGAGATTCTATATTTTCCTAAAAAACATGATCCTCCTTATGATCTTGCTTAATTTTTTCTAATTGAGTTGACTACACTAAAACCTAAAAAATAGAGGATATCTCTACATCCATAACTTCTATGCCAAAATTCATCAAATCCTAATCCTTGATTAGTTACTTCCATATTATTTTTCTCTGTCTTAATTATTTATGAGTTAATATATACTTAAAACTTTTTGGATCAATATATATTTTAAAATTTACTCCATACAAATGAAGCCTCTGTGTTTTAAAAGAAAAAAACACAATAACTAATTCTATATCATGTGTAGAGTAATTTAACTCATGGGGTTTCAATTGACATGATGCATAAGAAATTTCTTGATCATTCCAAATTAGGACACAACCAAGTCCTTTTAATGAATTATCATTTTAGATGAAAAATTCACCATTTATAGAGGAGAGGTCCAAAAATAGATAATTCACAAATATTCACTTTAGTTTTTAAAAATAATCATCACACTATTTTTTCTATATTAATTTAACTCTTAATTGAGTTAACTTATTTAGTGGGTCAGAAAATCGGGTAAAGTTTTCAATAAACTGTCAGTATTATACCACTAAAATAATAAAACTATAGATGTATGTGAAATTTATTAGTCTTATCCAATCCTCAATAACTCTAGATTTAGCAAGTTCGATAGTAATGCCATATTCTAAAACAATGTTCCCATCTAAAGAGTTTTTTTGCAACCAAAATCCACATTTATTAAATTTTTCATATAAATTATTTTATTTTAAGGTTTGAAAAAAATTCTTAGGTTTCTTTAATGTTACTTTCGAATTATATAATATATCGAAATATCATCAATAAATACAACCAAAATCATATCCAAGACCTCAAAAAAACTATATTCATAAGTTCTATAAATATAACAAGTGTATTAGATAACAAAAAGATATATATATATATATATATATGAACTCATAATTCTCGTATCTAGACTAAAACATTGCCTTCAGAATTTTATCCTCCTTTACCATTAGCTGATGGTACCCAAACCTCATATGAACCTTAAAAAAACTTATTTCCATGGATTTGATCAAATAAATAATAAATATGAGGTATATGATACTTTTTCTTAACAATTATGTTTTTTGAAGATCGATAATAATTGTAAAGTCTCATTGAACCATCATTATTTTTAACAAATTAAACTGAAGCACCCCATAGTGAAGTGATGGGTTAAATTAAAACTTTAGCTAATAAATCATTTAATTTCCTTTTCAATTCTAAAAGTTCAACTTAAACCATTTGATAAGGGGTTTTTGAAATAGTCTTAGCATCATGTATTAATCCAATAATAAACTCAACCTCCCAAACCAGAATAACACCAGAAAAATCGTGATGAAATATATACAGGTATTCGTTCACTACTAGAACAACAATAATTTTAATAGTTTATTTTTTTAAATAATATGAGGTAGGTAAATGTCACTACCATCTCTAATCAATTTCTTATCTTTTCGGTAAGTAATCAAAGGTATAAAATCATTGAATAAAAATTTTTTAGCTCAAAAATATATATTATAATAATAAAAATAAATCAAATATATAACAAAATGATATCAAAATATACAATAGACAGTTAAAAAACTTTTTTAAGAAATACCATATCACTGATAACAATAGAAATATTCCCATAAGTCTTTGTTGTTTTAATATTTACACTTTGAGTTTTCACCAAAAGTTTTATATTTTTTTCATGTGGTGATATTATCATTTTAATTTCAAATTTATCAGTAATGAAATAATTCAAAGATCCATAGTTAAATAGGGAATTGGCATAATTCAAATAAATAAGTATTGTACCTGTAACCACTCCATTCAACCACCCAATATAAACTGTATTAGTAGAAAATAACTTTGCTATAATTTATGTTTCTAATCTTGATGATTTTAATCTTGTGTAACTAACATTGAAAACATGTTATCATAATGAACCTAATAATTAAAACTAAAAAATATCACCCTTAGATGGATATTAGTTACCATATTCTTTGATTGTTTAGGATTATCTTCTCTATAGTTACAAACCCTATGACCGAACTGATCACACCAGTAACACATTATAGATCCTGTTAAACATTCCTTGAAATGTTTTTTTACCAAACTTGAATCATGTTGGGGGATTAACTCTACAATTCTTAGATGGTTTCTTCCCCATTGTCTACCACTATTACCTTTTATTACTATAATAATTTTGGGGAAAATAAGTGTAAAAAAACTCCATCTCAAATTTCTCATAACTTTTATATTCTCATATAGACAATAAATTTCATAACTTTGTTTCAACCTTGATTAAAATCTAATTTAACTATTGGTGACTTGAATAAAATCCAACACATACCTATCCAATCTTTTGATGTTTTCCTCATAAGTGGATACAAAATATTCATTTTCCCCCAATTCCAAATTTTTTTTATCTATCCTAAGACAAACACCCTTAAGGAGATATTTATTAAGAAAATGACTCTTAAATGTGTCCCATTACATGGAATAATGATCATATTTCTCTCGGATATTCTTAAAAAACCCCACTATTTATTATCTTCACCTTTAAAATGATAAATTAAAAGAGTTTCCTTTTGGAATTTGAAACACCCCATGACTCCAAATATATTCTCCAATGCATTTTTCCATTATTTGGATACAACTGGATATAGGGTTCCACTAAAATATAAAGTATTTTGTCTTATAAAATTCTCCACTATCATATAATCTTGTGTAGATGATTTGGCTACTATCTATCATGGATACTGCCACTATTTATATCATGTTTCAACTGACCCATCATAGTAACAAACTACTCAATTAAAATTCCAACCATATTGAGATGTAGATTTGTTAGGATATTTTCATCTTGGTGCCTTCATACTATAACTTATCTATTTCCTATATAGAAATCCATTCTAAAGAACATAGTTTATATGGTGAAACATGTCAATATTCAAATTATATATCATTTAAACTTAAATATAAAGTTTAATTTTTCAAGGTAATGTTATTAATATGATCTTAAACTCTAAATTTATTTAACCCTTTTTTTTATACCAAATATAAAAAAATGGCCTTAGACATTAAATAATTTTGAGTTTTAATTGAATAATCAATTTAATTACATTTGAAGAACTTTTTGGGTTTAGAGTTTTAGATAATTATATAAAAAATCATACATATCAAAACCATATAATACAAAATGGTCACTTCTGATCAGTATAAATTTTTACGACAATATAAATCTTATAAAATAAAACATGATTTATTTTCATGAAAAATCTTTACAAATTTCAATATGACATCTTTCTTTCCCTTACCCAACCTTAGAAACTATAAAAAACATTTTAAAAATATAGGATGAGAAAACAAATATCAATAAGGGACATAAAAATAATGAAAACCATTAGTCTAATGAAAAATAAAAAAAATCCATTAAATTTTTACCTTTATCTCAATTTTATTTTTGAAAATAAAATAAACCATTTCTATATGAAATACATACACACTTTTTTCTCAAATAAAATCATCAAAACCCATAACATGAAAATAAACTCCCTTTTTTGGAAATTTAGAGCATCACATTCATAACCCATTTTAAACTTGTGTCATAAATAAATGGATCCCAATTAAATCTATAGGATATACCCTTTGGTAATTCCCTCATTTTATATTAATACTTGGAATATAACTTAATGCATTGGAGTTTTATCTGAGTGCACCCATCGTATAAGATATATCTAGATCACCCATGAACTATAATGGGGATCAAACCTTCATATGAGAATTATTGGGATCACATGTTTCTCATGTACAATTATCAGGTAGCATTTCAAGAAAAACAATTATGCTTTTAATTTTTCATCACACAACTCTTGAAAACACTTTTAAACTCATATAGAAATTACTTTGGGATATCAAAATACCATTTTATTTTAAAAACCCATTTTCAATAGAAAAATACCTCAAAATAGGGGTTTTATTTGAATAAAACACGAAATCATATATAGTAATCCAAACTTCAAATAATAGTTATGGTGGTGGGAAAATCTATTATTTCCGTATATGTTAAAATAGAACATTCATTTTTTCATTTGTAAATAAAGTAAAATATTTTGCACAAAGATTCATTTTTTTGAAAATGTTTAAATAAATAAAAAAATATCATTTATAAAACTCTTAATACCATATAATTAAATTCCTAAAATCTTTTTGCAAACATGAACATGGAATAAAAATGGAGTTTTAAGTAAAACCTTAAAATAATATTTTTTTAATGAAAAGTCCGTTACTTCTTTCAAAACATTTGAATCCTAATCCCCATGAAATAATAACATTAAAAAAATAATTAAAATCTTGGTAATAGAGAAATTAATGATATAAAATTTCAAAGGGGTATGTATATACATATCATAAAAGAATATTATTTCATAACATCAAAATATGGATCAAAAAAAGGTAATTGAGATGAAGTCCCTTACCTTGAGTTTGAATTATCTGGTACGTTAATTATCTTCATGAATAATAAATTTGTGTTAATTATTTAATTTATTAAGAAAATTTTCAAGTTAGAAATTTCTTTTATTTCACTTATTACTATGTTATTTATGATTACTTAATCAATTAAGTTTATGTATGATTTTTTGATGATATTCAGCTTATGTGTCAAAAACGACTTCGGTAGGTTGACTATGGTCAAAAAGGTCATTATTACTTTATATAAAAAATAATAATCATAAAATAATAATAATTTATATATATAAATTATAATTTTAAAACATATCATTAAATATGGTTATGAAAAATGAATTATGTTATAACCATGGAGACGGTGTGCCATACATATGCATGAATAACATTCCAATTTTTAAAAAATAATTATGGAAATAAGGTAAGTATTATTATATATTTCCAGAATTATAATAATATCATAAATACTATATTATTTATTAAATTATAATCATATATATCATCCATATAATGTGGTCATGAAAAAAAATGATCACATTGCTTTGTCGAGGTAGTAGTCCACACGTACGGATGAACGGCATTATCTTTTTTCAATGAGTGGAAAGGTGATAAATAAATTGATATATTATGTTTTAATAATGATACATATTTCATTAATTTAATGACTATTTCATATATATTACATATATTCATTAACTTTATCCTTATTACCTTTCATGTAAAGCGTTAGTGAAAAATGAATCACATCGCTACATGAGGATGTAATTTTCTGTACAAAAGAGCGACATTATCATATCCAATATGAGATAAAATTTAAGATATTATGTGTTTTAAAATAATTTTATAAGTATAATTATATAAAACATATCATATATATAATTTAAATCCATCCTTATAACAATCCATGAGTGAAGATGATGAAAAATGAATCACATCAGGTTGTAGGGTGATAGTCCGTCATACACACAAATGATGGTTTCCTTTTCCATTTGATGGAAGAGAAGATAGATTTTGGATTTTAAATTAACATAATAATATATAATTATGTTTTATATAATGGTTTTATTATATAATAATAATTTAATAATATTTTAATGAGGTGTAAGAATAAATAAAACAAAAAATCTCTGTTAAGAACAATACCTCTTCTTTGGACATCCTCCTTAGGTTGGAACTAAAAGAATTATTAGGATGTCTTTATGAAAAAATAGGGGATCCAGGTAATTTGGATGGAATTTATTAAGTAATTTTTTTAGTTATTTTCTTATATAAAGTTATTTTAAGGTGTGAAGAGAAGAGGATAGGGGTGGCCTTTTATAAGTGAGGTGAGTGACACACTTTTAATTTTTGAAAATGAAAAGATGTACCCACATTTTTCACATGAAAAGAGGCTCCAAAATGAAAAATTATATAACATTAGACATAATAAGGTCTAAATATTTCCATAAAATAAATTTTAGATAATTATTTAGGTCATTTAAACCCTTATATGTTTAGTTTAACTCCTAGTAAATCTATTTTCACCTTAACCGCGGTAAAATAATTTTATTATTCTCACTATTAATTATGAAAAAAAATTAAGTGGAAATTATTATATAAAATAAATTATTATTATTACAAATATTTAATCCATTTTACCAAATTCAATTCATATAATTTGTAAAATTTAATTAAAATTAAACCCAGAGACGTGATCAAAAATCAGTTTTTTAAGAAGTGTATTTTTCAAGCATAAGAAGATTTGATATTAAATATATGACTAGTAATGAAACTTTTATGAATTCAAAGTATTTTTTATTTATATATAACTTATACATTTATTTTAGAATCATTTTTAATTAGGTTTTTTAATTAATTAAAATAGATAAACATTATTCACATTAAAATAATTTTTATAAAAACTCATTTTAAAACCCAAAAATGAAATTATAATAAAATAAAATATAAATATGATTAAAATATAATTAATTGGATTAAATATAAATAAATAATACTTATGTTACCTAAAATAATATTCAAAACATAATGATAAATTTAAATTACTTAATTTATTGAGAAGAAATGACTTTTTTTACAAAAATCTATATTTTTCTCTATTCACTAAAAAATTAATATTTTATAAATAAAATAAAATTTTTCCCTGATTTAATTATTATATAATTGTTTAAAAAATGAAATTAATTTTTTAAAATTTAAATTCATTAATTTAGAAATTAAACTTTTAAATAAAAACCTTATAAGAAAAGAGTTTAGTTAAAACTATTTCCTTTTTTATTTAAAAATTACTTAATATTTTTATAATGAATATAGATATCTAATTCATATTATTAAATATAAAAACTATTTATTATTTCATTACCCGGGTTGATACATTTTGGGTTTTCATAATGTGGAGTATATGGAAATAAATTCCTGGAAAATTTATATTATTGTATAGTTGATGATAAGGAACTATAAAGACAGTGATTAATCAATCCTATTATAAAGATTTAATTTCCATAACAGCATAGATACATAGAATTTTGGATAATGAATCGACAAAATTATTTTGAAATGGTAACAAAGTATAAAAAAAGTATAATGATAGGGAATGTAACATAAGGAATATTAAAATAGTGGAAAATAAAGGAGTATTAACACATAAAAAATCTTCTAGAAGAAGAGAAGAAATTATAAATTATATATGAAAGTGATTCCTTTAATTTTATATAATGTTGAAATAACCAAAAATATGGAAAATTTCATTTTTATGAAAAACATAAAAATTAGAATATTTTCATAAGAAATTTATTATTCAAATATTTCCAATGATTAGAACATGTCACCCAAATTAATTTATTGAAATGTTATCTTGAAAATAAATAGAGGAAGTCATAAAAAGGCTCAAAATAAATTTATTTTATATTTTCATATTTTATAAAATATTATTCATTTAAAATTAAATGAATATAAATAAAGTATAAAATGAAATATAATTAAATAATTTATAGTGAAATAAAATATTTTAATGATATATATATATATAAGATAAATAATATGTACATCGAAGATAAATATCCTATTAAGGTAGAGGTTATGAAAATTTTCCATAACAAACATCAAACTTGGTGAAGTATGAATCAATCAAGGGAAAAAATTATAAATCCATTGAAATAACCATAACATAATTATTTAAAAGAATTTAAATGGATAATACATATTTTTTATCCAATGTGTGATTAGATATAGAGAATATCATTAAAAAAGAGAGATCAAGTTAGATACCCTTATGAACAACAAACATTTTAAGGTATTAAGGATTAAAAAAAGAGAGAATATGAGGATGAAATGTAAATCCTAAAAATTCTAGAAGAATAGAAGAATATACATTTATAAGATACTATATGTAGTGTATATATGAGACTATAGATAAATATATGGGAACATAACTCAAATGATTAATATCGAGACAAGTTTCCCCTTAATATAACATTGAACTTTCTCTTCAAGATCTATCTCCCTATATAATCAACTTTAGTTTATTAATGAAATATTTCAAGACCATATTTACATTTATTTATTTTATTATGAAAAAATTATATTCATTTATTACTTATTTTTATTAATTATACATAATATATATCAATTGAAAAATTATATTATTTACTTTTTGTATATGATTATTTTGGTATGGTGGTCTCAGTCGTTATTTTTGTCCATGAGTTCATCATATTCAAAATATTCAAGTTACTATAATCATAGTGATAATTGAATTATAAATCTTAATATCCATTCTGTAAAAGGTATAGTTGTTTGAATGGAAATAATCCCCAATTCTATCATTTCAGGTAACTTTACCATTCATGAAGTTAATTTATAACTTATATCCATTAGATTGTTTCTATTTAACAACTAAAAAACAACTTAAATTTATATAATTTATGATAAAAATTAAATATTTTTTAAAACACTACATAATTATAAATAAGAAAATAGTATAGTATCAATCATGTATATAGTTGAACTTACTAAAACATGAACATGATGTAATGATAGAATAATTATTATACCTTTATTATAGAAGTATATTTATGTTAGTTTTATATTATTATAATACTTAACTATAATTAAGAAGATTTAAAATTGGAAGTTAATAGAAATAGGTAATCATGAAGAAATTACCTATATTAAAGAGACTAAATCATTACATATAAACCTTCTTCATTTTTAATTCCATGGGACTTCATATTGTGAATATGGATCCAAAAAATGATAAAGACTTATAGGATAAGGAATTGGGAAGAGTATAGTTAGAAAAAAAATTATAGGTGGGATTTGAAATGGGAAGTGAGAGGCCTATTTTATTGATGAAATTGAGGTACATCTCTTTGGACACTTGAGATAGGTGATGGGAGATCTTGGAATCAAATAAGAGTTTTGGGGGTCATGTGGGAAGATATTTTTTCAGATTATTAGAATTTAAATAAAAACATATAAAATTATTTTAGAATATATAAATATTATTTAATTTATTTAATTTTTTTACCATGTCATATTTATTTTGTTTTACCTTATTTACAACAGTGATTAATTTTGTTTTAAAAAAATACTGTATTTTACCGCTTAACTAATTTTAATATCCTTAATAAAAAATTACAACCATTTTATTAAAACCAAACTCTAAATATATTCAATTTAAAATTTAAGAAAACACTAAAATATTGAATAAAAATATTTTTTAGGATAAAAACTATTTCTTTGATAATGAATGATTATATTGTTTTTTATTACCATTCATTTAGTACCCCATGGATGCTAATAATTCATTTATAGATGAACAATATGTTATTTATAATAAATTAATCACTTCTATAAAAGGATTATATGTGTGTTACAATAAATTTTATTTGAACATAGATTATATTCATACCCAATGACTATATATACCCAATGACCCTATAGTGGTAATATTATCTATATAAATTATTATATATATCCTTATATATATAGAATATTTGATTTGGTTCAACTCAACCATGTCTGAATAAGGTACCAAATATGTCCAGAAAACCTCCCAACATGACAGTGGCTACTGACCAATGATGAGGGTTTCTTGGTGATCATGGAGAGACTATAATTTATGATATAAATAACCATTAAAACACACAAAAAAATTATAATCACATTTCATCATATAAAAATAGATAAAAGAAGAAATAAAAACTAGAAAAATTAGTAAAAAAATAAAAAATACCACACTATTAAAACATGAGTATCAGTAATTTCATGAAAGGGTATATAAAAGAAATGGGTAACCCATAGACAGACTGTGAACATGATACCAAAAATAAATACAAAAAATTAAAGGAACATATAGTAAAAACCTATCTTGAATCTCTACCTAGTCCTATATCCTAACTCTATATAGAACTAACTTTTCAACCATCCAAAGAAGGTCCCCTTGCCTTAATTTTTCGAATAACCAATTAGTTTTCTTGGGTAACATGGTGCCTAAGAATGTTGTACACAAAACTCAGCTGACCACCACCAAAATTGTACCAAAAGATATCCAATATAAGCAGGTTCATTCATAGTTTTATATGATCCTATATAAAAATAAATATAAATTTACAATAATATTATGCATGTCACACCCATGGGTGCTATAAAATTACCCAGTGTAACAAATTCATGTTTTGACCAATTATGAGGTGTCTCTAAACATATCACATAAAAATTAACTAGGAAAACCATGCCATGTATTTTCCAATGGGAATATCATCCCATCATAGTAAAATGAAAACACATGGAAAATTAATCTTGATAACATAACTAGAAAAATGGGTATAACATCCATGAGATATCACAATCATTTATACATGGGTATTATATCTTGATAACAATATCAAAATAGTGGGTTTAATGTCCCTAGAAATCATATACAAGAGGGAATCACATCTTAAATACATCTTCAATTGAGGTCATAACATACATAGCCATGCACAATGATATAAGAGGGAAAATTTACCTAGTTATAGGATACATCCTAGGAGAGGGCATCACATCCCACAAAAAAAATCTCACATGGGTATCTCTCACCCTTCCATGGAAGCATCACATTATGAAAAAAACATCTCACTAAAAAGAAAAAAACTAAATAGGCATCTCATTTTTGGAATTATTTACCATTGATTATAAGTATCACAACTTGGGTAGTCTATCCCAATTAAAAGGTAAATAAAAAATAACCAAACATCTCATCTTATCCATCTAATATCCTTTCTTTGAAGTATCATAGTATGTGATGTAAATTTCACTTTCAAGAGAAATAACAAATAACTAGAAATTTCATCATAGGTATAACATGAGTATAAAGGAATCATATCCTATATGCATATATAATTATAGGGAATCACATCCCCTTCCTTGGAATCATCTCACCCTGGGAATTCATTCCACATTTTAAAGAAAATAACAAATAATTAGGCATTTAATCCTTAATATAACATGAGTGCAAAGGAATCACATTCCATATGAATCTACACTTGAATAGGAATAAAAACCCCTTAAATGGAAGTATTTCACCATGGATAGTATGTCCCATTTATAAAGTAAATAACCAATTATTGTTAATAGTGTCCTCACATCAACATTATCTAGGCTATGTGGGCGTTACCTTCCATGGATGAGTGAAAATTATTTCCCAAAATATGAGTATATCATCCCAATGATGAGATTATCACATTACGTAGTATTTTAAATCATCACATAATGTAAGATAATTGGGAACCTCATCACATACCTTATCCAACAACACAACATGCATGTCATCTCATGCCATAAGTGTCATTATATAAGTGCCTATATTATCCCTGGCCATAGGTCATGTTAGAGTGACTAGGAAAATTATCCCATACCCAAAAATTATAATAAGAAATGGGTAAATATTTTCACCACATAATAAAAATATTAAAACTAGGTATATAAACCCATAGTATAAACACAACAAAATATGGTATAATAAATAGTTTAGAAAATTCTGAATAAGAAAAGCACAACTAGGTTGTAATAACATCAAACTTACATAAATTCTATACTTGTTATTTACTCACAAAATTAACCCAAACCCAAATCCCAAACTAGGATATAAACCATGAAAATATTAAGATTTATAAGGGGGAACTACATGAAAAATAAAATTCATGATAGATTTTAA
This sequence comes from Viscum album, assembly GCA_963277665.1. Lineage (NCBI taxonomy): Eukaryota > Viridiplantae > Streptophyta > Magnoliopsida > Santalales > Viscaceae > Viscum > Viscum album. The sequence goes on along the minus strand of OY728137.1, from coordinate 1,822,861,911 downwards.
CGGCAGTTTTCAAAATCATTGCTTAGTATTTCATCAATATTTTTTAAAGATAGTTTCCATTAAAAAGGTATTTTTTTAATTAATTTAATTTACTTTTAGAGGTTTTTTTAAAAAACTCTATGAAATATTGGAAGTTTTTATAAGAAATTACCGTTGAAAATAAATTAAAAAACAAAAAAAAACATATTTCAAAATCAAATGACCATAACTTTTGATGAGGGTCTTCTTTTTAGCTAAAAAACTAGTCAAATAAAATATTATGAAATGAATTATATTTTAATTAGATAATAATTTGTTAATAAGTAATGTAATTAAATTTATTATTATTCCAAGAGAAGTTGAAAATTGAAGTTCAACTTCAAACTGGCATAACTTTTGATCTGAGTGTCCATTTGGGCTCTATCATATATCAAATATAATTTTGTGAAGAAAACTACGCTGTGTTGATCGATTGAACCCAATCATTATTTTTTAAATGTAAAAAATGTCTTATAAGGCTTCCAAAACTGAGTTTTTTGTTTGAATAACCTGATTTTTGAACATTTGATATGATTTAAGCTTCATTTATGTGTATCTTTATATGATTATTGGGTTAAATATGATTTTATTCCATGTATTTACATTAAAATTGATTTGATTTTATTGAAAATGTAGTGGATTTCCCCATTTTGGTGATTTATTATCTATTATATATATATATATATATATTTGTATGAATTTCTATATGTTTATGAATATATATTTATAATATGTGTATATATATATGTGTGTATTTATCAATATTTATTGAAAAATTATATATAATTGCATCTATTCATAGATATTTATATGTATTTATGCATATTAGTCTATATATATATTTATATACATTAATGCATATTTATATATATTATGTTGGTATATATATTTATGTGTTTTATGTTGTTTGGTGTGTGTGTGTGTATTGACTATTTTATTTATATACATTTACGTAAATTTATTTATATTTATATATTTTATAATATATAAAACTATATTTAAATAAGTTTATGTGTAATTATATATATTATTTACTATTTGTTATTTATTATCTACTAGTTTTTATTAATTATTAATTATTAATTAATTCTTAATTCTTATTTATTGTTTATTATATATTCATTTATTATATATTAATGATTAATTATTAACTTATTACTCATTTATTATTTATTTATTATTTATTATTAATTTATAATTTATAATTTATTAGTTAAATTAATATTTAATATTTATTATTTACTACTCATTTATTATATATTTATTTATTATTTATTACTTATTACTTATTACTCATTTATTATTTATAGTTTGTGGTTTGTTATTTATTATTTATCATTTATTATTTATTATTTATTATTTATTAATTATTACTTATTGTTTATTTATTTTGTATTTATTTTTTTTGTATTGTTTGTTTTATTTATTTATTTATTATTATTCCTTAATATTATCATTTATGTATACACATTTTTTTGTATATATATAAGTATATTAGATTATGTTAACTCCACGCATGAAGAGTTTACAACAGTGGTAATGTCTTTACAGATAACCAAGAGGCAAGTGGTTCAAATCTCACCCAACACACACACACACACATACACACACACACATATACTGAATTTATGCTTGACATGCATGACATATACACGAATGGTAGGATAAATAAATAAGTAAATAAATTAAAAGGAAAAATAAATAATTAAATAAATAATGAATAAATAATAATTAATTAAAAAATAATAATAAAAAAAAAATTAAATAATTAATAATATGAAAATGTTTAAAAAATAAAAAAATTAAAACCCACAGCTAAATAATGTTGTGATATTTTTTTGAAAACCACAACTAAATGTTTCATGATGCTACTTTTATAGTGGTTTTGAAAAACAGTAGCTAAATACTATTTTTACTATAATGATAGCTCAAAATCTTTGATTTCATTACTTATGCAATTATTGATGAAAAATAAATAGATAATATGGAGGCAAATCAAATTATTGTTTTCTTATAGGATACAAAAATTAAAAGTTTGGCTATCAAATTTGGAGTGATGATCAATATACTTACCTAGATAGGGTTGATGTGGGTGGATTGATGATTAATAAAAGATCATCAAAAGTCAAGATATGATCTTATATAAGAACATCCTATGGAAGTATTAGAACTTGGTTATATCTGAAGTTGAGGAAAAGAGGTTAACTAATAAAGTTCAAGTTGGCCTAGATGAAAAAACTAGAAATTATAAAATACCAGTGATGTTAGGCAATAGAATGAATTCATAAAAAGTTTGAACAATAGTAGATGTGCTAGGATGCTCGAGAACTAAAGAATATTGAGGGAAACCTCTGGTAGAAAAGAAACCAGAAGTAAGAGCACCCGAATTTCATGTACCTAAAAATGAATTTATTATGAATGTAGAAACATCTATAAGAATATATTTTAATTTCAAATGACCATTCTAGTCATAGGAGGTTGACACAAACTTTTTAACTCTAATAGATTAAAGAACCTGAATGTATAGAAGAGGCATAAAGACTCAGTGTCTTGACGTAATTGGATTTATGTATATATGAAGAGATAAATTACTTAAAGATCCAAAAAACATGGGAGATTATTGAACTATAGAATAGAAAATTATCCCTTAAGAAAAAATGGTTCTATCGTTTGAAGGAAGAGGTTAACAGAAGAAAAAGATATAAGCACAGTTGATGGTGAAAGGATTCTAATAGAAGGATGTAATATATTTATCAAAAAAATCACTGGTACTAAATCATATTATACTCTCAATATTATTAAGTACTACTACATTCATTGGTATACACTTTGATAAGATAGATGTAAAAACTTCCTTTCTCTATGGTGATTTGGAAGAGGATATCTACATGATACAACCCAAGGGTTTTGAAGACCATCACATGGAGGGCCTTGTTTACAAACTAATGTTAAGTATATATGGAATGAAACAGGTACCTCCATAATGGAACTATAATTTTAATTCTTTCATAAATCAAGAAGGTTTCACTAAGAGAGACTCTGATTGTTATTTCTATTGAAAGTCTTGGAATGATAGAACTTATATAATTATCATACTCTATGTGGATAGAATGATATAGAAAATACTAGAAATTTAGTGGATTAAAGATATGAAGAGTAATTTTTCTATAACATTTGAAATTAATTATCTTATTCAATCCAATAAAATATTGGGGGATGATAATAGAAAAGTATTGTAAATTTGGTACTCTGGTGTTATCTCAAAAGGAGTACATCCAGAAAACCATTGAAAGGTTTCAAATTATTAGATATAAATATTTTAGAACTCCCCACTCTAGAAAATTCATGTTATCTAAGGAAAATACACATTAAATGAAATATAAGGTCCAATAAATGATAAAATAACCCTATGATTTAGCTATTTGAATCTTGATGTATTCGATAATTTTTATGTATCCATACATTTCCTTAATAACGTGAGCGTCATGTGTAACCCTAGGAAGGATCACTAGGAATCTATGAAGTGCATCATATGATACTTTAAGGTATTAGTAGATATATAATAGTGATTTGGTTATGATGATCCTTTATAAATATTTTTTGATGTGGATTTATTAGTTGATTTTGAAACTTTAAAATGAACAATAGGTTTTCTGAGTACTTTTGAAAGAATGATGATTGGTTGGATGTCACAACTAGAGTTGGTGGTAAATTTTTATATAATTTAAGTATAGTGTATTTCATCGAAAGAATCTTGGAAATATTTTATCTAGACAATACACTTACTAAAGGAACTCATAAAATCATTATAAGGAAGAACAATATTCAGTGATAATTAGAGTTCTATCCACCTTCCCAAGAATCTAGTTTTTTTTCACAAGTATAAAACACATTGACTTGAAATTCCATTGCATATGAAATATGATAGGGAACAAGGTATTTTAGCTTTATAAGATCATAGGGAAGAAAAATCTGGACAACATGTTAATAAAGGTGCTAATATAATAAATTATGAGGCAACATTGTGCCTCAATAGGAATCAAATGATTGAGAGAAGAATGTGTAACACTATAACATACATTGAAGAAGGTGTTGGTTTTACCAAATTGATTGAGGATGCCGATGAGGTTCCTTGAAGCAATCTGAAAATGGTATATTATTGGTATGATGAATTTTTCTCTAATTCACTAAAATTTCACCAACCAGAATTTTAGTGTTTATTAGTTTACTTAAACCTTGTTAGAACTATAGAAATAGGAACCATTAGCATACAGGTCAAACCATCAGAAGTTTACAAAATTTTGATGGCCACTGGAAGTTTAAAAATTTTGGATGTATGTTGTTCTGATTAGTCTTTGATAATATAATATAATATACCTATTGGGATGGTTAAGTTAGTGGAAGCCTCAGTTAAATAGAGAATCTAATAGATAGTTTATTGCAAATATTAGAGGTCATTGTTACCTATTTTACCATATATAAACCTCTAAAAAATGCTGTGAGACCATTTTATTAGTTGTAAATATCTATTACTATATATTAAATGAATTAAAAAAAGTTATAACACTAGATTACTAAGATACATTATTTTTAAATCTTGTATTTTCATTAATAAAAAGTGCTAGCATTGTTCTCTCAAGATATAGAATGAAATTATGATCCATGTAAAACTAGTTTTATTTATTTTGTGCTTGATGTGTGTCTTTTTCTTCTTTTGAATTTTTATTGGGGTGCTTATTGACTTGCTAATTATCGTGATCTAAAATGGAGTGGGGAGATCCAATGGATTAAAATTTCATTGGGCAGAACTACCAAGGGATACGAACTTCCAATGAACTCAAGGTTAAACTATCCATTTTTTCTCACATCAACTTTTCATGAGGAATATCCTTCCCCAAAAGAAATTTCTTAGTTTAAGAAATTTTCCCTCTAGGCTATTGGGCCATGTATTAAAATATATTTAGGATATTTAAGGGTTCCCTCTCAACCCAATTAAAAATAGGGTTTATCTAAAAGTAAAATAAAAACGGAGTTTGAATGAAAGTTGATGCAATGTTGGAGTACATGGATCCACTACTGTATCAAATACAAAAAGATAGAACTCAATTTTTTTCTCTTCTAGTTTAAATATAGAGTCTATTGTTAGGGTTTTCAAGGATTCAAACACTTATACAAATCTAATATGAGTTGGGTGTAGGATTGAAGGGAAAAATTATGTTGTTTATTGGTGGTCATAGATTGGGTGTCTACAGTAATCAGGTCGTTTGACAATGATTATCATACATCACATTTTGATGCTTGTTGTTTATTTAATGAGGACTCGATGGTTTTCATTTTTGGTCATTATTATCATTTTTTTAAACAAAGTTAAAATATAAGGATATAGCATTCAATCTTTGTTCACTTTGTAAGAACCCGGGTTTTTAGAACGGGTTAAAATCACGAACCTGTTTGAAATTTTGACTTGTCCCTAAGAAAACTGGAGAAATTGGATAGTTTCTTGAAATTTCCAGACTACACGCCGTGTACTATAGAGTACACACCATGTATGGGTTGGGTGAGCACCGATTGTGTACCGCTGAGTACATGTCGTGTGATGACCGTGTAGAAATTTCTTACTACATGACATGTAGTTATTGACACGTTGTGTACCCATGACCATGTGGAGGCCATACATGGTGTGTAGGCCTGTTGGCTGGGTAGAATAATTTAACCGAGTACACACCGTGTCCTCCTTGGACATGCCATGTAGTCTAGCCGTGTATGAGGGATATACATGGCGTGTTGGTAAGTCGGCGAGGAAAAGAAGAAAAACTAAATACACACCGTGTACCCCAAGGTACACACCGTGTACGTAGGTTAGAATGTTCTGAAAAGTATGTCGGTGAAATATCAGCCGTCTTATGAATAGTAAAATGATACATGGCATGAAATCTTAAAGTACACGCCGTGTAGTTTCTTTTTTCCCCTAAAATAGGCAGTAGCCTCGTATTGAGGAAGAACCTCAATACCTTCATCGGGTTGAGTGGGGAGAGACGACTGAGACTTCAATCCCATTCTGTTCCTTCATCTGAGACCCAATTAGAACATCGGTTGATCCATTGGAACCCCCTCGGTAAGGCCTTGATTCCTCTTGAACCGTTTCTCTTAATTTATGTTATAGAACAAGTTATTAGGGTTTGAGCGGTTTTGATTCTTTTGTAGATCTATCACGTTTTAGACCCAATTAGAGGCTATTATTAGAGGAGTAGCATCATAAAAGTCTCAGGTAGGTGGTGCACACCACTTTTTGTGTTTTCGTGGTCTTTTGGGTGACGCGGCCTTCAGCGCGTTTCTGGTATTTTTAGCGAGACCCATTTTTATCTAGTATTGTGTATTAACTTGTTCATTGACCTATGGGATGCCTTTGGGTATGCCCTGTTACCTGTGTTGCTTGAGTGAGGCCGGGTGAGTGGTCATTGCTCATCGGGGCACTTTGGCCAGGGGTGCGAAAATGGTATCAATTGAATTGTATTGTTCTAAACTATTGAGTTTAGTTTATTATGCCATATATGAATTGTCAGAGGCTCTCAAGACCTCGGTGATGGTATGGGACAACACATTGCTAGTGCAATTCAACTATTTAGATTGTTTTGCCTATTATTTTTTTGTTTAAATGTGTATATATGTAATTACTGAATTGCATATACTGGAACCCTTTTGGCTGTGTTGGGCATAGCCCGAATGTTGTTGAGTGATGTTGATCACAGGTTGGGCTTGGCCTGGGTTACGTTGGGTGGTTCTAACCATGGGATTGGGTGTCATGGGCATCGGTTTGTGGTAGGATTACTGTTAGGTTAGACATGACCTGGGTTACTGGTATGGAGAGACCATCATACTTGAGGATAATGGTCATAGGGACATGAGGTGTCAGAGGTGTTGTGGCTTGAGTACTATTTTGGTGATTACCACTCACCCGGAAACATTGAGTATTGTGCACACAGAGAGACTCCGTGATGAGGTGGTTTTGACCACTCATGTGGGTAGAGGCCCCGGTTAGTTGCGGTTTAGGTACTAATGGTTTGAGGGTGCTTTCCATAAGAAACCACATGGATGGTGAGAAGCCTTCAGGGGATACCATTGAGGCTATCAGGTTGGGGACAAAGGCTCACTGTTATTTGGGGTAGATATCGTTGTCCCTTAGGATACTTTATTTTGAGGGTAGGCATTGTTGTTCCTCCAACTAATTATTTTGAGGGCACACATCGTTGTCCCTCTGGTTACTTATTAAGGATAGGCATCACTATTCCTCTGGGTTACTGTTTCTCAGGTGTTCCTTCGGGACGTCGGTACATGAGACATGCGGTGTTAGGGGGCACATGGTGTCGGGTTACATGACAGAGATTCTGGCGTTTGTTGAAGTAGGTGACACTCCATGGTGGCTGCTAAGAACTAGTGGAGCTTGTGTTATTTGTACATCATTCTGTTTACTTCTTTCCTTATAAATGCATGCTCGCTTGAACACTTATATTAGGTACACACCATTGGGTGGTATCCTAATGAGATTCGTCTCACACCCTGCACAGGCCCTTCGGGACGCGTGCAAACTTTATTGATTTACATGCAGGAAAGAGGCCAAATTCAGGAGTTGTATTGCATTAGTTATTTCTTGGAGATGGTATGGACCTTGAGGTCTTTCCTAGATGGGGTTTACTATGTTCTGCGTACTTTCCCTGTATCAGCATGATTGTTTGTAGCTATAGTTGGTTAGCCACTGGCGCCCTTTATATTTAGATATGTATGACCTTCTTTGGATACATGTTTTATTGTTCAGTAGTAGTAACAAGTGATCAACATGCTGTTGTGTTTATTTCCAATACTGTTGTTTATATTTATTTCTTATGTTGTTTATTAATATTGAATGTGCTTCCGCTCTGCGGGTCTAGTTCGAGTCTACTGAGTCGTTTATTCCGCTGCATATTTATTATTATACTCGGACCCGTACCATTATTATTATCCTCCAAGAGGGTATAGCCTCCCCAATATACCAATAAGACCCTTGCTGCTAGTCGGCAGCCTTTGGTATTCGGGGAGGTGCACCTAAGGTAGTAGCACCCAACCCATTTAACACTATTCGGGTGGCTGTTCGGGTCCGGGTCATTACAAAGTGGTATCAGAGGAGTTCTTGATAGGGATTTAGTAGCATCGTTTTACTGGCTACTAATGAGATTGAGGCTTCTCTTTTATTTTGCTGGTTTTACTATTTGGGATATGGTAGAATGGAGATAGGTTGTTACTGGAAACTGGGTTTCTTGCTTGTTCTTAGGTGCCTACAGCCCCAGGTACGAGGGATGGATCAAGTTTCCATGGGTGGGAATTGCTATTTTCTTTTTTTCTCAGATTATAGTTTATATGATTTCCACTTCGGTGGCTCACTTGGCATGCGATGTTATTGATTGTGATATGTAATCCTTGAACCAGTGTGGTAAGTGATAATTGGACCTCGACCCGGTATGGCATGGCTTCTTTTCTTGTATTTTGATAGGAAAATTTTTATGGTATTTCACTTTCATAACTACACGTATGCTTTGTGAAGTGATAATGCCATGTGAATAATATCAATTACCATGATTTTTATGTTTTGAAATATGAATAGGTGAAATTCCTGATAGAATTTCTTGTTGTTGCAATGTATATGCCATGCTTTATATTTTTGTATAATTGCATGTGATAGGGTATTTGGGTCTAGATCTTGTATGAGCAGGCATGCACTATCGTTTTAGGTGATTTTGATCACTAGGATTGGGTGACTCGTTCGTCAGTTTGAGGCAACGTTGGTTGTCGGGATGGGCATGGCCCGAGATACTTTTGATACTTGGATCTGTTAAGGGTGGGTAAGAAGCTCATGAGGCCAGGATGCCATAGGGCATGGTTGCAGTGGGGGAGAGTAAGGGTAGTAGTTATGCACTGCCTTTTACTGGTTTCCTTATCTGCATTATATATGTATAAATTGTTATTTCCATTTATGGTATTCAACGGGTTCCTTTTTGGGTGACTCATATAGAGCGTCAGGCAGGTGATGACACAGTGCCAAAGGTGTATGATCAAGTTCAAGATCCGGTGCAGGTAGAGTAGGAGCCGCAGGCACAAGCTTGGGGAAAAGATCAGATCCATGATCTAGTGCAGGCCAGAAAATAGTTGGGTTTGGCTGCGTTTGGACCATTGATCGATGAGCAGCTCCTAGCTAGCCTGGTGCATGTCTTGTAGGGGATCGATAGAGGCACGCAGGGTACAGATCCATCTATGGAATATCTGATGTGGGAGTTCCGTTCGTAGCACCCATCACTTTTTTAGGGTGAGGGTGGTCTACAGGCGGCTGAGAACTGGATAGAGAGCATGCAGATGATCTTCAAGCAGCTCGAGACACCTCCAGGGCTGAGGGTCAAGCTGGAGAAATACATGCTGCAAGGACCGGCAATGTGTTGGTGGGATGTGTAGGTTCAGGCTCGTAGGCACGAGGGACTGACATGGAAGGACTTCGAGGATAGGTTCTTTGATAAATTCTACTCAGAGACACTGAGACTAGAGAGAGATCGGGAGTTCTTGAGTCTTCAGCAGGGAGACATGTCTGTCAAGGACTATGAAACTACTTTCATTGAGGTGTATCGCTTTACAGAGAGGTCGGGCACCTTGAGAGGTTTTGTAGGTAGCCTTCTCAGACAGCTGATAGGCAAGGACTAGGACATATAGTGGCATCTGAAGTTGGTTTAGGTTTGGTACCAGGAGAGGGTAGATGAGGTTTAGCTACACGTGGAGGATGTGACCGAGACAATGAGATCCAGCTGAGGGGTAAGTGGCCGGTGACTGGAGCAGCATTATAGGGAGGTCAGGCATCAGGAATCCGTACTTCAGGCTAGGTGCATGCTGTGAAGTTTCCAGAGGATGAGTAGGCTAGTGAGCCGACGATTGTTAGAGGTACACCACGGGTGTGGCCGTGATTTCCATGTTTCCTTTTTGGCATGACCTATAGAGGCATGTAAATTTTGAGTGCACATGATTCACAGGATCTATGTGGACTAACTAGATACTAGTCAGTGGGATTAGAACCATATCGAGTGCATGATATATTTATATATATGTACGAGATGGGTAGCATCAGGGGTATCAAGGATTCGGGTTACTGGAGGTGCCATGGGAATCAAGGCATCGAGGATGCGAGTTACTTGAGGTGTCGTGGGCATCAGGGCATCAAGGATGCATAATACTTGAGGTGTCATGGGCATCAAGGCATCGAGGATGTGGGTTACTTGAGGTGCTGGGTACGAGTTTAGTTTTTGAGAATCCATGGGATGTAGGAGCTCGTGGAGGTGAAAACCTATGCAGTGTGAGATACGTTGTGTGTAAACAATGACACAGGAGCACCAATGTGGCACAAGGATGATGATGTGTCATGGAAGGACTATGCATCCAAAAAACAGTTTAGTGAACCTTTGTTTGTTTTGAGTTCTGTCATGTTTAGACTGAGTTAGTTGATTCCTATAGTGGGGAGCCCCTTGAATAATTTAGCTAGAACCTTTGAGATTGGGAATGTCCGGGTTACTTTGATCAGGGTGGAATGTTCGGTGCCATCTCCAGGTTTCGTTTGATAGCTCAGGGATGAGCTATATTAAGGTGGGGAGATTGTAAGAAACCGAGTTTTTAGAACGGGTCAAAATCTTGACCCTGTTTGAAATTTTGATTTGTCCTTGAGAAAACTTGAGAAATTGGGCAGTTTCTAGAAATTTCTAGACTACACGCCATGTACTATAGAGTACATGCCGTGTATGGGTCGGGTGAGCACCGGTCATGTACCGCCGAGTACATGCTGTGTGATGACTATGAAGGAATTTTTTTACTACACGACATGTAGTTATCGACATGCTATGTACCCAAGACTATGTAGAGGCTAGACATGGTGTGTAGGCCTATTGGCTGGATAGAATTGCTTAACCAAGTACATGCTGTGTCCTCCTTCGACACACCATTTAATCTAGCTGTGTATGAGGGATATACATAGAGTGTGGGTAAGTCAACAAGGAAAAGAAGAAAAAATAATTACAAGCCGTGTATCCCTAGGTACACGCCGTGTACTCAGGTTAGTAAGTTTTGGAAAGTAAGTCGGTGAAATATCAGTTGTCTTATGAACAATAAAATGATACACGTCGTGTAGTCCTAAAGTACATGCCATGTAGTTTCTTTTTTTTCAATAAACGGGCAGTATCCTCTTATTGAGGTAGAACCACAATACCTTCATCAGGTTGAGTGGGGAAAGCCGGCCAGAACTTCAATCCCCTTCCTTTCCTTCTTCCGAGACCCGATTTGAACACCGGTTGATCTGTTGGAACCCGCTCGGTAGGGCCTTGATTTCTCTTGAGCCGTTCCTCTTGATTTCTATTCTAGAACAAGTTATTAGGGTTTGATGAGTTTTGATTCTTTTGTAGATCTATTGCGTTTTAGACCTAATTGGAGGCTATTATAGGAGAAGTAGCATCGTATGAGTCTTAGGTAGGTGGTGCATACATCTGTTTGTGTTTTTGTGGTCATTTGGGTGATGCGGCCTTCAGTGCATTTTCGGGTATTTTGAGCGGGACCCCTTTCTATCTGGTATTTCATATTAACTTGTTAATTGACTTATGATATTCCTTTGGGAATGCCCTGTTACCTATGTTTCTTGAGCGGGGCTGGGTGAGTGGTTGTTCCTAATCAGGGAATTTTAGCCGGGGGTTCCAAAATGGTATTAATTGAATTGTATTGTTCTAAACTGTTGAGTTTAGTTTGTTAAGCCTGATATGAATTGTTAGAGGCTCTCAAGACCTCAGTGATGGTATGGGAAAACATCTTGCTAGTGCAATTCAAATGTTTAGATTATTTTTCCTATTATTGTGTTTTATTTAAATGTGTATATATGTAACTGCTGATTTGCATATGCTGGAACCATTTTGGTTGTGTTGGGAATGGCCCAGATGTTGTTGAGTGATGTTGATCACAGGTTGGGCTTGGCCCAGGTTACGTTGGGTGGTTCTAAACACATGATTGGGCATCATGGGCGTTGTTTTGAGGTAGGATGACTGTCAGGTTGGGTATGGACCTGGTTACTGGGATGGTGAGACCATCAGACTTGAGCAGCATGGTCACAGGGACACGAAGTGTCATAGGTGTTGTGGATTGGGTACTATTTTGGTGATTACCGCTCACGAAGAAACATTGAGTAGTGTGCACATAGAGAGACTGCGTGATGAGTTGGTTTTGACCACTTGTGTGGGTAGAGGCCCCTATTAGTTGCGGTTTTGGTTTTAATGGTTTGGGGGTTCTTGTCGTAGGAAGCCACATGGAAGGTGAGGAGCCTTCAGGGGATATCATTGTGGATATCTGGTTGGGGGTTGAGGCTCACCGTTATTTGATGGAAGATATCTCTATCCCTCTGGATACTTTATTTTGAGAGCATACATCGCTGTTCCTCCAGCTACTTATTTTGAGGGCATACACCACTGTCCCTCCAGTTACTTATTGAGGACAAACATCATTGTTCCTCCAGGTTATTGTTTCTCGGGCGTGCCTTAGGGACGTCGGTACTTGAGACACACAGTGTCAAGGGGCACATGGTGCCGGGTTACATGATAGAGATTATGGCATTGGCCCAAGTAGGTGACACTCCATGGTGGCTGCTGAGCACCAGTGGAGCTTGTGTTATTTGTACATCGTTCTGTTTAATGCTTTTCTTACAAATGCATGCCTACTTAAACAATTATATTAGGTACGCACCATTGGGTGGTATCCTACTAAGATTCATCCCACACCCTGCACGGGACCTTCGGGATGCGTGTAGACTATGGATTTACGTGCAGGAAAGAGGCCATCTTTAAGAGCTGTGCTGCATTAGCTATTGCTTGGAGATGGTATGGACCTTGAGGTCTTTCCTAGCTAGAGTTTACTATGTTTTGCGTACTTTCCTGTATCAACATGCTTGTTTGTAGATATAGTTGGTTAGACATTAGGACCCTTTATATTTAGATATGCATGACCTACTTTGGATGCATGTTTTATTGTTCAGTAGTAGTTACAAGTGATCAACATGCTATTGTGTTTATTTCCACTATTGTTGTTTATATTTATTACTTCCACTATTTATTGATATTGAAAGTGCTTCTGCTCTGTGGGTCTAATTCAAGTATACTAAGTCATTTATTCCACTGCATATTTATTATTATGCTCATACCAGTACCATTATTATTATCTTATAAGAGGGTATAACCTCCCCACTATACCTATAAGACCCTCACTACTAGTCAGTAGCCTTTGGCATTCGGGGAGGTGCGCCTAAGGTAGTAGCACCCGACCCATTTAGCACTGTTCAGGTGGTTGTTCGGGTCCGGGTCGTTACACACTTCATCAAATATGATAATCTGGAAGTCGATTTCAATTATTGATATTGAGGGTTTGTGTCACACTATTGTTTTTTATAAAATTATATTCAGTTCAATATAGTAGTTAGCTCATTGATTGAATGATTCTGATTCATACTATAAACTGGAATATAATTTAAGTAGGAAAACCAAATCTAATTTTTCTATTTTATTATTTCACAATATGATCATTATAATGGAAAAATATGGTTTATGTGTTAGAATATACAAGTATTGAGTTTAAGGGTTCAAGTTCAAATAGAAATTTGGTTTAGGAGGATCAATAGAGGCTGAAGATGCTACTTGAAAATTGAAACTTAATGGGCTTTTACTAGATTTATTTGTGTTTATGGGTTTATGTTTGTGTATCTTAAGGTTCAACCTAGTTCATTAGTTCATGTTTCACTATATCTGTCTTGATATGAAGAATTAGTGTTCTTCCCAAAAAAAATCTGTTAAAGGAGAGGCATAAGTAGAAGGATGGAATGCTGTAATGAAGAGAGAGGAACATTATGGACTTTTTTACAAGCCAACAAAAGGTACCCATTTTCTTCCATGTGTAAACTCAAATGAATATAAATTCTAATGCTTTCTCTTATATATATATTTATTAAATTCTCATACGGTGATATGGTGAGGAATTCAATCTAATTTTTTTCTATTATATTTCATATTATTTTTCAATTTCATTATAATTTATGTGAAGTTAAATTCTATTTATTATTCTTCATACCATGTATTTTTTTCATACACGAAATCCCATTATAGTAGGTAAACACTACATCTCTAAACTATTTACCAATGCGTATCATGTTATTTTATCAATATAATAGAAATAGTCTATGGCTATATTTAAAAGTAAAATTTATAAATTTCAAAATTTTAATTTGATAAAAATGGATATCAGTTTTGATTCATAAGTTTTAATTTAGCTGATGGTGATTTGTTGTTATTTTTCTGAAATAATTTATTTTTACGAGAATTGTGAAAAATACTACTTTTACAAATGCTATCACTTTTTAACATCATTATGGTATAAGGATGTATCTAAATTTTGTAAAAAGAAATTTATAGTCTAAATATATATTTATTAAGAAAAATTAAAATTATTTGGTATTCCAAAACCTATATTTTCATTTTAAGACCTAAGTGAATTCTAATTCTAATAAAAGAACTAATTTCGATCATTTTGTTTAATTAATTAATTAAAAGGTTTAATTCAGTTTTGGATTGCTTTCAAAGTCACATAAATATCATTTTTTATAATTAAACCTATAAGTGTCATAATAATCAATTGTATACATGATTTTTGTGTAAAATCATTTTTATACTAAAAAGGACATTTAAAAAAACAATTTTTATTTCATTTTTCATACTTATATTAAAATTAATTTTTACTGCATCAAGAAATTTAATGTTATAAAATTTATTCAATATTTATAAATATAATAATTAATATTAGTTAATAATTTCAATTTAATTAGTGGTCATAATAAATACTCATCATGGTAAAAATTTATCGCTACGATAAAAGTTAAATGGTATAAAATGGGGGGGGGGGGTTAAACTAAAATATGAGGATTCAAATATCACTAAAAGTTGTATGAATTTTATTTTTTGAGTATATTTGGGCCTTAATTTATCCTATATTCAATATTTAACTAAATTGGATCCATATTTCATGATAAATACATTTATTATATTTACAACTTCTTAATATTTACAAGAGTGTCACTCCTTTTATTTATAAAAGGACACCTATTATACTAAATTTTACGCATACATCAAGCCCATTTGGTTTAAAAATATCTACCTGAATACATTACCAACACCCTTATCCATGACCTAGATGTTATTTTATTCAAAAAAAACCCCATCCAATAAGGCTTAGGGTGTTTTTGAAAGGAGATTATCCAATGAAGAGGTATATTTTCTTACTAACCGCTTTCAAGTTTTTTTCTTAAACCTCCTCCAAATCGTTTTTAACCATATTTAACTAATTAAATTTGCATTTTTACTATACTAATGGAAAATGAAAATGCCGCTCATGTATATGTTCAGACTACTTGTATCATCCCTGGTAAATAAATAATATTACATTTTAATATTTATTAATATTTGTGAATTAAATATTAATTTTACTTTAAAGGTGATGCTATGTTCAATGGCGTACTCGATACACAACAACGGGTTTATTTGAAATCTTAAATTGCACACAACAATGAGTTATAATGAAAAATAATATAATAATGATTGTGTTTTGAGGTTTATGAACAAAATATATGTGCCTTGTGATTAACAGTTGAAAATAGAGTTATTATGTGAAGCTCATAGTTCTCCGTTTTCAGTTCATCCTGGCAGTACTAAGATGTACATAGATCTTCGGGAGTATTACTAATGGGATGGAATGAAAAGAGATATTGATGATTTTTCTGTGAATTGTTTGATTTTTCAACAGGTTAAAGTAGAGCAACAGTTACCAAAAGGGATGCTTCAGCCTTTACCAGTGCCAGAGTGAAAATGGAAAAATATATCCATGGACTTTGTTGTGGGATTACCAAAGACATCTTGAGGTAATAATGCAATCTGGGTTATTATTGACCAATTTCCTAAGTCTTCTCCTTTCCTTCCTATTTGAGATACTTTGTCTTGAGATCAACTTTCTCAATTTTATGTTAAATAGATTGTAAGGTTTCATGGAGTTCACTATTGGAAAATGGGATATTTGCGATGGGATCCCGTCCTAAATAGGCTTTAGTGACGGGGCCCCATTGCAAATAGCCCGTTGCAAAAAACTTCGTCACAAATATTATTTTTTCCGATGGGCCCTTCACAAAAAAAAGTATTTGCGATGGGAAAGGTCCCGATCGCAAATAATTCTCTGATTATATACATTATATATATAAATAAACCTTTTGCGATGACTCGTCACAAATACTATTTGTGATAGGAAACTGCCCTGTCACAACTAGGCCTTCAATTGTATATATTATATATATAAAAACCTTTTGCGATGGGCGTGTCACAAATAGTATCAATAAAAATTTATATTTAAATTATTTGTTTTGGGCTCCCATCGCAAAATGTCCCATCGCAAATACTAATTTTGGGTGAAACAATTTTTAGTGTATTGATGACTTCTCTTTTGTCTGACTGCTCATTTACATTAAAATTCCTCTCACTAAAATCAAAATTAATAATCTTCTCATATGTATGCATATTCATTCTCATGCATACATGAATTTATAAGCCTACCTCTGAGCAGATTCTTCATTGTGATTTCTGTGTGAGAAACTTTCACATAAATGAGACATCAAACAAAAGAGCCCCCTTTTCATCGATGAATCATCTTCTTGCAACTGTCACCGCCTGAACACATTATAAAAAATGTGGTCCTACGAATGCCATATTCAAACTTGTGCATACGTAGAAGCATACGTTTTAGAATGTTTTAATTCGGTGAAAGTTGAAAGGAGAAGAATCATCGATCAAAAGGAGTACCGTCAATCCACTAGAAATTGTGCCAAGTTATTAAAAGTTATTACTTTTACTATTTATTTCTACTTATTTCTACTTATTACTACTTATTCCAACTTATTCCTATTTATTCCTACTTATTCCTACTTATTACTACTTATTACTACTTGTTACTACTTATTATGACTTATTACTACTTATTACTAATTATTCCTACTTATTCATATTTATTACTATTTATTATATCTATTACTATTTATTCCTATTTATTCATAATTATTCTTAATTATTACTATTTATTACTATTTATTACTCATTATTACTATTTATTACTAATTATTACTAATTATTACTAATTATTCCTAATTATTCCTATTTATTCCTATTTATTACTAATTATTACTAATTATTACTATTTATTCGTATTTATTACTAATTATTACTAATTATTCCTCTTTATTACTAATTATTCATATTTATTCCTATTTATTACTAATTATTCCTATTTATTACTAATTATTCCTAATTATCCCTATTTATTCCTATTTATTCTTATTTATTCTTATTTATTACTAATTATTCTTATTTATTACTAATTATTCCTATTTATTAATAATTATTCCAAATTATTCCTATTTATTCCTATTTATTCTTAATTATTACTATTTATTACTAATTACTACTATTTATTACTATTTATTACTAATTACTACTATTTATTACTATTTATTACTAATCACCATCAATTACTACAAATTAGTACTAATCACCGTCAATTACTACTAATTATTACTAATTATTACTATTTATTACTAAAATACAGATAAAAAAACAATTTAAATCTAATTTAATTAAACTAATCAACAATAATTAAAATTAACATAAAAAATTAATTAAATACTAAATTAAATACAATATAAGTACCTTTAAACTTGATCTCCTATTGATGTAAACACCTTCACAACTTCTCAGTAAATAAAATTTAACTGAGAGAAATTTTCACTCTAAAATTTGAGTTTAGTGAGAGAGAGGAAGTGAGAAATGAGAGGTAGGGAAAAAAAACGGAGGGGGGTATATATAGGTTAGATTAGTTGTGACGAGTCTATTAGCGACGTGATTCCCGTCACAAAAAGTATTTTTTGCGACAGGGCCCGTCGTAAATACCTTCGACCACATTAATTACGGGCGACAGGTAAAAGGTTATTTGCAACGGGCCCCATCGCAAAAAGTGACCTACCGATACACCTTTTGCGACGGGACAACATCCTATTGCAAAAACTCATTTACCAACGCTGGTATTTGCGATGGGACCCGTCGCAAATACCCTCCGACCGACACACTATTTGAGATGAGGGACCCCCCATCGCAAATAACCTTCCCACGCTTTGGCACGAGATGCATACTAAATCACACATTACCTTTTGAGATGGGACCCCAAATCCCATCGTAAATAACTAGTTATTTATGACGGGACGAACCCCCCGTCACAAATAACCCCTGGGATGGACCATTTGCGACAGTATTAATTCCCGTCACAAATACCCCGTCACAAAAGACTATTTTTCCCGTAGTGGTTCCCCTCTCCATTGTATCTAATCATGATCCCACATTTACTTCTAACTTTTGGAAAGGCCTTCCGAAGTCATTTGGTACTAAGTTAAATTTTAGTACATCTTTTCATCCTCAATTAGATGGGTAGTCAGAACGAAAAAATCAGACATTGGAGGATATACTACATGCTTTCTCAATGGATTACCAGAGAAGTTGGGACCAAAATCTTTCTTTGGTTGAATTTTCTTATAATAACATTTTTCATTCCAGTACATAGATAGATCCATTTGAGGCATTATATGGGAAGCGGTGTCGAACAACATCTTTTTGGGATAAAGTATGTGAGAGGAAGTTGATGGGACTAGAATTTGTAGAAGAGATGGAGAAAAAGGCTCAGTTGATTCAGAAGAACATGAGAACAACTCAAAGTAGGTCAAAAAGTTGTGCAAATAAACGAATGAAGGATCTTTCTTTTGAGGTTGGTGTTCATGTCTTTCTCAAAGTTTTTCAATAGAAAATTGTGATTCGTTTTTGTAAGAAGGGAAAGTTGGGTCCAAGGTTCATTGGACCCTATGAAATGCTGGAGAAAGTAGTATCAGTTGCCTATAGAGTGGATTTACCTCCAAGTACATCCCATGTACATAGTGTTTTTCATTTTTCAATGTTGAGAAAGTATTTTTCAGATCTATCTCATGTATTGAGTCCAGAGGTAGTTCTGTTGGAAGAGAATCTTTCTTATGAGGAAGAACCAATCCAAATTCTTGATGACAGAGAGAAAGTTCTTGCAGAATAAGGTAATCTAGTAGGTAAATGTTTTGTTGAAAAACCATATGGTTGAAGAGGCAACATGGGAATCTAAAAATGCTATGAGAGATAAATACCCCAATTTATTTGATAAGTGAATAAAATTGTGAGAATGAAATTTCCAAAAGAGGAGAAGGATGTAACATCCTAGGTAAATAAAGAATATTAAATTTTAATATTTATTAATATTTGAGAATTAAATATTAATTTTACTTTAATGGGGATTCTATGTTTGATGGGGTACTTGATACGCAACAACGAGTTTCTTTGAAATCTTACGTTGTACACAATGTTGAGTTATACCAAAAAATAATATAATAATAATATTATTTTAAATAGCAGTTAACACATAGCTGTTATATTGGTGGGAATGAACATAACTAACAAAAATATGATTAAACATGTTTGTTAATTGTTTTTACATTTATCTAATAAAAGTTAGAAGCTTATAATGTGAATGAATCCAATTTTAATCATAAACACTCTAATATTCTTTAAAAGGTCGATTTACCACCTTTTGATGGAGAACCCTTTTTAAATCTAGTTTTTGTCACTTTTATATTTTATATTTAAAAAAATAACATTCTTCTCTAGAATCAGGATATGAAAATTTAATTTGGACAAAATTTTGGTATTTTACTGATAATGTTCATTTTTAATGAATAGTGAATAATATTGAATTTTAATTCAAAACAGCCTTCTAATCTAAAATATTTATATTGTTATATTGTTATTTTAATTGATTTTAAAGTGTAATTGGATTATATTTTTACCATTTAATCCAATGTTGGTCATTGGAAGTAATTTTACTCTTAATTTGGACATAAACAAAGGTAAATCCTTTGATAGTTATTATTTCTTAAAAAAACACTTTTTTGTTTTGACAATGAGAATTAGTTCTAAATTAATTTATTCCACTTGTGTGTTTTTAATTTGGAAAAATGGATACTATATTTGGAATTGTGAGGTCCGAATTATGTAAATAGGTAACTTTTATTTTTAGAAATTATGAATATTTACTTCCGTAAATATTTTATTTACCGTGGTAAAAGGGTAAATCTGGTAAATAAGGGTGAAAAATAATATTATAATAATATTAAATTACCCTTAAACTTGTCCTAACCATATTGGATGATAAATTTCCGACCATGGGAATCCTTAGGTTGATTTTGGGACCCCATGGAGCCACATGAGAGTGATAATGACACTTTATATCAATTAATTTAAAGTAAGGATAAAAATAACATAAACATGAATCTTTTTAGTAAAACAATTTTTATATAGGGTTATATAAGTTATCTCTTAGACTATAAATATTATTTGGAAATATAAAACAATTTCCTACATCATTGTATTTTATTTATAATTTTTAGGCATTAAATAAACAAATTTAATTATGACACAATGTTGATGCAATAATTACTTCATTAATAAAGGATTAAAATAAATGATATTATAAATATTAAAATTAATTTATTTTGAACCTTTTTATGCCATAAAATAATTTTATAGATTAGGATGACTTGTTATATTTTAATTAATAAATTTTTTTCTAAATAATCAAGTTTGTTTGGATTTTTTTAAAAGTCATGATTTGAATAGTATTAAAATTGACAAAAAAGAGTTTTTAAATCAATCAAAATTTTATTTGATGATAAAATAGTCTTAAAAATATAATATTCTTCCAAATGACATATATTATGTTAATAATTTCATTAATTATCCATTTTGGGTCTCTTGGAATTTTATTGTAAATATATTAACCATATAGTATGAATATATAACAGGACATGTTAAAAGCTATATAAGATAACAACGGTTTAAATAAAAAATATAAGGATTAAAAAATATCTAAAACCTATCCAATTATTATTTTATTATTTTATTTCGACTTAGATACACCTTATATTCAAATTACATAATTTTTGGACATTTATAAACTGAAAATCATTATATAATAAAATAATATTTTCAAACATTCCTAAAGAGCCCCTCCTCCCCCTTATAAAACTCCATCACCACTAACTATTAATCACACCTCTCAATACCACTTTTATCATAAAAACTCAACCCAAATAATCTCTCAATATCCCTATATTTCTCATAGAAGCCTTACCTTAGGAAGAAAGCACTTCAAGAAAGCCTTTTGGTTCAAACCAAAGGGAATTACCCGATTTAAAGGTAACGTCTTCCATCAAGTTCTCTTCTTTTATTTTACTTATTCACTCCCTATGATCTTATTATTATTTATTTACATAAAAACAATAGTATCCTAAATAAACTATGTTTTTATGATAATTATTGAAACTAAACTTACATACACCTCCATCTAATGGATTCAAACATACTGTTTCTGTGTATGACGAACTGCTGCCTCACGAAACGATGGTTGTTCGATTATCTCTTACCGCCTCTCATGGTGAAAATTATGATGAAACTATATTTTTATTTGATGTATATGATATTTATATTGTCTCTATACTTCTTTATTTTTCATTTATAGCATACATTTTTTTTATAAGGGGTAAATATAATAATTTCATTTGGGGAAGTGCGGACTACCGCCCCCTCAAAGTGATATGAATCATTCATACCATATGTGTGACGTATAAATGATAGATTTAATGAAATTATATATGATATTATACTATAATTATAATATACCTAAGTACCATTAAGTTTTAATTCCATTAAAATATGAAATAGAAATGAAAGTAGCGTTCATGCGTACGTACGACTTACAATCTCCATGAATGGTGCATTTCATTTCTTATCTCTAAATGTTATGTACTTTCATAAATACATATATATAATGGATATATATGATATATATGATATCTAAATCATGAATATCATTCTAGAGATACTGTAATTTTGACCACATGGACAAATTGTAATTATAAGAAGTTCATTTTTGACTCAAGTACCAAATATCAACAAAACGACCATTATTAACTTAAATGATTATATAATGTTTATAACATGGTAATAAGTGATATAAAAGGAATAATAAACCTGAAAATGGTTCTTAAGTAAGTAGAAATTAACTTTAGTTTATTATTTAGGATATTAAAGAACTAACAGGTCAAGTCGGACATGAGGTAAGGGACTTCGTCTCAATCTTCTTTCATTAAGGCATATTTTGATTTATACATGACTTTATTTTATATGGTTTATAAAACACTTTGAATTTTTATTTTATTCAAAGGGAATATTTTTTTATGTATCTTTTTACTAGATGAAAAAGGGAATGTTTATTTTTAATATAAGCTTTAACAATGACCTTTCCACCGCCATGAGTATTATTTGATATTTGGATTCATTAACAAGCCATAATGATTATAAAAGGAAAATAAATACCATTAACCCTTTTTAAGTATTTTGGTATTGAAAATGGTTTTGAGAAAGTATTGATTATATCAATATCATGAAATGATATACTGTGACTGCAATATGGAAATTCTATCTTTCTTTTATGCATGTTTTATGGGTTATGATTATGTTATGGTTCTCGGGAATTGTTTACGTATATGGGTGGTTCTGTGATAAACATAGGCGGGTGAGCCTGATATAACTCTCCAATGCATTGGGTAACATGACGAAGGTAAATGTTAATGTTTCTCCTAAGAGATTTAGGAAATATACTATGATGGGTATTCCAAATGTAACTCCCTATGTAGATGTGATAACTACAATGTAAGTATGTTATAGATGCCACAAGTTACCTTTATGTTTTTTTATTTCTATATGTTATTCATAAATCATATGATTTCATGAGGTATGTTAAAGACCTTATGCTTGGTATGTATTGATGGAATAATGTTTTATTTCTTTATTTTATAATCCTTACTGAGATTTTTATGCTCATCCCAAGTTTTTGAAATGTTTTTCACAGGACATAAAGATGAATAGGTTCAAGAATGAGATCAAGGAAAAGTCATACTGTCTAAAACACGGAACAAGACATGACTCTTTTTTTCAAGAGTTTTTATTTTATGAAAAAATGGATACTTAGTATAAGTATCCAATTTTTAATATTTTAGATGTAATGTAATATTTATGGCCTAATTATTTAAAACTCTAAACCTAAAAATATCCACAATGTGAATTATTAACTTAATTCAAGATTATGTATTGTTTAAGGCCGGGTCCTTATACTACCACCTCAATGAAGTGATGTATTTCATTTTCCATCACCGCCTCTCATGGAAGGTAAAATAGATGGATTCAATTAATATATATGATATGCATAACATAATTATTTTTTTAATATAGAAAATTGTATAATTTATTTCCCTCTCATCCATTGTAAAAAGGAAATGTCACTTAGGGGTAACTACCACCTCCAAGAAGTGATGTAATTTATTTTTCATAACTGCCTTACATGGATGGTTATAAAAGTGTAGTTTGTATATATATATATATATGATATATATTAAATTATTAAAATTATATAAGTGTTGAAATAATGAAAATTGTGCAAGGATCATAACCATTGAATTAAGACATGTATAAGAAAGGAAATAGTTAACACCTAAATAATTAGTTTTAATAAAGAATTATGTGTACATGAGAAAAAAATAAGTTATCATACATGGATAAAAAGAAGTTATAAATAAAAAATATCTAGTAATATATATATATATATAAAAGATATTATATAGATGAAAAATAAATATAATTTTATGATATAAGAGGTTATAATGCGTTTAACCAAGTGGGAATCCAGGTAATGGTTTATGTTACAATCTCACTTTTTATCAGGATTATTTATGATTCAATTTTATATTAGGAAAAAGTGTATGTTATTTCAGTACTAAACATCATCTATTTTATTATCCTATATATATTTTTGGGGTTTTCATGTATTATTTCCATTTTACCTCTTGTTGGTACTCAAAACCACCAAAATAATGGTTTTTAAGAAAATCTAAACTTATTATTCTTTTTTTTGTTGGGAATAATCATCTTCCAAATATATATTATTTATTTTTATTCAAGTATAATATTTATATAATTAAATTATTTACTAAGGTCTATTTTAGTTAAATTTTAATTTCTATTCAAATTTCTAAAAGGAATATTTTTATTATTTTCCATAAAAGTCAATTTTGAATTTTTCTAAAAGCGAGAAAAAATGTTTTTTAACGTTTACCACATGAAGTAATTTTACCACCATCATGGATATTATTAATTATAAATATTTCTATATAATTTTTCATTTTTTATCCAATAAAATACTAATTCCCATTATTTTCATAATTTTTAGTTTTAAATTTTTTTAAAAATTAAAGGATATTTGATCTTATTTTCAAATAAACTCTCTAATGTATTTATTATTGTGATTTAAATATATTGAAATATATTTTAAATATTATTTTGATCAACTAAGTTTATAAACTAATTATACCATCCACCATATTTATCTATATGGATTATGATAATATTTTTTTTATTTATTGACTTGGAAAAATATTAATATTTGGTATGGTAGTTTTCAAATAAAAATGTCTATTATAAGTAATTTTGATTATGTATTATATATATTATTTACTAATTTCATATGATGAATACATTGGGCTTAGTAATTTTGAGGTGAGGCACAATATTATATATCCTATTGATGCATTAGTAAGTCTCATAAAATTAAATAACTTGAGTATTTGGTGTATGACTTGCCTATTTTTATATGATGTATCGGCATGTGGCCTTAGAAATATGATTATGATCTCTTATATTATGAATTATATAATTATGAAACCATTTCTTCATATCCTTATGATTATTTATATTATTGTGTCATCCATGGATATATTTTTCTTTCATGTTATTATTTATATGACATATTTGACTATTGTTTATCTCTATCATATTATAAATTCCTTATTTATTCTATGATAGATTTCATTGTAAACTTTACCTTACTAAAAATCTGATATCACCCCTTTATTTTATTTCTTATCCCCAAGGATACTAAAATGGAAATATGAATTATCTTTAGGGATATACTAGAAGAAATAATAAATTTATCATTGGAATTTAAGTTATATTTCATGTTTTATAATGTTATTTGAGAATCATGTAAGTATTTAGTCTCTCAAGACTACTAAACTATTTGATACCATGTGATATAATCTATTTTATCTTGTGAAATGTAATATTGTATACACTGGATTTGAGTTACTAGAGTTTGGGTTTTTTTTATAATTGGTATTAGATTAATTTTAGTAGAAACCTTGAGAACTCTCTCTAGAATAACATAATAAATTATAATGAGAACATTATGAAAATACATAATATTTTTAAGAAACTCTAATAGAATATTTTTTATACATTGTAATTGTATTCTATGATTCAATTTTCATGGTGTTATGAGTTAATCATATATATTCGATTATTTAGAAATGGTTCCTAAATGAAGGAATAAAAACTATATTAACACCCGTAACCTATGTAGGTATTTTACACATGATCAATTAATTGATTATAGTTCTAGAGATGAGTGGATTATAACTATATTTTGTTAGTTGACTTAAGTAATGACCAATAACCATCCTCATATAGAGAAATATGATGATCCCCAACATGGTGAAATAATGTTGGACTACTTCATGTGATATTTACCTATATAATTTAATGGTTCTACTAATCCATTAATAGATAAGTAATGGATCAAGTCCTTGGAGAAGAAATTTCTCACTTTTTAAGCAGTGAAAGGGAAATGGATATCATGATAGTTTATTGTCTAAAGGGAGATGCTAATCAATGGTTGTCATTGATACAAAATAAAAAAAGATGGAAGAGATATAGAGTTTAGAATGGATGAATTTTAAATAGATATTATTTAAAAAATATACTCCTTATGAGAAATAAGATGATATGGAAAGACAATTCCCCAATATAATAAAAAATAAAGAGTTAAATTTTATTGAATATGAACCAACTTGTTTTTTGGTGAATAGTAACATACCCTTATGAATAGTAATATGAATAGTAATATGACCCCAATGAATAGTAAATTGTATTATATTTTTATTTTCAGAAGGATTTAAGATAACAACATCTTGGTTAATTTTTTAATGTTATATAAAAGCAGTTATAGTTTATAAATTTTTAATTTTTGAATTAAGTATGATTTTATTTAAAATTTTAAAAAATAATATTTAGAAAATTATTTCCGAAAAATGGATTTTATTTTTAAATTCTAAACATTGATAAATGATAAGGGTGAATTTTGGGGATTTTTTTGAAATAGTTGATTTTTTGGTGAATAGTAAAAAAAAATACAATTTTGAGTTTCGGTGTGTTAATGACATCATTAATGATGTAATAATGATGTAATAAATCTGGTCAACTTGTGTATAGTTAAATAATATTTGAGGTGTCTCAAGTGGCTAACAACATGGGAAATTACCATGGCAAAGCCCATGGTTTTGCAAGTACCACTAACGAGGTGTCCCTTGAAAATTATTAAAATAATCCCTCAATTTTTCTATAAATACCAACCCATTCCTTTATTAAATTAATTCCCAATTCTTTCTCAACAAATCTATGGCCTCTATACCTCCCTAGTAGTCCTCCCAAGGTTTCCTCAATCCCACATGGTCCCAACCTTTATGTTCTAGGAGTTACTCTACAAGGTCAGAAAATTATCAATTTCTTTCTTTTTCATTGAAGTCCTCTTTTATGTGGTATAATTTTATAATTCCCATAACATGTCCTTATTTTATTATTATTATTTATCTATTCAATATTATGTTTTATTTTTTAATGGGTGACCCTTCTCGCCTCTTTTTTTAATGTTTTCTAAAACTATGTTGCATAGCCGTTAGGTGGCCAAATATTTTTAAGGGAATTCTTAACCTGATTTCCATCCCTTGGGTTAACCTTGTTATTCATTATTTATGTGGTATTTAAATATTTTTTTGTGATGAATTATGATTATAATATGTTGAATTATGTGTATTTATAGAGTATATACATATTCCATCCACTCTATTAAGTCTCACTTGAATTATACGATATTTCTAAGGGGCTTTTCCTTTAAAATCTTTTTTTAAACTCTAATTTACAACATTAAAAAGCAATGTTTTTATGAAATTATTCATGTTTTATGATTATGTTATAGTTATTGGGAATTTTTCATGATTAAGGGTGGGACCTATATCTCCCTTCAATGCATTGGGTGTATGTAAGTTGGAGGTCGGTCGTATGGTTACTCCAAGTGTAACTGCGATGGTTACACAAATTGTAAGGTAGCTGTGATGGTTACAAATTATAAGGTAGCTGAGAGGGTTACAAGATTATGTAATTAATTCCCTAAGATAACTTTATGATTATATTTATGTTCTCATGTTTGTGTGGATCTTGTGTAAATATCATGTTTCACAAAGTAAGTATATATGGGTGAAAATCATGTCTTTTTGAAAATATTTTCATACGTTACAAGTATTCATGGACTAATGTGCTCTTTTATTATTTTACATCCCTCAATGAGATTTTTGGTTATCATCCCATGTTTTTAAATGATTTTCACAGGTCATAAGTATGTGTAAGACAAAGAAGGAATCCAAGTTAAATTTTTGAAGAATTGTCAAAGAAATCATGCTTTAACCTTTAATGTTTTATATTTTAAAAAAATGGGAACTGTTTTTATGGTATTCACTCTGTAAAAATGTATAAGGTTATGAATGTATTATGTACCAATTCTATAAATCTCTATAATTTAAATGATCCTTAATGTAAAATGAAATGTTTTCTTGTCTAAAATAAATATTATGTAATGTAATAAGGATGGGTCGTTATAGTTGGTATCAGAGGATGATTTAGATAACTTTAGGGGTTAGGATGATGTTAAAAGAATACCGTAAAATATATTTACCCTATTATTAATTTGAAATGTTATAGAATTTAAAGATTACCATGTTTCTTCATCTCATATATGTTTTTTCAGAATGGTTTTCCATAGAATAAACATGGAAGCTGAAGAGGAGAGGCACCAAAAGAAGGAAATCCTTCTGAATCTACAACTTGGATTGGTAGGGATTGGAATAGAGAAGTTTGTGATTGTAATGGATCAGCTTACACAAGCAATAAATGGTGGTGGAATCCATGCAAGAGAACAACCAGAGGTACCACAACAGAACATGACAATAGTGGAACATTTTATGAGACAACAACCTCCTGCTTTCAATGGATCTTTTTGACCTAGTAGTAGCTGAAGATTGGATTAAAGCCTTTGAATATATATTAGATGTTATGAGATGTTCAAATAATCAAAAGGTAAGTCTTTCCATTTATCATTTTGAAGTTGAAGATGATCAGTGGTGGTCAATGTTAAAAAATATCAATGATAGAGAGGATATTCATTTCTTAGAGTGGAATGAATTTAATAGTATTTTCCTTGAAAAATATTTTCTTAAGGTGGTGTGACTTAGAATGGAGAAGCAATTACTTGAATTGAAGAAAAAGGAGGAAGATTTAGTAGCTGTGTATAAAGAAAAATTCACCTAACTGGTGAGGTATGCTCCAAATATTATTCCAGATCTTGATAGCAAAATCAACCGCTTTTACTCTGAATTTAATCCAAGGTATTAAAGGGCATTGGCCTCCTGTGAATTCAAAAGTTATGAGAAACTTGTTCGATGTACTGAGAGGGTAGAGATAGAGTTTTTTGATGATAATATGCATTTTGGAAATAATAAGAAGAAAAGTACTAGATGGTAAGTGATGGTTAAGAATTAACCAAATAAATATGGTGGTAAGAAAATACAATTTCCGGTTTGTGAAAAGTGTGGCAAAAAACACCAAAGGAAATGTCTTAGAAAACTGGGAAGTGTTTTAAATGTGGTATGTTTGGACATATGGTGTGATATTGTAATGAAAATGATCCTAAGAAAAATCCTAATAAGCAAACTATAAAGTTTTTTAAATGTGGTGAGATGGGTCACTATGAAAATGTCTACCCAAAGAGAGATCCAAATGATGAAAAGAATCCAGACTATAAGCAGAAAGGTGTAGTGAGATCCTTTGTGACTACGTTAGCAAATGTCGGTCTATCCAATGAAGTTGTATCGGGTAATTTTTTTGTTTACTGAAATTTTTCTAAAGTTTTGTTTGATACAGGGTCTACACATTCTTTCATCTCTGAAAAAATTTCAGGAAAATTGGAAATATCACCTCAATAAATGAAACCACAAATTGTTGTTAAAACACTAGGGGGGAATATTATAGAAGAGAGGAATTATTAGAATATTTATATTGTGGTGTGTGGAAATACATTACCTATGATCCTTGTTGTTTTTCCCTTAGTCGAGTTTGATGTTATTCTGGTAATGGATTGGCTTTCTGTTTATCATGCTAAGATTGACTATAGAGAAAAAGAAGTTGTTTTTTAGAAAGAGATTCAGTTTGTATACAATAATGGACCCATAAAATTAATAACATATTAGAAAGATGAGAAACTATTTAAAGATAAAAATTAAAGTTATCTTGCTCATATTGTTTAAAATAAGGGAACTGTTTAGATTAATGATGTTCATGTGGTAAATATATACCTTGATGTTTTTCATGATGAGTTACCTGGTGTCATACCTAATAGGTAAGTCAAATTCACAATTGACTTAGTTCCTGATGCTAATCCAATTTCAAAACCCTCATATCATATGACACAAATAGAACTTCTTGAATTAAAAAATTAGTTGCAAGATTTTCTTGATAAAGGATTCATTCATCCTAGAACTTCACCATGGGGAGCTCTTGTTTTGTTTGTTAAAAAGAAATATGGTTTCATGATAATTTTCATTGATTATAGAGCTTTGAATAATATCACTATTAAAAAAAATTATCCTTTACCTCACATCGATGACTTGTTAGATCAGATCTAGGGAGCTCAGTACTTTTCAACGATTGACATGAGATCTAAATACCATCAACTACAGGTGAAGAAGGATGACATCCAAAAAAAATCCTTTCGTACTAGATATGGACATTATGAATCTGTGGTTATACCATTTGGGTTAACTAATGCACCTACTATATTCATGAATCTTATGAATATAATATTTCAAGAGTTCTTGGATAAGTTTTCGGTTGTTTTTATTGATGAAATTATGGTATTTTCTGAAAATAAAAAGGAGTATGAAAAACATCTAAGGGATGTTTTACAAACCTTAAAATAAAAGAAACTGTATGAAAAATTCAGTAAGTGTGATTTTTGGTTACAACATATTTCTTTTCTTGGGAACATTATAAATAAGGATGGAATAACATTTGATCCTGCTAAAAACAAAGTAGTGGATGAATGGACAAGACCTACAAATGTTACAGATATTTGTAGTTTTCTTCGATTGGTAGGTTATTACTGATGGTTTGTTAATAACTTTTCATGGTTATCTAGCCCAATAAGTAAGTTATTATGAACAGTGGTTAAATTTGTTTGGACAAAAGAATGTGATGTTTATTTTCCATAACTGAAGAAGAGATTAGTGAATGCCCCAGTTTTGGCCTTGCCTTCTTTAAATGGTGAGTTTATCATCTACAATGATGATTATTTGAAGGGACTTGGTTGTGTTTTGATGCAGAATGACCAGATAATTTATTATTCTTCAAGAAAACATAAACCTCATGAGTTAAATTATCCCATGCATGATTTGGAATTAGTAGCTGTGGTTTTTTCTTTGAAAATTTTGAGGCCTCATTTATACCGAGCCAAATTTCAAATATATACTGACCATAAAAGTTTGAAATAAATATTCACTCAGAAGGAATTAATTATAAGGTAGAAAATATTTCTAGAACTGATAAAGGATTATGATTGCACGATCAATTACTATCCTAGAAAAGAAAACAAAGTGGTAGATGCCTTGAGTCGAAAACATCATGCATCATTATCCATGTTACGTCTGGAACATGATCCCCTGATTAATAATTTGATGATTTTTTTCTTATAAGTTATTGGTATAGAGAATACATCAGTTTTGTCTTAGGTTTCAGTGTAGTTATCATTATTAGACAGAATTAACCAAGTGCAGAAGGAATACCATAAGCTACAGAAAAAGGTAGAATTGGTTAAAATGGGTTAGTTGCCTGAATTTAATCTTGATAAAGATGGTGTTTTAAGATTTGTAAAAAGGTTGTGTGTGCCTTGGGATTCCCAATTAAAGAAATAATTTTTGTGTGAAGCTCATAGTTCTCCATTTTCAGTTCATCCATGCAGTACTAAGATATACAGAGTCCTTTGGGAGTATTATTGGTGGGATGGAATGAAAAGAGATATCGATAATTTTACCATGAAATGTTTTACATGTCAACATGTTAATATAGAGTGATAGTTACCAAAAGGGATGCTTAAACCTTTACCAATTATAGAGTGGAAATGGGAGAATGTATCCATGGAATTTGTGGTGGGACTACCAAAGAATTATCGAGTTAACAATTCAATTTGGGTTATTGTTGATAGGTTGAAAAAATCTACACATTTTCTTTCTATTCAAGATACAATGTATTTGGATCATCTTTATCGACTGTACCTAAAGGATATTTTCAGGTTACAGGGAGTTCCTATTTCCATTGTATCTGATTGGGATCCTAGGTTCAATTATAACTTTTGGAAGGGACATCAGAAGTCATTGGACACATAATTAAATTTCAGTACAACTTTTCATCCTCAATCGGATGGGAAGTTAGAACAAACGATTCGAAATTAGGAGGATATTCTTCGAGCTTGTTCAATGGACTACCAAGGAAGTTGGGATCATCATATTTCTTTAGTTGAAGTTTCTTATAATAACAATTTTCATTCCGATATACAGATGGAACCTTTTGAGGCACTATATGGGAAGCGGTGTCAGACTCCAGTGTTTTGGGATGAAGTCGGTGAATGAAAGTTTATGGGTCCAGAATTAGTAGAAGAAGTGGCTAAGAAATTGAAGATGATCCAACATCACATGAGGAAATCTCAGAGCAGGCAGAAAAGTTATGCAGATAAAAGAAGGGAAGACTTCTCTTTCAAGGTAGGTTACCATGTTTTCCTTAAAATCTCTCATTGGAAAAGTTTTATGTGTTTCAGTAAGAAAGGGAAGTTAAGTCTGTAGTTCATCAGACCTTGTGAAGTCTTAGATAAAGTTGGAACAATTGCATACCAAGTAGCTTTGCCTTTGAGTTTGTCTTAGGTACACAATTTTTTTTCATGTTTCTATGTTGAGGAAGTATGTTCCAGATTCATCCCATGTCTTGAACCCAGAAGCAGTTCCACTAGAAGAGAACATTTCTTATGAAGAGAAACCAGTTTAGATTCTTTTTTAAAGGGAAAAGGTATTGCAGAATAAGGTAATCCACTAGGTAAACGCTTTGTGGAGAAACCACATGGTAGAAGAAGCAAAATGGGAGTCTAAAAATGCTATGAGGGAAATATACCCTCAATTGTTTAATGAGTAAATAAAATTACGAGGACGCAATTTCTAGAATGTGTGGATAATGTAACACCGAAATATTTTAAAAATAAATTGAATCCTTGAAACTTTTTTTAGGTAGATATTTATAACTATCCTTTAAACATAATTTAGCATCTTTTATGTTTTTAATTTCAAAAAACAATCATCTATAATTGTGTTCAGTAAGTTATTTAGAGTCTAATGGAACCAACATGTATTTTTAGTGAATAGTAACATACCCTTATGAATAGTAATATGAATAGTAATATGAACCTAATGAATAGTAAATTATATTATTATTTTATTTTCTTAAGTATTTTATATAATTACATCTTGATTAATTTTTCAATGTGATATAAAAGTAGTTATTGTTTTAAAATTATTAATTTTTGAATTAAGTATGATTTTATTTAAAAATTAAATTAATAATATTTAAAAAATCATTTTCAAAAAAATCGATTTCATTTTTGAATTCTAAACATTGATAAATGGTTAGTGTGAATTTTGGGGATTTTTATGAAACAATTGATTTTTTGGTGAATAGTAAAAAATACACTTTCGAGTTTCGGTGGGTTAATGAAATCATTTATGATGTTATAATGATGTAATAAATCTGGTTGACTTGTGTAAATTTAAATAATATGTGACATGCCCCAATTGTCTAATACCATTGGAAAATACCATGGGCAAGCCCATGGTTTTTCAAGTACCACTAATGAGGTGTCCCTTTGAAATTATTAAAATAATCCCTCACTTTTTCTATAAATACCAAATCATTCCTTCATTAAATTCATTACTAATTCTTCCAAAACAAATATCTGGCATCCTTACCTCCCTAGTATTCCTCCTAATGTTTCATAAATCCCCCAAGGTCCCAAACTTCAAGTTCTATGAGTTACTCTACAAGGTAAGAAAATTATCATTTTTTTCTTTTCCATTAAAGTTATCTTTTATGTGGTATAACTTTCAAGTTTCCATACCATGTTCTTATTTACTTCTTATTATTGATATATTATATATTATGTTTCATTTATATATGGGCGACCCTTGTCCCCTCTCTTTTTTATATTTTCTAAAACCATGTTGCATAGTCGTTAGGCTGCCGATTTTTTGTAAGGGAATTCATAAACCGATTTTCATCCATTGGGTTAACCTTATTATTCATTATTTATGTTGTATTTAAATTGTTTGTGTAATGAATTATAATTACAATATGTTTAATTATGTGTATTTTTAGAATATATACATATTAAATCCACTCTATTAAGTCTCACTTTAATTATATGACATTTCTAAGGGGCTTTTCCTTTTAAATCTTTTTTAAAACTCCATTTTACAACATTCAAAAGAAACATTTTTATGAAGTTATTCATGTTGTATGATTATTTTCTAGTTCATTGGAATTATTTATGATATAGGGTGGGACCTATATCTCCCTCCAATGAATTTTGTATGTGTAAGTTGGAGGTTGTTCGTATGGTTACTCCAAGTGTAACTGTGATGGTTACATAAATTGTAAGGTAGCCATGATGATTACAAATTATATGGCAGCCGAGAGGGTTACAAGATTATGTAAGTAATTTTCTTAATATACCTTTATGATTATATTTATGTTCTCAAGTTTGTTTGGATATTGTGTAAATCTCATGTTTGACAAAGTAAGTATATATTGGTGACAATCATGTCTTTTTTAAAATGTTTTCATATGTTACAAGTATTCATGGACTAATGCGATCTTTTATTCTTTTACATACCTTACTAAGATTTTTTGTGCTCATACTAAGACTTTTTAAATGATTTTTATAGGTCATAAGGATGTGTAATACAAATAAGGAAGCCAAGTTAAATTTTTGATGAATTGTCAAAGAAATCATGTTTTAGGCTTTAATGTTTTATATTTTGAAAAAATGGAAATTGTTTTTATGGTATCCACTTTGTAACAATGTGTAAGGTTATGAATGTATTATGTCCCAATTCTATAAAGCTATAAACTTGAAAAGGTCCTCAATGTAAAAGGAAATTATTTCTTTTCTAAAATCAATATTATGTAATGTAATAAGGCTGGGTCCATATACCACTGATGGAGTAGGCCCAAAACCCATCCCCTGTGCATGTTCAGGATTATCCTTCACTAAAAAAATTCCAACTACATCATTTAGGGAAACTAATAATGATTGTGAAGGGTTTTCATCCCATAATTCTTGAATTTTAACCTGTCAATACAAAAATATTAGAAATTTGTTTTTAAAATATATGAAATTCATAATTTTAGGAAATTAATACATTTTACATTAATATTTATTGTTATTTATTTACTATAAAAAATAATAAAAATTATATTATAACAAAAAAAAGATTTAAACCCAATTAATTGGGTCCAACTATATGTATTAAACGACATAAAATTGGCATTTTTTGATCCATGTTTGTGGTCCCATTTAATTGGGTTTAAGGATTATTAGTTTTTATAATATGTTTTTCATTATTATGTTTTTATAGTAATGAAATAATAAAAAATGGTAATGAAAAATACATAATCCAATATCTCTGGTAGGGTCATTTACAAAACTGCCATCAAGTTTCTTATACACTTTAAAGAACATCTATGTTCAGCCAAAATAGTGACATAATTCATTAGCCTTTTTTTAAAATATAAACAATTTAGAAAAAACCTTGAGTAATAATAAAATGATATAAATAATAATGAATAAAATACAAAACAAAAATTTCCTTTTTCTCAAAAAAACTTTGAGACCCAGTGAGGCGAGGAATGAATTGCTTCTCACGATTCACAATATTTTTAGATAATTCCTAAACAAATAGAAACATTAATAAAAATTATAATTTTATTGTATTTATGATAGTAAGATACTGTAAAATATGTAATTGCCTCATGATATGCATATCTATTGACATAATAAAAGTGATTCCATTTTTCACAAGAAATGCCTTCAGGAACTTTCTCATACATCAGTGAGAATCTTATATAAGTGTCATTAAACTCATTCCATAATCTCCATTTAAAATCTATACCTTTATTTCCCAATGTTTTCAAATACCATGGTATTGATATAGAGTCAAGGATATCAAAATGAAAAAACATCTAGAAATAGAAAACATGACACTTTATAAGTGTTTTAAATATTTTACTCATGTCTTTTAAATTAGTTATCAATGAATATTAAATTAATATTACCATTACTTGAGTATTAAAGACCTTATTTTTCCAACCATTAGGAATATGCCTCCAATCATTATAATTAATAGGAAATATCACCATCTTGCAAGAAATCTACCCAAGAATCTTCCCATAGATTCTGAAAGCGTCACCGGTAGGCCCCCCAAACTCATAAAATGGAATGATAATCTTTATGTCCTTCAGGTCCCATACATCTACCATGTTCATATTTTTATCCCATGTACGGTTGTATTTATTTTTTTGAAAAATTCATTAAATAATTAATAGAATTTATATTTTTTTTAACAAATCATATACATACCAATAACGGTAGCTCACCAATATCCCCTAGATACACTACTGAAAAAATAACCTATACCCATGGTTCAAAAACCATGTGTATAACATCCAAAACTGTGGGAACATGCTATTCCCATGGTTTTGGGAACCGTGGGCAACTGAGGTGTCAGAATAGGTCCCCAACCTATACCCATGGGTTTTCCAAACCATGGGGATAGATTTTTTGCCACCGTGCCAAAGCCTCCTACCCTATTGCATGCGGTCAAAAACTTATACCCATAGTTTTCAAACCATGGGTATATATTTTTGTACAAAAAATAAGCAACATATGTTGAACCTGCGACCTATATTTTTAACTCGGTGATCCTGACCACTCAAGATGCGTAACTTACATGTATATTTATCTATATTTTGTTAAATATATTAATTGGCATCCCTATTTGAAAAACAAACATCCAGTGGGTTTATATCCTTCATCTTTATCTTCATTAATCCCACACCTAACCAACTAATCCGGCTCAGTTTGATTTTAATATACCTTTATTTATTTTAATATATTAAAATTTCTACCTATATTATAAAAAAACGGCCAGTGAGTTTTTGAGCCTACAACAATAGCGAACCATATACAAAGCCTAACCAACTAACCTATGAATCTTTTATGTTTTTATATATATATTTATGTAAATATATTAATCAGAACCATGAGTATAGTAGGGAAAACCATGGGGATAGGTTTTCCAACCAAATATTTTTTGTGTCCCGCGGAATTTGTTTTCCACCATAATTCGGGAATGATATACCCACGGGTTTAAAAAACCATGGGTATAGGTCTTCAAACAAAATACTATACCCATGGTTTTTCCAAAACCATGGGTATAGGTCTTGAAAAAAATTCCTATGCCCACTGTTTTGAACAAAACCGTGGGTATAGATTTTCTTTTCCCCATAGTTTTCCAAAACCGTGGGTATAGGTGACCTATACCCACAGTTTTGGAAAACCGTGGGTATAGGTTCTTATATTACCCCTATACCCACGATTTTTAAAAACCTTGGGTATAGGGGTGCCCTACCCCCATGGTTTTGGGCAAAACCATGGCTATATGGAAATTTTATAGTAGTGATAGAAGGGTGACCAACTACTCCATCACTAGAGTTGAATCAGGTGGTGGTCTACCACTAACATATATGGAAATGGATGAATCACAAGTAGTATCAGGAAAAAAAATCAATAGGATCCAAAAAATATGAAAGTAGTGGTGGCGTGCTTCGAGATATTGATCAGATAGGATCCTGAATTTTTTTATTCTCATCATTCATGCATTTCAAATGGTTAGGTTATACTAAATGTATGAAAAATGGAAAACTAAAATATTTTTATAAAAAAATAAAAAAATGTATATATGTAAAAAACATTTATCAATGATATATTGTAATATATTTTCATTATGAATTTATACATTAAATTATCTTCATATTAATTATCTTTATTTTAATCAACTTCCATTGTGATAATTCCTTCATTTTCACCCTCTCTTCCTAGTTCTACTATTTCGATATTGTTAGGAAAAAACTGTTCAATGTTTTGCGGTTGATGAGGTTTACTGTCACAAAGCTCTAATTGATCTTCATCACACATATAATATAAGTCTCTCTACTTTAATTGTGAAAAAAATCTCAGACCTTATTGTATTTCATCATCCATATAATAAATCTTCTTCTATTATAAAGCCAAGATAAATGGATAATACTTCTCACTCTCACCTATTTCCGTCAAGTGAGATAAGTTTATAAAAGTAAAATGTAATGAATCTTTCATTATACCTATAACGACCCAAAGTTTTTCAATGGAAAATTCCCTTCTTATATTTATGTCATAAAAACACAAAATAATGAACTACTAAGTTATAAGTGACCTTTAAACATAATTTTTTCACACCAATGTTTGGAATTTTTAAAATCCAACATACACGGCTGTGTTCAAGATGATTTTTGGAGTCTAATGAAACAAAAATAATTTTTTTTGAATAGTAACCTACCTTTATGAATAGTAATATGACCCTTATGAATATTATATAAGAGGAACATTACCTATGAATAATAAAATAAAATTTAGACATCTTAGAAAGTGACAATTTGTCCTTATTAAACGTTTTTGGTATTTTATAAGTCATAAATAAATAATTATAATTAATTAATTAATTTAAAAGAATATTTATTTTCCTGTAATTTATTAATAAATTATTTAATCAATGTCTAATAGTTTTTAGATAATTTTATAAGACCCTACGTAATTTTTGAAAGAACTATAAAATCAGTTTTAATCTTAAAAACTGTTTTTTAAAGTAAATTATGATTTTATTTAAATATTAAATTAATAATATTTGGAAAATTATTTTTGAAAAATGGACTTCATTTTTGGATTCTACACATCGAAAAATGGTTGGGATAATTTTTGGGATTTTTCTGAGAAACTTGAATTTTTGTTGAATAGTAGAATACATTAATTTACCATATAAATACATTTTAATTAAAACCCACTATTCCTGACATCACAAGTGATATAAGCACCCAAATCCCGAACTCACATGTCTTATTTACTATTATTAGTCATCCAAGACTCACTATTCATTGTCTTTGGTGAAATTAATAAACTAATCAATTTTATATTAAGGAAACCCCTCTCCCCTCCACTATAAAAGCCACCCTTCACTCCTTCTTTTCCTCACACCTCTCAAGCACGAAGCCTTCTCTATACTCGGCCCAAAAATCTTCCCTAGGACCTCCCCCACGTCCAAAAGATTCTCGTCTCATCAAAAGACCAGGCCTATCTTCCTTAAGGAGGATCTCAAGAGGAAGATTCTAGAGGTAATTTCTCTCTCTCTTCTCCTTTAATTTCCATTCAAGTTCAAGTTCCTTTCTTGATCTATCCCCACCTATATTCATCCAAATTGTTTTGTAAATCTAGTATTATACATATAATATAATTTTTATGATTCTAATATCACCCCACACCCTTTCTCTCTTCCTTTTATTTTATTAAAGAGAACGTTGTTCATGAGGTGTTAATTTATCACCTTCAAAAACGACATGCTCTCTTCTTCCATTTCTACCCTTAGATCTGGTCATGAAACCATTTTTATGGTTGAACCAGAATATTTTATATGTATTATGTTCTATTTTAAGTTCTGGAAATAACCTATGGCAAAATTACTAAGTTAAATGTTAAAACAAGTTCGTTGTGATCCAAAAACCGCCCAAATTAACCCAAATAACCATCATTAAATTCTTATCTAATGATTCAACCACATGGATCTAATAAAATTCATTATAAAAATAATTAAAGCTCCTTTAATATCACTAATAACATGTAATATAATTTCTGGATGTTTACCCATGACCTACCAGAACTTCAATTTAAGAATACAAGTGGACCGCTCAAGAAAACCATAAAAATAGACATCCCCGAACAATGTTTTTTAAACTCTATAAGTCATCCATAGGTACATAATATGAAATAATGAAACCATAATGAACACTATTAATGTATAAAAGGTTCTATAATTTCTAATTAATGAATATAATGTCATTATACAGGACATTAAAGAGAATGAGGCATTCAGGTACAAGGTAAGGGGAAATCTCGAACCCAATTTTTCTTCCTTCGAGTTCTCCCTCTTTCACTCCATTTTTGATATGGTTACTCCTCAAAGATCATTTTTTAATCATTTAATTTAATTTTATGGGATATACATGTTTTTCACTGGTTTTTATGTCCATCAAAATGTTTTCCAAAAGAACTCTTCTTTCAAGATCTCACCTTTTACCTCTCATTCATGGTTGATGGTTCTTGTATCAAGTATGTTGTTCCCTCTTTCTTTTGGGAACCCAAAGCTTATGAATGTGTTATTATGATATGAAACCCATTCCATTCCATGGGTTATTTATTTACATGTTTGATATGTGTTCTATGTGGAAAGCATGATAATGATAATGTTATGATGTGACGGGTGCGCCCAGAATTATATAGCGCTCCAATGCATTGGGTAAAGTGATGAATCTCATGAGTAAATGTGAAATGATGTGTGAACAAGATGCTAGATTTGTTCACAAGTATGTGTGGTAGTTAACCACTAAGACATGGTGTTTAAGTTTTATGCATTTCCACATTTCAAGTTTATTGTTTATGCTCCTCTCATGTTAATGATCTTTTGCCTACGTCATGATTATGCTCACCCCATGCTATATTGTTCTTATCTATCCTCTTACTGGGCTTCTAGATCACCCCTTTTTATATATATCCTCAGGTGGATACATGTACTAAGGATAGGACAAGTTCCACTAAGAAGCTAGTGAAGAAGAAATTAAATAAATGTTTATGGTTGATGTTGTATTTGTTATGTATGGTCCTAGTTTTCCCAAGACACTAAACCTTTGGATCCTCTATGTGTAAAACTATTATGTTGTTTATCTTTGAAATGATGTAATAGTAATGTAATAAAAGTCCAGGTCACTATAGTTGGTATCAGAGGAAAGGTTTAGTTAATTTGGGGATTAGGATTAGTGAACCCTAGAGAAAACCTACAACATGAGACTAAGTAAAAATATGCACACAAGGATATTTACCTAGGGATCCCATATTTTTTTTTTGGTATAATTGTTCAAATGAATAAGTTATTCATGACTTGTTTATTTATTTTTTGTTCTAACCTTATCTATTTTAGAAAATAGTGGGAACCAGGAGAGGTAATGAAGGAGAAGTACCCTCACCTGTTTGTGTAAAGTGAAATTTTGGGGGCGAAATTTCTTAAGGGGGGAAGAATGTAACGAGCCAATGTTTTTCAATGGAAAATTACCTTCTTATATTTATGTCATAAAAACACAAAATAATGAACTACTAAGTGATAAGTGGCCTTTAAACAAAATTTTGTCACCCCAATGTTTGGAATTTTTAAAATCCAACATACACGGATGTGTTCAAGATGATTTTTGGAGTCTAATGAAACAAAAATAATTTTTTTTTGAATATTAACCTACCCTTATGAATAGTAATATGACCATTATGAATAGTATATAAGAGGAACATTACCTATGAATAATAAAATAAAATTTATACACCTTAGAAAGTGACAATTTGACCTTAGTAAACGTTTTTGGTATTTTATAAGTCATAAATAAATAATTATAATTAATTAATTAATTTAAAATAATATTTATTTTCCTGTAATGTATTCATAAATTATTGAATCAATTTATAATAGTTTTTAGATAATTTTATAAGAACCTACGTAATTTTTGAAAGAACTATAAAATCAGTTTTAATCTTAAAAACTGTTTTTTAAGTAAATTATGATTTTATTTAAATATTAAATTAATAATATTTAGAAAATTATTTTTTAAAAATGGATTTCATTTTTGGATTCTACAAATTGAGAAATGGTTGGGGTAATTTTTGGGATTTTTCTGAGAAACTTGAATTTTTGGTGAATAGTATAATACATTAATTTACCATATAAATACATTTTAATTAAAACCCACTATTCCTGACATCACAAGTGATGTAAGCACCCAAATCACGAACTCACATGTCTTATTTACTATTATTAGTCATCCAAGACTCACTATTCCTTGTCTTTGGTGAAATTAATAAACTAATCAATTTTATATTAAGGAAACCCCTCTCCCCTCCACTATAAAAGCCACCCTTCACTCCCTCTTTTCCTCACACCTCTAAAGCTCAAAGACTTATCTAAAATCTTCCCAAACATCTTCCCTAGGACCTCCCCCACGTCCAAAATCTTCTAGTCTCATCAAAAGACCAAGACTATCTTCCTTAAGGAGGATCTCAAGAGGAAGTTTCTAGAGGTAATTTCTCTCTCTCTTCTCCTTTAATTTCCTTTCAAGTTCATGTTCCTTTCCTAATCTATCCCCACCTATATTCATCCAAATTGTTTTGTAACTCCATTATTATACATATACTATAATTTTCATGATTCTAATATCACCCCACACCCTTTCCCTCTTCCTTTTATTTCATTAAAGAGAACGTTGTTCATGAGGTGTTAATTTATCACCTTAAAAAACGACATGCTCTCTTCTTCCATTTATAACTTTAGATCTGGTCATGAAACCATTTTTATGGTTGAACCAGAATATTTTACATGCATTATGTTCTATTATAAGTTCTGGAAATAACCTACGGCAAAATTACTAAGTAAAATGTTAAAACAAGTTCGTTGTGATCCAAAAACCGCCCAAATTAACCCAAATAACCATCATTAAATTCTTATCTAATGATTCACCCACATGGATCTAATATAATTCATTATAAAAATAATTCAAGATCCTGTAATATCAATAATAACATGTAATATAATTTCTGGATGTTTACCCATGATCTACCCGAACTTCAATTTAAGAATACAGGTGGACCGCTCAAGAAAACCATAAAAACGAACATCCCCGAACAACGTTTTTTAAACTCTATAAGTCATCCAAAGGTACATAATATGACATAATGAAACCAGAATGAACACTATTAATCTATAAAATGTTCTGGAATTTCTAATTAATGAATAAAATGTCATTATACAGGACATTAAAGAGAACGAGGCATTCAGGTACAAGGTAAGGGGAAATCTCCAACCCAATTTTTCTTCCTTCGGGTTCTCCCTCTTTCACTCCATTTTGGATATGGTTACTCCTCAAAGATCATTTGTTCATCATTTACTTTAATTTTCTGGGATATAAATTTTTGTCACTAGTTTTTATTTCCATCAAAATGTTTTCCAAAAGAACTCTTCTTTCAAGATCTCACCTTTTACCTCTCATTCAAGGTTGATGGTTCTTGTATCAAGTATGTTGTTCCCTCTTTCTTTTGGGAACCCAAAGCTTATGAATGTGTTATTATGAGATGAAACCCATTAAATTCCATGGGTTATTTATGTATATTTTTGATATGTGTTCTATGTGTCAAGCATGATAATGATAATGTTATGATGTGACGGGTGCACCTGGAATTATATAGCGTAATATGAATGTTATGATGTGACGGGTGCACCTGGAATTATATATCACTCCAATGAATTGGTTAAAGTGATGAATCTTATGAGTAAATGTGAAATGATGTGTGATCAAGATTCTAGATTTGTTCACAAGTATGTGTGGTAGTTAACCACTAAGACATGATGTTTCATTTTTATGCATTGCCACATTTCAAGTTTATTGTTTATGCTCCTCTGATGTTAATGATCTTTTGCCTATGTCATGATTATGATCACCCAATGCTATATTGTTCTTATCTATCCTCTTACTGGTATTCTAGCTCACCCCTTTTTATGTATATCCTCAGGTGGATATATGTACTAAGGAGAGGACAAGTTCCACTAAGAAGCTAGTGAAGAAGAAATTAAATAAATGTTTATGGTTGATGTTGTATTTGTTATGTATGGTCCTAGTTTTCCCAAGACACTAAACCTTTGGATACTCTATGTGTAAAACTATTATGTTATTTATCTTTGAAATGATGTAATAGTAATGTAAGAAAAGGACGGGTCCCTATAATACCCCTATAAATGTTGACCCACTTGAATTTGAATAAGAAAACTAAATATTATCCATGATAGTTTCAATCAATTAGATCAGTCAGCTTCCCATAGTACCT
Organism: Viscum album; assembly: GCA_963277665.1. Lineage (NCBI taxonomy): Eukaryota > Viridiplantae > Streptophyta > Magnoliopsida > Santalales > Viscaceae > Viscum > Viscum album. Next base: position 1,822,818,066 of record OY728137.1, on the reverse strand, counting down.
AACATCTTTTAATATATATAGACCACTATTTTCAGTTTTGAAGTCTTCTTCATGAAAAATTTTATGAAAACTGAATCCATGAATATTATAGGATTTTAATATCTTATCTTACCTTATAGGACCTCGATCCAAAAAATATTAAATCATTTGATATTTCATCTTGTTTGTCAGCATTCATTATCTTCACAAAAAGATATAAGGTGTTATTTTTAATAAATAATAAATAACTCCCATCAATAATATAAATATGAGTAAGTACTTACACGAAGGGAGAACCATTCTCCAATATACTTATTAATATTTTGTTTGTTAATTCTTGCTCATTTCAAGATCAAACCCTTATCCACATCTTGGTTTTTAGTCTCAATTATTCAATAAATGGATCTGAAATAACACTATTGATTAGAACATATCTATGTGCTTATAGAAACTCCAATTCAGTCGGTGTAAAATTTAACCCCTTTCCAATTGGTCATCCAATAGTTAGAAATACCGATGATTGATCTTCAAAATGAGATTAGTGGAGATTCCATCAGTACGTACAACATGATTGAATCAAGTCTCAATCCCATCTAAGTACCTTAAATATAAGGTCAAACACTCTTCAGCTGTGTAACCTTAAGTAATAGAGCCTTCTGGTTGATATTTATTCATCAATTATTATTTCAAATGACCTAAGTACTGGATGAAAAAAATAAGAAAAATATAAAAAAATTATTCAATGATTTGATAAAATCAAATCCACCAATGAGAAATAAAAATAATATAAACATACCTCGCAATTGGATACATCCATTGATAGTGTACCGGTCAACCATGTTTAGCTTCTTCAACCAAATGAATAGCCAAATGAATCATGACTGTGAGGAATGAATGGGGAAATAACATCTCCAAATGAAAAATTATAAAAAAAAATCTTTCTTAAAGTTTATCAAGATTAGTTGGATTTATATTTTTTCCAAAAATCTCTCAGAAAAAGGTACACAAATCAACTAGAACCACTGTGAATTTTTCTGGTAGCATATTTCTCAATTCCAATGACAATAATTTCTCCATAAAAATATTTTAGTCATGACTATTAAATCCATGAAAATTTTTATTTTTTAAGTCAACACACCTTGATATGTTATTTGAATATCCATCTAGCACTTTTACATTCTTTAAAGTTTTAAGGAATATATATTTATCATAATTTTTTCATTGTAAAAATAGGTTAATGATACTTTCAATTCTCGTTTTCCCACAAACCACACTTAATATTCACTAATAAAAATCCTTATGAGCATTATATCGATCGTTAAACTAACCTTTCTCATTAAGAAATGTAAAAATTAAATTGTTACAAATGTTTATCTCAGTATTTATTACATCAAGATTATGACATATCAAATTAAACTTCCAATACAGAAGTCTACAAAATATACTCTTTTTCTTCTATTATTGTGTTCCAGATGCTTCAAATTCTATACATTGTACCCTTTTCCCCCTTATTTAAACTAATTAAATTTTATAAATTCTTTAGAGACATTCATTAATTTTTCTAAGATTTCTGAACCAGATAACAACTTTGGTGACTTTTTCATGTCAATATCTCCATTGAATATTGTCTTGTTAAACCTAATTTATTAGAATCATCAAGAGATAGATGATGACTCATAAAAAACCATTTTCAACTATGAGGTATTTATTGAGGTTAAAAATCAATATTACAAATTGGATAAGCCAAACTAGTATGAGTGTTCTAACTAGATAACTTTCCCTATGCATGAAAGTCACTAATTGTATGCATTAAAGTAATATGAATTTAGAATAGTTGTATCATTGAAGAATCATATGTTTCTATGCCATTACCCATTATTATCGCAATTTTTTGTTTAGAGGTTGAAGGTATACATCAATTTCAGTTTCAGGCATTTTTTTTCAAGGAATAATAATCAAAATAATGAAAGAATTCTACTTTATACACACCCGTGGAGGAAGATTATATGGGATCAAAACTATTAGGCAAGTTCTAAAATTATTACATAAATTACCAAAAGGGTTAAAACCATTAGAATCCAATACCAAACATACATTACTAGGATCCAAATAACAATATTGATATAAATAATCAAACATTTTCCATGATTTTGAATAATTTGGATATTTCATCAAGCCATTATTACTATCCTGAGCATGCCACTTCATATCATATGTAGTCTTAGATGACATAAATAATATTTTCAGAAATAGTTTTAGGGGAAATTAATATAACACCTTTTCAGGTGTTCTCTTATTTTGTTTTTTCCTGGGGTTATATTGATTTATACTCTCATTGTTGTTCATTGACTTCCATATTCTTGCATGACATCTTATACATTCTTCTTTATTCGAATATTCTCCCCAATAAATCCGGAAATCATTATTGCATGATTGTATCTTTGTATAATCACATCCAAGTTTTTCGATGACTTTTATTCTTTTCATAGACTGATGCATGGATCTTAGATTCGCTAAATTCATCATGAAGGAAATTTAAAATCATGGAAATTTATTTTTCAGTAATTACATAGAGACACTTGATATGATACAACTTAAGTAGAAAATAAAACATTGAATACATAGAACAACCTTCATACAGTTCTCACTGTCTATCTTTAACTAATTTATAAAACTAATTTTTGGTCACTAAAGTTATGAGAAAGATTAACCTGATTAAAATAAATAGAAGGTTCTATTTATCTATTTCAATCTAGGATATTGTATTCTACAAAACCAAATGCATCACTTAACAAATTTTAAACTGAATTCTCCTCTTTTGGGTCACTTTTGGTTTCATTGGTAGTATTTTCATTGTTTTGAATTTTCATAACATTTGATTCACCATAAAAAATCCAACATAAATATTGAGAAGGAAAATTTTTCAATATAAAATACTCATATATTTTATTTCTATTAAAAAATCACTTGAATTTACAATTAGGAAATGAAAAGTTTATTCTATCATCCACTGATCGATTTGCAATTACAATATCTAAAAATTCTTCCAAACCATTGGCATACAAAGGTGTATTTTGTGTGTAAATTAATCCAACTTGTATCCATAGGTATTGAATTTTCACTTTTATCCCTATACATTTAGATATAAAGATAAAAATGATTAATCAAACATGAAAAATCAAAATTAAACATCACCAAACTTCATTATTGATTAAGGTTGGGTCTTGATTCGACATAACACCAAATAAATGTTTAAAAAAGATTATAGTTCTAACCAAAAGTTTTGTCAAGAAAAAATTTAAGTTTGAGACAATCCCATAAAATATTATGTCTATAATAATAAATATAATTCCCCTCTATAAAATTTTAAAAAAACCAACCACTATTTTAATAAAATTAATAGACACCCTATAAAACAATTCTTGATATTATTCAAAAAAATTATTGGTGTTAATAAAAATATAAATGTTTATAACTCTCATTAAATAATTATTGACATCTATAACCAACTATTAACATTTATATTAATCTAATATATTCTTGATAACACCTCATAACAATAAAATTAATAAACAACCCATAAAAATTCTTGATATTAACACACTCTCAATATTGATATTATTAAAAAAATCTTGATATTTTGGAAAAAAAGTAAAAACAATGAAACTCATTATTTTTAACACTGCATAAATCATTTATAGTAACAAAATAAATTATTTCATAAGAAAATTATATTTCATCAATCACTTTATGTGCATAATTATTTTCAAATTGGATTAATGCATTTATAAGGAAAACCCAAAATTTATCACATTAAAACCAAATAAAACTAACCATATCACTATCACCATTTAATCCTTAATAATGAACACAATTTAATTTTCATGAAAAAGATATTTAAATTAATTCAATTAATCATGGTTATGGAACTGTAATATATATATTGAACCACCTACCAGAGAGGGAAAGAGATGGATGGTGAGCGATAATGGATTGGGGAAGGGGTGGCACGAGCTCGGGGAGAAGGGGGAAGGGCTCAGGTAGAGGCGATGAGGGGTGGAGAGGTACATATAAGGTGTATCAAGCAGTAGTGAGGGGAAAGGGTGGGGCTTCTTCAAGGAAGGGGGTGGAAGGCTTGGTGAGGGGGTGGTGAGCGGTGAGGGGAGGTGAGTTGCGAGGGGTAGGGGAGACGTGGTCTCAAGGATAGAGGAGGGGGGTGGGGGTGTGAGGGAGTGGAGAAGAGAGGTGGTGAGGGGTGACAAGTATTGAGGGGAGGCAAGGGGTGGAACGAGCTCAAGGAGAAAGGGGGATGCTTGAGGTGGGTGGGGGGTGCTCAGGGAGAAGGGTCGTTTAATTATAATTCAAAAAAATTAGCAGAAATTTCAATAAAACCACTGCTAAATGTTAAATTAAAAAAACAGTAGTAGTTAACTTAAACCTCTGCTAAAGTTTAATTTTTAAATAATATGATTTATTTAGCGGTGGTTCATAAAACGGCCTCCAAAAACTATTTTTTTGTAGTGATTATCGCATCACATGGATTATCATAATGATGGAAATAATGAATATATATTATAATTATAACATAATTATAATTATATAAGTATAATATATCACCCACTTTTTTACCCTTTCCCCTGTTAAAAAATGATAATGTCCCTCGTGGGTACTTATGACCTACCGTCTCCACAAAGTGATGTGATTCATTTTTCATGTTTATTTATCAAGGATGAATTTAAATATGTATAAAATGAATATATATTATTTTTATATAATTATCAAAATTCTGGATAATATATAACCATGATAAAGATACAAGGACCATAACTTTTGAATCAAAACACACATTAAAAATGAAGAATTTAACACCTAAAACAATGATAAAAATAAATGATTGTTAAAAAATGGATGATAAGTTGTCATAATTGGACCATATATGATATTTTTTAAATATCTTATGGTTTTTTATTCTAGTATAATAAATCTAAATATATTATACTGAAGGTTAAAATCACTTACTTGGCACGATGAACTTGTGGTATGGGATTTCGTCTCATTTTTCACTCCATTGAGACATATTTGGTATTTTGAACCTATTTAAATTTATGTGATGTATATAATTACACTCTTATGTATTTAAAAATAATATATATTTATTCATGATGATTAATGTTTCAATTCAATTTTACTTATTCAAGGGGTTATATTTTAAAATTTACAATAGGTAATAATTTATTTTAAAATCTCATTTTTTGGATTGCTCTTAGTTTTATTGAAAGAATATTATAATATATCCTTTATAAAATACAACTATTTTCGTATACTCTATATATTTAAGTATTTTCCATGTTTTATTTCAAATTTTCTTCTCTTTTTAACTTTAATCAAGGAATGAAATGTTTAAAATATAATCCAATATTATTTTACTTTTAATTGGGTATATTTTTATTCATTGTCCATTTTTTAAAATTGTTTTTAAAAAATAATTTTCATTAACTCAAATGATTTTTAAGGAAGTTTTATTTTAATATTTACTTTTTCAAGGTTTTAAATGAATCCTTTTAAATTTTTAATAAAGGTTCATTTTTAACGTTCTTTATAAAAATCAAATGGAAGGTTTCATTTTCACATATACGACCTTAACAGATTTTACTACCACCATTACCATTTTATGCTATTTAGATTTTTCTAAAAGTTTTAAATAGTTTTGAAAAAAAAATCTTTAATGGAATCCTATTTTAATGGTTCACTTAAATTTTATTCATTTATACAAAATTCATGATTTTATTATAAAAACTATATTTTTGATGAATTGATAGTCATCTTTTATTTATTATTAATGTTGTGGTCATTAACTTTATCTTGAAACATTCTATTTATTGTGGTCATTATTCATTAGAAATTACATTTCTCTTAAATATCCATATTCTTTGTATCATTGATATGATTGTTTTCGAAACCACATATCATTTCTAAAAATGGTGTTTTACTATGTAAGTTATTTGATTGTCTGAGGAAATCATAATATTTTGTATTATTTAATAGTTTACATATTTTTTGATAAGATATATTTTTTATAAATTAAATTGATCTTTCAATATATGAAGAATGAATTTTTTTTGTACTGATTGGTGGGGCCCAATTATAAATATCCCCTCGATGCATTGACATGTCTCATGTGACAAACTAGTTAACCAAACTTGTTAAATTAGTTTTTAGTGTATCCCTACCAATCAATTAAAATATATTATTACAACACAATAATGGTAAAGAAATAATTATTTATGATATCATGATGTATAATATTAAGTATTTCCTTCATTGAGAATTCAGTTATTATTATCCTTGAGATTAATATATTGATATTATACCTGAATTCATTTCGTGCACAAGTTATTGATTAAATGGATAGTTTTTTTAGTTATTTATCATGAAATATTGATTATGAATTATTTATTTCTGATATATTCCTTGATATGTAACCCCACTAATAATCTGATATCACCCTCTATTTGTTTTTATTTCCTCAGTATATGAAGAAGGATATTATGAATAATATCCAGTACGCAAGAATGCTTCTTATATTATGTTTTTTATTTCAAATGTAATATAGAAATCATGTACATATCTAGTTATTTAGGACTAAAAAATTTATTTATTCTTGGTTATGTGATCCCTTGTATCTTATTCCAATGTAATAAAGTATAAAATGGTTCTAGGGTACTAGATTTGGGGTTCTTACAATTGGTATCATAGAAATTTTAGTGGAAACCTTGGAAACTAGATTTTAAATGAACATAACCATCATGGGATTTATGATAATACCTTATAGAATTTGATAACTTTTAATATTATATATATTTTTATTTTATGGATTAATATTAATGATTATTAAAAGATAAATCAATGAATTCCATTATTTATTTCGGTTCTTAACCAAAAAAATGTGTATTGACATCCGTAGTCAATGTAGGGATTACCCTACTGAGCAATCCAATGTAGCTGGTGTTAGACCTGAGTATATTATGGCCATATTATGGTAGATTACTTATTTTATGACTAATAACCTTTCCCATATAAATAAACCTATTGTTCCAGAGAATGATTCACCAATTTTTGATCGTTTTTTGTGACATAAGCCTCCATTTTTAATGGAAAAACTAATATGTTGATAGTTGAACACTGAATTAATTCCCTAAAAAATATATTCTTGGATTTGATAAGTTTCATTCAATTTTATTAATAAAACTATAATAGTCAATTAGTGAGAGGATGAACCTGAATTCCCAATGGAAATTTCTTCCATCATATTGGATTTACTACATATTAATAGGGGATATTTATCTTATATGGTTAGAGAGAAAATCATTGCTTAAGATATTTATATTGTAAAAGATTTTATTATTGTATTTTCATAAGAGTTTCCTAGTGTTACCTCAAATAATGAAGTTGATTTTTCATTAGAACTCATACCAGGTGTTATATCCCTAACTGAGTTATAATAATTAAATAATAAACTCGAGGAGAATCTAGATAATGTATTAATTTGTATTAGTGTTTCATAATGGGGTGAAACTATATTTTTGTTACAAAGAAATATAGTTCAATGGATCATTACTTTTATTACCAAGAAATGATCAAAATAACTATTAAGAAAAAGTATCCTATACCCCTTATTGATGATATGTTTGATCAATTACGGGGTTTGGTCATTATGAATTTATCGTAATTTTATCTGGACTTATCAATACTCTTACTATATTCATGGATTTAGTGGATAAATTATTTATATATTGCCTTAATAATTCTATGGTAGTCTTTATAGATGATATTATTATATATTCTACAATCAAGGAATACCATGTATATCTTTTTAGAATTGTGTTGATGATATTGAGTAAGGATAAACTATATATCTAATTTAAAAAGTATAAATTTTAGCTACAAAAAGTCTCATTATTATGTCATATAATTTTAAGTGAGGGAATATCGGTGGATCCATAAAACATGGAAGTTATTGAGAAATGACCTAGATCAAGCATGGTAATAACAATATATAGTTTTATTATAAAGAATAGATATTTCCAACTCTTTGTGTGAGATTTCTCATGAATATATAATCCACTCATCAAATTGACCTGGAAGGGAATCAAGTTCTTCTGGAAATATGAATATGAGGATAATTTCAAATAACTGAAGAGAATGTTGGCCATAATTATTATTCTTACACTACTATAAATTGGAGAAGTATTTGTAATATAGAGTGATTCAAAAAAGAAGTTATTTGGATGTTTGATATTGTAGAATGATATAGTAATAGATTATGCCTCTTTATAATTTAAAATTCATTAGAAAAATTATCCAACTCATGGTTTGGAACTTGTAGTAGTATTTTTTGCATTGAATATATAAATGAATTATATTTATAGTGAATGGTGTGATATATAGATATATTAATCATACAATAATGAAGTATATAATTACATCTAAAGAGTTGAATATGATCGATATAATATGGTTGTGGTTGATCAAATATTATGACTTCTCAATAAATTACCACTCTAAGATGGTGAATAAGGTGGATAATGTTTTGAGTCAGAAAGATCATGATAGTTTTTCATGATGATTATTGAAAGAGATCCAATATTTATGGATATGAAGATTATGGAACTTGAATTATAGAGGAAAGGTGACATATATTATCTTTTTAATATGAATTTGAGACCATCCATCCCTAAGAGGATTAAGAAGGAATGGAAGGAAGGTGTGGAATTATAGAAGAATGTGAGAAATATTTATGAGTTCAAACATGATAAAACTAGAATGATAAGTTTTGGAAACTGAGTTTTTATTTTTTCAATACAAGACTTAAAGAAGGATCTGTTGGATGAATCTCATAACTCCCCATTATTAATTCATCCCACAAGTATGAATATGTATAGAGATATAAAAGAGTATTTATAATGAGATAACCTAAAAAGGTACATTTCAGAGTATATATCCTGACGCCTTACATATTATTAAGTTAAATCTAAGTGACAAAAGTTTTTAGGGATGATAAAATTATTACACATACTAGAATTTAAATAGGAAAACATTACAATGTATTTCATCATCAAACTCCCCAAAAAATCTAATGGGAATAATTCTATTTGGTTTGTAGTCAATCGCCTTATGAAATTGATGAATTTTATCACTATTATAAAATATTTGTATCTTGATCATCTTACTCAGTTATACATTAATCATGTTGTGATATTACATGGAGTGGCACTCTCAATCGTATCTAATTGAGATTTGAGGATTACCTGGATGTTCTAGAGAATCCTTCAGTAGGATATAGTTATATTTTTTTTTGTATTATTAATTATCATCCTCAGACATATGGTCAGTCTGAGGGGACCATTAAAACTGTAGAAGACATGTTGAGATATTTCTAAATGGATTTCAAATGTGGTTTGGATCAACACCTTACATATTTATATATTTTTACAATATAACTCTCACTCAATTTATTATATAGATCCTTATGAATAACTATATAGAATGGAGTGAATATTAACATATTTTTTGGATAAAGTTAAAGAAAGAAAGCTATTGGGACCTGATATAACTAAGGAAATGGGAGATAAGGTTAGATACATTCAATAACACATAAAGGCATATTAGAGTCATAAAAAAAGTTATGCTGAGAATTTTTGGTGAGATTTAGAGCTAAAATTTAGTGATAAAGAATTCCTATAAATATATACTTGGAAGAAGGTTATGATATTTGGAAATAAGGTCAAGTTGATCCCTATGTATATCGATCCCTTCAAATTTTCTAATCATATAGGGGTGGTATCTTATCACTTGGTACTTCCACCAAATCTCTCTTAAGTTTACGTTGTGTTCTATGTTTCTCTCCAGAGAAAGTATATACCTGATTCTTCACATGTACTAAAATCAAAGTTCATACCATTGGAGAAAGATCTATCATATTGGGAATAACCGGTGGAGATTTTAGATCATAGAAAACAAGTTTTACAAAATAGGACCACTCATCTGGTCAATGTTTTGTGGTGAAATGATAAATTTAAAGAATCTTCATGGGAACCCGAGGATGTTATGAGGTACAAGTATCCTTAGATTTTATATCATAGTAATATATTTTGCAAGTAAAATTTATTATAAGGGGGTAGAATGTTACATCTTGATATTTTATGATATATTTCTCTTAAAATAAATATAACTTCTTTGATAGCTTTCTTTATATGCAACACTGAATCTAAAAAAACAGATACAAATTATAAACATAATATTATATGACAATTATCACCTTGTTATTGGATTGACGTGTATAAATAATATTAACTAAATTATAAAAATATATAAAAATATTTTATTTAATTTTAATGTATTGATCAACTCTTAGGAAATAATTACTCAATTTTGAGTAAATCTATTTTATGCCTCAATAATATGTTTCCTTCAAAAATGTTTTTTATTTAATTTTGTGTGTGGATATTATAATTAATTTATTCCAATTTTATAAATTTAATTTTATAAAAATTATATTATTTTTAAGTTATCATGTCAATATTATAATATATATTTTTGTTATATTTTTAAATTATTTTTTGTGAATAGTGAAAAATGTTGTTTTTTGTAAAACAGTCATTTATTTTATTTAAATAAAGTAATTTAAAATTTTCATTATATTTTGGATTTCATATTAAAATGATATAATATCCATTTTATTTAAAATAATATAATTAATTCCATTAGGGTAAGTATTCTACAAGATTTTGATATAAGTTAATTTTTAGGTTTACAAATATATTTTTTAGAAAACCATTTATCATCGCATTTTGTGAATTTATTTTAAAATTAATTTCTACAACTTCTGGGAATTAAATTTGAAAAAATATATTTCATATTTGTAATCAAGAGGTTAAAACTCTGTAAATAATTCCTTATATTTTTAAGCATTATAATTATTACAATGGTAAAATTTATCAACTTCGTAATGGGTAAATCAGGTAATTAAGTTTAAAAATAATGTGATATGACATTAAAAATCTATCTAACACTTCCCTTTATTTCATTGGATGATAGTAATTCGACCATACACATCCTAACTTCTAATATATGATATTTTGGCGCTATGTTTCTTTTATAATGACATTTATATTATTTTTAGAAAAGGATAAATATAAAATGTGACCCTATTTACTTTGATTTTTCGTATATTTTTAAATAGGGGTAAAAATAAGTTGTGAAGGAATATTAAAGGTTTTTTTAGAATAATGATGTTTTTTTGATAATTATTTATTTATAATTTTTAATGATTATACGATTATGGTTTTATAAGAATTTTATTGTCAATAATAATGTATTATTTATGGTTAAAATGATTAGATTTGAATTCCATCTATATCTTGATGTATTTGAAGTTAAATTATAATAATAGGGTCAATAATAAGATTAATGATATTTTATTAAATTATTTAAAAATACTAAAAATACTGAATGAGGATAAGTAGAATAATAAGTGGTTGAAAATTTTATCCATTAGCCATTTATGAGAAAATCATTTCCCTATAAGTAAAATTATTACCCTTTAAGATTGAAAAATTTGTTACTGATGTTATGGTTAAAATTATTTAATGAAGGGGTTAAACCAAAATACCATGTTTAAAATAATGATTTAACATTTATATATTTTACTTGTTGAATTTATTTCATCTATATTCTATCTTATATTTTAAATTATATCTATAGGGTTTTACTTTTACATAAAAATGAATTTATTATATTTAAATATTTTTATTAATTCCATGTGTGTCCTTTCATTGACTATAAAAGACACCACCTTTAATCTCTTATATACGCCACCTAAATACACTTTTCTCAACAAAACACAACCAAAAACTCTTATAAAAACACTAATATAAGTTATATAGGTGCATATATTACCAAAATTCCTACCCTAGGTCCCTTAATAGGATATCTAAAAGAGGTCTTTCAAAGAAGAGCTAATCATCTTCACCGAGAAATTTCATTTTTCTTCTCATTTCTCCACATTTAATTACATCAAAACTATTCCAATATAATAACAAAAGTATACTCCATATAAATTGATGTCTTTTATGGTATAATATTTATCCAAATCTTTCTCAATCAAATGGTAAAAAAACTATTATTCTTGTGTATGGAGGATTATTGCCCTGTGAACTGATGTAATTTAAGTTGCTTTAATGACTCACATGGCTTATCATAATTATGGAAATGATGAATATATGTATTATAGTTATTAAATAATTATAATATACCATCTAATTTCTTATCCTTATACCCATTAAAAATGATAATGTTACTCGTGAATACGTACGACCTACCATCTCCATGAAGCGATGTGATTAATTTTTCATGTAAGTTTCTCAAAAGTAGTTTAAATATGTTTAAAAATAACATTTATGATATTTATATCATTATTAACATTTTTTATATGATATAACTAGGATTAATATACAAGGACCCAAATTTTCGAATCAAAATATACATGAAAAATAAAGAAGTCAACTCTTGAAAAAATGATAATAATAAATGATTATCAACAAATGGGTGATAAGATATTATAAATTGATTATATATGATATTATAGATATTAATATTTTTATGTTATTTAATTATAATAAATCTAAATTTATTATACATGAGGTTAAAATCACTTATGTGGAATGTTGAATTTGAGGTAAGGGATTTTGTCTCAATTTCCACTCCTTTGAGACATATTTGATATTATGAACTTATTTACTTTTATAAGGTATACATAATTCCCCATTGATTTATTTAACATGAATATATATTAATTTATGATGAACAATGTTTCAATTCAAGTTTACTATTTCAAGGGGTTACACTTTAAAATTTACCTAAGTAGTAAGAATTTATTTTAAAATCTCATTTTCATTATATGAATATTATAATATATCTTTTATAAAATCTATATATTTTCTGAAATTATATATATTTAAGTATTTTTCATGTTTTATTCCAACTTTTTTCTCTCTTTTGACCTTAAATCAAGAAAATAAATGTTTAAAACAAAAATTGATCATATTTCTCTTTGGGTTGGGTATATTTTTATTAAATGTCCATATTATCAAATTTTTTTTAGAAAAATTACTTTATTATTTTCTCAATTTATTTATTAATTAAATTTTATGTCATCATTTATTTTTTAAAATGTTTTAAAGGAATATTCTTAATGGTTTTCATAAGGTTTATTTTCTAATTTCTTTTCAAAAGAAAAAAATGTAATGTTTCTTTTTAACGTATACGACATTAATAGAATTTAACGCTAAAATAATTGTTTTACCCTATTTATATGATTTGATTATTTATAAGGGATAATTTTATACCCATGATCCAACTATAACAGATAAACTTTTATCCCTAAACTATTGACCAATGCGAAACCTATTACTTTATCATTATATTAGAAATACATCATGGTTATATATAAATGTAAAATTTCTAAATTTTAAAATTTTAATTTGGAAAAATATATTTTATTTTTTAATTCATAATTATTAATTTATTTTATGGTGAATTTTTAGGATTTTTATGAAAGAATTGATTTTTAGGTGAATAGTGAATAATACTACTTTTACAAATACTATAACTCGTAAGACATCATTATGGTATTAGAATGACTATAGAGTTTATAAAAACTTTTTTAAAGACAAAATATATATTTAATAGGTAAAATAAATATTACTTTGGATTTATAAACTTATGTTTGAAATTTTAAAACCCAAGTGAAGTTTAATTCTAATAAAAGATCTATTTTCAATTCATTTCCTTAATAAATTAATTACAAGGTTGAATTAGGTTTTGGATTGGTTTTAAAGTCACATAAATTTAATATATTTATTTATAAACCTATAAGTTTAATAATAATAAATTATATGCCTTATTTTTGTGTAAAACCATTTTTATAGTTAAAAATTCATTTTAAAAAAACTGTTTTTTGTTACATTATAACATAATTATATTAAAATTAATTTTTAAAACTCGATAAATTTTGTCATGTAAAATGGATTAAATATTTTTAATTATAATATTAAATATTATTTAATAATTTTAACTTAATTTTTTATCATAATGAATAGTTCCTATGGTAAAAAAATTTCATCATAATAGGGGTTAAAAGGGTTAAAAGGTTGAGTTAAACTATGAAATTATTCTTAAAATATATCAAATTATTATTTAAAATTTATTATTTAAGTGTATTTAGATATTTAATTATCTTATATTTTAAATTAGACTAAACTAGAGCCACGTTAAATTAAAAATATTTTTATTATATTATAAAGTTATTAATATTTACAACAGTACCACTTCTCTTACTTGTAAAGGGAACCAAATATCCTCAATTTCACATGCAATTTAATATAATTATATCTAAAATTATCTTTTAAAATACCTTTTCAATACCATTATATATTAACTAAAGTATTTTTTCTTCAAAAAATACCCATCCAAATATACATAAGGCATTCCTCAAAGCCGATTATCCAAGGAAGAGATATATATTCTTACCAAGAAATTTCAAGTTTATTTCTTCTTAAACCTCATAAAAATATTCTGTAATTATATTAAAATAATTAAATAAGTATATTTACTATAATGAAATATTTTTATGTGAATTTAGAAACCATTTTATATCACCATACCATTTAATGTAAAATGAAAATGTTGGTCATGCGTACATGAAGACTACCACCTCCATGAAGTGTTGTATTTAATTTTCCATCACCGCATATCATTGATGGAGATATAGATGAACTTAATTAAAATATATTATATTTATAACATAATTATTATTATTTAAAGAGAAAATATTTTACAATTCATTTCCCTCCTATATTATAGAAAATAGTAATGCCACTCATGTGTACGTGAAGACTATTGGATAAACAAAGCAATATAATTAATTTTTAATATCCTCCTTACATTTATGGATATAAAAGTTTATTTTATGAATAAATTTTATATATATTACATGATTAAAAATTTTTAAGTGATAAAACTATGGCCATGGTGCAAGGATCGAAATTGATGATTCAAAAGATGAATAAGAAAACAGTCATCACTTAAAAATTTGATATTAAAAAAGAATTATTAGAAAATGGGTAACAATAAGTGACAAAGAAATGATATAAAGAATGATATATATAAATATTTATCTGATATTTATGGATAATAAATATAAATTTGTTATATAGTAGGTTATAATGTGTCAAAAAAAGCAGGAATCCAAGGTAATGGTTTATGATATAATCTCACTTTTTTGGTAATTTTTATGTTTTAATTTTTCATTAGGGGAAAATTTTATGTTATTTCTCTCATAAAACCCATATATTTTCTTAAAATATAGTTATTTATAGGGTTTTGTTGTATTTTTTGTCTATTTTACTAATATTTTATACTCAAACCCACTAGAGGAGAGTTTTTTTAGTAAATTCGGCCTTATTTTTCCTTTTTGGTTGAGAATATTTTTCTTACATATCCATATTCTTTAATTTTATTCAATTATATTATTTATATTCTTAAATTTTTTATTAATGTTCATTTTAGTAAAATTTAACTTTAAATTCAATGTTTTAAAAGGAATCTTTTTAACATTTTATGTACATGTCATTTTTGAAATTTTATGAAATTGGGAAAATAATTTTTTTTAACATTTACTACATGATATAATTTTACCATAATCATAGTAATTATTAATTATCATTATCACTTTATACTTTTCCATGATTTTTTTAAAAAAAATCCTTTTATTATGGTAATTTTTATTATTTAATTTATTTTCAAAATAAAAATATATTTCTTCTTGTTCTAAAAAAGACTTTCAAATTAATTTATAAAGTAATTTTTCTTCTATGTCAGTAAAATTTTAGGATTTTTATGATTAATAATGGATATTCTCTAATGAAATCATCCAAATTATTTCCTTAGATAACTGATGATCATGTTTTTCTTTTTATTGACTATGTAAAATATTAAAATTATATTTTTCTAGTTTTCAAATATGGATGTTGATTACTAAAACAAGATGATTATGTATTTTATATATTATTCACTCATTTAATATGATGAATGCAATGTAATTAGTAAGTTATAGGTTTTATTGGTATTAGATATCCCCTCAATGATTTAGTAAGTCTCATGAGACCAACTATCTTGTGTATTTAGTGTATTCCTTAATTATTTATGTATGATCTATTAGCATGAGGATTTAATGATAATATTATGATTTAAAAAATTATGCATTCTGTCATTATGAAACTAGTTATTTATACACATGTTATTATTTACATTTCAATTTAATCTATTAATATATTTCGACTTCATGATATTATTTATATAAATTATTTGATTATTATTTATCTCTACTGTATTATTGATGCCTTATTTATTCTATGATAGCTTCCTCTATATACTTTCCCTTATTTAGCATCTAATTTCACCCATTTATTTTTTTTATTATCCCCTAAGTACCAATAAATAAAATTTTAGGGATAAACTTGAATAAATGATAATGTAATCACTAGAATTTAATTTTCATTCATGTTTTATAATATACTATAGGGATTATGTATGCATATAGTCTCTCAAGACTAATAAACTATTTGGTCCCATGGGATGAGATCTTATGTATCTTCTACTAAAGTAATATAGTAAACAATAGACCTAGGTTACTAGAGTCAGTGTTTTTACATGTTTTCTTCTCTCTTAGGTGTTGTGATTCACCTTTTACATTTATTGATTTGATCTAATGTGTTTTCATCTCTCCTCCCCGTGATTTTGATTATTTATTTCAATGAAGTAGTGATTTAATGATTATATTCTAGGGATGGTTTATAACTTTTAAATGTTGGGTCGAGGGTCATTATAATTTATTTTGTATTTTCTAATTTCATTCTATTTTTTACTATTTCATTTATTTTTGATCGGGTAACGATGGATCTTAACTTCATATTGTACATAGTGTCAATACTTAGTTCAAATTTATCCTAGAGTTGGATAGTATAGTTAAATAGATTTAATTATGTCACTTTTTCTCTTATATCATTCAAACCCTAAACCTATTTCATTGTTTTTATTTATAACTTCTCCTTACTAAGTGAACTCTTTATTTGTGTAGATTTGAGTATATTTTATAAGAGTGTAATTTTTTGTCACAAATATAGGTAGAAACATAACAATAGTAGTGTGTTATACCCCTAATGAATGGATATTAATTAAATTTTATACTTTGTGTAAGATAGTCAATGGAATCAAATATAATTTTTATATGGAGACATTTAATATAGGATCCCTCACAAAAATAACTATAGAGAGGAAGGACTAGTAATTGGAAATAATTCCCCTTGTGTGACTGGCCCGAGGTTGTGCCAATATGTTTAATTCCTTGGGGAAATAAGGGGAAAAATATTTATAATGATATTGTGAAAAAACTACTTGTTTTTAAGTATCCACTGATGTATAGTATCTTTGGTATAGATTCTAACCATGGCCCAAATTATGCATGATTGGGTTTCATATTAGTTTCTTTATTACCCAGAAACCAACCCCTGTTATTGTTTAGTTAATTAATTTCAAAAAATATATTATAAATTTTTTATATAGTTTATTAATTGGATACTTTATACCTATAGTGTATCTACATGGTTATATGATAGAATGGTAGGGTTCTGGTGGTGGTTGGCTATTGGAAATGATGTATTCACACCCTAGATGTGTCCCCTTGAAATTCATGTAGATCTTGCTAAACATGACCCAGGTAAAGGTTCATACATAAGTGAAAGATATTTCTTAGGATAATGAGTAAGGATATTAGGATGACTTTTGGAGATTATGATATTGGACTCTTGGGAGATGTGTTGGATATTTTTTTATTATTTTGAAGATGAATTTTAAAGCTTATAACATTGAAATCATGTTAAAGTTATTAGAATTTTTTTCATTCTTTTTATTTTTCAGTACATGTATATTTAATTAATGTTCTTATAATACCTAATCAATGATTATACTTATATTATTGGATTGTATTTGTATTATGGTTGTATACATATAAAATTATATTTACATTACTACACAAATATACTAGGTACCATTTGAACATGTTCAAAGGATGTGTCATTTTTTTAGTATGATATTTGTGTGTTTTATTTTATTATCAAAGATAGAAAATCAATTTCCAGATACAATCTCATTATCAGTTAAATTTTATGCCAACTTCTAACAATCAAGAAGAAAAAATGAGATCTTTTCATGGTCTAGGTCGAGAAAATGGGTGATATGGATTCATTTATTACAAAATGGAATCAAAGTATGATTAAGAAGGTTGAGTTTAGGATTATCTAGAAGATATGAATTTTTTATTTCCAAATTTAACCCATAAACATGACTAAAAAACATAATTATGGTAGAAGATTGAGTTTCTCAGTATTGTTTAGGTTTGGTTTAATTTTATGTTTAACTTAAAACAATTTCTGTAGGTCTCATACATCATGAGTAGGTGTATATAGGTAAAAACATGTAAGACCACATGAAATGTTGTTTTCATGTTTATGTTTTTTTAAATTAAATTTTTAATTCAATGATATTTTTATATTAACTAAAAAATTATTAATAAATCACAAGTGATTTCCCATTTTTTTATTTGTGATGGAAATGTAAATATAAATTATCAATTGATATATTTGATCTATAATCCCTTAGTAATGCTACTATTTGTTAATATTTTTATACATATGGATAATAGAATATTTTTTTAAGATTTGAAAATATGTTTTAAAGTTCTTTAAACTTGATAAAAAGGGGTAGAAATGATAGTGGGGTAACGGATTTAACTTGATATTCACTGTACAGACGTTACTTTTATAAGACATGTGATCATAGAAGTGGAAACTAATGTGATTATTTACTAAAATATAGAGTATATAATAACATGAACCACATAAAGGTATGTAAGAATGATTTAATGAGTATGATCTACCTACTTGGCTTGCAGTTGGTCAATTGTTCTTAGATTGGCTTGCATAACTAATTTATGTTATAGGGAAGGGTGAACCTTGGTGGGAACCTACTTATATGGATGTTATATGGGATTCTCAATTACACCACCCCATATTTTTTGAGGAGATTTTTATCTATGGGAATATGGGGAATGTGTTGATTTTATCCATTGGATGATTTATAATATTGGTAATATTCAATAGCACATGGTTTGATTAGAGACTTTTATGCTTGAAGTGGTGGATCAATGATGGTAGGAGTTGATGGTTGAATAGAAAAAAGACCAAGGTTTTTCCTAAAAAGGATTATATGAATTATTATTTGATCAATTTTACCTTTAAATAATTCTTATTCGAAATCTAGATAATTTTTGGTTTATAGGAAGGGAATGGTGGTGGTAATGGAACATGATAATAAATTAACTAATTTACTTTTCTTCTCTTCCAAAATATATGGGGATGAGTAATAAAATGTTATTTTTTATATAGTATTGAAAAAACCTATACAAACCTAGGTAATTATGGTTAAAATTTCTATATTCTCTTAGACTATAGAGAAACCCATTCTAGTTTTGATTAGTTGAACGAGAAGTATAAGTGCTGGTGGTTCACTTCTTATTTAATGAATTGGTGAGGGATATTGAAGTGAATGGAAGTGGTTATGGGATGAAATATGAAGGGTGGATTTTTTTAGTTAATAATGGTTAAAGTTATCCTCTAGTTCTTTGATCAGGTAACCTTTGATTCAATATTATCAGTGTGAGCAGCCAAAACACATGAAGTAAAATAGTACTTTTGAAGTGAGGCACTGCCACCTATGTGGTCATTTTGAAAATCTTCTGATATTTTTTTGGAGAAAAATACTAGAGAGTTTCAAGAAAAAACCTCAATATACATATATATATTATATCTAGTATAGTGGACAGTTTTCCAAGGGTATCTACCAACTATTTGAGTGACTTGTTCAGGGAGGCGAGCATTGTGGTTAAATCTGATAGTTAGTTATATTGTAACACCCTTTGTTACTATTGTTTGATATGTTTAATGTTTTTTGGAGTTTTTTAATTTTTTAGAGTTTCTCTAGGTTTCCTAAGTGTTTTGGAAATTTTAGTTTTTTTTTGAGTTTTGGGTGACCACACCATACTGAGGCACTAGGTTCACCATAGTGTCCAGTTGTTCCGAATGGCACAAAAATAGAGTCACCCCCTATGAAATACGCATTTTAGAGGGAGTTTTGTCATGGGGCCTCCCTATGAAAAATAAGAAAGTTCTCCATGCCTAGGTTAGGTAGATGGGGTGTACATGGTGGCTTGGGAATTTCTTGGAGGACCAAAAAGGTGAGGCCACTAAGGTGATATCCATTTTTTCTGGACATTTTGATAGACCACCAGTATCCCCATGTAATAACGTATGAAATGTATGTTCTTTATAGATATTATGTTAAATTTAGAGTAGGGGGATCCCTAGTGTGGTATAAAGGAATTTTGGGTAGCTGGGAGGGCTTCAACACACTGTGGTTAAGGTTTCCACACCATAGTGAGGCCATTTATTAATCTATTTTAAAAGTATGAAATTATACTCATACCCACACTAGATTTTAGAATTTTTCTACAATAATAATTACTCATTATTGCACAACCAACCTTCGTAGATCCACAGGGATAGATCTAACTCCATCTATTTTGATTTTGTGGTCTCTCCTCATGAATTAGTAGTGATTCATCATGGTAACTCTTTTATTTTTTATATTTTCTATCCTTCTATATTTATTCTTATATTTAAATTTAATTTTAAATCTATTTCAAAACCATAATCACTATGTGAGTTGATATTAGGGTTTTAGATGATTCTAAATTAGGGTTTAGGTCATTCAAGGGTTTGAAAAGTTTTATTTTGTAGATTAGCCTTCATTATTTAAGGTGATTGATTTATTCTTGGATTGAGGTAGGTGTTTCCATGTCATTAATTTAATTTTACAATTCATATAGTTCTTGGGTGGTTCAAATTTATTCTATACTATATAATAGATCTATGTGATATAAATAATGGGTTGTGAATGTGTTTTGATGGATTTGTGTCTTAGCATAAAGGGTTTGTACACTGAATTTCAAGTTATTATTTTATGTTTAATGTTTTTTCCTATCAAAAAACTTTGAAAATATAATGAGGTTCTTTCAAGTGATTTTAGTGGAAAGGAAAAGGGTTTTAAAACTATTTTTTTTAATAAATGAAAACTTATTTTAAAATTTTGGTTTTGTAAAATGTAAAAATGTTTTATTTCTTAAATGGTTCCTAAGGGGTGTTTTCAAAGTGGATATTAATAAATTAAAATTTCTGGGAAATTTTATTTTGATTTAAAAGAAAATACCATTTGAAAATTTCTAAAATAAATGATTAAATGTTTTGATACCCTCATTGATTCCCCTTGGAATTATTGATTTCCCCTATGTGGGTTGTTTAATATTATCTGATATAAATATAATGTGAAAGTGGTAGTTCCTTTCTAGTCCATTAGAGGTGAATGAGAAGTGTTTATTCTGTTTTATAATGCATGTTTTGATCATTATTTGATTATTTTCTCACCTCTAATTTAGATCAGTCATGGTAACATGAGTAGCTACACGGGAGATCTTAATTCCTGATACACTAGTTCATCCCACATATTATCTAGTGTATCCTAGAATCACATGGTCTAGGCTAGGGTTTTCCCCCCAAGGAAGTAGGTGTGAGTGAAATTAGGTGGCGTGTGTTTGGTTTATATGAAACATAAGTCATCAGTTGGTCCTATATTATTATAGAGATGTTAGGATCATCTCAAATTATGGTATAGAGAGCATACCATGACTCATATTACTTGATTAGTGGTTTATTCATGTGATTTAATTTTTTTTATTTTTATCCGATATAATTTACTTCTGGTGAAACTATTGAATTATTTACTTTTTATATCCATTTGAAAATTGGTTCCTACATGTGTTATTCTATTATTATTTCTTAGTTGGATTGGTTTTTACAAAATGGGTTTCCAAGGTGATTTTAAAAATCTATTTTCAAATAAAAATAATAATGGGTGGTTAAATGTTCAAAATTTTGTGACAGGTTTTGAAATGAGCAAAAAGTATTTTATTTAATTTTTTATAAATCTAATGGACATCATTTAGTTTTTTAGTGATTTACTACTAAAATGAAATTTCATTCAAATTTGTATTCAATAAATAATTTTCTATCTTTAATTATGAGCATGTGGTTTGGTTTCACTATTATTTAATTAAATTAAAACTTTTAATTTCTCAAATATTTAAAACTAGAATTTTTGGTATTCTTAATGAAATGAAATACAGAGAACCTTTGGTTAGATCCTACTTGTATCCCTATCCCAAACCATACATACACACTAGTGTGTGTGTGTGTGTGGATATTATGTTTTATATAGATTCAAAATTACATTTTATTTTTGGTTATTGTACACTTGGGCTGTTGATGGGTGAGTTGGGATGTAGTGAGAAACCATGGGCAGTATGGAGGTGACTTTGTTTTTTGGATTAGGTTTTGGTTTTGTTGTTATGTTTGAGTTATCATTAAAGTGTACAAGGAAATATTTTCTTCATTTATATTTGGTTCTTCATTTATTGTAACTTTCTATATATTTATTTTAGATGATTTAAGATTTTTATTATATCAAATGAGTTAATTTAGTTTCATGGGATATTAGTTATTCTCCATTGGTTGTTTATATATGTTTATTTAAGTTACATGATAATATAAAGTATAGACACATCATACCTGATTCTTAGAAAATATCCACTACTTATATACTCTAATTTAAGGGAGAAATCATTCCCTTATAGTGCCTATTTATTCCCTAAAACTAGTTTCCAACCCATATGGATCAGGAATTCCCTCTGATGCTTGTGTAGAGTTAGGTTCAGTGACATCCTAGGTTATACCGTGCTGGTTCATTAAAAAATGGTAACACAACCTAGGTTCATAGAAAGGTCTTAGGTTATTTAGGATCCCTATAGTTATTTGGGATGTTTTATAGTTGACGGTGATATGAATGTTAGAAATTTAGAGGTATGGGTGTGGAGTATAACAACCACAATCCTCCACTCCCAGATCCAGTACTAAAACATTATCTATTTATTTTTAGATTTAATACTAATAAATGTGACCCAATTAAATCCATCCAAAAATTTAATCATCAAATGGAAGTATTGTATCCCTTACATACCCAAGGACCTTTTAGGTTTACTATAGAGATCCAAGTTTCTCAAATATGAATATTACATCATTTTAGAAGAATATTCAATACATTAAACAAACACGCGCCTGAGGGCCGTAATAGTTTAGTATATTTGGATACTATACACACAATTTTATTACTTGGTAAAACATCTTCAATGATTCCCAAAAATATTTTCCCCTTTATCACTAGCACTCAAAACCTTTCTTCATAACTAGGAGAAAGGAAACATAAGAAACGGTGAACTCAGATGCCCATTAAGGGTAAAAAAAAGATATATAAGCATAACATAAACATAAGGGTATGAGAACATAATAATATCATTTTAAAACCACACCCTACATATCAAGGATCATAATAATATGTCATGGAAAAAATATTTGAAGTTTAAAAGACATTAATTAAAGGATAATCAAAATAAATGATCCATGAGATCATAACATTGGAATAAGGCATAGAATGGTGTCATAAAGATAAGCATAGAAAAATATTTATTTATTAGTCAAAGCTCATTTACAAACCATATAAGGGAACTATATGGGTAGATAAAACTCTTGGGAATGACACACCAACATTCCTAGTGGCATACCTTTCCTTATAGTGGAATATGTTCACTCTCCAAACCATTATAGTATTCATGGTTCAATCCCAAGACCATCATAGTAGAAAAATTACCTCACTAAACCTAGTTAAACCCCCATTATAGTCCTATCTTATAAAATTAGGTTCACTCCCTATTCTTGTCATGTCTTACTGAACTATGTTTACTCTCCATTTTATTCTTATTATTATAAACTAGGTTCACTCCCCATTCTAGTATCGTCTTACTGTTTTGATTTTACTCCCTATTGTTATCCTGTCTTACTGAACCAGGTTCACTCCTCATTCTAGTTATATCTGTCTCATGAGATATAAATATTACCCAATGCATTAGAGGTAGATATATGTCTCACCCATCTTTGGATATAACGTAACTTCCATCCTTGGTTATAACATAACCACCATCCTTAGTTATAATGTAACCACTATCATATAATGAAAACCATACATATGTGTTCCACAAGATCATGAAAAATTCATCACATCATAAACCATGAAATGAAATTGGTTTCATAAACATTTCATCATAACATAACCTATATAATAGAAAGAGTTTTAATACTCATTTCATTATCAAATCATAACCTGTGGAAAAGTAAATGGGTATTATATGAATTTTTTATTGTATAACCCAGGGAAGAGAAATAGTTTTCATAAATATCTAATCATTATAAACCATTAGGATAAATAATTATAATGGTAGACTTGTTTCATTTCCCTAATAAGAATAATTTACATATAAGGATGTTATCTTAGATGTAGAATTATTTTTAAAGATAAATCACATAGAACGTTTCTTTAGGAAGATAAATTTAATTTGAATTTCACTTAAAAAATAAAAAAAACTATTTCCTTGAAAATAAAGTTAAAAAATTCTAAACTAAATTTTAAAAATCAATTAAAACATTTATTGAGAAAGATAGTATTTTTACATTGAAAAATAGTTTTTAAAACATGAAACATTTTAAAAAACACTTTTCATTTTGAAATATTTATTTAAAACCTAAAAAATTACCAAATATTAAGGAAAAAATATTCTTTAAAAATTGATTTTTGAACTTATAAGGTAATACTTTAATCATTGAGTAGTTAGGACAGCAGGAAATATTTTTCATGTCATTCATGTTAAAATAAAAAAACATTTTCATATTTTCTATAAAATCCAAATGAGTATTGTTTTGGAAAATGACATGAATATTTATTTTAAAACATTTATTAAAAAATAAAATGTGTGTAAAAATTTATCTACTAAATAATTATAAATAAATTTTAAAGAAAAATTGAAAACATTTTCAAAAAACAACATTTTGGAAGAAAAAGGTGTTTTCGACGGAAAACATGATTTTTATTATAAATGTTATTTTTTTAACTCTTGAGTATATAAAGAGAAGAAAATAAAATTAAAACATTTATTCTCAGGACATTTTCATAGGATAATATTTATTGAGATATATATCATAATATTCAATCATTGGAATCATAATAAAAAACAATCCTAATAACAATGAGATTGTAACATTAAAATCTTACCACTTAGGTAACTTTGAAACATATAACCCATAAAAGAATAACATCGAATGAAACTTAAAATATTATGATGATAATTAAATTCACGATATTTTATGTCAAATGGGCTATAGATACACTCTTTTAATGAATATAGGTGCATACCATAATAAATATCTCAAAGAATGAAAATTGAGACAAAAAATCCCTTACTACTTTGGTAACTTTTTACCATAAACAAAATGAAAGATATATACTAAAATTGATGTGTAAATACAACTAATTTTTAGGATAAGAATCATAACATACATTCCAGGGAAGTATATATACCAAATAAAATAAATAGGTGGTGAATATGGTATGTGTCTCACAAAAGTAAAAAGTGAGATAGAAATCCTTTACCTCAAGTCTTGAATTCCGTCGTACACATTCAATCATAACATATAACAAATATATGTTTATTATATATATATTACCAAAAAAAATTCATATATATCATACCATATATGGTTTTCATATGAAATTTCATTTCCCATTTATTAACAATTCCATGTTAAATTCACATTTTGGAAAATAACCGTTTTGTTTTTCGTATATTTTTTGATTTGTTATTTTTCTGGTCCTATTAATTTGATCATTGATTCATTATCACTATAATTTAAACCATGATATAAATATAATATATATTATATATATATATATTTATATTCATCTATAAAATTTTGTGATGGGAAATTAAAAACATAGTTCATGGAGACGATGGGTCATATGTATGCATGAACGTTGTTTCCATTTTCTTATTGGAGAGAAAGAAATAAAATTAAATGATATATATTATCATTATTTAATTATTTTTATTTCATATATAACACATATTTTAATTAAAAAAATCTATAATACCTTCCATGTAATGCGTGAATAAATCATATTTCTTCGAGAGGCTGTATTCCACCGTACACACGATTGACGTTATTGTATTCCCACACAATGGAGAGTAAGAAGGTATGTGTAATATAATAATTAAATAATTATAATAATATAATAAATATAATAAATATAATATTTAATTAATAAATCAATAATTGTTTTCTGCCTTGATAAGTGTTAATGGAGAAATGAATCACATCAGTTCACAAGGTGGTAGTTCGCTATACACACGAACTATGATTTCGTAACCCATTTGATAGAAGTGAAGATGGTTTTAGGTTATTACCATAAAATGAAAAAAATATTATTATATGTAAGATAATTAGGTTATTATATAATAATTGTATAATAATAATTGAATAATGTGGAGAAATAAATAAAATAAATATGCTTGTTGAAAACGAAGCCTCTTCTTCGGGTATTCTCCTTAGATTCGCACTAAAGCCTTACTAGGTTGGATTTACTCCCAAAATAAGGATTATAGGATGAGGTGATGGAAGTTGGGAAGTTATTTTTTTAGGTGTTGGAAGAACCAAATCGGTTTGATAGTGTGAATAATTGAGGAGTATGGCATCCTTCCTTTTTATTACAAAACATTTCATTACAATTTACAAATAGATGATCTTTAAAGTCTAGTGTCTTGGAAATCAGGAAAATAATAATGAAAATATAAAACATTATTATAATAAAATTTTAAGGATTCATCATGGGTTCATACTAAGAAAAATTACTACATCTCATAACCTGGATACATACATCAAAGGAAAGAGTGATCAGAAGACCCAGTAAGGAAAACAAGTGAAACAGTTTACAAGTGAACTTTAGCGATATCAAAAAGAACATGAGGGATATCATAAAGGAATGATAAATATGCATATAATAGAAATAATAACATAAATCATAAATTGAAAATGTGGCTAAAACATATAATTTATACATTCATAAACATATCACCAAGGTTCATCCCCAAGGTGTCATAAAACATTACCAAGGTTATTCACCCAGGTATCATAAAACATATCATCACTAGAGATTAATTTCTTTACCCAATGAATCAGAGTGCTATCAAGGTGAAACCTTAATATGTCTTTATTTTCATGTGATACATATTTATAATAAAAAAAATTCATAAATAACCTAATGAAAATTAAATAATTGGGTTTCATATCAAGATCGCGACGTTTTAAAAAGTTCTTAAAAACAACATCATTATGTCATTTATAACCCATGTAAAGGGAATGAGAGTTCTATATATGTAAATTACAGAATAAAATATATCATTTTTATGTCTTGATGAATTACCATTGAAATGAAATTGGTTTTGGTGTTCACATAAATAATATAAGATAATTTCTTGAGAAAAAGAGAGAGATTTTGAGGCAAAATTTCTGCAGGATAACGACTATAAAACATGGATTTATAAAAAATTAAAAAGATAGGGGAAAAGGACATACCATCCATAAATGAATCATAATATAGTACGTGGACATAATAATATGGAAATAGGAGCATGGTATAGATATTTGAATGACATACCACATGAAAAGGAGACAAGAAAGAAAAGAGAAGATGTGATTTCTTTTACGAAAATTTGGCAGCCTAACGACAAAACTTAAAAATTCAGAAAATGAATTTATGAGAATGGAAAGGGTATCTAATAAATTAAAAATAAAGTTTACTGAAATAAGTATATAGAATAACATACACCAACATAAGGAAATGTAAATGAAAAGACATAACATAAAATAAGGCTTGACTACAAGAGGAGGGTTAAAGTTCCCTTACCTTGGAGAGTAGCTTAAAAAACTCAAATATTGGGACCTTGGGGGGATTGAGGGAACCTTGGGGGGACTCATTGGGAGGTAAAAATACCATTTATTTTTTAGGGAGGAATCTGTAATGAAATTAATGAAGGAATGGGTTGGTATTTACAGTAAAAGTGAGTGAATATTTTTATAATTTCAAGGGACACCTCATTAGTGGTATTTAAAAAACCACAGGTCTTCCCTTGGTATTTTCCCATGGTATTGGACACTTGGGACACCTCATAACATATCTTACTATACACAAGTCAACCAGAAATATTACATCATTATTACATCATTAATGATGTCATTAAACAAACCAAAACTCAAAACTATATTTTCACTATTCACCAAAAAACAAAACATTTTATAGAAATATAAAAAATTAACCCTAACCTAATATTGTTTCTCTGAATTAAAAAATGAACTCCATTTTATGAAAATAATTTTCTAATTATGAGATATTTAATTTGTATGTAAAAACTCTTTCTACCTAAAAAATACTAATACTTAACTAATAATTTCTGACATAACTATTTACTTATGCTATTATATCACGATACCATTCAAGATGCCTAAATTATATTTATACTTCCTTAAGTGAGGTTACTATTTCATTGGTCACATTACTATTCATAATAGTAATATTACTATTCATAATTTAAAATTCAATAAAATTTAAGTTGATCTTATTAGAATCTAAATTTCTTACTCATCACAACTGTAGAAGACCATTTTTTGAAAATCGTTCCAAATTATTAATTAATTAAGTTATAAAGAAATTTAAATACCTTTTTTCCAATATTCATCAATTATATGGAACTACTATAAATTCATCATATATTTATCTTAATATTTGAAATTCACAAATTTTAACATAATAAGAAATAACAATTTATTTATACAAAAATATTACACAAAGTAACTAAGGCCTCGTTATATAGCCCCTTATAACAACTGTATATGAGCTAAGAGTAAGATGTGTAGTGGTGATAGAATCCTGGGGCGGCTCAGACAACATTGCTCGAGTGGTGATTTCTATCAGCTTGAACTTCTCCCATAAGTGATTCTGTTCAAGCTTAACATGCTGAAGTACAGGTTGGGCTTGGTCCAGAGTGAAGCCCAGCAATGCCATCTCCTTCCCAAGATCAAAAAACTGGGATTCATATGACCCGAGTCTACTGGATGAGGCCATATACTCCTCTTTATGTATTAATTAACCATGATTAGTTTTATTTATAAAAAATAATCATAACGTTAAGAGTATAGTTTCCAATAATCATATTGACCAACGATCATATAAAAGTCAAAACCCAGTAGTATCATTTTAATTATACTCAATTTATTAATTAAAGGATATAGTTTTGTTGAGTATAAAATAAAATAACACACAATTTTAAGAAATAAATATTATTCAAAAGTTCGGGTCGTTACATTCTTCCTACCTTAAAAAATTTCATCCTTGAAATTTTAACTCATACCATCAGAAGAGAAAAGGTGTGGGTACTTCTACCTCATAGACTATTCTGGTTCTCATGCGGCTTCTTCACATTTGTGGTTCCTCCACAACACCTTAACTAGGTGGGTAGTCTTGTTTCATAGAACCTTCTCCATACAATCCAAGATCTCCACCATCTTCTCCTCATAAGAGAGGTCATGTTCCAGTTGTACCACCATTTGATTTAGTACATGTGAAGGGTTATGTATGAACTTCTTCTAGAGGGATACATAGAAGACATCATGAAATTGTTCTAGATTTAGTGGAAGTGCAAGTAGATAGGCCACTGCTCCTACACGATCAATGATTCTATAGGGGAAAATGTACCTAGGGATAAGCTTTCCTTTCTTCCCAAACCTCATGAATCTCTTCCAAGGTGAAATTATAAGAACATCTTTGTCACCAACACCAAACTCCAAGTCCCTTTGATGGTTGTCAATATAGCTCTTTTTCTGACTCTGAGCAGCCTTAATGTGTTTCTGGATGGAATGAACCTTTTCTATCACCTCTTACACAAGATCAGGACCAAGAATATTTCTCTCAACAGCTTCATCCCAAAAAGTAGGAGTTCTACATTTCTTCCCATATAGTGCTTCATAGGGTTCCATTTGAATTGTAGAGTGGAAGTTATTATTGTTAGATAACTCAACTAATGGTATATGTTGATCCTATCCACCATTAAATTTCATTAAGCAAGTTCTCCGCATGTCTTTGAGTGTTTAAGTAGTCCTTTAATATTGGCCATTAGTTTGAGGGGGATAGGCTATATTGAAATTCAATTTAGTGCTCAGACCATGTTGAAGACTTCTTCAGAATTTTGATGTGAACCTTGGATCATGATCAGATATGATAGAAAGTGGAACTCTATGCATCCTTACAACTTCCATCACTTAAATCATATAAAGTTGATCAAGAGAAAAATCATCCCAAATAGAGATAAAATGGGAATTCTTGGTGTGATGGTCCACAATAACCCATATCACATTGTTTCTTTTGGAAGTTCTCAGGAGACTAGTGACAAAGTTCATAGTGATATTTTCCCACTTCTATATTGGTATGGAAGTGGTTTTAATACCCCTTTAGGAAGTTGTCACTCGTCCTTCAATTTCTGATATACCAGGAACCTTGTAGTGTAGTAAAAAATCTAACTTTTAATATTATCCCACAAATAATGATCACGAAGGTCTCTATACATTTTTGTGCTTCCCAAATGTATCGAGAACGTAGAGCTATGAGATTCATCCATCATCCCATTCTTTATTTATGGAATAGATAGAACACATAGTCTTGTATGTAATTTTAGTATACCTTCTTGATCAATATTGAAATCAAGAAACTTCCCATCCCTCATAGCCTCAAACTTCTTATCTAACAAAGGATCTTCCTTCTAAGCTTTCTTGATATTCTCTAGTAATGAAGGTTGAGAAATCATTTAGGATAGGGTTGATGATGTCCCTTCCCATACAATTCTAATGTCCAAAATTACAAGGTCATTTATCAAAGGATCTCTTTGAATCCTCATCAAGGATAGAATAACTAGGTCTTTCCTACTTAATGCATCACAACTTTTTTTTTCTCTTTTGAGATGATAATGAATTGAATAATCATAGTATTTAAGATGTTCCAACCATCTCCTCTGTCACATGTTCAATTCCTTTTGTGTGAAAATATACTTCTAAATTTGATGGTCTGTGTATATATCACATTTCTCCCCATAAAAATAATGCCTCTATATCTTTATGGAAAAAACGATAGTAGCTAGATCAAGATCATGCATAGGATAGTTTTGCTTATGAATCTTCAACTGTTGAGATGCATAAGCAATGACCTTGTCATTATTCATAAGGACGCACCCAAGACCTTTCAGAGATGCATTGCTAAAAATAATGAATACTTCTCCAGTTAAGGGAAGAGTTAGAATGGGTGCAGTAACCAATATCTTTTTATCTCTTATAAACATTCCTCACACTCCTTTTTCCACATTAACTTGATCCCTTTTTGAGTTAACTTGGTTAATGGATTAAAATGTCGTGATTTTTTTCACAAACCTCCAATAATATCCTACTAATCCAAGGAAACTTTGAATCTTAGTTATTGATGTAGGATGAGGCCACTCATCTACAACCTTTGTCTTTGCAGGGTCAACTGTGATTCCTTCATTGGTTACATTGTGACCTAAAAAATCAACTTGTTGTAAAAAAATTCACATTTTTTGAACTTCCCAAAAATCCTCTCCTTCTGTAGAGTTTTCAAAATAACCATTTGATAATCCTAATGATTCTGGATACTTTTGGAATATATCCGAATATAATTAACAAAAACTACCAAAAAGTTATCAAGTTAGTCCTTAAAGACTATATTCACCAAATCTATAAACCTAGCAGGTACATTAGTCTATCTGAAGGGAATAACAAAAAACTCATAATGCCCATATCTTTATTGGAAGGGAGTTTTTGGAATATCTTCTTTCTTCACCCTCAATAGATGATAACCAGATCGAAGATAAATCTTATCAAATAATTGAGCCCCATGAAGTTGGTCAAATAAGTCATCAATTATTGGAAGAGGGTATTTTTTATTTACTATGATCTCGTTTAGTTCTCTATAATCAATGCATATCCGCATTGATCCATCCTTATTCTTCACAAAGAGAATAGGTGATCCCCAAGGAGACACTCTTAGTCGGATAAACCCCATCTCCAAAAGATCTTGGAGTTGTTTATTTAATTTCTACAGCTATACATTTTCATTCTATATGGGGTATTTGATATCAGATGATATCTAAGTATGAGTTCAATGGAAAACTCTACCTCACTTTCTAGGGGAGGTCTAGGTAACTCCTAAGGAAATACGTCAATGTATTCCTGGATGATGGGGACATTTTCTATCCTTATACACTCATTTCCTTATTTTTCTTCACTGATGAACTCCATAAAGAAGGATATATGAGGTTCTTCTAGAAAAATATCAGGTTGAGATATCTCTCCTTAGAAGATAACTGTAGGTTTTCCATTTAATACTATTGATATTTCCTTGCTTATTCATTTGATCTTAGCATTATACATTGAGTACCAGTCCATCCCTAGTATAATGTCGAATTCTAGTATTGGAATTACTACTAGATTTGTAATAATATTGTGCTCACTAAAGTAAATACTAGAGTTTATAAACACTGACGTTGCTTGGATAATCCAACCTGAAGTCTTGATTGATAACTCTACTTTTATCAATTTAGGGGTGGATTTTAAATTCTTTACAAACCTAGAAGAAATAAAGGAATGCGTAGAATCAGAATCAAACAAAGTACTTTCTAGCTTTGAAATAACAACAATAGTACCTACCACCACATCATTTGGTGCTTTAAATTTAGCTGTAGTGGTATAAATGCATGAACTTTATCCCTTGTCCTTTGATGAGGCTGATGGTGATTCCCCTCCACAACCCTAATATTTAGAAAGTGATTGGAAAAGTTCCTAAGTTGTCCACACTTATAGAATTTGAATTTAGTTAGGACCTAAACCAACTTCCCTTTTTTGTTAGTGTTTGGGAGTTGAGGCTTCACCTCACTACGACAATTCTATATGATATTTCCATCTCTACCACACTTGTAGAACTTCCCTCTTTCAAGATGGTAGTTCCCTGAATGTTTCATCCTATATTTATTACATGTGGGATGTTTCACATGATTGACTCCCCTTCCCCAATCAAATATTCTCTCTAAGATTCTCTCTTTTGATATCTTATTTTAATTGGATTTATGAGACCACTGTGTCACACCGGACTCCATTTCGACTTTCATTGCACTCCGTACGATCTCCTCATTGCTGTCATAGTCTCAGTTATCTAGATTCTTTCATAGACGAGGTCTTATTCCACTAAATAATCTATCATCCTTCCCATTTGTATCAACAAAAAATCTAGAGGTGTAACATGAAAGCCTCAAGAATTTTATCTCATAGATTCCCACATATTCATTCTCTTTCTGCTTCAGCTTGAGAAATTCCTTCTCCATTTTTGTTCTCATCGAACGAGTTAAATAATTATTGAACAAGATCCCTATGAACTCTTACCACTCCCTAGCTTCAACCTCCACTCTTGGAATTATGTTTTTAAGTAGTTCCCACCACTGATCAACTTCTTCCTCTAAGTGGTAAACACCTAGATCTACCTTATCTTATTCCAAACAGCAGAGCACAAAAAAAGATCATCTCAATAGAGCTGATCGATTATTTAGTAATCAATGGGTCAATAGATCAACAGAAGGTTAGTGTTTGTTGATTCATAAAGGACTCAATAGAATGTTGTTCCCTTTGTGGTGAAATCAGTCTCTCTACTTAATTCAAGTTATTTCCCATGACTTGAGTTAGTTGGTTCATCATTCTTATGAATATTTCCATTTCATCTTCCATCGGAGGGTTGTCAGTGCATGGTCCATTACGGTCACCGTTTTCATAGTTCCTCATAATTACCACCATTTTCGAAAATAATAAAACCTTAGTTATAAGATCATTTCATTTACAAATCATTTATCTATAAAGGATTTTATGTCTTAAAACCTCATGCTTAAACATATTATTCTTTATCAACAACTACATTTCAATAAAAATTCTTTATAATGATTCATAAAAAGCATGTGATTAACCAAACATATCCCCAAAGATTGTCAAATTAAGAGTGAATCAAGGCCTGTTGTCATGTATTAGGATACCCCAGGTCATGACTAAAACTCCATGTCAGATTTATCACTCCTAGGCACATCTATGCTAGAGCTACATCCACTTGTTTGTATCCAGATAGAGATTTTTTTGTTCGAAAATCACTTACACAATATTTCAGAAAAATACTAGGAAGTTTTCCTATATTTAAACTTTTCTATAGGGTTATTCCTAAAGTTTTCATAGCCTAATTTCCTCAAATAACTAAAATATCCTTTGATACCACCTATGGTATCCCGCCTTTTTATTACATAAATTTTAATTACATTTTACAAGTAGAGGATCTTTAAAATCCAGTGTCTTGGAAATCAGGAACATAATACATTAAAACACAATAAATTATTCTAATACAATTATTAGGCTTCATTATAGGTTCATCATAAGTAAAATTACTGAATCTCATAACCTTTAGATATACATCAAATGAAATGGTGAGAAGAAGGCCCAGTAAAGAAAACAAGTGAAACAGTTTACATGTGAACTTGAGCGATATCAAAAAGAACATGAGGGATATCGTAAAGAAATGATAAAAAGGTATATCATAGAAATAATAACTTGAATCATAATGTGAAAATGTGGATACAACATTTAATTTAGACATTCATAAACATATCACCAAGGTCCATCTCCAATGTGTCATAAAAAATTACCAAGGTTATTCACCCAGGTAACAAAAAACCTATCATCTCTAGAGATTAATTTCTTTAACCAATTAATTGAAGCGCTATTAGAGAGAACCATTAATATGTATTTATTTTCATGTGATACACATATATCATAATAAAAATTTTCATAAATAACCCAAAGAGAATAAAATAAATTGGTTTCATATCAAGATTGTGACGTTTAAAAAAGAGCTTAAAAAATATCATTATGTCATTTGTAAACCATGGAAAGGTAATAAGGGTTTTATATATGTCAATTCCAGAATAAAATATATAATTTTTATTTCTTGATGAATAACCCTAGAAATGAAATAGTTTTGGGTATTCACATAAATAAAATAAGATAATTTCTTGATAAAAAGAGATAGATTTTGAGACGAAAATTCTACAACATAACGACTATACAACATGGTTTTAGAAAACACTAAAAAGAGAAGATACAAGGGTCTAAAATCCAAAAATTACTCATAATAAAACATGGTGACTGAATATTTTGGAAATAGAAACACGATATGGATATATTAATGACATACCACTTGAAAAGTAGATAAGAAAGAAAAGAGAATATGCGATTTATTTTACGCAAATTCGGTAGCCTAACGACGTCACTTAAAAATTAAAAAAATAAATTAATGAGAGGGGAAAGGGTCTCACATAATTTTGAAATAAAATGTATATAAATAAGGATATCTAATAACATACCCCAACATAACGATATAGAAATGAAAATATATAACTTAAAATAAGGATTTACTAAAAGAGGAGGGTGAAAGGTTCCCTTACCTTGAAGAGTAACTTCCAAAACTCAATGGTTGGGACCTTGGGGGCTTGAGGACACCTTGGGAGGACTCCTGGGGTGTTAAAAGACCATATCTTCATTGAGGTAGAATTTTTAATGAATGGAATGAAGGAATGGGTTGGTATTTATAGAATAAGTGAGGGAATATTTTATTAATTTTCAAGGGACACCTCATTACTTGTATTTAAAAAACCATGGGCTTGACCGTGGTATTTTCCCATGGTATTGGCCACTTGGGAAACCTCATACCATCTCTTACTGTACATAATTAGACCAGAATTATTACATCATTATTACATCATTAATGATGTCATTAAACACACCAAAACTCAAAATTGTATTTTCACTATTCACTGAAAAAACAAAACATTTTATAAAAATGTCATTAATTTAACCCAAAATAATATCAATGATCTGAATTAAAAAATGAACACAATTTTATGGAAATAATTTTCTAATTATGAGACATTTAATTTTTAATTCAACACACTATTTACCCGAAAAATACCAATACTTAACTAATAATTTCTAAAATAGTTATTTACTTATGCTATTATATCACATTACCATTCATGATACCCAAATTATATTCATAATTTCTTGAGTGAGTTGGCTATTCCATTGGTCACATTACTATACATAAGGGTAATATACTATTCATAATTTACTATTCACTAAAAATTAAGTTGATCTTATTATAATCTAAATTTCTCACTGATCATAACTATAGCAGAACATTTTTTGAAAATCATTTCACATAATTAATTATTTAAAGTATAAAAAAATGAAAATACCTTTTTTTCAATATTCATCAATAATATGGAACTTCTATAAATTCATCCCATATTTGTTTTAATATTTGAAATTAACAAATTTTACCATAATAATAAATAAAAATTTTATTTATAAAAAAGGATTACACAAAGTAACTAAGGCCTCTTTACATATACCCTTATAACACATACATAGAACCTAAGAGTAAGGTGTTCAATGGTGATAAAATCTTGGGGTGGATCGGACAACATTGCCCAAGAGGTGATTTCTATCATCTTGAACTTCTCTCATAAGAAATTCCAATCAAGATTAATGTGTTGAAGTTTGGATTGTGATTCGTCTAGAGTGAATCCCATCAATTCCACCTTGTACCCAAGCTCCGATAAATGGGCTTCGTATGGCCTAAGTCTACTGTATAGGGCCATCGAATCCTATTTTTTATTAATTAACCATGATCATTTGTATTTAAAAACAATAATCATAAGGTTTATAATATAGTTTCCAACGGTCATATTGACCAATGGTGATATAACAGTCTAAACCCAAGGGTCACATTTTAATTATACTCACTTTATTAATTAAAGGATATAGTTTTGTTGAGTATAAAATAAAATATCACACAATTTCATGAAAAAAATATTATTGAAAATTTCAGGTCATTACATTCTTCCCCCATAAGAAATTTAGTCCCCAAAATTTTAACTCGTACCCTTAGAAGAGAAATTGTGTGGGTAATTTTGCATCATAGACTCCTATGGTTCCCATGTGGCTTATTCACATTTGTGGTTCCTCCACAACACCTCAACTTGTTGGGTTGTCTTGTTGCATAAAACCTTTTCCCTACAGTCCAGGATCTCCATCGTCTACTTCTCATAAGAGAGGTCATGTTCCAGTTGTACCACCTCTAGATTTAATACATGTGAAGGGTTGGGTATTTACTTCCTCAAGAGAGATACATGGAAGACATCACAATATTTTTATAGATTTGGAGGAAGTGAAATTCGATAAGCCACTTGTTATACATGATCAAGGATTTCATAGAGGCCAATATACCTAGGGTTGAGATTCCATTTATTTCCAAACCTCATGACTATATTCCAAGGTGAAATTGGAAGAAATGCTTTATCACTAACACCAAACCCCAAGCCCCTTTGAAGGATGTCGGAATATCTATTTTTTCGACTCTAAGAAGCCTTAATGTATTTCTAGATGGAATAAACCTTTTCTGTCATCTCTTGCACAAGATTAGGCCCAAGAAGCTTTCTCTCACCAGCTTCATCCTAACAAGTATGAGTTCTGCATCAATTCCTATATAGAGCTTCATATGGTGCCTTTTGAATCCTTGAGTGGAAGATGATGTTTTAAGAGAACTCAACTAATGGGATATGTTGATCCCATCCACCCTTAAATTCCATTGATCATATTCTCAGCAGGACCTTGAGTGTTTGAAAATAGTGCTTTCAGATTGTCCATCAGTTTGGGGGTGATAGGATATATTTAAATTCAATTTGCTGCTCATAGCATGTTGAATACTTCTCTAGAACTTTGATGTGAACCTTGGATCATGATCATATATGATAGAAAGTGTAACTCCATGCAGCCTTAACATTTCCTTCATGTAAATCATAACAATTTTATCAAGAGAAAAATCTTCCCAAATAGAGATAAAATGGGCAGTCTTGGGGAGACGGTCCATAATAACCCATATCACATTATTTTGTTTGGAAGTTCTTGAGAGACCAGTGACAAAGTCCATAGTGATATTGTCCCACATCCATGCTTGTATGGGTAGTGGTTGTAATACCCATTTAGGCATTTTTGCTCTACCTTCACTTGCTAACATACCAGGTACTGTGTAGTATAGATAAAAAGATTACTTTTCATATTATCCCACCAATAATGATCAAAAAATTCTCTACACATTTTAATTCTTCCAGGATGTATAGAGAACATAGAGCTATGAGCTTAATCCATCAACCCATATTTATTTTTTGAATAGATGGAACACGTAGTATTGTATGAAATTTCTATACACCTTCTTGATCAATATTGAACTCAGAGAACTTCCCGTCCCTCACAGCCTCAAAATTCTTCTATAAAAAAGGATCTTCTTTCAAATATTTCTTGATCTTCTCTACTAATGATTTTTGAGAAATCCACTGGGATAGGGTTGATGATGTCCCATCCCTTACAATTCCCATGTCCAACTTTACTAGTTCATTGATCAAAGGATATCTTTGAATCCTCATCAGGGACAAAACAATTGGTTATTTCCTACATAATGCATCGGTGACATTTTTTGCTCTTCCGGGATGTTAATTAATTCAACAATCATAGTCTTTAAGAAGCTCCAACCATCTCCTTTGTCTCATGTTCAATTACTTGTGTGTGAAAATATAATTCAAAATTTTATGGTTTGTGTATATTTCACAATTATACCCATAAAGAGAGTGCCTCTATATATTCACAGAAAAAATGACCATAGGTAGCCCAAGATCATGCATAGGGAAGTTTTTATCATGATTCCTCAACTGTCAATATTTATAAGAAATGACCTTTTCATTTTTCATGAGGACGCACCCAATCCCTTTCATAGATGCATCGCTAAAAATAATGAATCCTTCTCCAATTGAGGGAAGATTTAGCATGGGTGCAGTAACCAATCTCCTATTAAGAACTTGGTAACTTTCCCCACACTCCTTTGTCCAGATTAACTTGACCCCTTTTTGTGTTAACTTGGTTAATGGATTATAAAGTCATGAATTTCTTTCCATGAACCTCATATAATATCCCGCTAATCCAAGGAAAATACGAATCTCAGTTATTGTTGTAAGATGATCCACTCCCCAGAACCATTGTCTTTGCATGGGAAACTATGATTCCTTCATTGATAACAATGTACCCCAAAAAAGCAACCTATTTTAACCAAAATTCACATTTTTTTAACTTTCCAAAAAGCCTCTCCTTCCATAGAGTTTTTAAAATAACCCTTAGATGATCCTAATGCTCCTCAAGACTTTTGGAATATATAAAAATATCATCAATAAAAAAACCACAAATTTATCAAGGTAGTCCTTAAAGACATTATTTATAAAATCAATAAAAATAGTTGGTGTATTAGTCAGTCTGAAGGGAATAACAAAAAACTCCTAATTCCCATATCTTTATCGGTAGGAATATTTTGGAATATCTTCCTTCTTTACCCTCAATTGATGAAAACACAATCTAAGATCAATCTTAGTGATGAATTGATCCCTAAGAAATTGGTCAAATAAGTCATCAATTCTTGGAAGAGGGCATTTGTTCTTTACTGTGATCCCATTCAGTTCTCTATAAACAATGCATAGCTGCATTGATCCATACTTCTTATTTATAAAGAGAATAAGTGCTCCCCAAGGAGACACACTCGGCAAAAATTCTCCAAAAGATCTTGGAGTTGTTTCTTTAATTCCTCCAACTTCACATTTTCCATCCTATATGGGGTCTTTAATATTGGATGAGATCGAAGTACAAGTTCAATGGAGAGCTCTAACTCTCTTTCTGGGGGAGGTATAGGAAACTCCTCAGGA
Organism: Viscum album; assembly: GCA_963277665.1. Classification (NCBI taxonomy): domain Eukaryota; kingdom Viridiplantae; phylum Streptophyta; class Magnoliopsida; order Santalales; family Viscaceae; genus Viscum; species Viscum album. The sequence goes on along the minus strand of OY728137.1, from coordinate 1,822,777,913 downwards.
AATATATTAATGTATTCCTAGACAATGGAGACATTTTATATCATTATAATCTCATTTTCTTATTTTTATTCACCGATCAACTGCATAAACAAGGATTTAGAAGGTTCTTCTAGACAAATATCAGGTTGAGATATCTCTCTTTGGAAGGTAACTGTAGGTTTTCCATTTAAGACTACTGAGATTTTCTTGCTTCTGAATTTGATCATAGCATTATATATTGAGGGTCAGTCCATACCTAGTATAATGTCAAATTTAAACATTAGAATAACTACAAGATTTGAGATAATATTTTTCTCACTAAAGTAAATACTTAAGTTTCTAAACACTAAAAATGCCTGGATAATCCCACAAGGAGTCTTCACTAATAACTCCACTTTTAGAAATTCAGGGGTTGAATCTAAATTCTTTGCAAACTTGTAGGAAATAAAGGAATGCGTAGAAACAGAATAAAAAAAAGTACTTTATAGCTTTGAGATAACAACAAGAGTACCATCCTCCATATCATTTGGTGCTTCAACTTTAGCTGTAGTGATATGAAGAGCATGACCTTGCTCCCTTGGCCTTTGTAGAGGCTGATGTTGATTCTCTTCCACTGCCCTCAGATTTGGACATTGATTAGAAAAGCGCCCAAGTTTTCCACACTTATATAATTGGGCTTTAGGGAGCACCTTCACTTTATTCCCTTTTTAATTAGTGTTTGGGAGTTGAGTCTTCACCTTACTACAAAAATTCCATGCCATATGGCCATTTCTTCCACACTTGTAGTAATTCTTGCCCTCGATCAGGCAGTTCCCCAAATGGTTCTTCCCACATTTATTATACATGGTATGTTACACTTGATTTCATCGCTTTCCCTAATCAAATAACATCCCTAAGATTATCTCCATTGATCTCTTATTGTCATTGGATTTATGAGACCACTGCGTCTCATCGAACTCTAATTTGAATTTCAATACACTCCGTATGATCTCCTCATAGCTTTCATAGACTCTTTTGGATAGATTATTTAGTAGATGAGGTCTTAGTCCACCAAATAATCTATAAAACTTCCCATTTGGATCCATGACAATTCTTGATGTGTAATGTGAAAGGCTTGTGAAGTTCATCTAGTAGCTTCCCACAAATTCATTATCCTTCTGCTTCAGTTTGAGAAATTCCTTCTCCATTTTTGTTCTCATTGAATGAGGGAAATACTTATTGAAGATGATCTATATGAACTCTTCCCACTCCATAGATTCAAACTCCACTCTTGGTCTCTTGTTTTTAATTAGTTCCAACCACTTATCAACTTCTCCATCTAAGCGGTAAACAACAAGGGTGGCCTTATCTTATTCCAAATAGTGAAGCATAGAAAAGATCTTGTCAATATAGCTGATCCACTGTTCAGAAATCAATGGGTTGGTAGATCCACTGAAGGTTGGTGGTCATTGATGCATAAAGGACTCAACATAATGTTGTTTCCTTTGTGGTGAAATCAATCTCTCATCTTGATTCAAGTTATTTTCCATAACTTGAGTCATTTGGTTCATCATTCTTATGATTGTTTCCATTCTATCTTCCATCAGAGGGTCGTCTGTGCATGGTCCATTATGGTCACCATTTTCATGGTTCCTACTTTTTTCCTCTATTTTCTAAAATAATAAAACCATAGTTAGAAGATTATTTCATTTACAAATATTTTAACTATAAATGATTTTTATGTCTTAAAACATCATTCTGAAACATATTATTCTTTAACAACAATTATATTTCTCTTTAAATCCTTTATAATAATTCCTAAAAAGATCGTGATTAACCAAACATATCCCTCGGAAGTGTCAAACCATGAGTGCATCAAGGACTGTTGTTGTGTACCAGGATACCCAAGGTCAAGCCCGAAACTCCTTTTCAAAGTTTTCACTCCTAGGTACATCTGTACCAAAGCCACAACCACTTGTTCGTATCCAAACATGTATTTATATGTTCGAAAACCACTTACTTAATATTTCACCAAAATAGGAATAAGTTTTCCTATATTTAAACATTTATATAAGGATATTCCTAATATTTTAATACCATAATTTCCACATATAACTAAACTATCCTTTGATACCAACTATGGAATCCCGCCTTTTTATTACATAAATTTTCATTACATTTTACAAATTGAGGATCTTTAAAGTATAGTGTCTTGGATATCAGGAACATAATACATGCTAAAATAAAAAATTATTCTAATACACTTTTAAGGATTCATCATAGGTTTATCCGAAGTAAAATTACTTCAATTCATAACCTAGAGACATACATCAAAGGAAAGGGTGAGTATAAGTCCCAGTAAAGAAAACAAGTGAAACAGTTTACATGTGAACCTGATCAATATCAAAGAGAACACGAGGAATATCGTAACGGAATGATAAAGTGGCATATCATAGTGATTATAAATTGAATCATAAATTGAAAATTTGGATAAAAAATTTAATTTTGACATTCATAAACATATCACTAAGTTCCATCCCCAAGGTTTCATGAAAAATTACCAAGGTTATTCACCCAGGTATCATAAAACTTGTCATCTATAGAGATTAATTTATTTACCCAATGCATTCGAGTGGTCTTATAAATAACCCTTAATATGTATTTATTTTTATGTGATAAACATATATCATAATCAAACATTTCATAAATACCCCAACTAGAATAAAAAAAATAGGTTTCATATCAAGATCGTGAGGTTTTAAAAAGTTCCTAAAACAAGATCAGTATGTCATTTATAATCCATGGAAAATGAATGTGGGTTTTATGTATGTAAATTCCAGAATAAAATATATAATTTTTATTTATTGATGAATAAACAAAGAAATAAAATAGGTTTTGGTATTCACATAAATAAAATAAGATAATTTCATGAGAAAAAGAGAGATTTTGAGATGAAAATTCTGCAGCATAACAGTTATACAACATGCTTTTAGAAAACATTAAAAGGAGAGGGGAAAAGGGTATACCATCCATAAATGACTCATAATACAGTATGGGGACATAATAATATGGAAATAGTAACATTTTTTGGATATTTTAATGACATACCACATGAAAAAGATACTTGAAAGAAAAGAGAAGATGTGATTTCTTTTACGAAAATTCGGCAGCCTAACGACGTCACTTAAAAATTCAGAAAATTAATTGAAAAGAGAGGAAATGGTATCTCATAATTTGGAAATAAAATGGAAATAAATAAGGATACATAATATCATACCCCAACATAAGTAAATGTAAATTAAAAGACATAATATAAAATAAGGCTTGACTAAAAGAGGAGGGTGAAAGGTTCACTTAACTAGAAGAGTAACTTCAAAAACTCAATGGTTGGGACCTTGGGGGATTGAGGGAACATTGGGAGAACTCTTTTAGAGGTAAAAATACTATATCTTTGTTTAGGGGGAATTTTTAGAGAAATTAATGAAGGAATTAGTTTGTATTTATAGCAATAGTGAGGGAATATTTTATTAATTTCCAAGGGACACCTCATTAGTGGTATTTGCAAAACCATTGGCTTGCCCCTTGTATATTGACATGGTATTGTTAACTTGGTACAAATCATAAAATATATTATTGTAATCAATTAGAAAAAAATTATTACATCATTATCACATCATTAATGATTCTATTAAACACACCGAAACTCAAAACTGTTTTTTCATTATTCACCAAAAAACAAAACATTTTATAAAAATATCCAAAATTCACCCTAAACTAATATCGATGCCATGAGTTCAAAAATGAACTCCCTTTTATGAAAATAATTTTCTAATTATGTGATATTTAATTTTTAAGTAAAAACACTATTTACTAGAAAAATACTAATACTTAACTAATAATTTCTGAAACCGTTATTTACTTGTGCTATTATATCACATTACCATTCAAGATGACTAAATTATATTTATACTTTCTTAAGTGTGGTTAATATTCCATTGGTCACATTAATATTCATAAGGGTAATATTACTATTCACAATTTACTATTCACCAAAAATTAAGTTTATCTTATTAAAATCTAAATTTCTTACTGATCACAACTATAGAAAAAATTTTTTTAAAATAATTTCACATTATTAATTATTTAAAGTACAAAAAAAATTAAAATTCCATTTTTCTAGTATTCGTCTATAATATGGAACTTCTATAAATTCATCCTATATTTATCTTAATATTTCAAATTCACAAATTTTACCATAATAAAAAATAACAATTTTATTTATTCAAAAGGATTACACAAAGTAACTAAGGCTTCATTAAATAGCCCCTTATAACACATGCATATAACGTAAGAGTAAGGTGTGGAATGGTGATAGAATCTTGGGGTGGCTCAGACCACATTTTTTGAGTAGTGATTTCTATCAAATTGAACTTCTCCTATAAGCAATTCTGTTCAATCTTAACATGTTGATGTTCGGCTTGATCTTGATCCAGAGTGAAGAACAACGATGCCACCTCCTACCCAAGATCCAAAAAATGGGCTTCATATGGACCGGGTCTACTGGATGAGGCCATCAACTCCTCTTTCTGTATTAATTAACCCTGATCATTTTTATTTATAAATAATAATCATAACGTTAAGATTATAGTTTCAAATGGTCATATTGACCAATGGTCATATAATAGTTGAAACCCAACACTGTGATTTTAATTATACTCACTTTATTAATTAAATAATATAGTTTTGTTGAGTATAAAATAAAATAATACACAATTTTAGGAAACAAATTTTATTAAAATGTTCAAGTTGTTACATTCTTCACCCTTTAAAAAATTATGTCCCTGAAATTTTAACTCATACCATCAAAAGAGAAAAGGAGTGGATACTTCTTTCTCATAGACTCCTCTCATTCCACATGGCTTCTTCACATTTTTGGTTCATCCACAACACCTTAACTAGGTGGGTCGTCTTGTTGCGTAGAACCTTGTCCCCATAATCCAAGATCTCTATCGGATGATCCTCATAAGAGAGGTCGTGTTCCAATTGTACCACCTCTGGATTTATTACATGTGAAGGGTTAGGTATGTACTTCCTCAAGAGGGATGCATGGAAGGCATCATGAACTTGTGCTAGATTTGGAGGAAGTTCACGTAGATAACCCACGGATCCTAAATGATCAAGTATTTCATAGGGTCCAATGTACCTAAGGATGAGGTTCAATTTATTCCAAAACCTCATGACTCTCTTCTTAGGTGAAATTAGAAGAAATATTTGTTCACCAACACCCAACTCCAAGTCCATTTGATAGTTGTCGACATAGATCTTTTGCCGACTCTTAGTAGCCTTAATGCATTGCTGGATGGCATGAACATTTTCTATCATCTCTTGCACAAGATTAATCCCAAGAATATTTTTATCACAAAATTTATCCCAACAAGTTTGAGTTCTACATCACTTACCATATAGAGCTTTATAGGGGTTTCATTTGAATACTCGAGTGGAAGCTGCTGTTGTAAGACAATTCAACTAATAGTAGATGTTGATCCCATCCACCCTTAAATTATATTGATCATTTTCTCTACACATCCTTGAGTATTTGAATATTACTTTCAGACTGGCCATCAGTTTGGGGTAATAGGCTTTACTGAAATTAAATTCAATTCTCAGAGCATGTTGACGACTTCTCCAGAATTTTGATGTAAATCTTGGATCACAATCAGATGTGATAGAAATTGGAACTCCATGTAGCCTACCACTTCCTTCACATAAATCCTAGAATGTTGGCCAAGATAGAAATATTCCTGAATAGAGATAAAATGGGCAGTCTTGGTGAGATGCTTTATAATAACCCATATCACATTGTTTCCGTTGGAAGTTCTCAGGAGACCAGTGAAAAAGTTCATAGTGATAGTGTGCCACTTTCATCCTGGTATAGGTAGTGGTTGTAATGCACCTTTTGGAAGTTGTCACTCTACCTTCACTTGCTGACATACCATGAACCTTGTAGTGTAGTCAGCAATATACCTTTTCATATTATCCCACTAGTAATGCTCAAAAAGGTCTCTATACGTTTTCATGCTTCCATAATGTATATATTATGTAGATCTATGAGCTTCATCCATCAACCCCTTCTTTATTTCTAGAATATATGGAACAAATAGTCTTGTAAAAATTTCAGTACACCTTCTTGATCAATATTGAACTCAAGAAACTTTCCATCCCTCATAGCCTCAAACTTCTTTAATAATAAAGGATCTCTTTTCTAAGATTTCTAGATTTTATTAAGTAATGACGGTTGATAAATTATTTGGGATAGGGTTGATGATGACCATTACCTTACAATTACCAAGTCCAACTTTACTAGGTCATTGATAAAATGATCTCTTTTAATCATCACCAGGGACAAAACAATTGGGTATTTCCTACTTAATGCATCAGCGACATTGTTTTCTCTTCTGGGATGATAATTAATTGAAAAATCATAGTCTTTAAGAAGTTCCAACCATCTTCTATGTCTCATGTTTAATTCCATTTGTGTGAAAATTTACTTCAAACTTTGATGGTCTATGTATATATCAAATTTCTCCCTATAAAGATAGTGATTCTATATCTTCAGAGAAAAAATGATCGCAACTATCTCAAGATCATACGTAGGATAGTTCAGCTCATAAATCTTCAAATATCAAGATACATAAGAAATGACCTTTTCATTTTTCATGAGGACTCACCCAATCCCTTTTATAGATGCATCGCTAAAAATAACGAATCATTATCCACTTGAGGGAAGAGTTAACATGGGTGCAGTAACCAATCTCCTCTTAAGCTCTTGGAAACCTTACTCTTACTCCTTTGTCTATATGAACTTGACCCCTTTTCAAGGAAACTTGGTTAATGGATTATAAATTCATGAAAAGTTTTTCAAAAACCACTTATAATATCCCGCTAATCCAAGGAAACTATGAATCTTAGTTATTATTGTAAGATGATACCACTACTCTACAACATTTGTCTTTGTAGGGTCAACTGTGATTCCTTCATTGGTTATAATGTACCCCAAGAAATAAACTTCTTATAAAAAAATCACATTTTCTAAACTTTTCAAAAATATTCCCCATCCATAGAGTTTTCAAAATAACCCTTAGATGGTCCTCATGCTCCTCATGACTTTTGGAATATGTCATAATATAATTAATAAAAAACTTACACAAAGTTATTAGTGTAGTTTTTAAATACTCTATTAATCAAATCCATAAAAATAGAAGGTGTGTTAGTTAGTCCAAAGGGCATAACAACAAACTCATAATTCTTATATCTTGATCGGAAGGCAATTTTTGGAATATATTCATTCTTCACCCTTAATTGATGATAACCAAATAAAAGATCAATCTTAGAGAAGAATTTTGACCCATAAAGTTGTTCAAATAATTCATCAATTATTTTAAGAGGGTATTTGTTCTTTACTGTGATCTCATTCAGTTATCTATAATCAATTCATATCTACATTGATCCATCCTTCTTATTAAAAAATAGAATAGGTTATTTCAAAGGAGACACACTTAGTCGGATAAACCCCTTATCCAAAAGATCTTTGAGTTGTTTATTTAATTTATCCAGATCCACATTTTCCATCATATATGGGGTCTTTGATATCAGATGAGATCCATGTATAAGTTCAATGGAGAAATCTATATCTCTTTCTAGGGGAGGTCTAGGTAACTCCTTAATAAATACGTCAATGTATTCCTAGATGATGGGTAAATTTTCTATCCTCATACACTCATTTCCTTATTTTTCTTTACAGATAAACTCCATAAATAAGGATATATGAGGTTATTATAGAAAAATATTTGGTTGAGATATCTCTCCTAGGAAGAAAATTGTAGGTTTTCCATTCAAGATTACTGAGATTTCCTTTCTTATTCATTTGATCTTAGCATTATACATTGAGAGCCAGTCTATCCCTAGTATAATATCTAATTCAATTATGGGATTGACTACTATATTTACCATAATATTATCCTCACTAGAGTAAATACTAGAGTTTCTAAACACTAACGATTCATGGATAATCCCACCTGGAGTCTTGATTGATAACACTACTTTTAGAAAATTTGGGGTTGATTCTAAATTATTTAGAAACTTAGAGGAAATAAAAAAATGTGTAGAACTAGAATCAAACAAAGTACCTAATAGATTTAGGAGAACAACATGAGTACCTACCACCACATAATTTGACTCTTCAACTTCAGTAGTTGTGATAGAAAAATCATGAACTTGATACCTTGGCCTTTTCTGGGGATGATGGTGATTCCCCTCCACTACCATTGGATTTAGATAGTGATTGGAAAAGTGACCAAGTTGTCCACACTTATATAATTGGACCTCAGGTAGGTCCGGCACCATCTTCCCTTTGTTCGTTAGTGTTTTTGAGTTAAAGATTCACTTGACTATGAAAATTCCATGTGATATGGCCATATATTCCACACATGTAGCACTTCTTGCTTCCAAGAAGTCAGTTCCCTGAATACTTGTTTCCACATTTTTTACACTTTGGACGTTTCACTTTCTTGCCTCCCCTTACCTGATCAAATATCCTCCCCAAGATTGGCCCCATTGATATCTTATTTTCATTGGATTTATGTGAACCTTGCATCTCACCGAACTCTAGTACAACTTTCATTACACTTTGTACAATCTCCTCATAGCTGTTATAGTCTTGGTTGGATAGATTATTCGATAGATGAGGTCTTATTCCACTAAAGAATCTGTCAAAATTCCCATTTGTGTCCATGATAAAGCTATAGTTTTAACATGAAATCCTTGTGAAGTTCATCTCATAGATTCCCACAAATTCATTCTCCTTCTGCTTCATCTCAAGAAATTCCTTCCCCATTTTTGTTCTCATCCAAAGAGGGAAATAATTATTGAATCCATATGAACTCTTCCCACTGCATAGATTCAAACTCCACTATTGGAATCATGTTTTTAACCAGTTCTTACTGCTGATCAGCTTCTCCCTATAAGAGATAAATAGCCAAGGTGAAATTCTCCTGTTCTGAACAATGAAGCATAGAAAACATATTCTCAATAGAGCTTATCCACTATTCAACAATCAATGGGTTAGTAGATTCACTTAAGGTTGGTGTTCGTTGACACATAAATAACTCAATAGAATTTTTTTCCCACTATGGTGAAATTAGTTTCTTATCATGATTCAAGTTATTTCCCATAACTTGAGTTAGATGGTTCATCATTCTCATGAACGAGTCTATTCGGACTTCAATTTGAGGGTGGTAAACACATGGTCCATTACGGTCACCATTTTTATGGTTCCTCCTATTGCTCTCCATTTTCTAAAAGAATAAAACCTTAGTAATAATCTTATTTCATTTATGAATCATTTAACTATAAAGGATTTTTATGTATTAAAACATCATTCTTAAATATATTATTATTTAAAAAACAATTACATTTCTCTATAAATCCTTTATAACGATTCATAAAAAGATTATGATTAACCAAAAATATCTCTCTAGAGTGTCAAACCAGGAGTGCATAAAGTCCCATTGTCATGTACCAGAATACCCCAGGTCAATCTGGAAACTCCTTGTTAGAGTTTTCACTCATCGGTATATCTGTTTCAGATCCACATCCACTTGTTTGTATCCAGACATGGATTTATTTGTTCGAAAACCACATACTTAATATTTCACCAAAATACCAGGAAGTTTTCCAATATTTAAACTTTTATATAGGTTTCTTAATAAAGTTTTCATATCCTAATTTCGAAAAATAAGTAAACTATCCTTTTATACCAACTATGGAATCCTGCCTTTTTATTACATAACTTTTCATTACATTTTACAAATAGAGGATCTTTAAAGTCTATTGTATTGGAAATTAGGAACATAATACATGAAAACATAATAAATTATTATAATCAACTTTTAAGGATTAACCATAGATTCATAAAAAGTACAATTACTACATATCATAACCTGGAGACATACATCAAAGGAAATGGTGAGCAGAAGGCCCTGTAAGAAATACACTTGAAATATTTTACATGTGAACTTGAGCGATATAAAAAAGAACATGAGGGATATCGTAAAGGAATGATAAAGAGGAATACCATAGAAATAATAAATTGAATAATAAATTGAAAATGTTGCTACAAAATTTAATTAATACATTCATAAACATATCACCAAGGTTCATCCCCAAGGTTTTAGAAAACATTACCAAGGTTATTCACCCAGGTATCATAATACTTATCATCTCTAGAGATTAATTTATTTACCCAATGCATTGGAGCGCTATCAGGTTTAACCATTAATATGTATTTTTTATCTTGTGACCCACATATATCATAATCAAAAATTTCATAAATAACCAAAATATAATAAAAGAAATGGGTTTCATATCATGATTGTGATGTTTTAAAAAGTTCTTAAAAACAAGATCATTATGTCATTTATAACCCATGGAAAGTGAATGAGGGTTTTAAATATGTCAATTAAAGAATAAAATATATCATTTTTATGTATTTATGAATACCCCTATAACTTAAATAGGTTGGGGTATTCAAATAAATAAAATAATATAATTTCTTGAGAAAAAGATAGTGATTTTGAGATGAAAATTCTGCAGCATAACAGCTATACAACTTGGTTTTAGAATACTTTAAAAAGAGATGGGAAAAGGATCTACCATATATAAATAACTCATAATACAGTGTGGGGACATAATAATATGGAAATCGAAACATTTTATGGATATTTTAATTACATACCACATGAAAAGGAGACAATAAATAAAAGATAATATGTGATTTCTTTTACGAAAATTTGGCATCCTAACGATGTCACCTAAAAATTAAAAAAATAAATTGATGATAGGGGAAAGGGTCTCTCGTAATTTGGAAATAAAATGGATAGTAATAAGGATACATAATAACATACCCCAACATGAGGAAATGGAAATGAAAAGGCATAACATAAAATAAAGCTTGACAAAAAGAGGAGGGTGAAAGGTTCCCTTACCTAGAAGAGTAACTTCAACAACTCAAAGGATGAGACCTTGGGGGAATGAGGGAACCTTGGGATAACTCTTTGGGAGGTAAAAGAACCTGATATTAGTTTATGAGGAATTTGGAATTAAAGGAATGAAGGAATGGGTTGATATTTATAGCAAAAGTGAGGGAATATTTTATTAATTTCCAAGGGACACCTCTTTCGTAGTATTTGAAAAAACACGGGCTTGTCCACTGTATTTTCCCATGATATTAGAGACTTGTGACAAATCATAATATATATTACTATAAAAAAGTAGACATGAATTATTACATCATTATTATAACCTTAATGATGTCATTAAACACACTAAAATACAAAACTGTATTTTAACTATTCATCAAAAAACAAAACAATTTTTTAAAATCTCATAATTTCACCCTAAGATAATATCAATTCTATGAAGTCAAAAATGAACTCTATTTTATGAAAATAATTTTACAATTATGAGATATTTAATTTTTAAGTAAAATCACTATTTCCCTTAAAAAATACTAATACATAACTTCTGAAACAGTTATTTACTAATGCTGTTATATCACATTACCATTCAAGATGCTTAAATTATATTTATATTTTTTTAAGTGAGGTTATTATTACATTGGTCATATTACTATTCATAAGGGTGATATTACTATAGATAATTTACTATTCACCAAAAATCAATTTTATCTTATTAGAATCTAAATTTCTTACTAATCACAACTGTAGAAGACAATTTTTTGAAAATATTTTAACATTATTAGTTATTTAAAGTATAAAAAAAATTTAAAATTCCTTTTTTTATAATAGTCATCAATAATATGGAACTTCTATAAATTCATCCAATATTTATCTTAATATTTGAAATTCACAAATTTTACCATAATAAGAAATAATAATTTTCTGTATACAAAAGGATTACACAAAGTAACTAGGCCCTCAATACATAGAACCTTATAACACCTGAATATGACCTAAGAGTAAGGTGTGTAATGGTGATAGAATCTTGGGGTGACTCGGACAACATTTCCTGAGTGGTTATTTCTATCATCTTGAACTTATACTATAAGTGATTATGTTCAAGCATAATGTGTTGAAGTTCAGCTTGAGCTTAGTCTAGAGTGAAGCCCATCGACACCAGCTCGTTCCCAAGCTCCGATAAATGGGCTTCATATGGCCCAAGTCTTCTGGATAAGGCTATCAAAACCTATTTTTGTATTAATTGACCATAATAATTTGTATTTATAAACAATAATCACAACGTTAAGAGTATAGTTTTCGATGGTCATACTTTCCAATGGTCATATAACAGTCGAAACCCAACAGTCTCATTTTAATAATACTCACTTTATTAATTAAAGAAAATATTTTTTTGAGTATAAAATAAAATAACACACAATTTTAGGAAATAAATATTATTCAAATGCTCAGCTTGTTACAAGGAGAGGTCATAGCCATTTATAATTGGGGGAAAGGACACACTTTTTATTTTTGAAAAGAATTGTGTGCTCCCACATTTTTCATATTTATAAAGGGCCCAAAATAGACCATTATATAGCCTTAGATACATAATGGTTGAAATATTTCAATCCAATAGTTTTTATAAAAGTGTATAAGTCATTTTTACCCTTATCTTTTTAGTTTAACCCCTGATAAATCTATTTTTACCTAACCTGTGGTAATTAATTTTTATTGCATTCACAATTCATTTCAGTCAAAAACTAAGTTGAAATTATTAGATAATATAAATTATCATAATTACAAATATAAAATTCATTTTTCCAAATTACATTCATTTTTTTAAATTAAATTTAAAATTAATCTCACAGATGCAATGAGAAAACAAGGTTTTAAAGAGAAAATGTTCAAAAGTTTACAAAGTGTATATATCCAAATACAATATTAAATTGATTTAAATGAAAAAAATTTGATTAATGGATTTATAATTTAACTAAATTAATATTAAAATAAATTTACTATATAATATAACTTTATAAATAATTTAAATGAAAAGGCGATTTTCATTTAAAATTCTACATTTTTACTATTCATTGAAAAAAGTAACTTTTTAGAAAAATAAAAAAAATTCACACTATGATTATTTTGATATTCATATTTCAAAAATTATATTTATTTTTATCATATTAATTTTTTAAAAGATTAAAAATTTAGTTTTAAAATAACTTCCCCACAAAAGGTGACAAAACTACTTATTTTAGAAAAATACAGTTTTTAAGAGTAAAATTGGATTTATTATTATATCTTCCCAAAAAACACATAATATGAATTTTAAATCAATTATTGAATATATAAAATATATAAATTTAATTAAAATAATTTACCAAAATAATTTTACTTATTTTATTGATGTAAAACATATTTGTTTTCATAAAAAATATTTTTTGTAGAAAAACATTTCCTTTATTTTCTTATAGTTTTAATTTTCATTTTTAATTAATTGGTCACCAAATAATTCATTATATATAAATTTGTAAAAAAAATTATAATTTATTTAATCCAATTCATTTCCACCATTCTAATGACCAGGTGATAACTATCATATTAAATAATAATATTTTAATTATACGACACATTTCATTTAAACTCGGTGTTGTTTTTAATGAAAGATAAAATTAGTATTGTGTGTAACACAAAAAAAACTTATTGTTTCATGTAAATAAAGATAAAATTAGTGTCACATTTAATTCAATCCTAAATTAGTATCTCGTGTTACAAAAAATATGGAAAATATAAAATGTATTTGAAAAGAGAATTTACAAAAATCTCAGGGTGTTACATTCTACTCCCCTTAAAATGATTTTTTACCTTAAAATTGGTCTCACTCATCAAAGTTTTATAATTTGAAAATTCTATGACAGAAACCTAGATAATATAAATGAATTATAAAAACTCTATTTAAAAGGGAAATTTAGAAACATAAAGGTTACCTCAAGTAACTCATAGCTATGTTTCCCCATAGGATAACATGGTTGGGAAGTGATGATTTGAATATTGATGAAAATAATAATTAATTATAGAGATTAATATAGATCAATCATTATAATAAATTGGGTCATATAGATAATGTTAATCGACTACAAAACCATAAACCAAATAGGCATAAAAAAGGTCATTGATATCATAAAAAATGATGATAACATGACAACATTTTATTTCAATACCTTTTCCATAAAGTTGAAGAATTTTCAAGAGAATATATATTTAATTGATTTAATTCCATTTTATAAGAACTATATCATCCATTAGTTGTTCCTTGATCCATTTCCACTTTATTTATTACACCAAGAAATAATGGTTAATTTATTATGCCCTAAACACTAATGGATCATAAGATTTATAAATAAAATGATAACCCATTCTTTCTATCTTTAGTTATCATCACAAAAAAATGATTAGAACAGATTATCCAATATAGATAATTCCTCATATATTGAAGTAATGCATTAATATTTATATAGTTTTCCATTTTTAAATTTAAAACATTCCATAAATGGTCAACCATATGACCCTTCCAAATAATTTAATTCTAAAACATTAAAATGAAGTTTACTGAATTTCCAAAATGAACTTATCATTAATTCCCATATTCCATAAAGTGGCTCTTGATTTTCACATACCAAACATGTGAATACCATCATCATCTATTCTCTTGAAATATGTTAATAACCTAAATTACCATGAAACCTTATTGAAATCATTCATGATTCTTCATTCCTTAAATAAAACATAGATTATCAGATTTATTCCTCTAATCCAAAAATGTTGTAAACTCCATCAATGATAGAATACACCAATTTTTTAACAAAGAATTAATTATTTACAAGATAATCATCATTATCCAATATAATTATTCATATCCAACATCTATTTATCCTAATAAAATTATCTCAACATACAGAACATATTGAAGGTTATCTTCCCTTAATAAAAAATATCACCTTACCATTAAATTAATTTTCTATTCCATTACTACCATTCAACA
Source organism: Viscum album (assembly GCA_963277665.1). Classification (NCBI taxonomy): domain Eukaryota; kingdom Viridiplantae; phylum Streptophyta; class Magnoliopsida; order Santalales; family Viscaceae; genus Viscum; species Viscum album. The sequence goes on along the minus strand of OY728137.1, from coordinate 1,822,762,898 downwards.
TATTATTTAAAATCATTAATAAAAAAAATCTACATAAAATCCTAATATAAATTTATATAACATTATAATTGAATTATAATACATAAACAATTCGATTATTCCACCTTATCCTAAAGAAATTAACTACAATTCCACATCTTATTCCCTAATACCTATTTCTTTTCATATGCCATTCAAATTATCTTCATCATCAACAGTGTAACCATTAGTCATACCACATTTCTTATTCTCTTCATGAGATTTCCTCCTAGGACATTAATTTTCATAATGCCCATACTTTCCAAATTTTAGGTGTTCATCCATTGATAATACCTTAGGAAGACCAATATCCTCATCCATTAAGTTAACTGAACCTTTTCATTTTACCTTGAAAATTTATTACTCTATTACCTTCTTCTACACACATAAATCATATTCTCATTCCATTGAGACATTCCAAAGAGTTTTTATTCTCACATTCTTGATATATAAGAAACATAATCTTCTTTCCTCTATGGTCTCCACTACCAAGACTTTCAGCGAAATCTATTATTCTTCTCCTGGGTGAGTATGAGAGTTGGTTAATGGGGGAAATTTTAATTATGTTTTATAATTAATTATTTGTAATAATAAAAATATCCTTCACTATAGTTATCATCCCATTTGGAAGCTCATCATAAATTTTTCATCACATTTAATGTTAACCCAGTTTTTTATTGATTCTGTCATCGACTAATATAAACAATCATAGCATGAGAAATGAAAATAATAATGAGAAACTAAATAATCATGAAAATTACTTATAGGATGGAAAAATCAAAAAAAAATCTTATAAATATATGACTCATTAGGTTTATCCTAGGTTATTAATAGTCATCATATATTTAAATCCTTCACGATGGTTCATAAATAGTTTGGGAATTTCCAAAGAATATTTTTCAAGAGTGTCAAAAAAGGTGTAAAACAAGGTCTATTGTCATGTACCAAGTAATGATCAAATCTATATCAATGCAACCTTTTTAGATTTATCACCCCTACGTACCACTATTCTAGAGCCACATCCACTTTTAGTATTTAGTTGGGGATGTAATTTCTTGGAAGCCACTCACTCTATCCTTTACCAATATTATAGAACATTTCCCTATGCTTTGACTCATCCTTATACTTATCCTTAGAGACATTTATTGAAATATCCTTATAAATATCCATATGGATATCACTATAGTTTTCTCATCATATTTTTCAAAGGTTAATTGAAAATTTCCTTTGATACCTACTATAGTGACCCAATCTTCACATATAAAGATATTACATTTTTTAGATGAATATTCAACATATTAGAAAAACGTATTCATGGGGACTGTAATAGTTTAGTGACTAAGGATACTAGGTACACAATATTCTAATTTGGTGAAATATATTAAATTTATCCCATAATGGTCTTCCCCTTTATTAATCCTACTTGAAACCTGTCTTTATAACCTAGGTAAAGGAATCATAAGATAGGATGAGCTCAGATTCTCAGTAAGGTTAAACAAATGAGATACATAATAATAAAATGAACATAAGGCTATGAGAACATGAGTATAACATTATAAAATCATACCCAAAAAATAAAATATCATAATCCTATGTTATGGAATTAATTTTGGCTCTTCATAAGACATGAATCATATGATAATAAAAGTACATGAGACATAAGAGCATAAAATTGGCACAAGAAATTGAATGGTGACATACACATAAGAATATAAAATCATTTTCTTAATAGTTAAGGCTCATAGAGAAAAATTATATGGGAACTCTATGGGTGGTTATAGCTCTTGAGGAGGACACACCACTATCCCTAGTGAAATCCATTTCTTTATGGTGGAATAGATTTACTCCCCAAAAATATCATAGTAGTCAACGTTCACTCCTAAGACAATCATAGTGGACAAAGTCCCTTACTGAACCAAGTTCACTCCCTATTTCAGTCCTGTATTATGGAACTATGTTCACTCCCCATTCAAAAACTATCTTACTAAACCAGGTTCACTCCCCATTCCAGTAATTTCTTACTGAACTAGGTTCACTCTCCCTTTAAGTATTTTCTTATTGAACCGGGTTCACCCACCATTACAGTCCTATTTTACTGAACTAGGGTTACTACCTATTATATTCCTATATATCTTATGATATATTAATATTTACCCAATTAATTGGTGGAAGATATAATCCCCAATCATCTTTGGTTATAATTTAACTATAGTACTTTGTTATAACGTAACCACCATCCTTGTTCATAACATAACCACCGTCCTTGGTTATAATGTAACCACTATCACATAATGAAAATAATAAATATTTGTTTCATGAGATCATAAAACATTCTCCACAGAATAAACTCTGAATTTAAATATGTTTCATAAATATTTCATCATAATATAACATACAGAAAAGAAATATGTTTCACATTCATTAAATCATCATAGCATAACACATGGAAAAAGAAATGAATATCATAAGAATTTTGTCATGATATAACCTATGAAAGAGAAATAGGTTTCATAAACATCTTTTCATCATGAACCATTTATAGAAAGAATAAAAATTAAATCCTTGGTTAATGTCCCCAATAAATAATAAGTTACATCAAAGGATTTCATATTATATGGGGAATGATTTGGAATATAAATCACTTAGAATGTTTCTTGAGGAAGATACATTTTATTTGAAAATAAATTTAAAAAAAAAAATATTTTAGAAACCCTTTTCATTAAAAACAATCTTGAATACTTATAAAAGAATCTTTAAAAATCATTTAAAACATTTATTGAGTAAAATAAACTTCCCACTTTGAAGAACATTTTTTAAAACATATCATTTTTAAAAAAATCCCTTATAATTTGAAATAATTTATTTAAAATTAAAAAAAATTACCAAAAATTAATGGAAAAAGTTTCTTTGAAAAGATATTTTAAAACTTTTATGGTAAACTTGAAATCATTTATTGGGCATAATAATGATATATACTATTCACTGAGTGTTTGTAAAAAAGGAAGATTCTTTTCATATTTTTGGTAAAATTCAAATGGGAATTGTTTATAAAAACAACATAAAGATTCCTTTTAAAACATTTGATAAAAAGTAAGACATGTTTAAAAATGAATTTAATAAATAATTTTAAATAAATCTTAAAAAAATTGATAAATTTTGTAGAAAACATTGTTTTGGAAGAATTATGGGTTTTTGACTAAAAAGATGATTTTTCAAAAAAAAAATTTTGAACTCTTGAGAACATAAAGAGAAAAAAATAAATGGAAAAAATATATTCTCATGACATAAAAAAAAGGACAAAAAATTAAATAGTTTCTTTATAAATATATCAAGGAATTAATCATTGGAAGTAAAATCTTAAACAATCCTGATAATGATGAGATTGTAACATAAAATTATTATAACTTAGGTAACTTTAAAAGATGATCCACATAAAAGAATAAAATTAAATGAAACTTAAAGTATCACGAGTATAAATAAATTATTCATATTACATTGAAAAAGGTATATAGATACACCTCGTGAAATAATGTAGGTGCATAACATAACATATGTCTCAATGAAGGAAAATTGAGACAAAATATCTCATAACACTTTGGTAAATTTTAACCGAAAACCACATGAAATAGATGTCCTAAAATAGATATATAAATAACAATAATTATCATTTAAATGATAAAAATATATATTAATGGGTATTATATACACCACATAAAATAAATAGGTGGTGAATACGGTATGTGTTGCACAAAACTAAAAAGCGAGACAGAAATCCCTCACCTTAAGTCTTGACACCCGTAATACTCATTATAAGTTTATTAGATAAATATTAAAGTAAAAAATTAGTTTATATCATACCATATATGGTTTTATTATTACCTTTATCACCCATTTATCGACAATTCCAGGTCAAAATCATATTTTGGGAAATAACTGGTTTGTTTTTCTTATATGTTTTTATTTTTTATTCTATTGGTCTTATAAATTTGGTCATGTTTTTATCATATCCATAATTTGAAACATGATATAAATATAATATATATTAAGTATATATTTATTTTGAGTAATCCATAAAATTTAGAGATAAAAAATGAAATACATCGTTTATGGAGACGACAGCTCATACGTACGCATGAACATTGTTTATAGTTTCTTATTGAATTGAAAGAAAAAATTAAATTATATAAATTATCATTTTATAATTATTTTTATGTCATATATATAAAAAAAATTCATGAAACCCATATTTAATACCTTTATTGTAAAGTTTAAAGGAATCACATCGCTTTGCGAGAAGGTTGTTCACCGTACAAATAAGTGACGTTATCGTATTCCCACAAAATGGTGGGTATAAAAGAATGTGTGATATAATAATTATAGAATAATAATAAAACAATATATATCATATATATCATATATAAATAATAAACCCATCATTATTTTCATTCGTGAGAGGAGGTATTGGAGAAATGAGTGGCATCAGTTCATGTGATGGTGGTCCGCCGTACACATGAATGATGATTTCATAACCTATTTGATGGAAGTGGAGAAGGTAGTAGGTCATGTACATGACCTAAAAAATCACAGTTTATGTAAGATACATAGCTTATTATATAATAATAGTATAAAAATAATTTAATATGGTGTTTAAAGAAATAAAATAAAGATGCTCGTTGAAGAACATTACCCCTTCTTAAAGTTTTCTCCTTAGGTTTGCACTAAAGACTATTGGTTGGATTTATGGTGAAACTAAGAATTCTTGGATGAGGGGATATAATTTTAAAATTTATTTGGGAAGTTATTTTCTGAACCAATTAAGTTTTAAGGTGTGAATAATGGAGTATAGGGGTGGCATTTTATAAGTGGGGGAGAGGGCAGACTTGGTATTTTTAAAAATAATTGAGTACTTCTACATTTTTCTATATGTAAAAAGGGTATAAAATAGACCATTATAGAAATATATAGGTTTAATTATAGAAATATTTATATAAAATATTTTTTAGAAAAGTGTATAATTCAGTTTTACCCTTATCTTTATAGTTTAACTCTTGATAAATCCATTTTTACCTTAACTGTGGTAATTAAATTTTACTACATTCACTATTAATTTTGGTAAAAAATTAATTTTACCTTATTATATAATATAAATTATTATTATTCCAAATATTAAATCAATTTTTAGAAATTACATTCATATAAATGTAAAATTTTAATTTAAAATTAATCATGTAGACACAAAGAGAAAAAAAATTTACAGAGAAAATGTTCAAAAGTTTAAAACGTTTTTATATCCAAATTCAATATTAAATTGAATAAAATGAAATTAATTTGATTAATGGATGTATAATTTAACTAATATAACTTTAAAATAAATTTAAAATATAATTTTACTTTATAAATAATTTAAATGTAAATGAATTTTTTAATTAAAATTCATTATTTTTCACTATTAAAAAAATGAATATTTTTAGAAAAATAACATAAAATAATCCTAAGAAAATCTTTATATTAATGTTTTAAAAATGATCTTTCTTTTATAAAAGTGGAAATATTTATTTTTAAAATAAGTGCACCATAAAAAGACGATAAAATTTCTTTTTTTGGAAAATACATTTTTAAGAGTAAAATTGGATTTACTATTATCTATTGTCTATAAAACACATAATAAAAATGTAAAATTGTTTATTTAATATATATAATATTTAATTTTTATTAAAATTAATCACCAAAAGTAGTTTTTTTATTTTTTTAGGTAGAACACATTTATTTCCATAAAAAAATTGTTTTTTAGAAAAAGTTTTTCTTTATTTTCAAATAGTTTTTATTTTCATTTTTAATTAATTAGTCACTAAATAATTAATTATATATACATGTATAAACCTTATTTTCATAATTTGGTTATTTTTATTCATACGTACCATTCCAATGTCTTGGTGTTAATTATCATATTAAATAATAATATTTTTATTATATGACTTGTTTTATTTAAACTTGGGGTTATTTATAACACAAGATAAACTTGGTATTGTGTGTAACACAAGACAAACTTAGTGTTTTGTGTAATGTAAGATAAACTCCATGTTACTTGTAATTCAATCCAAAATCAAATTTTTATGTCGCACAAAATACGAAAAGGATCAAATATATTTGGAAAAAATGAATTTCTAAAAATCCCAAGGTGTTACATACTACCCCATTTAAAATGAATTTCTACGTAGAAATTCTTCTCGGTCATCAAACGTTTAACATTTGAAAATTTATTCATATAAACTGAGATCATATGAATGAATCATAAAAATTATGTTACAAATTATTAGTTTAAAACATAAAGGTTCCCTAAAGTACCTCATAACTAGGTTTCCATATATGAGAACATAAGAGCGAAGTGAAGATTTAGACATGGAAGAAAAGGGTAAATAATTATAGTTAGTGATAGAGATCACTAATCATAAGAAGTTGGGTGATATATATAAAGTTAATTGACTAAAAAACTATAAAACAAATAGGTGTGAAATAGGTAATTGATATCATCAAAATTAATAACTCAATAAAATTTTATTTCAGGATTAATTTTCATAATGTTGAATAATTTTCACGAGGAGATATACTTACTGGATATAATTCTATTTCATTAGAATAATCTCATCCATAAGTTTTTTCATGATAAATTTACACTTCATGTCTTACTCTAAGAAATATAGGTGAATTTTTTGTTCATGAAACACTAATGAATCATAAAATCCATAAATTTAATGATATTTCATTCCATATATCTTTAGTTATCATCACAAAAAAATAGTTAGCACAGATTATCCAATATGGATAAATATTTATATAGTTAAGTAATGAATTATTATCTAAAACCCCATCCAAAGTTAAACTTAAACCATTCCATAAATAGTTAAACTTATAACCATTACAAATGATTAAAATCCAAAACATTATAAAAAAGGTCACTATCCAAAATAGACTTATCATTAATTCTTATATGACATAAAATGGATCTTGATTATCACATACCAATCATGTGAATAACTTCATTATGTATTCTCTAGAAACATGGTAATTACCTGAATTACCATAAAACCTTATTGAAAACATGAATAATTCCTTATTTTTTAAATAAAACAAAGATTATTGGATTAATTCCTTAAATCCAAAATTTTTGTAAACTCCTTCAATGGTAGCATAAACCACTTTGTCAAAAAATTGTTAATCAATTCAAAGTTAATAAATACTATCAAATTTACCTATTAATATCCAACATATCCTTGTCCCAAAAACATTATCTCAACATCCAAAACATATTACGGGTTATTTTATCTTAATAAAAATATCACTTTTCTATTAAATGAATTTTCTAGTTCATCAGTACCATTTAACATTTTCTTATAAATCCTTAATGAAAAACATATACAAAAAATACTTATATATATTCATATGACATAATTATTGTTTTACAATACATAACAAACTTGATTATTTCACCTCATTTTTAATACACTAAATAAGATTCCTTATCTTATTACCTAATACATGTTTCTTTTAATATTTCATTTTTAGTCTCTTCATCATCAGTAATGTAACCATTAATCATTCCACCTTACTGATTATCTTCACAAGATTTCCTCCTAAGATAGAGATTTATATAATACCCATAATTTCTACATTTAAATCATTCATACATTGATAATACATTAGGAAGAACAATATTACCATCCATTATGTTAACTAAACACTTTATTTCCCTCAAAAGTTGATTACTCTATTCCCTTTTTCTCTACACATAATACATCTTATCATTCCTTTGAGGCATTATCGGGGTCACTTTTTCACACATTTTCGAAAAATATGAAATCTAATATTCTTTTATACATGGTATATAATACCAAAAATATTAGTAAACTCCATCCTTCTCTTATTTGGTGAGTTTTAGAGTTAGATAAGGTACACATTTTAATAATGTCTGGTGATAACTGATTAAGAATAATCAAAATACCATTTACTGAAGTTATCATTCCATTTGTCTTCCCATAAGAAAGTTTTCAATCACATTAAATGTTAACATAGTTCTATCTAGTTTCCTCCATTAAAAAAATCAAAAATAATTGTGTGAGAAACACTAATCATAATGGGAAACTAAATAATCATGAAAATCACTTATAAGATGTCTAAATTGTGGAACCTTCTTCTTAATCTATGAAAAACTTGGTTTATAAAAGTTTATTCATAGTAATAATCTACTTAAATCCTTCATTAAGGTTTTTAAAGAGTTTTTGAATTTAAAAATAATATCTCTTATGAGTTTGAAACCACGCATGCCATAAATTCTGTTATCTTGCATTGAGTGATAATAGAGTCCAACTCATTGTTCCCTTTTCGGAGTTATCACCCCTAGAAACCTCTATGCTAGATCCACATACACTTATTGTATCCATACAAGGATGTAATTTCTTAGAAATCACTCACTCTATCATTTACCATAATTCCATGACATTTCCCCATAATTTAACTCATCCTTATACTTATACTTAGAGACATCCCAAGATATATCCTTAGAAATATACCTTGTAATCTCACTAAATTTTTATCATTCTATTTTCCATTGGTTAATTAAACCTTTCATTTGATACCAAATATAGTAGACTAGGATTCTCATCTATATATATTATACTTTTTTATATGAATATTCAATACATTACACAAACACACAACTAAGGACTGTAATAGTTTAGTGTCTTTAGTGACTATGTAGACAATATCATAACATTGTAAAAGATCTTTAATGTCTCTCATAAAGATATTACCCTTTATTAATCCTACTTAAAACCCTCCTTCATAATCCAAGGAAAGGAAATATAAGAAAGGGTGAGAATTGATGCTCAGTAAGGGTAAATAAAAGAGATATGTAATCATAACAAGAATATATGGGTATGAGAACACAACCATAAAAATTGAAAACCATACCCTCCATACCAAAGATCATAATCCCAAGTCATGGTATAAATATTGTTAGTTCATAAAATAGGAATCATAATATAATTAAAGGATATGATCTATGAGAGAATAACATTGGAATAAGACATATAATGGTGAAATAATCATAAGAATAGAAAATAAATTCATTAGAAGTCAAGGATTATTTATAAAACTTATAGGGGAACTATATGAGAAAATAAACCTCCTCGGAAGGACACACCACCATTTCAAGCAGTATCCCTTTCCTCATAGTATAATGGGTTCACTTACCAAACCATCATTATTTTCAAGGTTCACTCTAAAGATCATCATAGTAGAATATGTCTCTTTCTGAACTGAGTTCACTTCCAATTCCAGTCATGTAGTGATGAACTAGGCTCTCTGCCCATGCCATTCCAAATTTTATGAACAAGGTCCATTATTTATTATAGTCCTATCTTACTAAATTGGGTTCACTACCCATTCCATTCCTATCTTACTAAACATGTTTTAATCTCCATTACATTCCTATCTTATTGAATCGGTTTTACACCCCATTCCAATCCTTTCAATCCTAGAATATATAAATCATTGCCAAATTAATTAGAGGGAGATATAGGTCCCACCCATATTTTTTTTATAATGTAACCACCATCCTTGTTTATAACATAACCACCATTCTTGGTTATAATGTAACCACCATTATTGGTTATAAAATAACCACCATCACATAATGAAAATCTTACATATGTGTGACACAATATATTTAAACATTCATAAAATCATAACCCATGAAATTAAATGGTTTTCATAAACATTTTATCATAACATAACCTATATAAAAAATAGGTTTCATAATTATTTCATCATCAAAGAATATCCTATGAAAAAATAAATAGGTTTCATCAAAAATTTGTCATGGTTTAAACTATGGAAGAGAACTGAGTTTTATAAACATCTTGTCATCATAAAACATTTAGAGAAAGAATAATAATTCTATCATTGGTTCATATCCCCAATAAAATATAAGTTACATCAAATTATGTCATATTGGATGGAGAATTATTTGGAAATATAAATCACTTATAAAATTTATTGACGAAGATAAATTTTCATTGAATAACAATTTTTACAACAAATAACATTTTAGAAATTATATTTTGTAAAAATAAACTTATTAACTTATATGGGAATCTTTAAAATCATTTAATTTTTTTCAAGAAAATAACCTTTCCACTTTAAAAAATAATTTTTAAAACATATAACATTTTCATCAATCTTTTTTATTTTGAAAAAAATAATATAAAATATAAAATTGTCCAATTAATAAGGAAATAATTTTATTTGAAAATAGATTTGAAAACATTTAAGGGAATACTAAAATCATTGAGTGGTCATGGTAGTTAGTAATATTGTTCATGTTATTCATGTTAAAAATATATATTCTTTTTATATTTTCAGTAAAATCCAAATGAGCATTGTTTTTTAAAATGTCATGAAGATTATTTTTAAAAAGATTTGAAAAAAAAGAATACACATGTAAAAATTTATTTAAAAAATCATTTCAAATCATGTTTAAAAAATATTTTTGAAAAATTTTATAGAAAACATAGTTTTTTTAATAAAAAGGGGTTTTCAACCAAAAAAGTTTATTTTTTTAAAACTTTCTTTTTGAACTATTTAATAACTTAAAAGAGGAAAATGAAAGGAAAACATGTATTCTCATAACATAACTAAAGGAAAAGAAAATTAATGTTTTTATTGAATTATATGTCATAGTATTTCATCATTGTAATCATAATCATAAACAATTCTAATAATGATGAGATTGTAACACAAACTTATTACCACTTATGTAACTTTCAAACACAATTACCATGATAGAATAAAATAAAATTTAACTTAAAAAATAATGATGAAAAATAAATTAAAGATTTTATATTCCAAATTTTCTTACATATACACCTTGTGAAAGAATATAGTTGCATAATATAGCATATGTCTCAATGAAGGAAAATCAAGACAAAAAACTACTACCACATTGGTAAATTTTAATCATAAACCACATAAAAGAGAGATAATAAAGTATATGTGAAAATAAAAATAATTATTCAGATAATTATAATAATATATATTCATGGTAAGTATATACATCACATAAAATAAATAGTTTGTTAATATGGTATATATTTCACAAAAGTAAAAAGTGAGAGGAAAATCTTTTACTTTAAGTCCGGCATTATGTCATACACGTTAAAAATTACATTATAATATATATAAGTTTATTATAAATATATTATAATACCATATTCATATATATCATACCATATATGTGTTTTATGACCTTTCATTACCTATTTATTAACAATTCCATGTTAATGTCACGTTTCGGGCAATAACCCCTTTGTTTTTCGTACATGTTTTGTTTTTTTGTTTTTTGGTCCTCTTAATTTGATCATGGTTTCATAATCTCCAGAATGTACAACATGATATAAATATTATATATATTCAGTATATATATATTAATCTATAAAATATATTGATAAGAAATTAAATACACTGTTCCTAGAGACGGTAGGCCATATGTATGCATGAATACCATTTCCATTTTCTTGTCGGATTGAAAGAAAAAAAAGCAAATGATATATATTATAATTACAGAATAATTTTTATTTCATATATATAACATATATTCATTAAAACCATTTTTAATACCTTCTATGTAAAGTGTGAATGAATCACATTGCTTCGCAAGATAGTTGGTCACCATACACACGAGTGATGCTATTGTATTCCCACAAAAGGGTTAGTATAAAGGTATGTGTGACATAATAATTAAAAAATCATAATAAAATCATATAAATTATATATATTATATATAAAAAATAAAAACATCATTATTTCCAGCCTCGAGATGTGGTAATATAGAAATGAATGACATCTATTTGCAAGGTGGTTGTTTTTTATACACACGAACAATGATTTCATAACCCATGTAATAGAAGTGGAGATGGGTTTAGTTCCTTACCTTAACACAAAAACATCTCAGTATATTGAATATAATTAGGTTATTATATAATCTTGGTATAATAATAATTTAACAAGGCAGAGAAATAAATAAAATAAATATGCTCATTGATGAACATTACCTCTTCTTCAGGTATTCTCTTAAGGTTTTCACTAAAGCCTTCCTAGGTTTAATTTATACCAAAAATAAAGCTTATTATATAAGGTTAGGGAATTTGATAAGTTATTTAGGTATGTACTAACTGAACTAATGAGGCTTTAAGTTTTGAATAAGATAAAAGAGTGGGTGACCATTTATATATGGGGGAGAAGACACATATGTTTTAAAAGAACCGAGTGCTCTCATGTGTTTTATTTGTAACAAGTTCCAAGTATGGAACATTATATAACCTTATAGGTGTGATTTTAGAAATATCTTCATAAAATATATTTTATACAAGTTTAAAGGTCATTTTTACCCTTTTCATTTAAGTTTAACTCCCTAGTAAACCCATTTTTACTTTCACTGTGGTAATTATTTTTTACTACATTCACTATTCATTATGGTAAAAAATTAATTTTAACTTATTATATAATATAAATTATTCTAATTCCAAATATGAAATCAATTTTTAAAAATTCCATTCACACAAATGGGAAATTTTAATTTAAAAAAATCCCATAGTTGTAATGAGAAAGCAGGTTTTTAAATAGGAAATGTACAAAAGTTTACAAAATTTTTATATCAAAATTAAATATGAAATTGATTAAAATGAACTAAATAGGATTAATTTATTTATATAAATTTAAAATTAACTTATAATGTATTTTAACTTTATAAACAATTTAAACGAGAATGCAGTTTTCAATTAAAATTTTGTATTTTTCACTATTTACCAAAAAATGAAACTTTTTAGAAAAATCCAAAAACTTCACACTAAGATAATTTTGATATGATTATTTAATTTTTTTTATTTTATAAAATTAATTTTATAAAATAGAAAAAATTTAGTTTTAAAATATGTTCACCATAAAAAGGTGGCTAAACTATTTTTATTGAAAAAAACAGTTTTATGCAGAAAATTGTATTTATTATTATCTATTGTATAAAAAACACATAAATTGAATGTTAAATGGTTGATTTCATATATATACTATATAAATTTCATTAAAATAATTCAAAAAACGTATTTTTTATTTTATTTCGGTAGAACGTATTTATTTTTATACAAAAAATAATTTTTTTATAAAAAGATTTCCATTTTTTTCAAATAGTTTTTATTTTCATTTCTAATTTTAGGTAGCCAAATAATTACTTATATATAGTTGTTTAAACCATATTTTTATAATTTTTTCATCCCTTTTCATACCCTTCATTCCAAAAACTACTTGATAACTATCATATTAAATAATAATATTTTAATTGTATGACACATTTCATTTAAACTCAGTGTTGCATGTAATGAAAGCTAAACTCAGTATTGTGTATAATATAAACAAACAATAATTTTAAATGAAATAAAATATAAACTCAATTTTACCAGTAATGAAATCCATAATCAGTGTTTCATTTCACAAAAAAATTGGAAAATATCAAATCTATTTGAAAAAATGAATGTCACAAAATCTCAGGGTGTTATATTTTATGTTTTAGATAATTAAATTAAAATGTTACATAATAATACTCATGTCATTGAGTAAATTTTTTTTACACTAATACTTATATTTTCATATTCTATATTAAGTCTTAAAAATATCTCATAAAATTCTTCACACATGAACCCTTTTTGAAATAAACCATTTAACACCATTATTCACAACCTAGGGAAAAGGAAACATAAGAAAATTGAGCTAAAATACTCCATTAGGGTAAAGATAACATTAATAATTTAATTTAATCGATAAACATAATTTTATAATGACATAATCAAAGTGTGTGTTTATAACATAATATTTTTTAAACCTATCAAAACTTGGATCATTAAACAGGTGACATGGAATAATTATTTAACATAAGACAAGAGTCATATAAGTCAATAATCATTAGTCCTGTGAAAACAATACATAAGAGAAATATCCATTAGAACATGATGGAAGTATAAAGAAAACATATTGGTAACTTGGAACGCTAAACATTCATCATGTAATTATATAACCAGATAATTACCATATTTCTTAAATGTAACCCATAACATGTAAACCCCATCATATCTTATAAGTAAATTGTATTCAATTAATGTTGTTTCATTACCCAATGCATTAGAGGGATATAACGGACCCACCCATCCATGGTTTATAATGTGACCACCCATATTTTTTTTATAATATAACCACACTTCCTTGGTTTATAACATAAGCACCCATCCTTGGTTTACAATGGAACCAACCATCCTCAGTTTATAATATAACCACCCATAAATCATCTATACATATTTCAAAGTACAATAGAATAAGAAAATTAATTAGAGACTTTCAATTTTCAACATAAAAATAACCATTGTTCATTCATAACATTATTTATCCTTGTAAAAGAAGCAATTTACTTTGAAATATCTTTAAAATAATCATAATCCATCTAGAGAAATAATAACTATGCTATCATTACAATATATTCCTAGTGTATAATAATAAACATCAAGTATTTTTATAATTTATGAATTGAAATTTCATTAAAAGATCATAGAAAAAATTATTGTGGAAAATACTATTTTGACTTTAAAAATCAGTTTCAAAAACAAAAAAATAATTACAAAATACTATGAAAATACTTTTCCTTGAATTTTTTTTGGAAAATTATAAAGTAAAATTCAAAAAGAAATTCCATGACAGAGGGAAAATCTTTTCATATTGTAAAATTAAAAAAATAAATATTCTTTTAAAAAGTTTGTAAAGAGAATCAAAAGTAACATACTATAGAAAACATTAAGAAATTTACTTTTAAAACCATTTAAAAGAAGGCCAAATACTATATAAATTAAATTTATGATATAATTTATGTTTATAGAAGAATATTATTGAAAATATTTTAAAAAATGGATATGGAAGAGAAAGGTCCATGATCTTAAAGAAGATACAAGATCTATATCACCTATATTTTTTTTATGTTTATTTAGTCAATAGTGGAAAAATTAAAACTAAAAATGTTAAAAATATTCATAAAAAAGAATAATAAAGTGTATTTGGTATAAGAAAATATTTACATATGATTTATTCCAAATTAACCATGAAAATACAAAATCTCAAAAATAAAGGATATTTTAACATAAAGACTTTACCGCTTTGGTAACTTTTGAATAAAAATTTATTGAAAGAAAGAGTATTATAAAGATCTATAATTTCCATGAATTTCATGAAGAAATATGTCAAAATCCATTCATTAGTAAGTAATTACACTATAAATGGAATTAATAGTACATGGCATGAAATATGTCTCAAGGAAATGAAATTGAGATAAAGAAAACTCTTGTAAAGTTCATAACTTTTGAGGTGATAACGAATGCATGAAGAGATTATGTGAACATATATAAATCCAACTAAATAAAGTGTAAATATATAATAAAACAATTTAGTTATCAAATCAAACCTAATAATGGCATAAAAAATTCAATAAAGTATAATTATAACCCATTCATTGAAAATTAAGGTATGAAACCTCTTAGAACGTAATAAATTTCAATTAAAATCACCTTGGATAAAATAATTAGATTATAACTAAAAATATCTTTAATTATGAAGGATTCATGATATAATATGTAAGAGGTTAGTATATACACCACATAAAATAAATTAGGTGCATAATATTAAAATATGTCTCAATGAAGAGAAATTGAGATGGAATCCCTTACCTCGAGTCCAAACATTCCATTTATGTCCTTTAACTCATTTTTAATAATCTTATAAAAATTATTTAATTTCCTAAAAACATTTTCAAGGATCAATCCCTTATCTTTATATCATATATCACATTTATTTTAATGAAATATTTAGTTACTTAATCGAATATATCCAAATCAGGAATTTTGAGGTTGTTCGGTTCATAACTTCAAAATAGAATTAGCATATTGACCGTGGTCAAAGGGAATGTGATAAGAATAACCTAGATACCCTATTAATACTAGAACCTAACCCAAATTGCTATATACCTAATGGAAATTCTTGATCCCCGTGGGTTGACTTCTAGTACCTAGGAAAAAATAGTAAACAAGTAGAAGGATTTCACCCAACCTGAAGTAAAAAACATGAAATATATACATATACAGAAAGAAACAATATATGAAAACTAGAATATATATGTTATAATACATAGAGAAAAATATAAGTGATACAATTTAAATGGTATCAAAATAATATTTAAGATAAAATTCCTACTACAAAGGATAATAAAAATAGAACTGCTTCTCTAACAATATCCACATGATAATGTGGGACAACTCCCACCATCTCACCACTAGCTACCCAAACCCAACGGAAAAAACATCACCACCTCGTTGTGGTGCCTTTCCTTTCCTTACAATGGAAGACATAACATGTTCTACACACCGCTGAAGGGTACACAGGGTGTGGGCTAATAGGTTATGGGGTCCCACATAGGTGTTTCATAAAAATTATCTATATAAATAATTCAAGAATGCCCAAATTTAAAAAGGAGGTATGGTATATAGTTTAACAGTTTTTATATCAAAATCCTGATTTTTTTTAAAAAAATCCCCTTTTCCTAATTTCCTAATAAAACAAGTATAATAGTCTAAAATAATTTTATATACATATATCAAGGAACATATATCAAATAAAAATAAATCATGTATCACACATCATATAAAAAACATGGCAGTAACACCAAACAATACAACCCAAAAGAATTCAAAAGTAGCCAAATCAAAGTACATGTAACATCCCACCAAGGATCCCACTAAGTTAGGATAGATAGGAAAACCATATCCCCAATATATACAATTGTACATGAATCAAGATCCTAGACATATGCATCAAATCTATGTATTAGAGGAACACCCCATAAAGTGAACATCCCAATAGTTTCTACCAAGCCCCGAAAACAATAGGCTTAGAGAGAAGAATAAAATCCCCTGAATGAACCCCATTAAAGTATGAATAGATGAGGCCTATTACTATAACTTCCACATAAGTACCTAAGGTTTCCCGTGCACTCTATTTTTCAAACCAATTCATCAAACCATTTCATCAAAACCATTCATTGAAAAATATTTATGAAAACCATTTCACAATTCTTTGAAAAACCATTTCCATTTACCAAACATTAGGAAAACCATATTTTATGAAAAACAATTTCCATACACATAAATCAAATTAGTCAATCATGCCATTTCATTTATAATTTTTTTTATAAAAACCAGAGAAACACAGTTTATCCAGCATAGGATAGAGATGGAGTATCCTAACTTAAACTCGGGTCCCACACACCCACAATGAAAATGCACCAACAAGGACGAATGAAACTACAATAAAAGGGGACCAAAAATCAATGAACACATCTTAGAATTTATTTAACTCAGAAAAATTTTTAGCAGAGGGGATAGATCTCACCTACCTCAAAGAATATACAACCATTGCACCACAACCATTAAATAATCAACCATTAGAACAAGATCACACAACAAATATAGAAATAAAATATGAGAAACAACATCTCATATCAATGGATCCAATAGTATAACATAACAATTCTACCATGATCAAATGTAACAAAAAATAATAAAGGATTACTCACCCAAATAGATTTAACCCATCTACAATAGATATCAATCATTTAGCAAAGCAATTCAAAATGAAAAATGGTATCAAAAATCACACGGGAGACCTCCTAGGTTGAGATCAAAAGATCATGTGGATGAAGGAAATAGAAATTAGTTGGGCAGCGTCTTAATATCTCAACTCTCAATACTTATATGATTTTTAATCCCATTACACGCTGTGTAATCTAAAACACTCAAGTACACCAAAAACCCCATCTCATTTTTATTAAAAACATGATTTTACCATTTAAATTGTTTTAAAAATTTATATGGTGTGTACTAATTTCAAATTATGTAACAACTTCCCAGCAACATCTTGATAGACATTAAATGGTGTGTAATCCCATTATACAGTGGGTATTTCTTCTATAGACTATGAAAATTCTTGTATTCAATAGAAAAAAAAAATCCAAATTTCTTAAAGCGTTATCTGAACTCGAGGAGAACTCCATTAAGATATTAAAAATTTATACCCAGAATCCATTATTCAAACAAACATACATCCATGAACTTTAGTTCATTCTCCCCAAAAAATATCTCCATCAT
Source organism: Viscum album (assembly GCA_963277665.1). Lineage (NCBI taxonomy): Eukaryota > Viridiplantae > Streptophyta > Magnoliopsida > Santalales > Viscaceae > Viscum > Viscum album. Next base: position 1,822,744,599 of record OY728137.1, on the reverse strand, counting down.
CAAGAGTCCCAATGAACACCCAAATAAAGTGGAATATGAATAAAGATAATGAAAATTACCAAAGAGTAGGTAAAGATATGTTACAAAATTCCCACAATAATGCTTTTCATCCCTGAGAATTCATATCAAAGAATGAATTCTAGTAAAGAGGTGAGTCCATTTCTCCCCCATCAATAACTTGTGATCCCATGAATCATGAGAATCCAACCCATTTTTTCATAACACTCTGACTAATTAAATTGACTTCCCATGTAATAATTTCACTTGAGAGTCAACGATATCAAATTACTACTCTATAATAGAAACATTTGGATCCAACTCAATCTCATTCCAACTCAAAACATGAGAGGGATCATGATGGTATTTCCAAATTTGTGATATGTAGAAAAAACCATGAATTCCTGTCAACTGGACCAACAATTCTAAACAATAAGAAACTTACCTAGGACACTCAATGACCTTAAAAGGACCAACATATCTCGAAGATAACTTGTCCTATTTATCAATTTGATACTGTCCCAACTAAGGATAACATCTCATAAAAACCCATTCTCCTACAAAAAATGCCAAAGGATGAAACTGTTGATCTGTATAATATTTTTATCAAACATGAATTGTAATTAGATGTCGACATATATCCTGAATCCTTATAGACATATCTTGAACCAAATTTTCTTCCACCGAAGAGGATTCACCCATATCTACCCAATAAAGAGTGGACTTGAATGAGTGACTATAAAAATCCTCAAAAGGAATCATTTTGGTGGATGACTAATAACTATTTTTATAAGAAAACCCAATCATTCCAATATGGTTATCCCAATGTCTAGAAAAATCTAATACATAGGAATGTAGAATATCCTCCAATATATTAATAGAATTCTCTATATGACTATTTTTCAGTGGATGATAAGTTATACTCAACCTGACCTAAGTCCCCATTACAGCTTAGAGACTCCTCCAAAACCTCAAAGTAACCCTCAGATCATTATATGGAACAATTGAAGAAGGAACCCCATGTAACCTCACAATCCCCTACATAAATAGCTTACATAGATATTAAACTTTATTGGTGTCCCTGATTGGAATAAAATGAGACGACTTTGTTAACCGATCAACCACCACAAAAATATAATTCCTTCCTAGGGATTCTATGGTAACCCAAAATAAAAATCCATGGGCACTAAATACTATTTCAAAACCAGCACTAGAATAGGCTGGAGAAAACCATAGGATTTTAGATGCTCTTATAATTAAATAGAATGAAATGGTAATTCAATTATAATATAATATTCAACAACTTTATCCTTCCTTGGGGGGGGGTAGGCAATATTGAAGTCAAACATCTTAAGGTATTCAACCCACTTCCTCTATTTTAGATTTAGGTATATTTGAAAAATATAAATATAAAACTATTATAGTCAGAAAATACTATGAACCTCTCCCCCAAAAGAAAGTACCACCAACATGTAAGTGTGTGCATAAATATGGAATGCTCTAAATAATGAATGGGTTTATTCTTCTCTTGTGGTCAAAGAAGAAGAGATCTATAAGCTACCACATGATCATCCTATATGATCACACAACCCAAACTTACACTGAAAGAATCGCAGAAAACCAATACCCATTATCAAGCTATGGTAAGATAAGAATAGGGGAAGATGTCATAATTATTTTAGATCATCAAAATGAGAGTAAAATTTTGTATCCCATATTAATTTAACCCCTTTCCTGGTAATAGAAGTCAAATTTGATGCCAACTATGAGAAATCCATGACAATCTATTAAGAATATCTAGCAAGACCAAGGAAGCTTGGAATCTCAAATACATTACATGATTCTACCCAAGATAGCACATCATTCACCTTCTCCAAAACAACTAATAGGCCTTAGTGACATTCCCTAAGAACTAAACCTTTGGAATCTAGAAATTTCATTTCAAAATATTTCCATAAAACTAGTGACTCCTCATGATTTTTAGAACCATAAACAAGTAGTGCTCATGGTTTGGATCAAATCATGAATAAACCAAAATATCATGCACAAACACTACAAAAAAGGGCTGAGATACTAATGGTATATCTGATTCATCAAAGTCATAAAAATTATAGGAGTTTTATTTAAAACAAACTTCATCATAAGATATTTGTAATAGAAATACCTTCCCTTTCAAGCTGTATTTTATATATTAGAGTCCCATACTCTAAGATGATGATAAACTCATCAAATATAAATATTCAAAAACCAATTTTACCCCTTTAATTGATCAAAAACATCATCAATATAGAGAAAATGATACTTGTTCTTAACCATTACAATGTTATACTTCTAATAGTAAACACACAATTGGAGTGAACTATATTCCTCCATGAAAAAGAGATCTGGGGCTACTATAGGTGAAACACTAGGGAGAAAAAAACCATTTTTAATAGGCCATCCAACGTATTATTGATCTCTTTCATCTCTACTAGTTCCATAAGATAAGAATGTATTGAGATTGAGTAAAAACCTGGAACCAATTAAATCATAAACTATACCTCCCTCTTTGAAGGAATGCCAATTAAATTATCTGGGAAAATGTCAGGAAAATATTGAACAACATCTAGAAGATCAACTATGGTAGAAACATCATCAGTCTCAACTACTATAGCAGACAACAAACTCCTGATATCTTGGTGGAAAGGTCCTATATAGCCAAACCTCATATCCCACTCTCCTTAAAACACATATGAGATCCCATAATCTACATGAAACGAGGCATGTTGATGATAATAATAAACATTATCATGATGATAAATAAGATAATATATCCCGATGATGATTTCAAATGGATCCATATTGAGAAAAATAAAATCCTAAACTAACTCTACATCATCTATCTATAGCAAAAAAAGACACGGAATTCCCATCACTTTCCTCTTCCTAAGAGGTGTCACTAACTCTATAACAATGGACATGAGATCCACTAGAAGTTTAAGGATATATAAAAATGGTTAGATATAAATGAGTGATAAGTACCCGTATCAAATAAATCAATATCAACAAAATATTCAATATATATGTAACCTATACCTATCACTGGACCCACATCTACCTCCTCTAGAAACTCATCTAATGTTTGAAGGTGCTTCACTCATGAGGAATATGGTTGGAGCCCTATAGTCTTTGAAGCATCTGACTACAACACAATAACATTTGGAGATGAAAATCCCTGACCATATCGAGGAGTAGACATAACCTTATAGTAACACTGAATATGACCATAACATCCAAAACCTTTTCATATATTGTTAGGTGAAGGAAAATAATGTTGGGTGTTTCTAACCTTTCCACACTAATAGCAAGTCAGGGGAACACTACCAATTGTAAATGAAGGTGAAGAGGAGGCCTACTACTAATAACCACACCCACCACTCCTATGATAATATTGGCACTTCCAATTTTGTTTCTAGTGTGCCACTAAAGTTTCCACTTGGTATAAGAGAAGGAGAATAATATCCAACCTTTACTTTTATATTCTTCTCTTCCAATATATACCTATCCTGTAACACCCCGAGCTTCCATGATACGCTTCTCATTCAATAACGCAATAGCTTGCATTGTACGCAACTTCGAGTTCTAAAACACCGCGACTAATCAATGTAGCCGTTATGAATAGTAATAACCACCTTTTAAAATTATAGAAATTTTATATTTCAAATGGACTTCATTTTTGGATTCAGAATATCGAAATTAGCCTATGTTGAATTTTTGGTATTTTTCTAAGAACTTCTAATTTTTTATGAATAGTGAAAAATACTTAAAAACAACTTTTTTAATCAAAATAATTTATAGTGATAAATTATACTATTTAGTGGTTTTAAAGTATAATCAGAATATATTTTTACCATTTTATCCAATGGTGGTCATTTGAATTAATTTAACATTGAAATTGGACATAAACAATTGCCAATCTTTTGATATAAATTGTTTCTTAAAAACACACTATTTGTTGTGACGGCGGGAATTAATTATAAAATTAATTAATGCAACTTATATGTTTGTAATTTTGTAAAATAGAAATCATTTTTGAATTCAGAATATCAATTATAGCTTAGGGTGAAATTTTGGCATTGTTCTGAAAAACTTCAATTTTTGATGAATAGTGAAACCACTAAGTGGTAGTTAAATAACTGATTTTTCGTTTAAATGAAATATTACCACTTCTGTGTTTTGATTTTCAAAAATCCGACATACATGATTGTCATTAAGAAGTAAAATGTGGTTCAATGAGATTAAAATAATTTTTGGTGAATAGTAACTTTTAAGTTCTTAATCGCGATTAGAGGTAATTAGTGTAGTTTAAGGTAAAAATAATGTTTTAATAATATGTGATGAGCTTGACACATGTCCTACCCTCATTGGATGTTCCATGGCCGACCAAGACAATCCATGGGTCAACTTGGGGACCCCATGGATCCACTTTAGTTAGAAAATGACATAAATACCTTTTATTTAATGTTAAAGTAAAAAATGACACAAACATGAAATGTTTTACTAAAACAATTTTTACATGGGGTTATACAAGTCATATTTTTGACTATAAATAGTCATTGGAAATATAAAAAGATTTCCTATATCATAGTATTTTTTTTATAATTTTTAGACATTAAATTAATTAAATTATTTATGACATCATTATGATGCAGCGATGACCTCATTATTTAACGATTTTAATAAAATGAAAAGATAATGTACAATCCAAGGCTTACACTTGTCCAAAGACTAGGGATGGATAGATTTAGAACCCTTATCACCTTATCCACGAATTATATAAGTGTCGGACCTTTAGAATCCGAAAAGAATTGTATAATAATGTAAAATTTCCTTACTTTCCAAGAGTGCCCCTCCTCTACTCTTATAAAAGGCCCCCACCTCTACCACCTCATTCACACTTTCAAACCATTTGGCTCGGCCAACCTCTGCCCAAATACTCTCCCAAATTCCCCCTCTTACTCCTAGAAGCCTCACTTTGGGCAGAACTCTTCCCAAGGAAGCCTTTGGCTCAAATCAAAAAGAGTTACCCGATTTTGAGGTAATGTATTTTCTAATGTTGTTTTGTTTTATTTTTCTTCTCCAACCCCCTAAACTCTTTTTATTCATTTCTTTTGTAACAACACAAGTATCCTAAATATAATAGGATGTTGTTATAAGAAGTATTCGAGCTACACTTACACACACCTACATCTAATGGTTAAAGAACATACGGTTTTTGTGGATGGAAAATTTCTACCTCACGAAACGATGATTGTTCAACACTCATATAACACCTTCAAAGGTGGCCGTTAAGATGTCACTATATTTATATATGATATATAATATGTTTATGTTTTACTTATGCTTCTGTATTTATCATTTATGGCATACTTTATGATTTCCATTATGGGTAAACGCGATAATTTCATTTTAGGAACTGTGGACTACCGCCCCCTCAAAGTGATGTGAATCGTTAATGTCATATGTGGGATGTATAAAGGATGGAGTAAATGATATTATATATGATATTATACTGGAACTATATTAAACCTTTATATAATTATGATTTCATTCCATTAAATACGAAATAGAAATGAAAGCAGTGTTCATGCGTACGTACGACTTACCGTCTCCATGAACGGTGAATTTCATTTCTTACCTCTAAATGTTATGTAATATTATAAATGCATGTATATACTAGATATATATGATATATATGATATCTACATAATGAACATAATTCTGGATATAATGGATATATCACCACATGAACAACTTGTAATTATAAGAATTTTATTTTTGACTCAAGTACCTAAGATCGACAAAATGACCGTTATAAACTTAAATAATTACATAATGTTCATAACATGGTAATAAGGGATATAAAAGGAATAATGAACATGAAAACTGTTCTTAAGTAAATAGAAATTAACTCTAGTTTATTATTCAGGAGGTTAAAGAACGGTCGAGTCAGGATAGGACGCAAGGTAAGGGAACTTCTTAACCCAACTTCCATTCTTTGGGTTAATCTCCTACTTTCAAATTATGTCATGATGTTATTATTTACTATTTTGTATTTTTACTTTCTTTATGTGTACCTATAGTGAATACACATAATAGATCTATTTTATTTTAAAAATGATCTTTTTAAGGACTTCATCTCAATCTCATTTCGTTGAGGCATATTTGGTTTTATACACAACTTTCTTTTATACGGTATATAAACCCCTTTGACTTTTTCGTTTATTCAAAAGGAATATTTTTATACGAAGCGTTTTACTAAACGATAAAAAGGGAATGTTTTTCTTTCTATACTTATGCGGCGACAACAAATTCTCCGCCGCCGTGACCATTATTTGAGTTTTGGCTTCCTCTACAAGCCATCATTTTTTTAATGAAAAATAAATACAAAGTTTTAACTTTCTTTTATTTTGGTATTGAAAATGGTTTTGAAAACATTTTTATTATATCAATGTGTTGTATTTATATCTTGTGATTGAAATGTGGAAATGTTATGTTTCCTTTATGCATGTTTTATGTGATACGATTATGTTATGGTTTATGATATGTTTAAACCTATTCATATGAGGAATGCATTGGACTTAATAAGTGACGGGTGGAGCCCGCTATAGCTCCTCGATGCATCGGTAGGTCTCATGAAACAAACTAGTGTCTTGGCACGAGGCCTTGACAAAATCTTATTTGTGGTTTTGGCACGAGGCCTTGACTACGTGGTTATGATAGTCTGGCATTATGAATTCCATCATTATGAAAGTGGTTATTGATATTTTATGTGATTATTCGACTAGTAGAATTTCCATGTGAAGAAGTAAATGGCATTATCTCATTTTACCTTTTCCATATTATGTTGATGTTCATGTTTAAAAGGATTTTGTTTTAGTTATACATTGCCTTAAATATTTATGTTTATTTATGAAAGCTCCCGCAATATTGTTATCCTTACTGAGCATCTGAGCTCACCCCTTTCAATGTTTTAATATTTTCCAGGATGTGAAGAAGTATTTTAGGAATGACCTGTAGGGATAGTTAGAAGAGGATATGAGTGTGGACTATGAAGACTTTGTTATTTTAGTTTTTCACCTTATTTTGTAATGTAACATTTATGAATGTATCTAGTGTTTCCAAGGCTACTAAACTAATCAGTCTTTCAAGAATTGATCTTTTGTGATCATGCCAATGTTACGAAGTAATGCACCGACTCTGGGTAGCTGGGGTCAGGGCGTTACAGTTGGTATCAGAGGCAGTTTAGTACTAACCTTGGAAGCTAGATTTAGATAAACTCTGATTAGAGCACATAGCCCAAAGATAGACTTTGAGGATTAATATAGAAGAACTTCCTAGAATTTTGGTATTGTAGAGATGTTGTGAGTTTTCCGAGCAATACATCCCTGTCTGGATACGAGCAGGTAGAGGCGGCTCTGGCATAGATGTACCTAGGGGTAAAACCTGAAAACACCGCTTTGAGTTAGACTCGAATGGGAACTGGTGCACGACAACGGGCCTTGCTGCACTCTTGGTTACAACACTCCCGGGGGATATGCTTAGGATAATTCTCATTTTCATTACAAACCACTATGAAGGGTTATGAGTATATACTTCCTCAAAGAAAACATTTCTTTTTATGATTATGGATTATATCCATAAATAGTTCAATTTATGTTAAGTATTTTATAAGTATGGAATTATGTATTTTGATTCATAAACTAATCTATTTTATTCCATTGTATAGAAATGGCGCCTAGTGGAAGGAATGGAAACCGTATCAATGCACAAAATCCGTGTAGGGATTTCCCTCCTGCTCAAGATAATTATTGTGGATCTGGAGATACAACTGATGCTGATCAACTTATTACCATACTGGGACAACTCACTCAAGTTATGAATAATAACCTTACTCGTATGGATCACCCTGATCCACAATGTGGAGGATCAATGTTAGACCGCTTCATGAGGCAACAACCGCCAACATTTAATGGGGGTACAAATCCATTAGTAGCTGAGCAATGGATAAAATCCTTAGAGAAAATATTCCACGCCTTGGGGAGTAGTGAAAGGGAAAAAGGTTATCATGGCAGTTTACCGCCTCACTGGAGATGCCGATCAATGGTGGTCACTGATTCAAAACACAAAGGAAGATGAAGAAGTATCAAATATGGAATGGAGAGAGTTCAAAGATCTTTTCTTAGAAAAATACTTTCCACATGACCATCGAGCAGATATGGAAAGACAATTTTTGAGTCTGAGACAAAAGGAGGATGAGAATGTCGCAAAGTATGAGGCCAACTTTACAAGGTTAGCGAGACATGCTGCAGATTATATATGTAACCCAAGAAGTAAGATTGATCGTTTCTTTGATGGGTTAAAACCATTTCTCCGTCGAGCTTTAGTATCACAATCTTTCTCTACATACGAGGATATAGTCTCCTGTGCTATCAAGACAGAAAAGGAATTCTCTAAGTCTTATGACAAAAAAGTAAAGCAAGAGAAGAAGAGAACGGTGGAACAAGAGACAGATAAAGGGAAAAGGGAAAGAAGGATTTTCCATTATGTGATAATTGTGGGAAGAATCACCCTAGAACTTGCCTAAAAGGAATGGGAGTTTGTTATAAATGTGGATAAAAAGGTCACCAGGCGCGTGATTGCAAGGGAAAGAAAGAGGCTATCAATGTTGAATGCTACAATTGTAGAGAAATGGGGCATTATGCAAATGAATGTCCTAAGAGTCAGGGAAACTTACCTCAGAAAAGGCCAAGGGATCAAGGACAATCTTATGCTGTTACTACAGTTGAAGCGGAATAATTAATGTATTGGTGCTTTTGGACTCATGGATTATATTCTGGTTATTAGAATAATGTGATATATATATAAGGATTGTACTGTAGTACTTGTTGTTTCAGTAAGGTTTTAATATGATTAAGGTAATCATATTTTTAGTATGTGACAATAAGAGAAACTTTACTTTGTTTGGGGAATCTGATAAATTGATTTTGGAATTAAGAGACCTTTTAGAGAAAGTCTGGACAGAGGTATTTTGGATAACTATAAAGGTTGGAGTGGATTAAGTTGATCTTTGGATAGTATTGTTTAAGGTTAAAAATTTTATGAAGATTATTTTTGGAATATTATAATACTATAGTTTTAGGAAAAGGACAACCTGCAGGGTGAGGCATAACTCGTCACGTCGGACAAAGCTGTAGGAATCGAACCCACAACCATAGTGCGACAGGACTTTATTTCCTACCACTAGCCTACAGGAAGTCCTTGGTTATTACAAAATAATTTTACTAATCTAAATGGTATGTGTTAACATTTGGAACCTTATACAATTAGGATAAGTATAATATTTTTGAGTTCTATTATCTTTTTGAGTGAAAGATGAGTTGAAGGTTGAAACTCTAATTGTCAAGCATAAATATATATATACCTATCTCTTATTCAATGAATAAATTAATTCTTAAACTTTAGTAAAGGGATATTAAAACAAAAAAAAATGTGTTATCCTAATACCTTATGTCTTGTTGAACTGATGATATTTTAAATCAACATAGATTGAAGGCTTTGAGGCCCTCAATTTGACAGTTGATTGTGATTGATGACTTCAATCACTCCCTACAAATATTTACGTTTTTCCTCCAATTATATGTCTCTAATTTCCACCAATGTTCTCCTTATCGAGATCATAATTTGGTGGTGACTTTCTTATTTCCATTTCCCTCTTATTAAGACTAAATTTTATTAACCTTATTTCCGATGTGGGTTTTCCACAAAGGTATTTTCTATTTTCAACCTTTTATTTTCCAAGAAAAATTTCAAATTGCGAGGACGCAATTTATTGAAGGAGGGGATAATGTAACACCCTGAGCTTCCATGATACGCTTCTCATTCAATAATGCAATAGCTTGCATTGTACGCAACTTCGAGTTCTAAAACATCGCGACTAATCAAAGTAGCTGTTATGAATAGTAATAACCACTTTTTAAAATTATAGAAATTTTATATTTCAAAATGGACTTCATTTTTGGATTCGGAATATCGAAATTAGCCTATGCTGAATTTTTGGTATTTTTCTGAGAACTTCTAATTTTTTATGAATAGTGAAAAATACTTAAAAACAACTTTTTAAATCAAAATAATTTATAGTGATAAATTATAATATTTAGTGGTTTTAAAGTATAATTAGAATATATTTTTACCATTTTATCCAATGGTGGTCATTAGAATTAATTTAACATTGAAATTGGACATAAACAATTGCCAATCTTTTGATATAAATTGTTTCTTAAAAACACGCTATTTGTTGTGACGGCGGGAATTAATTATAAAATTAATTAATGCAACTTATATGTTTGGAATTTTGTAAAATAGACATCATTTTTGAATTCGGAATATCAATTATAGCTTAGGGTAAAATTTTGGCATTGTTCTGAAAAACTTCAATTTTTGATAAATAGTGAAACCACTAAGTGGTAGTTAAATAACTGATTTTTCGTTTAAATGAAATATTACCACTTCTGTGTTTTGATTTTCAAAAATCCGACATACATGATTTTCATTATTAAGTAAAATGTGGTTCAATGAGATTAAAATAATTTTTGGTGAATAGTAACTTTTAAGTTCTTAATCGCGATTAGAGGTAATTAGTGTAGTTTAAGGTAAAAATAATGTTTTAATAATATGAGATGAGCTTGACACATGTCCTACCCTCATTGGATGTGCCATGTCCGACCAAGACAATCCATGGGTAAACTTGGGGACCCCATGGAGCCACTGTAGTTAGAAAATGACATAAATACCTTTTATTTAATGTTAAAGTAAAAAATGACACAAACATGAAATGTTTTACTAAAACAATTTTTACATGGGGTTATACAAGTCATATTTTTGACTATAAATAGTAATTGGAAAGCTAAAAAGATTTCCTACATCATAGTATTTTTTTATAATTTTTAGACATTAAATAAATTAAATTATTTATGACATCATTATGATGCATCGATGACCTCATTATTTAACGATTTTAATAAAATGAAAAGATAATGTACAATCCAAGGCTTACACTTGTCCAAAGACTATTTTATGGGTATATTTCGAACCCTTATCACCTTATCCACTAACTATATAAGTTTGGGACCTTTAGAATCCGAAAAGCATTGTATAATAATGTAAGATTTCCTTACTTTCCAAGAGTGCCCCTCCTCTCCTCTTATAAAAGGCCCCCACCTCTACCACCTCATTCACACTTTCATACCATTTGGCTCGGCCAAACTCTGACCCAATACTCTCCCAACTTCCCCCTCTTACTCCTAGAAGCCTCACTTTGGGCAGAACTCTTCCCAAGGAAGCCTTTGGCTCAAATCAAAAAGAGTTACCCGATTTTGAGGTAATGTCTTCTCTAATGTTGTTTTGTTTTATTTTTCTTCTCCAACCCCCTAAAATCTTTTTATTCATTTCTTTTGTAACAACACCAGTATTATAAATATACTAGTATGTTGTTATAAGAATTATTCGAGCTACACTTACACACACCTATATCTAATGGTTAAAGAACATACGGTTTCTGTGGATGGCGAATTTCTGCCTCACGAAACGATGATTGTTCAACACTCATATAACACCTTCAAAGGTGGCCGTTAAGATGTCACTATATTTATATTGTATATATAATATGTTTATGTTTTACTTATGCTTCTGTATTTCTCATTTATGGCATACTTTATGATTTCCATTATGGGTAAACGCGATAATTTCATTTTAGGAAGTGCGGACTACCGCCCCCTCAAAGTGATGTGAATCGCTAATGCCATATGTGGGATGTATAAAGGATGGAGTAAATGATATTATATATGATATTATACCGGAACTATATTATACCTTTATATAATTATGATTTAATTCCATTAAATACGAAATTGAAATAAAAGTAGCGTTCATGCGTACGTACGGCTTACCGTCTCCATGAACGGTGAATTTCATTTCTTACCTCTAAATGTTATGTAATATTATAAATGCATGTATATACTGGATATATATGATATATATGATATCTACTTCATGAACATAATTCTGGATATAATGGTTATATCACCACATGAACAACTTGTAATTATAAGAATTTTATTTTTGACTCAAGTACCTAAGATCGACAAAATGACCGTTATAAACTTAAATAACTACATAATGTTCATAACATGGTAACAAGGGATATAAAAGGAATAATGAACATGAAAAAGGTTCTTAAGTAAATATAAATTAACTCTAGTTTATTATTCAGGAGGTTAAAGAATGGTCGAGTCAGGACAGGACGCAAGGTAAGGGAACTTCTTAACACAACTTCCATTCTTTGGGTTAATCTCCTACTTTCAAATTATGTCATGATGTTATTATGTCCTATTTTGTATTTTTACTTTCTTTATGTGTACCTATAGTGAATACACATAATAGATCTATTTTATTTTAAAAATGATCTTCTTAAGGACTTCGTCTCAATCTCCTTTCATTGACGCATATTTGGTTTTATACACAACTTTCTTTTATACGGTATATAAACCCCTTTGACTTTTTAGTTTATTCAAAAGGAATATTTTTATACTAAGCATTTTACTAAACGACAAAAAGGGAATGTTTTTCTTTCCATACTTATGCGGCGACAACGACTTCTCCGCCGCCGTGACCATTATTTGAGTTTCGGCTTCCTCTACAAGCCATCATTTTTTTGATGAAAAATAAATACAAAGTTTTAACTTTCTTTTATTTTGGTATTGAAAATGGTTTTGAAAACATTTTTATTATATCAATGTGTTGTATTGATATCTTGTGATTGAAATGTGGAAATGTTATGTTTCTTTTATGCATGTTTTATGTGATACGATTATGTTATGGTTTATGATATGTTTAAACCTATTCATATGAGAAATGAATTGGACTTAATAAGTGACAGGTGGAGCCCGCTATAGCTCCTCGATGCATCGGTAGGTCTCATGAGACAAACTAGTGTCTTGGCACGAGGCCTTGAAAAAATCTTATTTGTGGTCTTGGAATGAGGCCTTGACTACGTGGTTATGATAGTCTGGCATTATTCATTCCATCATTATGAAAGTGGTTATTGATATTGCATGTGATTATTCGACCAGTAGAATATCCATGTGAAGAAGTAAATGGCATTATCTCATTTTACCTTTGCCATATTATGTTGATGTTCAAGTTTAAAAGGCTTTTGTTTTAGTTATACATTGCCTTAAATGTTTATGTTTATTTATGAAAGCGTCCGCAATATTGTTATCCTTACTGAGCATCTGAGCTCACCCCTTTCAATGTTTTAATATTTTCCAGGATGTGAAGAAGTATTTTAGGAATGACCTGTAGGGATAGTCAGAAGAAGATATGAGTGTGGACTATGAAGACTTTGTTATTGTAGTTTTTCACCTTATGTTGTAATGTAACATTTATGAATGTATCTAGTGTTTCCAAGGCTACTAAACTAATCGGTCTTTCGAGACTTGATCTTTTGTGATTATGCCAATGTTACGAAGTAATGCACCAACTCTGGGTAGCTGGGGTCGGGGTGTTACATATCCAATATATCTTAATAGGTCAAAATATTCTGCATATACCATATAATCCCTATATTTCATTCTATGACCCTCAAGTTTGAACTACACACACTTTACCATGATACTCTCAGGAATATCTAAAAGTCAAAAAATCTAATATATCTTTTCAAGACATTTCTCCCCCTCTTAAGGTTTATTTTTACCCTTAAAGGATGGGGGATTCTCAAAAAATAACTCATGTGATCGATCCCTATCTCCAACAGCTCCACATTGTACATTAATGACTACATTCTGGACTTTTGATACATTTTGGTCAACATCATGAACTTACCTCATGATATACTCTACAAAATTATGATCCATAGGATGATTAACTTGAGGATCATCAGCTTAACCCTCCTGTGGAACCTTTATAAGATGTCTTAAAGGCACACTACTACACACCTGAACATAAGAAACAGTCAGACAATAGAATAATATCAGTTCAAACTAGAAATCCATAATAAAAAAATTAGATTTAGTTCAAGAACTAAAACATGAGGCAAAAATCATAATATTCCATTGTAACTTGAGTCTCATCATAGAAATAGATTGATAGACACTCACCGTAACCTACGTCACTAGTCCTAGAAATCTTATCTCTAGTATACCAAACATCCCAAGACAAGGACTCTTGAAGAAATACTTCCTCTAATACTAATCTTTTACAAAGCCTATTTAGATACCCTCTCAATACTGTCACTGAACTCAAATCACCACATTCTAGAAAGGAATTCATGATACCCATGGTTTGACATCTAGTACCTAGGAAAAAGTAAAAAATAGAGGGAATGATTTCACCCAACCTGAAGCAGACAACATGACATATATAAATACATAGAAAGAAACTTTGGATGAAAAAATGAATATATATTTCATAATAGATAGAGAACAATAGAAGTAATACAACTAAAATGGTAGAAAAAATTATCCAAGAGACAAGTCCAAATGAAAAGGATTAAAAAACTAAAACAAACACTCCAATAGTATCCACATGATAGAGAGGAAATCTCTCACCATCTCACCATTAGCTACACAAACCCAGTTGACAGAAAACCTCAAAGCCTCACTATAGTGCCTTGGATTTCCCTTCATCGAAAGGCATACCAAGGTATAAACACCACTAAAGGGGTGCACGTGTTGTGATCTAACAATCCCATTAAGGTCCCACTGAGGTGTTCCATAACAAGTTTCTATAAAAATAAACTAATAATTATCAACTTTATATGGAACGAGTCTTAATATACAGTTTAACAGTTTTTATATCAAACACATGGAAAAACATTTAATTTCACTTTTTTCCACATTAATCAATACAACAATTATAAAAATTTAAAACAACTTCAAATACATATATCAAGGAAGATATATAAAATCAAAACAAATCATGTATCACATATTATATCAAAACCATGGTAGTACAACCAAACATTACAAGCCAAAAGTATTTAAAAGAATCCAAATCAAAGAATAGGTAACATCCTGGCAAGGATCCCACTAGGTTAGGATATATAGGACAATTTTACCTCCAATATAGACAATTGTTCATGCATTAATATCTTAGAGATATGCATTAAATCTTGGAATCATAGGAACACCCTTGAAAGTGAACATCCTAGTAGTATCTACCAAGTCTCTAGAATAATAGGACTAAAGAGCATATGAACACCCCATGATTAAACCCACAATAGTATCGATGGATGAGGATTATTAATGAACCATCCACCTAAGTACACAAGGCTTCCCATATTCTATATTTTCCAAACCAATTAATCAAACCAATTCATCAAAACTATGATTTGAAAACCATTTCAGAAAACCATTTCACAATGATTTGAAAAAACCATTCCATTTAATAAAATAAAGGAAAACCAATATTTTATCAAAAACCCATTTTCAAATGAAAAGATAAAATTATTCAATCATTCCATTTAATTTATAAAATAATTTATCAAAATAAGAGAAATGCAGTTCATCCAATATAGGTTTGATATGGAACCACTTACCTTAAACTTGGATCGCACATGCCTGTAATAAGAATCCATCAACATGGAAGAATGAAACAAAAAAAATTGAGGACCTAGAATCAATCTATACATATTAGAATTTATTTAATTTATAAAAATGGTTGGTTAAGAGGATATATTCAACAAACCTTGAAGAATGTACACTCACCGTACCACAACCAACAAAGGAACGACCCTCAGAACAAGATCACATGGAATATCTAGAAATAAAATAAGAGAAGCATCATCTCAGATAAAAGGATATAATATTTCAATGAATCATCACTATTGAGATCAAACTAAATGAAAAATTAGAAAGTATTTCTTACCAATAGAGATACAACCCAACCGCAATGGAGATCAATTGCTAAAAGAAGTGATTCAGTCGAAATAAAGGTCTCCAAAATCACCTGAGAGAGACCTAGGTTGAGAGAAAAATATACTATGGATGAATGAAATATAATAAGTTTTGAAAAACCATAAAATCACAACTCATGATACTTACACGATATGTAATCCCATTACATGTTTTGTAATCCATGTTACTCAAGTATGTCGAAAACCCATTGCTTTTTTTATTAAAAACCCTATTTTACCATTTACATGATATGAAACCATTACACGGTGTGTATTTCTTTCATAATGTATAAGAAGTTAATTATATCTACCTGGAATACATTACAAATCATGTATTCCCATTACATGATGTGTATTTCTCCTACATAATGTAAAAATTCTAATTTTCAGTAGACTAACTCCAAACTGCCTTGGGCATTCTCCGAACTTGGGGAGAACCCCATTAATCCACGACACATTTATAAACAGACTTCATTAATTCAAACAAACATAATCCATGAAATTTATTTCAGTTTCCCCCAAAAAATATCTCTATCTTTAGAAGTCCCAAGATACAAAAAAAG
The DNA here is from genome assembly GCA_963277665.1 of Viscum album. Classification (NCBI taxonomy): domain Eukaryota; kingdom Viridiplantae; phylum Streptophyta; class Magnoliopsida; order Santalales; family Viscaceae; genus Viscum; species Viscum album. The sequence continues at coordinate 1,822,728,048 of OY728137.1, read as the reverse complement.
AGTTAAATGAATAAAGAGAAGGGAAATTACCTAAAAGCAGTCAACAAGATGTTACATTGTACATTGTTACATCATCTTCAGAAAAATAATATTGATATAATTATCATTTTTATAAATAAATTTCAATAAATTACACTTTTAAGACTAATAATGAAATAGGGTTATGAAAAATGAACTGCATTAAAATAATGGGATGATAAGTCATACGTATGCATGAACAACGTTCCCATTTTTCAACTACCATGATGGAAGGAAGGTAAGTATTGTTTTATCTTCAAATAAATATAATAAAATTAAAATTATCATATAATTTATTTAAATAACCTTATTTATATAATCCACGTGATGTGGTGATGAAAAACGAATCACATCCCTTTGTGGAGGTCGTAATCCTCATATACACAAGAATGATGTTATCATTTTTCAATGGATTGAAAGGTATGAAAATAGAAGATATATTATATTTTTAGAATGATAATTATGACATTTATATCATTTATATAAATTAAACCCATCCTTATAACCATCCTTGAGAGGTAGTGACGGAAAAAAACTCATCATCTTGCGAGTCAGCTGTCCACTCAACACACGAAAAGAGGTTTCATTTACTATTTGATGAAAGGGGAGATGGATATAGTTTATTCAATTAAAATAAAAAATATAAATATATGTAAGATACTGGTGTTATTATTTCATCATCTTTTAAGAATATTTCAAAGAGTTAGAAGAAGAAATAAAACTAAAATAGTCGTTCAAATATTATTCCTTTTCTTTGGACAACTTCTTTTTTTACACATTAATACCTCTAATGGTGGTATTCATCCCAAACCAAGACCTCAAGAACATTATAAAAGGAATTTAGCGGTGGATTTATTTAGGTTTTGTGCAAAATAAAAGGCTTTTTATGTGTGAATAAAATAGGAGAGGAGGATTCCTTTTATGAGTGAGGGGAGGGGAACACTAGGAATTATAAAAAAATATTTAATTAATATAAATTAAATTTCATAGAAAAAACCTATAAATTATATAATTTGAAAATTGGATGAGTATTATTCAAAATTCTATCATACAATAATTTTTTTACAGGTCAATATTATGTTTTTACCCTTATATATTTGTTTTAACACATGTTAACCCTCTCGTATAAGTACTCCGATAAAAATTTTTACTCGTTAGGGTTCAATATAGTTACAATAAAAGGAAATTTGGTCCATAAATGGACTATATTTGAAAATTTTAAATATATAAAAATCAATTTTTCAAATATATTATTTTTAGTAAATTTAGATCATTTAATAAAATATTATTTATTACAAAATAACATTAATGTCATTTTTGGAGCAATTCAATTTATTTGACTTTGAAAAAGACATGAAAATAAAGGAATTATAATATAATACTTTAAAAAATTAATAATATGTTTATTAGAAAAATTCTTGGAACATAATAACTTGTTCAAATTTTATTTCATTTAATATTTTAAATATCATTTATTTAATTTTTCAATTTATTGAATAAATACTATATCGATGTTGTGTACGCATTTAAGGTAATTATTTTATCGCTAAAAATTATAAATAATTTCCCATCATAAATAGTTATTAAAATTTAAAATTAAACTTTTATAAATAAACATATTCAATTTTTATTCCTATGTAAAAAAATTAGAGATATTCAAACAAAGAGAATGACATTTTTGACTTTTCATTATATAAAATAATATAATGGTCAAAATCAAAGAAATTTGCCACCAAGTTGACATTTTTTTGAAACATGGATAAAATAGCCAAAATAAACTCATAAAATAGGTTAAATTCAAGTCTTAGGGTCATTTTTAGTCCTGATCATATTATTTTTAACCTTAATTACCTGATTTACCCTTACCGTAGTGACAATTTTTTATTATGGTTAATATTAATAACGACCTAAAATAAAAGGGGACTATATAAAAAATTTGGAATTACTAATTAAAAATATATATTCAATTTTTCAAGAATAAAATTCTAGAATTTAATTAATCTAATTTAATATTAAAACCCAAAATGAAACAAAAATCAATTTATCAGAAAATTCCTTTTAAGTATAAAAATGTTTTAAAACAAAATTAAAAAATAAAATACATTCTAAATATTATTTTTAAAATATTTTTAATAAATGTTATATAATAAAATTTTAAAATTGTTCAAAAATGTAATTTTAATTTTAAATAATTTAAAATAAAATATAGTTTTCAATAAAAATCAGTATTTTCACTATTCTTTAAAAATAGAAAATTTCTGAAAATTCTCAAAATTTCACCACAATATAATTTTGATATGATGATTTAAAAATTATTTCCATTTTATAAAATAACATTTATAAAAAATTTAGATATTTTTTATATGATATTATCATAAGAATCAATAAATTTTTTTTGAAGAAATATATTTTTTTAAGAATAAAATGAATTTACTAAAAACTGAGTGATTATTTACTAAACAATTATCAATATATTTATATTTAGTAAGAAATTTATATATATTTCAAAAATTATAATACTATTCACTCTGATTAACTTAATGGCTAGGTTATAATGGTCATATTTCAATAATAATATTTCATGGTTCATTTAACATTGGTGTTGTGTGTCGTATATGCTATCGAACAGAGTTTTCTTTTTAAAATAACAAGGTGTAACAAGGAGATTATAACAATATCTTTATTTACCTTAGCCTCAAGTTTCCAAGGGTATTCATTATTTGACTCTTTAATATTAATTTTCTTATTTACTAGTTTTGGATATGTTGTTGATGTGTGAAAATCAATTTTGGATTCTCAATGAGTTATATAAGTGATTTGGGGGGTCAATTTAAGATTTGGGGTGAAAATAAGAGTAGAACTAGGGAAAAATTTTTAATATGCATGGTCTGTATAATTTTATAAAATCCATGGAGATGGTTTTATGAGCTTCTCTAAGACATTCACATAGTTGGTGCGTGACCATACAAACAATGTGGCCAAACCATGCACAATAAATCTTCCCATATGAATTTTGCATTTTGATATCTTTTGATTGTGGATTTCTCTTACTATAGTTTCCAATTGTTGGAGGTGGATTAAAGTGGGGTTTGATGGGGAGTTTTAATTTTGTTCTAATGGATTTGTTTTGGATGTAAATATTTATTCTTGTTTGTGATTGATTCATTAAAGGTGTCTTTTACGTGAAAAAGGATAATTTTATTAAGCAATTGATTCAAACAACCTATTTTTGGTGAGCTGTTTGAAAATTATTTCATTGTTTGCCATGAAGTAATTTATAAAGTGGTTTATTTTATTATGGTGTTTAGAAAAAATGTTTCAAAATAAAATTTTATTGTATGTAAACTCATTAAAATAAAACCATTTTATTTAATAGTGATTTTATATTCTAATAAAGTTAGGAAACAATTTATATTGGTTTTAAAATGAAGTGAAGTGATTACTATGGTCTATTAGTTTTAAAAAGGGGTTGATTTGTTTTTTTTAAAGTGTACACCTTGCTAAAATGGATTTAAAATCCCATGTTGGGAATTTTTGTTTTTAAATAAAATAATCATTGTGGTCTATGATTCATATATGTTACATTGATGGGTTTATATTTTGGGATTTGTGGCTTAGATATGGGACTATTGGTTTGAATTTTGAGGTATTAATTTATTATGTTTATATCTTATGTTATTTAAAATATTCCTTTCATAAAGGTCAAGAAAAAATAAAGAATTAATATCACTAGCTATGATCCATAAGATGAGTCCTTTCACATATTGGGAAATATTTCTTTGGTTTCAAATTCAATCCAAACTATAAATAGGGTGGTGGAATAAAAATTCTCTTAGATCTTGGACCATATATTGAACTTATTGAACTATTATCCAAAATATTTTTACAGAGATCAATGTTAAACTAAATAAGTTGATTGGTTTGAAAGTATTTAGGGAAACCTCAATTAAATCAAGTCTTCTAATGATTTGTGGTTGGGTGGTGTTGTGAGATTTATTTATGGACTGAGTTGAGTGTACCGGAGTTAATAATCTATTATCTGTTGTGAAAGAACATGTCTGGATAGTTCTCTAATTTGATATTCATATAGTTTTTTATATTAAATACATGAATGTGGATAAATATTTTATTTTCGTGATCCTCCAAAAAAGTGAGCAGATATTGATATAGTTTATTGATCATTTCAGGGATTTAGTATCCTTCACTCTCAATATAATTTTTGATGACGCTTAGAAATCTTATTTCTTATGAGAAGTTATTTTTATATACCTTATATGACTCATCCTTGGATCTATCCTAAAATAATTTAAATAATTTGTTGATAGGGCCATGAAGGTGGATGGTGATAAATATAGGAAACCTGTGATAAGTGATGCTTTAGTTATACCCATGGTGACAAAGAGAAACCCTTATGGGTTGGAATATAGGATAGATTATCCTGATTTATAAGTTCAAGTTTATGAGTATTGGTCTTATCTTGGACTTAGTCATGGGATGAATAGACCTCTTATGTGCTTACAATGTCGAGCTTCACCGCACTACAAGCCCTATTGTTGAAGAGGTCTAAGGACCTACCTTTATTTTGATCATTTTGGTCATATTATGAAGTTTTATAAGTTGGGTTATTGGAGGAATTATTGGGTGTAATATTTGGTATGGAATAATGATATTTTTTATAGATTTTTATTATGTTTTTGTTCTTGGGGTTATATGTATTGTATTTTTTCTTTGGGTTCATCTTTGTTTTCTCATGGTTATGAGGATTATTAAATGGTGGATCTTATTTCTTAATGTTTGTGTAGTTTTGATATTGGATGATTATGGTTGGTAATTGATGGGTTAAACATGGAATATCCTTGGTTCCATTCTTAGGTAACTAGTATGAGTGTTTCATTACATGGTTTAGCACATGTGGGTGTTGGTTTTGTTTTATGGGATCATTATGAGATGAAGTTCCATGGATAAGGTCTTATTTTACCCATGTGGAGTTTCATTACCTGTATCTGGATCCTATATTTTTTAATGATATTTATCATGGATTTTTTCTTATATAATATTGGTTGGTACTATTTTGATTGATTCATATCATGTTATGGTGTTGTAGTTGTTGGGTTCTTGTTTCAGTTGTGTTTATGATTGAAAATTATGAATCTACTACTTAGGTGGTTATTTTTAGATGAAATAGTTTCATTGTTTTTGTGTAGTTGAGGTTTTTAGAGGCATTATTCTCTTTAAAGAAGTGTTTAGATTTTTCTTCACCATATTAGAGGTATTATAAATTGTGGTGATAATTATGATAGGTCTCCATCTTTCTATAGGCTTCATGTTGGATATTTTTGGTTTATCTATGCTTAAAGATATTGGTATTATTTGAGGATTTGGGTCCTGTAATTTTATGCAATTCAAATAGATGGTCTTTGTGATAGATTGTGAGGGAATGCGTCCTCTAGTACTATTTTCCCATTTTTTTGACCAATGACTTTTTTGAGGAAATGTAGTCTGGTGAGGAGAATTTAACACCTTGTGTTACTATTTTTTGTTATATTTAATTATTTTGGGGGTATTTTATGTTTTCTTTAGAAATTTTCTATGTTTCCTAGGTGTTTTTGACCTTAGAGGTGGTTATTGTGATTGGTTGAACTCACCAAAATGTAGAATTAGGTGAACTATGATGTTTTGTTATTCTACATGACCCAAAAAATTATTATCCCTTATGAAAAGAAAATTTCAGAGGGTTTTTTTGTCATGGGGCCTCCTTGCGGGAAATGTGGAAGGCTATAATGCCTAGGTTTGGTGGTCGGGGTACCCAGGGTGTTCTTTCCATTTTTCAAAGGAATAAAATTGTTATACTACCATGGTATTGTCTATTTTTTCTAGGTGTTTTTTAGACTATGGGCATACCCGTTTTGTGGTTTATACCAAATCAATTATTTGGGTCTCTTGTTTGAAATGGTGAGTACACTAGTAGAAAAATGGTATTTAACATCATCAATTTAATGTCAGTTCTTCAAGATAGACATTAAATGTATTTCACAGGGAACTTTGACATTAGATATTCAATACCCAATGTTAAAATAACACTTTTAATGTCAGTTCTAGAAAACCCAATGTTAAATGTCTTCATCGAAGACTTTTAACTTCAGTTTTTTTAGTAACCGACATTAAGAGACACCTTTTGGCATTAGGTTTTCAAATAAATAACACCAAAAATCATTGCCAAGTTGTATCATATTTCTAATTATTATATTTTATTGGTCATAGATCTAAAAAGACTTACAAATTAAAATTAATGGACTTTTAAAGTTGAATATTATAAGCCTTGACTTTTAACATCAATTTTTTTAGTAACTGATGTTAAAAGTCACGTTTTAATAGAATTTTTTCAAATAACTATTTTAAAAAATCATTAGAAAGTTTTATCTCATTTCTCAAGCTTGGATATTAATATTCTTGGAGAAAAAATGGATTTATAGATCAAAAGTTATGAACAATGGAAGTTGTAGACTATAAGATTTGACTTTTAGTGTTTGTTTTTTCAGTAACTGATGTTAAAAGTCACATATGGTATCTTATTTTTCAAATAATAGATTCTAAATAACTTTACCAAGTTTTAGATCATTTTTGAGCTTCAATTTTACTATTAATGGAGCTAAAATGGGCTTATGTATCATAATTTATGGACAATGGAAGTTAAACATTATTAGAATTGACTTTTAACATCGAGTTTTTTTAGTAACTGACGTTAAAAGTCACTTTTTGGCATTGGTTTTTCAAATAAATGATGTTAAAAGTAACTTTTTGGAGTTTTATTTTTAGTAACCAATGCTAAAATTCCAACATGTTAAAATTTTTAACTTCTGTTATATATTTACCCGATGTTAAAAGTAAAATTTCAAGCACGCAGGTTCAGAATTTCAATTTTTTCACAATATATGTTTCTATTTTCAAAATCCTGCCTAAATTTTAATCTATAAATGAAATAAATAGTTTAATTTACACTATATAAATCCTCATTCACTTTATTTTAACATTTTGACATTTTTGATCCAGTCAAATTTTCAACAATTCTTCAATCGATGATTTTTACATGGTATTTAATCTTAAAATATAATTTCATTGTTATTGTTTTCCTTAACACTAAAAATAGTGATAATTTTTCTTATGATGATGAAAATTCTTCTGATCTAGATACAAATATAAAAATTCCACATGAGATTCATCAAATAACATGAAAAATTCTTTATCGATCACTCTTTCATTACTGCGTGAGTTCTTCCTTAAAAGGAATATAAATAATGAAAAAAAACATATTGATTCAAAGAAAACCAAAAAAAGAATTGAAGTTAGGTCAAATCTTTATGTTTATTATTTTTTGTTCATTTTGTGTATAATTTTTATTCTTTTTTCCCATGTTTTATTTTAAAAGAGTTATATCTATCGAAACTTAAAGAGGTACAACTTACAACAACCATAACATTTAATATATAAGTCTATTTTAGCTCCATGACCAGTCAAATCAAATATTGGGAAACAAAATATATTCTATTATTAATATTTTAAATTTTTAAATTTTTGTTTTTAATAAAACCAATGTGAAAAATATATTTTTTTAAATCTTACTTTTTACATTAGTTTTTATCAAAAATCGACGTTAAAGACCATGTAGATTCAGAATTTTGACATCAGTTTTCAAAAAAACCGATGTCGAAATTCTAATATTTTACTTTTTGACATCAGTATATAAATAAAAACATCAAATACCAAGGTATCTTGACTTTAAGTGTCATTTTTTATATAGCCTAACACTGGAGACCACTAAAACTTGAATTTTGGTGTCGGTTTATATGAAAACTGACACCAAAGGCCCCTAGGGGCCGACTTTCGACATCAACTTTTATAAAAAACTACTCTAGAAAATTCCTATAAATATCTTTTTAATTTATTTTTAGACATCATTTTATAAAAACTAATGTTGAAACTTCAATTTTTAACATTGCCTTTATAGACATCGGTTAAAAACCGATGTCAAAATGTAAAAAAAAACATGGAAATAAATTTTTCCACTAGTTGTATGGAGGGTTATCTACTATATATGTTAGTAAATTTGGGTATTTTGGGGGCTTCATAAATTCATGTTGAAGGTTTCCACTCTATGGTGAGTCCTCGTATAGTTCTAATTTAAAATTATGAAATTACATTCTCATCCCTACTCAATTTTAGCCTTTTTCCTTCATCATTCTTCCATTTTCATGTGTGGCCAACCTCTATGGAGCCTTAGGGTACAAGGTAGTTCAAATATATAGACTAAATAGACCCTTTTAAGGCTAGTAAAATTGAATCAGATACTCAAATTGTAGACTCATAGTAATATACTTCAATAATAAAAAAATACACTAGAGAATCCTACAAGCCTTAATAACATAATTATTGAAACCTAGAGTTATACCATCAAAACTTTCCCCTTAAAAATAATTATCATTTTGTTTATAACTATTATATATCTTCCCACAAAACCCAATAAACATAGCATACTATATTGAACCCAATATATCTAGGTTAATATTGAAAAAATAGGAAACCAAAACACTATAATGACTTTAAACTCAATTAAAGAAATTGAAAAAAACATTGTTCCACATGTATCTTTAATTTTTCATAAAGAATTACAAAACATGGATACAATAGAATATTAATTCTATAATTGTAAACAATTATCTAAAAGAACCATCTTGGGAAAATAGATTTTCATAATTAGAAATTAAAATTAGTATTGAGAGAAATAATAATTTAATAAACAAAATTAAAATTATTATTCAAACCAACAATCAAAATCAGTTTATCCAGAGACCAAAAATTCACATTAAAATTATCAATATTAAAAATCAAATTTAGTAAGTAGTCCACATTAGATAAATAGTAAAACCAAAATAGGTTCACAAAGAGGGAAATAAAGAGCTTATAAAAGAACTCACTAGTAGATTTTTCTAGTCCACCCAACATTGAAGGAGTAGAGGTGATTCATGTGATGTAGCTCCAGATAAGTAGAGGTAGAGAAATAAGAAACCCTAATCACTTGTTTCTCATGTTTTATGTAAGTTTGAGTGATTCTAGGTAGGGAGTGAGATAATATGAGTTGAGAGGATACAGAGATGTTATCGTTCATTCCATGTGAGGTAATATCAGAGGTTCAAAGTATAGATTGGTCATGTGAAAGGTATTTTTAGTAGATTATAGGGGGTCATGCATAAAAGGAAGCACTAAGAGAAGTATAGGTGAATAAAAGGTAACCATGTAGTGTGATCGGTTTCTTCTCCTTTAATTTTAAGATAAGAAACCAGTCTACATTTTTATATTTAAATAAATGGGGATGTTGGTTCACATGTTTGACTCGAAAATATTTCACATGTGAATGAGTGTATCATGAGTCTACCCATTTTCAATAAATTTTTCAGAAAACCAATGCATTGGGAAAATTTAATTGATGGAATGAAATACATATGTAAACTTGTACAATTTTTTGAGTTTAATCCTGAGTATGATTACCATTATAAGGAGAGATCCACCTCCTTATATTTTGATTTTAAGGCCCATCCTCATGATTTTTTGGTGATTATTAAATGTAATTACTTATTTTATTATATATTATATTTTCCTCTCTTTACTATTCTATTTACATTTTATTTCTCTTCTCCATATAAACCTTAATTTCTATGTAATCTGATGTTAGGTTTTTAAATGATTCTAACTTTGGGTTTTGGTCATTTGGGGTTTGTATAGGGTGGTTTCTTGCTTATATAGGTCATATCCAACAAAGGAAATTGATTTACACTTGTATTTGGGTTGGTGAATCAATTTCATTTATTGATTTTTAAATTTATATAGTTTTTGGGTGTTGTAAATTCATTTTTCACTAATGTATAGCTATATACGATATAAATTATAAGTTTTAAAAGTGTCTTCATGGATTTTTGTCTTGGAATAAAGCATTATAACAATGACTTTTATATTATGTTTTTAATTTTAATGTATTTTCATTCCAATAACCTTTGAAAATATGATAATGATATTTTATATGATTTTGGTCAAAAGGAAAACTTGTTTTATCTCTATTCAGATTTTTTTAAAATAAAAAATTATTTTAAAATGTTTATTTTATTAAACGTAAATAGGTGTTTTTTCTTAAATGGTTTCTAATGGGTGTTTTAAAAGTGGATTTTAGTAATGTAAAATTTCTTGTAATTTTAAGCCATATGAGAAAGAAAATACCATTTTTCACTTTCTAAAATAAATGGTTGGTTGTTTTGAGACCCTCATTGATTCCCATTGTAATTATCAATTTCCCCTTAGTTAATGTATATTATTATGTGATGGATTTATAATATTAAATGGGGGTTTCCTTATGAGTTCATTATATTCTATGGAGATTCATTGTTTGTTATTTATTATGTATTTATTGATCATTTTTTTATTATTGGATCACTTACACTTTATATTGGTCATGGGAACTCGAGTAGCTATATGGGAGATCTTAATTAACACTGCACTACTTTATCCCACACACTATCTAGTGTCCCCTATAGTGATGCAGTACAGGCTTGGGTGTACCGATAAAGAAGATAGTATGAGTGGAATCAGGTGGCTTACATTTGATTTATATGAAATATATTCTAGAAGTCGTTCTAGTGTTGTTATATCATTATTAGGATCATCTCACATTATGTCCTAGGGAGTATCACATAACAACTATTTCTTAACTAGTGTTTTACCCTGGGGATTTACATTATATTTATTTGTATCCCCTATACTTTATTTCTTGTGTAACTATTGCATTGTTTACTCTTGTTACACATCAGTATATTGGTGCCTGCTTGTGTTGTGGTATTATTATTTTACGGTTGGATTGGTTTTTTTCAAAATGGTTTTGAATAGTGATTTCAGAATGTTTTTTTCAAATGCAAATATGAATGTTTGGTTTAATATTCATAATTTTTTCGGTTTTTAAATTATGAAACGGAGTTTTAGTTGGATTTTAATAAATCCTGGGGTCCTCATTCTAGGTTCTTAGTGATTTACTACTAATGTGAGATTTCATTTAATGTTATTTTTAAGATATGATTTTCCATATTTGATTACAAGAATGTTGTTAGGTTTGAATATAATTTAATTAAATAGGAACACTTATTTTCAAAAATATTTCAAACTAGAATTTTTGGTTTGCTTTATGAATGAAACTGCATAAAACTCCTTGATGAGATCCTACTAGGCCGCTTAAATCACACCCAACATACACATTCATGTGTGTGTGTGTGTGCCTCTTATATTTTATACAGGCCCCAAGTCCCATTTTCATATTGGTTATTGTACTCTTGTGTATTTGATGGGTGAATTGGGATGTAGTGAGTAACCATGGGTTGTATGGAGGAGACCTTGTAGTATGTATTGGGTTTTGGTTCATTTTTTTCATTTGGATTTTTTTTAGCATCCATGTTAGTATTTTCTTTATTTATATCTATTTATTATTTAATAAGACCTTATTATGAATTTATTTTGGATTATGTTGTATTTTTATTATATCAAACTAGTATAATTGTTTTTATTAGATATGACTTATTTGGTCCCATTAGTTTTAATATTTTTATGTATATTTTATGGTTATCTAATGTATGGACACACCAATTTGGATTATTGATAAATATAAACTACTTATTCACTCTGATTTGTGGCAAAAAATCCCATGTTAACTATGTTTATTCCATGACACTAATTTTCAGCCTATGGGGATTGGGAATTACCTTTAGCCATATTAATGAGTTGGGTCAGGTTACATGTCATGTTATCCCAACTGGTTCATTACATATTTCATCTTCTGAGTATGGTTTTTGGATATAATGTCTTGTTAAGAGCTCAAGAAGGGTATATGCATGTGATCAATCTACAACTTATGTAATTTTTTTCCTTATACAGTTATATATACTATCATTATAACATATACATTGATTTGTGATTTATTTTATACCAGGGGATCTCATTATTTTATATGTGAAAAATTAGAATCTATCTTAGGGTTAAAAGATGAAGTATCTTTGAATCTAATAATCATTGATGTTCTTCTGGGTAAGAGAGTAAAAAATTAGTAGGAGGTGTCTATATTATTATTTTATATTGGAAACATATAGGTATTTCTATGATTTTTTATCCTTGATAGGAATACTTTTGTTTTTATTTTATGCATGGACTGATTAATCCAGTTGTGAGATCAAGTCTATTACTATATAAGGACTATATCTTTTTCATCTCTAACCTGTATCTAGTATACATTAATTAAATATTAGGAATTGTAGGTAGGTCAATAAGGACAATATGAAGAACATATTGGATCTATCACTACAAAAATGTCTTGTTTGACACCTGAGTAGTTATTGTTAAGGAGCTAAGGGCATTTCCTTCTATGTTTGATCAATTTGCTGATATATTGTATTGAATATTTCTCAAGTTTTCATCCTAAATTAGAGCTAGATATTTGTATCAAGATATATTTTGGGCTAAACCTGGTTTACATATCACCTTATCATATGGTTCTAATTAAGCTCTAGGAACTAAAAATTTGGCTAGAAGAGATTATGTCCAATGGTTTTATTGGACCCTATACTTTACTATTGAATTCCCTTATCAATTTCACTATGAAAAGTGATGAAATATTATTATTATGTTTATATTAAATCATTTTTAATCACATGATGATTAAAATAACAACCCATGTTGCACCATAGCTTCAATTATAGTAAGTAATCTTTTCTTTTTAAATAAACAATAACATACTAAACATAGCTTTATTTAAGAATGTGATTAAAACCGAAATTATAAAATTGAATAAATAAGTTTTATATAAATTAATTCAATTATTAAATTTTTCATGTCAAAATTATCTTAAGATGAATTTTTTATATTTTTTAGAAATAGTTTATTTTTAGGTGAATAGTGAAAAATACTGATTTTACAAAAAATGTCACTTTTATAACATTATAATGATAAAATAATAAAATTATAGTTTATGAAAACTTTTTTATAGACTAAATATACATTAAATAATTCATATAATTCATATAATAATATAGTTTTTACCTTATAAATATATTCTTAACATTTTAGAAATCTAAGTAATGATTTTGTTCAAATAAAAACTGGTTTTAGTTCTCCTCTCTTAATCAAGTATTTTCAAGGCTTATTTAAGTTGTATTTTGGTTTTAAATAAAAATATATATATTTATATTTAACTCAATACAATTAATTCCATGGTAATATACATTATACTTTAATTTTTTAAAATCCATTTTATGTTGAAATCAAACATTTTTCTAGAAAAAGTTTTAGTTGTGTTTTAGGAACATATATTAAAAGTAATTTTTATAACTTCAAGAAATTTAATATTATAAAATTTATTCAATATTTGAAATAAAAATAATTAATTTTTGGTAATAATTTCAACTTAATATTTTTCCATAAGGAATAGTAACCTGAGAAAATATTTATCACTTTAGTTAAGGATAAAATGAGTTAAAAGGGTTGAAATAAAGGGATAAGGGTTTACAATAACCTAAAACACTTTATTAAATATAATTGGTTTGTTTAATTACTACCTTAACCATATTATATTATAATATATGAAAATTTGGAACTAATTTACTTCAGATAGATATATATTATATAATAAAGTTTAAAGTATTTACAAGTTTTCCACCCACCTCACTTATAAAAGGGATCCCCCTATAAACTATTATCTACACTACATGATCAACTTATCTTGACCAATAAATACCAGAATACCTTAGTAAAATCCCTAAACATGTCCTAGTGGTTTTGATCTCACCAAAACACTACTTCAATAAGGCTTAAGTTGTAAGTTGAAAGAGGTTACTAAAAGAAGACGTATATTTTCTAACCAAGTTTCTTCAAGTTTCTTTCTTTTTGAAGCTCCTATAAATCTTAAATAAACATAATAACATAATTGAATTAGTATATTCACCATAATGGGATGTTTTTATGTTAATTATATATCTATTTTCTATCTTTTTTACATCCAATGAAAAATTAAAACATTTCTCCTATATATATATGGCCTACCGTCTGCACATAGTGGAGTAATTTGTTTTTTGTAAAAATTTGCTTATATATTTATAAAGATAAAATTAATGAATATATATGATATAATAATGATTCTTTAAATAAAATATTCCATCTACCTTATTATACTTCCATTAATTTTAAATTGATAATGTTTCTCATGTGTACATGTAGACTTCAAATTCAATGAAGCGATGTGATTTTTTTATCACCATAAATAGATGATTATAGAATTGTATATAATGAATAAGAATTATATTCATGACATTATTAAAATTTTGGAGATGATAAAAACATTTCATAACTCTTTTAATCTTGTACAACATAATTACGTAATTAAGAGAAATTTATCGAACAACCTTAAGTGGTCGACATAAAAAAACAACTCAATAAATAGATTCAACATTTTTATAAAAGGACCATACAAAATAGAATATATTTGAAAAAGATTCTGAACAAAGTATTTAATAACTTTAAATTCATTATAAAGGATGATAAAACATGCATGACTAAGTATTTACCCAAGGTAATATATTTTTGTTACAATCTCATTTTATATCATGGTCATTTATGTTCAGAATTACTTTGTGAAAATTATATGATCCTAATATCTTTATAAAACACCCTGAGATTTTAAAAATAAAACCACGATTGATAGTTTTTATGAAACAAAACACCAAGATTAAAATAACCATTATTATTTAAATATACAATATTTTATTTATAATAATGTACTTAATTTCATTTTAACTAGTAATTTTCATGATTTTGGTATAAGCTTATTTTTTTTCTCTAAAATATCGTTTTCTACAAAATGTTTTTAAGTGCATAATGTTTATTCATTTTAATTAATTAAAAGATCCCCTAATAAAGATATATTTAAATAAAATTTATAGATTACAAATCTATTTATATGAATCTAAATTCATATAATGATGATAACTAGTCATATAGTCAAGGTAAGATCATCTTATGATTTAAAATTCATTTCTTGAAAAACCATTTTTGACACGTTTTAGAGGTTTATTTTTTAATTAAATTACAAAAATTATATGAATTAAATTTTATAAAATTTATTTAATATTTGTAATCATAGTAATTAATATTATACAATAAGGTCAACTTAATTTTTGATCACAATGAATAAGAAAAATAGTAAAAATTTTATTACTACGGTTAAGGTCAAAATGAGTTTATCAGGGGATAATCTAAAATAATAAAGGTTTAAATGACCTAAAATTTCTAAAACCCAATTATTTGGATTTATTCATACCTTGAACTTATCACCTTTGAATATGTTCTATTTTGGAGCCATGTTTCTATTTTAGTTACATGAAATTACTTTAAAACTTTGAAAAATTACAAGTGTGTCACTCCCCTCAATTATAAAAGGGCACATCATCTTGTATTTTCTTCACACATAAAAACCCTTTTGTTTCATAAAATAACTACATAAATCTCTTATTTAATTTCCTTAACACTTCCTATATTTCCTTTTCTAATTAAATAACCCTGCTAGAAAGGATTTTGGTTCAATCCTCAATTAGTTTTAAGAAGAAGAGGTAAAATTATTGATTGAGCATTTTTCATTTATTTCTTCTTTAACCTCCAAAAAATATTATCCAAAAATTATGATATGATAAAATAAATATATAAATTATACTTACATATTATTATTTTAAGGGAATAACCTAATTCTATCTCATCTTCCATGAAATGGGGAACAAAACTATCTTTTTTATGTATATAGCCGACTATCGTCTCACGAACTAATATAATTCATTTTCCATCATCTCCACTCACATATATTTATAATGATGGATTTAATGTATATATTTTATATTATTGGAATATTTATCATTCTATAAAATTAATATATAATATATTCTCTTACTTTTACATTCATTAGAAGATAGTAATGTCATTTGTCTAAATGTGTAGATTATCACCTCCACAAAGCTATGTGATTCACTTTCCATTACTAAATCACATGGATGGCATATATAAGTTAATTTTAAAAAATAATATGATATTAATGATATAATTTTACTTTTTGAATATATAAAAACTCTTATCTTCATTTCATGATGATATCTGAAAAATGGTAATGTTACTCATGCGTACATACAACCTACCGTCTCCATGGTTGTATCATAATTTATTTTTTGTGTCCATTTTTCATGGTTGGTTTTAAAATTATATTTTATATATGATAATGATAATTATTTCATGATTTTTATTCAGGATATGATCAAATAAAAATATATTTGACCTTATTCAACTTACCAAAGTGATTTTGGATAGATGAATCGAATATTGTCAAAATGTTTTACATGAACCTAAATGATTATGTAATTAAATATAACATGATAATAATTAAAATAAAAATAATAATGAACTTTAAAAGGGTTATTAAGTATTTAAAAAATTAACCTAATTTTATTATTTATGATGATAAATAACATATGTGATGAGTCAAACTCATGGTAAGGGATCTCTCTAAACCACCCATTTTTTTGGGTTATGACCATTCTCTTTATAAAAAACTTTATCTATATTTAAAGTTATGGAATGATTATAAATTATATATATATATGTCTCTAAAATCTATAACTATCCTATTATACTATACATTTATGGGGTAATACTTTTATTTTTTCATTTCTCAAATGACTTCATGATGAAATTACCATTGATTTAGATGTGAGGAAAGATTAGAAAACCTATTTTCATTCCATGGGTAATTATTATGTTTGTGATTTATGATTTATTTCATTTTTATGGAAAAAATAATCATGAATATTTTATGATTTGTAAACCCATATATCACTACAAATAATTGGGTAAAACTTTTTTCCCATGAGACATTATGAATGTTATTTAGGTAGTAAATCTAATCCACTATAGGAATCTTTCGACCATATGATATTTTCTTGGTACTTAGCCTTGAATTATTCTTATGTAATGTTTTGTGTTACTACAACATTTCCAATTTCTATGATCTTATAATACCATGTTATTTATATTATTTTTCAATGTGATTTCTCTCTATGATATAATGTTATACATTTGAATCCCATGTTATGATTTCTTATCATTTTTATTCCCTTACATGAATTTTTAGATCACACATTTCTTTTATGTATTTCACATGGTGATTATATATAGTTTTAGGAGATAAAATGGATTTTGGATCTCATTATATATAATAAAATAATTATATCATGTTTCCTTTTGATTTATTATGAACCTAGTCTTCCAAAGACACTAGGCCTCATGATATTTTGGTTTTACTAGTTATATATTTGTGTTAAAAATCTTCTAATAATATGTGTAATAGTATTAGGTGACTATATTGGGTATTAGAGGAAACATATAGTTTTTTTGAGATTATTACTTGAATAGATTTGTAAGAAACATTGGGATAAGTCTATGTATAGGAAAATATTGTTAAATTTTGGTAAAGTATAGAGAGACTGGTTTCCTGAAAATTACATCATTGTCTTGATACTGCAAGTGGATGTGGATCTAACATAATTGTATCTAGGGGTAATAACATTGAAAAGGTATCATTGTTATTTAACTAAATTTTCATCTATTTCATGATAAATAGTACTTACTAAAGTCATGGTTTTACACTCCCATGGGATATACTTTTAAAATTACCAAACTCTTTACAAACCATTATGAAGGAATTGAAAAATTACTAGTTAGAAAACCTAATAGTAAACATTACCATGGATAATATAGGTTGAAACCAAGGAAATCATAATTTATTATATACTTATCATTTATAAATTATAACTTATATGTTTATAATTTTCTATTTTTTATGTTAATGTATTCTCATCTTGTTTTTATTCGTTTTAGTTAATGGTAGTAAATAGGAAAAACCATGACAAAAACTAATGTGATAGGAAATGTGATTATTTCCCCAATGATATTCCTAACATTATGGGAGTGGTAGCTGATAACTTCATTACATTACTAAATCAACTAGCTCAAGTTATGAATAATAACTTGAATCATGAGTAACACCCTCCTCCTAAGAAAGAGTATGTTGTAGTCCAATCTTTTATGTGAAAAGGCCTCCTACATTTAGTGAGTCTTTTGATATCCTCATCACAGAATAATGGATTAAATCCATTGAGATGATATTCTATATCCTCAAATTCTTAGAGAAACAATAATTTATACTAGATATTTATCTCATTTAGGGGGAATCTAATCAGTGGTAGACACTAAACAAGAACAAAAAGTCCAAAGAGGATTTGGAATCCATATAATGGGAAGGCTTCAATAAAATATATTTAAATTAATAAACACCCAAAACTCTCTATCTTAAAATGGATTGAGAGTTCCTCATAATGAAGAAAATAAAATATGAGTCTATCAGGTCATATAAGGAAAACTTCACAAGGCTTTCATGGTATTCCTCAAGATTCGTCATCAATGATGAAAGTAATTTAGATAACTTCTTTAGTGGATTAAATCCATGTTTACAAAAATCATTGGTGATTTGATACTTTGATATTTAAGAATATATTGTTTTTTGTTCACTCAAGTTGAGATAGATATCGAAGACTCTTAGTGGTCTCATGGTATTGGACACAAAAAGAGTAAAATGGATTTTTCATCATGGGGTCAATAGATAAATCTAATAGAGGAAAGAAGACCAAAAATACCACATGCTATAGGAGTGGGAAGAACATTGGAACCTATATTAAATATACTAGAATATGTTAAAAATTTAGAAAAGAGGGGTATTATGTTAATCAGGGCCAAGGAGAAATAGAGAAACCCACTAATGTGGAATAATAAAATAATATTCTGATTAATACTCTACCTATGGTACAGTGTTTAAACTAAAAGGAACAAATGAATTCTGAAATATAATTCTCTAAGACGTCGGTTGTCAGAGATAATAAATTACAACAAACTCAAATACCTATATATAAATAAAGGGAATATTTTATCACTACTATTGATGTGGATCCTCACAATGATGTGGTGAAAGGTGCATTAGTTATTCAATAAATAATAACAGACATACTTTTTTATTACGGATTTACATATTCTTGAATATCTAGAAAGTTTAGTATAACTATTTAAACACAACCTCAAAACATGAAGGTTGAGATATCTGTGAGAAAAAAACATAGTAAAATTATTGTATCCAATGCATATAAATCCTCCTAGTAAGTTTTTTTGGATTAAATATTCCATAAAATCTTGTATTACTTACATTAGTGGAGTTTGATACTATGTTAGGAATGGATTAGTTGTGCTTATATAAATACAAAATCAAATTTTGAGAGAGGTATTCCACTCTTAATTTCCCAATTCATCCTATGATTATGTGCATGTGTAAGTAGGATGATGAATCTACCCTATAGTATTCTATTCAAGCATGTGTATTTTTACCTTATGAGTAAGAATATCTAGCTCAAATTATTGAGAAAAAAGATAGAATAATTCTCGAATACCTGAACACTATAAGGGATTATACTAATGTATTCCCTAAAGAGTTTTCTAGTCTTTTTCCTAACTAATAGGATGAGTTCTCAATAATACTTATTCCTAGATATCTACCCATATCTAATAATTCTTATAGAATGTCCACCATTGAGTTGGATGAAATGAAAAATAAATTACAAGATAATATAGAAAAGGATTTTATATGACCAAGTTCTTTATCATGGGGTGAATTAGTCCTCTTCACCAATAAGAATGATGGTTCAATGTTCCTTTGTATTGATTATCATTAACTCAAAAAAATCATGATAAATAAAAAGTATACCCTTCCACTCATATATGACTTTTTTGATCAACTATGTGAGGATAAATATTTCTCTAAGGTGGACCTTCGGTTGATATTTCACTAATTAAGGTTGAAGATGGAATATTTTACCAAAATTGTTTTTTGAATAAGGTTTGGACACAATGAGTTCATATAGATACATTTTAGATTCAATAATGCTCTAATAATATTTATGAGCATAATGAATAGAGTCTTTAGATATTACCTTAAATAAAATTTTGTAAGCATTTATATATAATATTATGATATACTCTAAAACTAAGGAGGAGTGGGAAGTGCATTTGAATATCATCATAAAAATTTTATGAAATAATAAGCTATATGAAAATTATAGTAAATGTGAGTTGAGGATGAAGGAAGTATCATTATTGGGGAATGTTATCACTATAAAAGGGAAATTTGTAGACCATTTTAAGATAAAGGAAATTTAGTATTGGCTTAAACCAACATATGTGATAGATATCTATATTTTCCTTGGACTAGTTAGATATTACTAGTGATTTGCGGGGAACTTATTGTGATTATCATACCTTCTAAACAAGATAACTCAAAATGGGGTAATGTTTTTCTAGACCAGTGAATGAGATTATATATTTAAGGATTTGAGAAAGAGATTTATCACTACACTAGTCCTCACACTGACCTAAAGTGGAGATCTTTTCATGGTATATTATGATGCTTCAAAGAAGGGCTTGGGATGTGTATTGATTCAGAATGATAAATTGATAGCCTATTCCCCAAGTAAACTAAAATTTAATGAATAGAAGTATCCAACACATTATATAGAGCTATATACAGTGATATTTTCATTAAATATAGTAACATAATATCTATGGGGAGAAGTTTGAAATATATATGGATCATAGGAGGCTCAAATACACAATCACATAGAAGGATATTAATATGTTCTAGTGAATTTGTTGGAGATGGTCAAGGAAAATGAATTATCAAAACAATACTATCATGGGAAATAAAACACATTGATAAATGATCTAATTATAAAGGATCTAGAAACCTTATCACTCATGATAATTTATAAGTACCTAATATTATAAGACTTTCAAATGATAGTCATGGGAATCATAAAAGAAGGAAAAAATCATTCCTTTATCAAATGATTACTCAACCATATATTCTAGAAAAGATAAAGGATTATCAAAGAGGTGACATAGAATTTAAGAATAAGGTGAAATCTATAAGAAAATTTAATTCCTTAGAGTTAAATATTGAAGAAGAATGAGTTAAAATATTTGGTTCATGAATATGTGTACCATAAAATCATGAGACAAAGAAAGAGTTATCGAATGATGCCGATTTCTCTCCCTTATCTGTCCACCTAATGGGTATGAAGATGTATAAATATCTTCAAGATAACTTCTAGTGGGATAATATGAAGAAGGAGATTGTGTAATATACATAAGATAGTTTGGTATGTTTGTATGTTAAGTCTGAAAAGAAAAGTCTAAGGGGATGATACAACCATTACCCTTGCCTACATAGAAATGGGAAAACATCAATATGGACTTCATCACTAGTCTTCTAAAGAAATTAAGAAGAAATGATGACATATGGGTTTTGGTGGATATTCCTTTAAATAATTCTCACTTAATTAAAATTTTCGAGTAATATCACTTGATTAAATTTCAATTATATACATAAAAGTGGTTGTGAGGATGCATGGAACACCACTATCGATTTTATTTGACCAATATTCAAGATTTACCTCCAATTTATTGAAGAGTTTCTAACATAATCTAAATACTAAGTTAAAATTCAATATAACTTATCTCTACCAAAATGAATGACAATATGAGTGGGATTTTCAAAAATTTTAGGATATGTTGAGACCATTCTCAGTGGACATCAAAGGAGGATGAGATCAACATATTCCTCTAGTTGAGTTCTCATACAATAATAGTTTTCACTAAATCATACAAATTGATCCTTATAAATCCATTTATTTGAAGAGATGTATAAAACCTATGTGTTGGGATGAAATTGGTGAATATACATTTCTGGGACCTAAAATGGTTTAGGAAATGGTAGAAAATGTAAATACTATTCAGCGACACATTGGGATTTCTCAGAGTTGATAGAAGAGCTATGATGACAATCATTAATGAGACCTAGAGTTTGAGGTCAGGGATAAACTATTTCTCCAAATATCTCTGTGGAATAGAGTTATGAGATTTGGAAATAAGGTGAATCTAAGACCAATGTACATCTTCCCCTTTGAGATTATTGAATAAATTAGAGTTGTGGCTTATCGACTAGAACTCCTACCAACCCTTTCACAAGTACACGATGTATTCCATGTATCCATCTAGAGGAAGTGTATAACAACCCATATCTTTATTAAACACTCACACATGATTTAATTAAATAAAATTAAAATTAATAAAATCCGAAATATTGAAAATTATAGTTTATTTAGGAATTAGGTACATTGCATTACAACTTTGAACATGAATTACATCATCCTTATTGAAAACTTCTTTAACAAGCTTGAGCATAAAATTTTATTGAATATCCTAGAAAAAATACATAAGAAAGGTGAGAGATATAAATCCTAGTAAAGTAATAATCATGGAATAAAATGAACAGAATAATACATTTTAGAAAATAGACACCAAATTGGGAGTAATGGAACCTGAATCATAAATAATGATATATCATGATAATCATAACATGAGAAATATAGAAACAACTTAAAACACTACATCATAGGTCAAGGATAAACTGCCAGGACTTCATGGTGAAAAAATTTCCATAAAATAATTTGGTACACCCCTATCCCAATATGATGTATCATGATACTAAACATTACCCAATGTATTGGAGTGCTATATAATTTTTGGCGCACTTGTCACTTTCATTTCATTCTCATGAATAAGTGTGCCACATAGATAATAAAATATGGATTCATTCATCATAATTTATTCCATGATCAAGGTGTATGGAATAAATATATTTAGGTCCCAAATAAAAAGGTACTTGTTCATAAAAGTTAACACCCTTGATATTAAATGGGTATGTTATTCACTACACAATTGGTTTGGCCTGGAAAATCCAGGTGAAAATTCGACAGCGTAACAACATCACCTAAAAATTCATTAAATGGTTTGATGAAATAAAAATGGGAATATAATCATTTGTAAATGGCATGTAAAGTAAAAGGGAAATGGAAGGACATGTCCACCCATACAAGAATTATAAAAATAAGTCATACGATAATAAATAATCTTGAATAAAAATAGAAAGGAAATGACGCATATGAAATTTCGATATGGTAAACGGTGTACATGAGAGGGATTAATGAGATCGAAAGGAGAATATAATTATTTAGAAAAAATAAGGAAAGTATGGGGAGGTTATAAAATATACCCCATCATTATTAATTGAAAATATAAGGGAATAACAAGATAATGAAACTTGGATAAAGATGAGAAAGGAAAGAACCCTTATGAAATTTCATCATTTCAACTAGTGTACTTGAGAGGGAATAATGAGATATAAAGCAGTCTATAATCACTTATAAATCAAAATGGATGTATGGTGGAGGTGGAAAAATATTCCTCATCATTAAGAATTAAAAATTAAAGGGCATAATGTAGATGAGATTCTTGAATAAAAGTGAGGAAGAGA
The DNA here is from genome assembly GCA_963277665.1 of Viscum album. NCBI lineage: Eukaryota > Viridiplantae > Streptophyta > Magnoliopsida > Santalales > Viscaceae > Viscum > Viscum album. The sequence goes on along the minus strand of OY728137.1, from coordinate 1,822,704,443 downwards.
GGATCACTTACTTGAATGTGTGGCTCCAAAAGCTTGAAAATGGGCTTCTTAAGAGATCAGTGCACCTTGGGATAATTATAGAGAGGGGAGGGTAGAGTAAGGACATGATCTAAGGATTTTATTGAACATAATAGAGATTTTTTGTGGGTTTATATAGGTAATGAGAGGAGAAATCGTTAATATTTCACAAACATATGTTTTGCACTATATATAAAAAAATATTCAAAACCACAAACCTTACCATGGTTTTCCCATGGTTTTTCCAAATTAGAGTGATCTTAATTATTTAATTATTAAATGGTTTGAACTTATTAAAATAATTACCTTGATTATGTGTAGGTGAGTGACACTTTTTAATAAATGAATTTAAAACTCTAAAATATATTAATGGTTTTGGATGATTCATAAAGACATAATAAAAATAATGAAATAAATATAAAATCACATTATTTAAAGGGTAAAACATATTTTTGGCCTCATATATCCATTATAGTATTTATTACATCATTTTGAGCCACTATGATGTCATAAAACACACAGTATATTTATACAGTATTTAATTTTTACCCAAAAATTCAACAGTCTTAGAAAATTATGAAAAATTAATCATTGGATAATTTTAATATTATTATTCCAAATATAATATTTATTTTATCTAAATATTTTTTTAAATATGTTCATCTTCACTTTTAAAATAATATTCTATATTTATTGAAAAATGATGGGATTTTTACGATAACAGTTTTTTGAACCCTTCTAAAAAGTACATTTTATTTCATAAAAATTATTTGGCCATTAATAATTAGTAAATATTATTTAATAATTTTTTTTAAAATCCATTAATTCATCAAAATTAATCCCTTAATTTAATTTGAATATTACCTGAAAATATAATTTGTGTTTAAATAAATCAAAATCAAAATAATTTATAAAGTAATAATAAAAATGAAAATACATTCTTTATTATATAAAATATACACGTAAATATTATTATGTTCTTGATACATATCCCTTTATTACACTACCTTATTCCCTAAGAGTAAGGTGTGGAATAGTGATACTTTCACGGGGTCATTCGACAAACATAGTTTGAGTCATGATCTTGATGAGCTTGAAATTCTCCCATAAATGGTTTCCCTCATGCTTAGGTTTTTGGATCTTAGCTTGGGCTTAGTCAAGGGAAAATTTCAGATATGTTATCTCCCTCATAATATCTCATAAATGGTCTTCATAGGGCGTGATTCTATTGGATGATTCCATCACTTATTTCATCTATTTCATTATATTTGTTAAAGCATTATATTTATACTAATTATGTAATTACTTTTTTATGGATATATTATTAATGGTAAAGATTATTAACAGTATTTTGAATCCAATTATATATAAGAAAAAAAAATTCATGTGTTTTCTATAACCATTTTACCTAATAAAATATTAAATCATAATACAATTTTATTTATAACAGTTCAAGGCATTTCAATTTTCCCCCTTAATAAATTTCACCCTCAAAATTTTCTTTTCCCGCATGAAAATAGATGAGGGTAACTCTGTTTCATCACCTCCTATGGTTCCCATGTTTCTTTTTCAAACTTTTGGTTTCTCTATAACACTTTTACCAGGTGCATTATCTTATTTTGTATAACTTGTCTCTATAGTCTAAGATCTTCACTGACTTCTCTTCATAAGTGAGGTCATTCTCCAATGGCACCACCTTGGGATTTAGTACATGTGAGAGGTCAATAATGTACTTCTTCAAGATTGATGCATAGAGTACATCATGAACTTGATATAGTTTAATTGGGAGTGTAAGTTGATAGGCCACCACTCTGATGTGATCAAGGATCTCAAAGGGGTCGATGTCTCTTAGACCAAGATTTCCCTTCTTCCCAAAACTCATTGCTTTCTTCCATGGAGATATGCATAGGAATATAATGTCTCTAACCTCAAACTATACATCTCTTTGATTATTGACTGCATATATCTTTTGTTGACTCTAGGCATCCTTTATGTGTTGTTGAATAGTCTTAACCTTTTCTAACACTTCCTTGAACATTTAAATACCTAGCAGTTTTCGTTCCAAAACATCATCCCATATTACAGGTTTCCTACACCTATTCCCATAAAGGTATTTATAGGGATCCATTTGGATTCTTGAGTGGAAAATATTATTGTAATAGAAATCAGCCAATGAAGATGTTGATACTAGCCTCCTTTGAAGTGAATTGAGCATGCTCTCTTTATGTCCTCAGGTGTCTGGATAGTCTACTTTGATCGGTAATCAGTTTGAGGGTGATAAGATGTGAAAAAAATTCAACTCAATATTTAGATAATTATGATGACATTTATATAACTTATAGAGGAATCATAGATCTCGATCAAATACAATTGATAGTGGTACTCCATGAATCCTGACTACTTCTCTGATGTATATCCGTGCAAGTAGATCTACTGATAATTACTCTAATATCATAATGAAGTTTGAAATATTTTTAATATGATCCACCACTACTCATATAGCATTATTCCCTCTTAATTTATTTTTAATATCAATGAAAAATTCCATGGTGATGTTTTCGTATTTCTAGGTAGGTATGGGTAATGCTCGAATTATACCCTAAGATTTTTTCGTGTTTGCTTTCACTTGATGAAATACAAGATATCTTGATGTATATTATGTGATATCCTTCAAATTTCTCCACCAATAGTGTTCTCATATATCTCGATTGATCTTTGTGCTTCCTAGTTGGATGAGGAAGGTTGAATAGTGTGCATCATCTGATAGCTCCTTCTTTAACGTAGGATTTGATGGTACACATAGTCCTGAAAAAAATCTCACAACACCTTCGTCATTAATATTAAAATATGAGTATTTCTATTTCCTTATAGATTCCACTTTCTTCTGAATTCCCACACCAACCTTTTGATCATCCTTTAACCTCTCCATAAGAGACAATTGAGAAATAATTTTTGAAAGGATTGATGATGTTTCGTCCTTTATGATTTCCATGTGTATCCTCTTTAAGTATAAGAAGATTAGATCCTTCTTGATTCTCATCAAAGACATAATTAATGGATCCTTTCAACTTAGAGCATCTTCCACTTTATTCTTTTTTTCAAGATGGTAGTTAATTGAGCAGACATTACTTTGATCATCTCTAACCATATTTGTTGGTTCATATTCATCTCTTTCTGTGTGAATAAATACTTGAGGAATTTTTTATCAATATATATTTCACACTTCTCTCCAAAGAGATAACGATTCCATATTTTCAAATTAAAGATCACTGTAACTAGCTATAGATCATGTGTTGGGTAGTTTTTTTCATTAACTTTCAACTGCCTTAAAGCATAGGTAATGAATTTTCCATTTTTAATCAACATACATCCCATGCACTTCTTCGAAGCATTGCTGAATACCACAAAAATATTTCCACTTTTCATAAGTGTGAGCACATGAGTAGTGATAAGCCTCTTTTTTAACACCTTGAAGATTTATTCTCATTCATAACTATAAGAAAATTTTACTCCCTTTCGATTTAGTTTGGTAAGAGGGTCTAATAATCATGAGAAATTTCTCATGAATCGGTGATAATACCTAGATAACTCAAGGAAACTTCAGATATCTGGCACAGATGTTTACCTCAACCATCCTTCAATTGATTTTTTCTTTAAAGGGTCCACAGATATCCCATTACTTGTGATGATATATCCCAAGAAAAATACATCCTTCAACCAAAAATTACATTTTTTTATACTTTTCATAAATCTTATCCTTTCTAAAGGTTTTTATCATAGTGCCTAGATACTCTTCATGATCCTCCTTACTTTTGGAATATATTATAATATCATCTTTAAATAATACCACAATTTTTTTGAGGTAATCCCTAAATAATATATTCATCAAGTCCATGAATATTTATAGAGAATTCGTGAGTCTGAATGGAAATATTATGAATTCATAGTGCCCATACCTTGTAAGAAAAGTAGTCTTTGGGATATCCTCCTTCTTCAGCCTAACTTGGTAATATCCTAACCATATATCCACATTGGAAAAGTATTGTTCTCCACATAGCTTATCGAATAAGTCATGAATATGTGGAATAAGATACTTTCTCATTATTATAATATTGTTGAGCTCATGATAATCAATGAAAATAAGAATTAAACCATCCTTCTTATTAATGAAAAAGACTGGTGCACCCTAAGGTGAAGTACTCTAGAATATTAAACTTTTTTCTAGATTATAATGTAGTTGTTTCTTCAACTCCTCATGTTCCACAATGACCATTCTATACAGATTCATGTATAATGGTAATTCCCCAGGTATAAGCTCGATTGAAAATTCAACAACTCGGCTAGGAGGAAGACCAGTCAATTCCTCAGGAAACACATCAGCATATTCCATCACAATGGGAATGCATTCATGGATGGTTCTCTCTATAGACTCAATAATTTGAGCTAGATACTCTTGATTATAGGGAAATAATATCCATTCTTGAGATGATGGTGCTAAATAATATTCATCCACCTCCTTGCAATTGTACAGAATTGGGGGTCGTTTCTCAATATGGAGAGTGGTTTTCTTATCATGGTAATTTACATTAGATATATATAGGGAAATCAAATCCATGCCCATAATTGCATAAAATTCCTCTAAAGAGAGTATGAAAAGGTATACCTAGAAGTTCATCCCACAAATTGGGATACGGGAGGAGTTATATACTTGGGATGAAATAATTTCACCATTTCCATTTTCACTGATAACTCCACTTCTATTCTTTGTGATGGTGTTTAAATAGTTCTACCAAACTTTCATGATATGATGGAATGCATAGAAACATAATAAAAAAGTGTGTTCACTATTATTGAATGAATAACTAGTAAACCATTAACCACCTCATTATCGGGATCCACTTCAGTAGTTTTGATGGAAAAATCTATCTCGTGCTTCCATGGAGGTTGTTGGTTGTCTCTAAAAACCCTTGGCTTAGTGCATTGTTTTGAAAACTTATCGGGTTCCTTACAATTGTAGTAATAAACAATATGTTTAGGGTTGAATGGATCATTCCTTTCATCTATCATAGTAGCAGGGTTTTATTGCCGGAAACCACTGGATAGGTTCACTTCCTTCATGAACTTAAAGCATTTCTATGTCCCCTTCAGGTTATTTCTAGGTTCTTTCATTACACACCTTTGGAAAGTGGGATATCGAAATTTATTAACACCATTAGATCTCTCTATAATACCACCATAATTGATTTCCACTATCCTCTTCTTATCCCTATGATACTTCTAATATTATCCAATCTCTATTTTAAATTTGAGTGAACATCGAACAATTTCATCATAGCTATCAAAGTCACGGATCAACAAGCCTTTTTGTAGACTAGTTTTTAACCCACCAAAGAAGCAGCCATCCTTTCACTCAGGGGTAATAAAAAATACAGAGGTGTATCATGCAAGTATTGTGAATTTTACCTCATACATCCTAATATATTCATAATATTTTTTCATGTGGTAATGTAAATACCTTTCCATTTTAAGTTGGAGGGTGTGGGAAAATATTTATTGATTTTTTTCATTGAAATCCTTCCATTCCATCACCTCAATTTCTTTCTTAGGCTTTATATTTTTGACCACTATCTCCAACTGATCAGATTCACCCTCTATATGATAAATATCCAGAAGAACCTTCTCTTGTGTAGAGAATTGAAGGATGGAGAAGATCTTTTCAATGGAGTTGATCCAGTTTTCGGTGATTAAGGGATTGGATGATCCATTAAAACTATGAAGAATTTGTCTCATGAAGATTTTGATTGCATCTTGTTCAATTTTAATTGGATTTAGATACTCCTCTTAGACTAGTTTTATATTCATAACTTGAGTCAGCTGAGAGAGTATCATCATGAAGTTCATTATTTCTAGTCCCATGGGGTTTGGAATCTTGTTGGGGAATTCATCACATTTCCCTTCACGATGAATGTTTCCCCGATTCCACCTATTTCCAGCCATTATCTAGAATAAAAGTAAAATTAAGGGTGAGTATTTTCAAACTATTAAATGTGTAAAGTGGAATCTAATGACGTTAAAGGGAAAATTTATAAATTAAATGTATTTAATTAACTAATAAATTTATAGGCTTCAATTAATGTTATCTATGATATATTTCATAACATATATTCATATAGTAATTTTTCCATTTAATAATGGTTCGTACTAAGCTTATGAATTACCAATTCATATCGCTTCAGAGTATCAAACCAGGTTCATAGTAAGGTCCTTTGTTGTGGACTAGGTTACTCCAAGTTCGGATCAGGACACCTTGTCAGAGTTATTACCCCTAGGTACATTTGTGCTAGAACTACAACCACTTTTAGTATCCAAATAGGTATGTATTCTCTTGATAAAACACTTACTCTATAATCCCTAAAATTTTAAGGTTGTATCCTTATACTTAGTCTTATCTCTATGGTTTTTTATAGAGTTTTCTAATCCTAATACTAAAAATAACTAAACTTTTCCTCTAATACCATCTACAGCAACCCTTATCATCATTACACACTCATACATGATTTAATTAAATAAAATTACACTTAATAAAACCCAAATTATAGATAATTAGAGTGTATTTGGGAATTAGGTACATTTTATTACAACTTTAAACAAGAATTACAACATACTTATTGAAAACTTATTTAACATGCTTGATCTTAAAAATACATTGGATATCGTGGAAAAAATATAGAAGAAGGGAGTGAGCTATAAAGACTAGTAAGTGAATAAACATGGAATAACATTAAGATAATAACTCATGTTAGACCATAAATATAGTAATTAGAATATAGAAACATGAATCATAAATCATGATATAACATGATAATCATAACATGAGAAATATGGAAACAACTTAAAACCCTGCATCATAGGTCAAGGATAAACCGCCAAGAATTCATGGTGGAAAAAGTACCATAACGGAATAAGGTACACCCCATTCCCAACATGATGTATCATGATACTAAACATTACCTATTTCATTTAGCTCTATATAATTTCAGGTGCACCCATCACATTCATTTCATTCTCATGCATAAGTGTGCCACATAGATCATAAATCATGTATTCATTCATCGTAACTTATTCCACGATGAAGTGGTGTGTGTAAATATATGTAATTATAAAATAAAATGTATATGTGGATAAAAGTGATCACCCTTTATTGGAAATCTATACGGTATTCACAACATAATTGGTTTGTCATGGAAAATCGCAGTGAAAATTTGACAGCATAACCACGTCATATAAAAATTCATAAAATGGGTTGATGCGTGATAAATGGGTCTCCCACAATTTTTACATGAAGTTTAAAGTAATGGGGACATGTAAATACATGTCCATCCATACAGAATTAGAAAAATAAGTTGTACGATAATAAATAAGATTGAACAAAAATAGAAGGGAAAGGATGCTTATGAAATTTTTACATGGTAATGGGTGTGCATGTGAGGGCTTAATGAGAGAGAATGGGGTATCTAATCATTTATACATAATAAGGGAAGTATGGGTGGGGTGAAAAAACATAACCCATCATTAGTAATTGTAAAAATAAAATAATAACAAGATAAATAAAGTTGGATAAAGATGAGAAAGGAAAGAACCCTTACGAAATTTTGGCATGGTAACATGTGTTCTTGGGTGGAATTAATGAGAGAGAAAGGGGTATTTAACTTCTTATACATAATAAGGGAAGTATGGGGGAGGTGAGAAAACATACCACATCATTATTAATTAAAAATAAAATGTCATAATAAAGAATTGATTCTTGAATAAAAGTCATAAATAGAGGATCCCTTACTTTAATGTGTGGATCCAAAAGTATGAAAATGGGCTTATTGAGAGATTGGGGTGCATTGGGAGGATTATAGGGAGGGTAGGAAACATTAAAGATGTTCTCCAAGGATTATAGTGAAGATAAGTGGGATCTTTGGTGGTTTTATATAGTAAATGAGATGGGGAAATGTGTAATATTTCACAAACATAGGTTTTGGACACTATATAAGAAAATATTCAAAACCAACAAACTTCCAATAGTTTTTTTCAACAGTTTTTTCCAGAGGAGAGTGTTTTTAATTATTTTATTTTAAAATTAGATAGAATTATTAAACAATTTGTCATGACCTGAACCAATGGGGTTCAATCTGTGACTCCCCAAACCCGCCTTCAATAGACCAGGGGTTGGCGACTAGCGCCGAGTAGGCTATCACACACAAGGGAGGCATTAGCCTAAGGTACCTGTACACACGCACCCACATACACCTCCAGGAAACAGTGAAGAGATATATAAAACTGAATAGAAAAAATGCATCCATACATCTATCCCAAACTAGAGTGCAACAGAAGTACAAATGGGAAAAAATAGGGCCCACCAAAAGAAAACTACAAAAGCATCCAACCTACTTAGAAGGCGAGGATCGCTATCAAAAAAACCCTCCGGTAAGCTCCTCGGAAAAGCTCCAGTAAACACCCTGGTCTGTCTCCCTCACAAATCTCCACCTACTCTGGGTCCTCCTGGGACTTCGTCGAAAGGCCTATGGTCTGCATAAGAAAAAAACATGTGTGAGGAAAGCCCGTGTAGGGGTGAGAATAAAAATACTCAGAAGGTGCCCCAAAAACCTAAAACAAAAGGGAGAAACTGAAAGGCAACAGTCATCTCAACCTAGCGAGAGGGAACCTAGACGAGAGAGAAACTCCATCTCAAGACCATCCTCGGTTAACACAACTAGTTGGCTCAATTCAGGTGTATACCCATACATACAACTTTAACATCCGCTCAGGTATACACCCATACATATATCAGGAACATTCACTCAGGTATATGCCCATACATATACTAGTAGCATCAACAAATATATATGTCCGCACATATACAATGAACATCCAGATATACTTGATACACACACCAAGCCTAAAGAGGTACCGACCTCATCACCAGAAACGGTTCACAACTAGGAGAACACACTCCATGAGAACTATCATCCATATGACACTCGTCTAAGTGATATACTCTATCGGGTCCCACATAGACATCCCAGATGCTTACCTGAGAGATCACACTTGTCAGATATCATCAATTAGAAAGTCACACTGAAACATCAAAAACACCAAACTCCTTGGATAGGGGATCACTCCTAGGGTCCGCTAGGGGATGTTAGAACTCACACCAGTATTCAAAGATCTCACAGATGGGGGATCACTCCCAGGATCCGTTGGGTGATACCACAACCCGATCTAGTATTTGAAGATCTCACAGATAGGGGATCACTCCCAAGATCCACTGGGAGATACCACAACCTGATCTAGCGCTCCACAGAATCACATCACTTAGATAAAGGATCGTCACCTGTCAAGGTAGTCACGATGATACTGAAACCCCATCTAGTATAACTCGCATTGTTGGGGATCAAACCGATGATGCACCAACCGTACCGAAACCACTTGCTGAGTTGGGTATCGTATAATCAACGATGCTGCAACCCTACTATAAACCACATGATGAGTAGGGGATCATATACCCGACCATGCCATAACCCTGCTAAGAACAGCCCAATGCGTAGGGGATCATGTTCCCGATGATGCCAAAACCCCTACGAGGGTTAACCCGTTAGATAGGGGATCACTTCCTATGGATAAGTGGTCACAGTGATACCAATAAACCGATCTAGGGTAGCGAAGCTAGAGGATCCCGCCCTGGGCTCACCGGAGGGATGCCAGAACTCTAACAGACTAGAGATCCTATCTAGGGAATCACAAACCCATACCACGGTTTTGATGCCACACGAACCCTCATAGGAGCGAACCAAGGGAGCACCCTCAACAACTACTGGTCCAAACATCGCAAACTTGAGCGACCCGTAACATTACAACACTGCACACCTCCTAGGCCGATATCGAGGCCACCATCATGGTCTACACGGAAAAACACACAGGATAGGATATTTACTCACCCAAAAAGGACAACCGGTGAACAAGGTACTATTCACCATAGCCTACCCATGAGGGGCCCACACCACGATCCCAAAACTCATCAGGAGGATCACACCATTGTGATCCCCTCAGAAAAACCCACGAGATCAACTACTCGATCTTCCAAAACGGACACCCGGTTGAAAAGTCACATTTCTCTGCAAACGTCGGAACCTTGCCTCATGGGGCCCACACCCTATTCTTGGTCCCAACACCTGAAAACTATCTTAAAAATTACATCGTACCATCAGGGTCTCAACGCCACTTACGACATGCCATTTGGACACTCCGTGCAGGAGTTATGACAGATCGAAGTTGAAAATAATAAAATATTATTATTATTTTCAATGTTTCCTGGAACCGGGACAAAAAACCGACTCACAAAATTCCCTAAAGAATCTCAAGAGGTATTTCTCAACTCAAGCTTTGTGTCATCGCAAACATCTCTCAAATAAGACATTCGGTTTGCGAGTTACAGAGGTTTAAAGAACCCCCGAAAAAACCTAGCTGGACCACCGCCTACCTCGTTGGAAACCACTGTTCCACCGTCGAAAGCCACCGTGCCACCACCGTGCCACTTCTAATTCACCATAATCCTCCATGTCCACAACCCTCGTCACCAGAAAACTGGGTTTTCTGACGGAAAACTTCCAGGAGCCACAGAGAGCACCCCAATCCGCCAAATTCAGATCTGAAACATGTTTCGGAAAGATCGTGACCCGAACTACACAACCCTTTCAAAAAATTGAATAAAACAACACAAAAATAGAATATGGGATTTTAAAACTCAAATCGACTACATTTGGGTGGATCTTCAATGCTTTGCATGCTCCGCTGCTGCTGCTGCACGATCCAGGAGCATTTGCGGTCAACATCTGAGCTCGTGGGTGCTTCATTTGCTCGATTCGGCGGATCATCTGTGAAGAATGAAGGAGGAAGGTGGAGGGTCTCGTCGACGCGTAGAGGAAGGAGGGGTGGGGAGTTGATATTAATTTCTTTTTTTAAAATAATTATATCAACACATGACCCCACCTCATACAAAACCTCCCGACGCAGAGAAGATGAGGTCACCCCTAGGGTAAACGTGGCGTTCTGAATGCAACAATTAGCTCAGAATTTAGATCGGAGACTTCATTCAAGATTTATTTGAGCCTAAGCTCATAAATAAACTTTTCCATTTATTTACAAAAACACCCCCAGTGGAGTTTTCCATAGCAGGCCCGCACCCGCAAAGTTTACTCCCTACCTAGGGTAAGCAACATACTCCAGACGCAACTGTGCCCTCAGATTTCTGATCTGAGTTACCTTTTAGGGGAAAACACAAACCCTCCATGTGCATAGTATAAAAATACTTAATATATTTATCAAATTAATTCTGGGCACACTGGGCCTCATAATTGCACACTGTCTTCGTGCCTAGCACTGGAATTATTCATAGGAATATTCAAAAGTCTGACAGGGCCAAAACCCGAGTCGCTATATCCTCTCCACCTTAGAACTTTTCATCCTCGAAAAGCCATAAGCACAATGAAAACAACTGGACTCTTAACTGGGTATCTCATGCTATCTAGTTTTTCAAAACACACTTACTGGAACACATAATTCAGAGAGACTCATCCACCACACCTCAACACTATCCTCTTTTGGCAGCACTGACTCGCCTGCACGGTTTTGATCACGTCACAAAAACGCGTCTCGGTGGGGGAAGGATCCCCCTTTCTCATGCATTCAAAGCACGCCAAACAACACCCACACAAGGTCTTACTAACTCCCTGAACAAAACTCTAGCAAGAAAAAAAAATACTGCTAAACAATGTCTATCAAAACTACTGCAGAAATTAGAAAGTACACAAGGCGTACCTATATCCATCCGTGGAGCCTCTGGGTCAATAGCCTCTATGGAATGCAACTATCCTTGCCTTAGCCCTCCAGCTCCCTGATCTAGGAATGGACCACATGGGGGTGGGGGTGGCGGCATCTGATACCGCCTACGACCTCCCACTGCTGCACCAGCTCCATCGCAACATCCTCCACCCTACGAACCTCCAATCTCGAGACGTTCCCACTGCCAAGGCGGCCTATCTACTGGCTCCCTCTCAGCAGCATGACGGGCAAGACAATCTCTAGCAAGATATCCTTGACTGTCGCAAGCATAACACCACCTCTCCTGTGGCTGACCAAAACTGTCATGTGGGCCCTGTGAGCCCTGAGCCTCAGATCCTCCATCCTAGGTTCGCTTCCTGAAACATCGTCCATGCCATACCCCTGCGTCTACCGTCGGTTACCATTTTCCGACGTCCCAGATGCCACAAGACCAGCACTGATGGGAAGAATCTACTCAGCCAGAAATCTCACCACCACCATGGCTCTCTCTATCACTCCAACATAGGTGGGAAGACACAAGGAAACCACATCTACCCAGATGTCTCTGTGTAAGCCTTGCTCGAAGGTCTGAGGCCTAAATAACAGATCCCGAACCATATCCAGGGAGTAGCGTGACATGTCTATAAACCCCGCTGAGTACTCTGCCATGGTCATTCCCTCCTGTCAAAGCTGTAGAAGCTCCTAGATCCACACTAACCTCAGCGTCACTGGATAGAAATATTCCCTGAAGAGCCATTCAAACTCTACCCACATGAGCATCTCCTCATCGTGGGACTGCATCACTAGGCTCCACCATCGCCCGCCCGAACCATGCAGAAGGCTCTCCGCTAGGACCCCCATCTGATCAAGAGGTGTCCTCACCTAGCGGAAAACTTAGGTGACTGCCTCAATCCATTAATCAGCTACCTAAGAGTCTGGACCACCCCAAAACCTCATAGGTTACTGCCTCTGGAACTCGTGCAGTGCACTCAGCCAGTGCATAACCTCGTCCGGAACTACTGGCACAACCATATGCTCGACAGGTGGTGGCTCAACTAGCGGACCACCTAGAGGTCCAGCCTTAGAACCTATGCCTTGGTCCACAACCTCTACACGGGGTGGATCATCACCACAATCCCACTACGGAACTCTTGCTGGCTGTCTTTGCGGAGGCATCCTGAAATAAAATCAAGATGCACGATGGTCAAAGAGTATATCTGGGGAGCAGACTCAAGAAGAACAAGGAAATCCCAAAACCCAGTCCTATATGATGCATGTACCATTATGTTCCTATGACTAGTGTCCTAATGTTTTGAGTCAAAAGGTAGGTTATTAGAGTCCTGGTGAATAGATACGTCAATCGTCATACCAACACTGGAGTCCCTAGCCTGAAATCCAAACTCGAAACATCATAACACTACCACTATGAAACCCAAAAAAAACTCATAGCTAGAACACCTACACTTAAATATCCCAAAGGTGGAACATCCTCTGATACCACTCTGTCATGACCCGACCCAATGGGTCTCGAGTCGTGACTCCCCAAGCCCGCCTCTAATATGCCAGGGGTTGGTGACTAGCACCGAGTAGTCTATCACACACAAGGGTTGCATTATCCTAAGATACCAGTACACACACACCCACATACACCTCCATGAAACAGTGTAAAGATATATAAAAATAAATAGAAAAAAATGCATGCATACATCTATCCCAAACCAAAGTGAAACAGAAGTACAAAAGGGAAAATACAGGTCCAACCAAAAAAAACTGCAAAAGTGTCCAACCTGCTCAGAAGGAGGGGATCACTATCAAAAGAACTCACTGGTAAGATCCTCGGCACACCTTCGGTAAACACCCCGGTCATTCTCGCTCACAAAGCTCCGCCTACTCTGGGTCCTCCTAGGACTCCGTCAAAAGGCATATGGTCTGCACAAGACTCAAACATGTGTGGGAAAATTCCGTGTAGGGGTGAGTATAAAAATACTCAGTAGGTGCCCCAAAAACCCAAAACAAAGAAAGAAACTGAAAGGAAACAGTCAGCTCATCCTAGCTAGAGGGAACCCATATGAGAGAGAAACTCCATCTCGAGACCATCCTTGACTAACACAACTAGTTAGCTCAATTCAGGTGTATTCCCATACATACACCTTGAACATCCTCTCAGGTATACGACCATACATATATCATGAACATTCGCTGAGGTATATGCCCATACATATATCCAGAGCATCCACACAGATATATGTCCACACATATACCATGAACATCCAGATATACTCGATAAACACACCAAGCCACAAGAGGTACCGACCTCATCACCAGAAATGGTTCACAACCAGAAGAACACACTCCACGAGCACTGTCATTCGGATGACACTTATCCGAGAGATATACTCCATTAGGTCCCACACAAACATCCCAGATGCTCACCTGAGAGATCACATTCGTCGGATATCATCACTGAGAAAGTCACACTAAAAAATAAAAAACACCAAACTCCTCAGATAGGGGATCACTACTAGGGTCCTCTAGGGGATGCCAGAACCCACACTAGTATTCGAAGATCTCACAGATAGGGGATCACTCCCAGGATAATCTGGGGGATTCCACAACCTGATATGGTATTCGAAGATCCCACAGATTGGGGATCACTCCCTAGATCTGCTGGGGGATACCACAACCCGATCTGGCACTCCACAGAATCACATCACTTAGATAGAGGATCATCGCCCGTCAAGGTGGTCATGACGATACCAAAACCTCATTTGGTATAACTCGCGTAGTAGAGGATTGAACCGATGATGTACCAACCCTACTGAAACCTGGCACTGAGTAGGGGATCGTATAACCAACGATGCCAAAACCCTACTATAAACCACATACTGTGTAGGGGATCATATACGTGACGATGCCACAACCCTATTGAGCATGGCCCAATGCGTAGGGGATTATATTCCTGATGATGCCACAAACCCTACGAGGGCTAACCTGCTATATAGGGGATCACTGCCCGTGGATATGCGGTCACATCGATACCAATAACCCAATATAGGGTAGCGAAGCTAGAGGATCCTACCCCAGGCCCACCAGAGGGATGCCACAACTCTAACAGATTAGATATCCTATCAAGGGGATCACAAACCCATACCACGGTTGTGATTCCACATGAACCCTCATAGGAGAAAACCAAGTGAGCACTCTCAACCTTTGTTGGTCCAAATATCTCAAACCTGAGCAGCCCACAACATGGCCACACTGCACACATCCTAGGCCGATACTGAGGCCACCATCACGGTCTACATGGAAAAAAACGTAGGATAGGCTATTTACTTGCCTGAAATGGACAACCGGTGAACAATATACTATTCACCGTAGCCTGCCCGTGTGGGGCCCACACCACAATCCCGAAACTCATCAAGTGGATCACAACATTGCGATACCCTCAGAAAACCTGACGAGATCCACTACTCAATCGTCCAAAATGGACACCCGGTGGAAAAGTCACGTTTCTCCGCAAACGTCGAAACCTAGCCTCGTGAGTCCCACACCCTGTTCTCAGTCCCAACACTCTAAAACTATATTGAAAAGTCCTTCGTACCATTAGGGTCTCAACACCATTAACGACACACCCTTTGGACACTCCGTGTAGAAGTTATGATGGATCGAAGTTGAAAATAATAAAATATTATTATTATTTTCAACGTTTCATGGACCTAGGCCAAAAACCCAACTCACAAAATTCCATAAAGAATCTCAAGAGGTCCGTCTCGACGCAAGCTTCGCGTCGTGATAAACGTCTCTCAAATCAGACATTCGGTTTGCGAGTTAAAAGGGTTTAAAGAACCCCCAGAAAAACATGGTCGGACCACCGCCTGCCTCGCCGGAAACCAACGCCGCTTCGCCAAAATCTGCCATGGTCACCGCCCTCATCGCTGAAAAATTGGTTTTTCAGTAGGAAAAATTCTGGGAGCCACCGAAAACACCCTGGTGCTCCAAATTCAAATCTGAAACATGTTTCGAAAATATCGGGACATGAACTAGACAACCCTTAAGAAAATTTGAAAAAAAAAACACAAAAACAGGATCTGGGATTTTAAAACTCAAACCGCCTTCCTTTTGGCTGATTGCCAACACTTTTCACGCTCCGCTGCTACTGCTGCTGCCTGATCCGGGAGCGTCCACTGTCAAGATCTGAGCTTATGGGTGCTTTGTTTGCTCGATTCGGCGGATCGTCGGTGAAGAATGGAGGAGGAAGGTGGAGGGGTTCGTCGGCACATAGAGGAAGGAGGGGTGGGGAGTTGATATTTATTTCATTTTTTTGAACAATTAAATCAACACACGGCCCCACCTCAGACCAAACATCCCAACGGAGAGAAGATGAGGTCGCCCCTAGGGTAAACGTGGTGTTCTAAATGCAACGACGAGCTCAAAATTTCGATCCGAGACTCTGTTCAGGATTTTTTTGAGCCGATGCTCATAAATAACCTTTTCCATTTTTTACGAAAATTCCCCTGGTGGCTTTTCCACAGTAGGCCCGCGCCCACAAAGTTTACTCCTTTTCTAGGGTAAACATCATGCTCCGGACACAACCGTGCCCTCAGATTTATGATCTGAGCTACCATTTAGGGGAAAACACAACCCCACCATGTGCATAGTATAAAAATACATAATATTATTATTAAATTAATTCTGGGAACACTGGGCCTCAGAATCTCACGCCATCTTCATGACTAGCTTTGGAATTTTTCATAGGAATATTCCAAAGTCCGATAGATCCAAAACCTGAGTCGCTACACAATTCCTTTGATTATGTGAATTTGAGTCACTCTTTTCAATAAATTAATTTAAAACTTTAAAATATATTAATGGTTTTGGAGGATTCATAAAGGCTTAATAAAATAAAAATCAAATCAAATTATTTAAAGTTAAAAAAATTTATTTTTCCAATTATATCCATTATAGTATTTATTACATCATTTTGGTTCATTGTGATGTCATAAAACACACTGTATATTTATACGATATTTAATTTTTACCTGAAAATTCAACTATCTCAGAAAATTATGAAAAATTAACCATTGGATAATTTGACATTCTAATTTTAAAAATGATATTTATTTTATCTAAATAAATTTCTAAATATGTGCATTTTTACTTTTAAAATAATATTCTACATTTATTAAAAAATGTTGGGTTTTTGACAATAAGAGTTTTTTAAACCCTTATAAAAAGTAACTTTCACTTCATAAAAATTATATGATCATTTATAATTAATAAACCCTATTTAATAATAAAATATTATTAAAATATTTTAATTAATCAAAATAAATTCATTAATTTAATTTTAATATTACCCAAAAATACAATTTGTGTTTAACTGAATAAAAATCAAAATCATTTATAAAGTAATAATAAAAATGAACATAAATTCATTATTCTATATAATATACATATTTATATTATTATTGTATTGATAGATATCCCTTTATTACACCGTTTTACTCCATAAGATAAGGTGCATGATGGTGAGGCTTTCTTGGGGACATTCAACGAACATGGTATTGGTTGAGATCTCGATGATCTTTAATTTATATCTTAAATAGTTTCGCTCATGCTTAAGTTGTTGAATCTCATATTGGGATTGGTCAAGGGAAAATCCAAAAACTTATATTTATTACACAATAATACATGATTTAATTACATAAAATTACACTTAATACATCCCAAAAGATCAATAAGTCTAGTGTCTTTGGGAATTTGGTACATTGTCTTAGAACATTAAAGATGAATTACGACATCCTTATTAAAAACTTCTCTAACATAATTGAGTTTAAAACTACATTGGATATCCTGGGGAAAATACTTAAGAAAGGGGTGAGCTATAAAACCTAGTAGGGGAATATATATGTAATAACATGAATAGAATAATAAATCTTATCCAATTGTCATGATAATAGGAATAAATGAACATGAATCATAAAGCATGATATAACATGGTAATCATAACATGAGAAATGCGGCAACAACTTAAAACACTACATCATAGGTCAAGGATAAACTGCTAAGACTTCATGGTGGACAATATACCATAAAGGAATTAGGTACACTACTATCCCATCATGAATTATCATGATACTAAACGTTACCTAATGCATTGGAGCGGTATATAATTTGGGGCACACCCACCATTTTCATTTCATTTTCATGCTTAAGTGTGCCACATAGAACATAAAACATGGATTCATTAATCATAAAAATTTGTTCCACAATCAAGTAGTGTTGAATAAATATATTTAAGTCCCTAATTAAAATTTATATGTTTATAAAAGTGAACATCCTTGATAAGAAATGGGTAAGGTATTCACTACACAATTGGTTTGGCATAGAAAGTCATGGTGAAAATTCAGTATCATAATGACGTCACGTAAAAATTCTTAAATGGGTCGATGATAGAGAAATGGGTCTATAATCATTTTTAAATGAAGTATATAGTAATAATTACATATAAGGACATGTAAACCCATACAGAATTATAAAAATAAGGCGTATAACAATAAATAGGCTTGAATAAAAAGAGAAAAGAGAGGATGCTTATAAAAATTTGACATGGTTACATATATACCAAGAAGGTCTTAATGATAGATAAAGGGCAATATCATAATTTATAAATAATAAGGGAAATATGGGGTAGGTGAGAAAATATACCCCATCATTATTAATTAAATATTGAATGGAATAACAAGATAAAGAAACTTGGATAAAGATGAGAAAGGAAAGACCCTTACTTGAGTGTGTGACTCCAAAAGTTGGAAAAGGGGGTTCTTGAGATATTGGGGGCCCTGGGATGATTCTATAGAAGGTAAGGTGGATTAAGGATATTTTAAAATGATTTTTAGATAATAGATGTGGGATATTTTGTGGGTTTATATAGGTTATGAGTGGATAATTCTTTAATATTTCACAAACTTAGGTTTTGGACTCTATATAATGAAATATTCAAAACCAAAAACCTTCCCATAGTTTTTGCCTATGTTTTTTTCAAAAGGTTAGTGTTTTATTTGTTTTATTAGGAAATGGTCAGACCTTATTAAAATAATTCCCTTACTTATGTGGAGGTGAGTCACACTTTTAAATAAATGAATTTAAAATCACAAAATATATTATAAATTTTGGAGGATTCATAAAGGAATTATAAAATTAATAAAATAAACTTAAAATAATATTATTTTAATGTTAAAAATTATATTTGTATGATGATATCCTTTATAGTATTTATTACATCATCTTTGGATCATTATGATGTCAAAAAACACACGGTATATTTATATGATATTTATTTTTTACAAGAAAATCTGACTCTCTCAGAAAATAAGGAAAAATAAATCATTGGATAATTTAAAAATTATTATTCCAAATATAATATTTATTTTATCTAAATAATTTTTTTAAATATGTGCTTTTTTACTTTTAGAATAATATTTTACATTTATTGAAAATATTGGGTTTTTTTACATTAACTATTTTTTCAACCCTTATAAAAAGTATATTTCACTTCATTAAAATTATATTTCCATTTTTAATTAATAAAACATATTTAATAATAAAATTTTATTTAAATACTATTTATTTTAAAAATCCATTAATTCATAAAAAAATCCATTAACTGAATTTGAATATTACTGAAAAATATAATTTGTGATTAATTGAATCAAAATCAAGAGCATTTTTAATGTTACAAAAAAAAAAGAAAATTAATTAATTATTATATATAACGTAAATATTCATATTATTAAGTTCTTGATACATATCCATTTATTACACAGGTGCACACCCTAGTAGTAAGGTGCGTGATAGTGAGACTTTTATGGGGTCGTTTGGCGAACATGGTTTGGGTCTTGATCTCAATAAGCTTGAAATTGTCTTGTAAATGGTTTATCTCATGCTTATGTTGTTTTATATTAGCTTGGTCAAGGGAAAATCCTAGAGATGATATATACCTCATAATATTTGATAAATGGGATTCATAGGAAACAATTCTATTGGATAAGGCCATCACTTTCTTTGTCTGTGTCAATTAGATTTGTTAAAGCCCTACATTTATATTAATCATGTGATAACTATTCAATATATATATTATCAATAGTAATTATTCTTAATGGTATTTTGAATCCAATTTAATATAATAAAATATATGCATCTGTTTTCCATTACCATATCACATAATAGAACATTAAATCAAGAGTGAATTTCATTTATAACAGTTCAGGTCATTACAATGTGTGTTCCAAATACCTCACATATACTAAATTCAGAGGTGGTAGAACTAGAAAATGATATCTCTTATAATAAAAATCTGTTAAATATCATGTACCAATGATATAATGTTATAAACAATTAGACAACTTACCTGGTTGAAGTACTATGGAAGAACCACAAATATAAAGAGGAAACCTAGGAACCTGAGGAATCTATTAAGTATAAGTACGCTAATCGATTTTCATCTTAGTATGTAATATAAAATTTCAAGGGAAAAATTCTTTAATGGGGGACTAATATGACACCTTGATATTTTAAAACTAAAACAATGTTCGATAGCATGTACGAAACATAACACATAGCCTAAAAAACCATGATTATTTATACATGACTATTATTACCTAACCATTAAAATTTTAGTTATTAATAATATTAACTACTCTAAAAAATATATATAAATTTCCTAACAAATAAAAATGTATTAATAAATTCCAAGTAAATAATCACTCAATTTTTAATAAATACATTTTAGTCTTCAAAAAATAGGTTTTATTCAAAAATGATTTTTATTACTTTTTGTGAAAAAAAATATTATAATTAATTTTAGTAACTTTTAGAAAATTTATTTTAAAAAATAACTTCATTTTTTAAATCATAATATCAAAATTAACTTAAGGATAAATTTGGGTATTTTTCTAAAATGATCGATTTTTCAGTGAATAGTGAATATTACTGTTTTTTCAAATAATCATATTTATTTACATTAAATAAAGTAATATAAAATTACCATTACATTTTTTTGGTATTTAAGTGAAATATAACTATTTTATTTGTAATAATTTAATTAATTTAATTTTAATCAAAAATTTCAATGATTTGGGGATAAGTTTTTTTTATTTTAAAAAATATGGTTTTTTGCAAACTATTTTTGAGTGAATAAAGTTTATCCATTTTAAATAATTAAAATAACCCAAAATAAAGAAATATTTAAGTAAAATATATAGATAATATATATATTAATATTAAATTAAATTCATATAATTATTTTTAGAAGTCATATAGTTAATGTAATATCATCTTATGTATGAAAAATATATTTTTTTAAACCGTTTTTAACATGTTTTGTGGGTTTATTTTTAAATAAAATTATTTTAATTATATTAATATAATTTTATAAAATTGATTAAATATTTATATTCATCATAGTTAATATTATTAAATAAGTTCAACTTGATTTTTTATCATAATGAATAGTAAACATAATAAAAAGTTAATTACTACAGTTAAGGGAAAAACTGGTTTACTGGGGGTTTAATCTATAAATATAAGGGTTAAAATGAAGAAAAAACTTTTTAAAACCCCTTTGTTTAGTTTTAGTTATAAATTAACCTTATATCCTTTAATTGTTAGCTGTTTTGGATCCTTTTTTCTAATAAATTTACTTGACATTAATCTAAAACTTTGAATAATTATAAGTATGTCACTCCTCTCACATATAAAAGGGCACATACTCTTCTCTTTTATTCACAATTAATAATTCTTTTGGTTCATCCAAACCCCACCCAAATCCCTTCCTTTCTTATCTTAACACTTCCTGGAATCCTTTTTTATTTTAAAACCCTCTTATGATGAATTTTGGTGCAAACCTAAAGAGTCTATCAAAAGAAGATATATTGTTCTTAACCAAGTATTTTTGTTTTACCTATTATTACACATCATCCTAATAATATTAAACCATGATAATATAATAAAATAAATATCTTAATTATAATAAGATGGTATTTTGTTAATTTAATATCCTAAATCCATATTCGCTTTTATCAAATGTGAAATGAAACCATCATTCATATGTACAGCGGATTACCGCCTCACAAACTGATGTAATTCATTTTCCATCATCACCTTTGAAGGATGTTTATGATTATAGATTTAATTAATATATATATATATGATATTAATTAAATATTAATAATTCTTTAAAATTAATATATCATATTTTTTTCTTACCTTTCCATTATTTAGAAGATGATAATGTCATTCATGCACATTTGTGGATTACCACCACCATGAAGTGTTGTGATTATCTTTTCATTACAGAATCCATGGATGGTATATAAAAGTATATTTAAAAAAAATAAAATTATATATTTATAATTATATAAATATAAATAACACTTACCTTCTTTCCTTCATGATCATTGAAAAATGAAAACATTACTCATGCGTTTGTATGACCTACCATCTCTATGATTGTAACACAGTTCATTTTTCATAAAAATATTTCATTGTTGGTTTTAAAATTATAATTAATTTATAAATATGATAATTACTTCATGATTATTATTCTATATGTGATTAAATAATAATCTTCTCGATCTTAGTCAACTAACCAAACAGATTTTGGACATATGAACTGAATATCATCAAAATGTCTGATATGAACCTAAATGATTAAGTAATTGAATATAAAATTCTAATAAATAAAATAATAATAATAATCTTGAAAATGGTTTTTAATAAATTAAATAACGAACATAAGTTTAATAAGAATATAAATAATTTATGTGAAAGTTCAAGATCAAGGCAAGGGATCTCTCTAAACTACCTTTTTCGAGTTATTAACATTATCTCTCTAACTCACTTTCAATCTCTCTTTAAAGTTATATAATGCTTCCAAATTTTTTATATATGTATCTCACATATATTAATACCTTATTATCCCTTCCTTTGATATTTTAATACATTTGTTATTTTTCTTTCTCAAATTCCTTCATTATGAAATTTCAATTGATTTTGATATTAGGAAAGATTATGAAACCCATTTTACTTCTATGAGTAATTATTATGTTTATACCAAATGATTGATTTTATTTTTATGGAACACATAATAATTAATATTTTATTATGGGTGAACTTATATAGAGTACCTATTCTTTGGGTAAATATTTTTTCCCTTGAGACGTTATGAATGAGATTTTGGGATTAAACCTTGTCCACTATGGGACTCTGTCTACCATATCATATTGTCTAGGCGGTTAGCCTTGAATAATACTTATATCAAGGTTTGTGTTACTTACACATTTACTATGATTATATGATCTTATGATACCATGTTTTTTTTTATTTTTTGATATTACTCATTATCATTCTCTTTTATGATATCATGTTATACCTTTGACTCATATATTATGTTTTATTCTCATGTTTATTCCATTATCGAGTTTTTAACTCACCCCTTTATTTTATGTATTTCAATTAGTTATCATATGTAGTTTTAAGAGGTAAAATGGATTTAGGAGATCATTGTTGAGAATAAAATAGGTCTTTCATGTATCCTTTATATGTATTATGAACCTAGTCTTCTAAAGGCCTTAGGACTCACAGTCTTTGGGTTATGTTTATTGAATATTTATATTAAAAATAATTTTATAATATGTGTAATAGGACTGGGTAACTATAATTAACCCACATAAAATTTATTCTCCTATATTAATGATTATTATTTTCATGTTTATATTATATTTCTTCTCTTTTTTGGATTAATAACCAATAAGCAAGTTACATGTAAGGGACATTCTTTGAAATATTTGTATTTTAAATTTTTCCTTCTGAATAATTTTCTCTTATTATAATGGTATTTAAATGTTTCAAGATTATTATTATTATTAATACAATGATTATGTTAAATCATTTTCAACCATATATTACTTTATTTCCAATATTTTAAAAGGGGCATCATTTTTCATTTTCATAAGAGGGTACTTTTGGAGGGGTATCTACTTTACACCTAACAATTTATTATGATTTCCTTGGTTGAGGAATTGATATTAATATTCATTATATATTGGTTGAGGACTTGATCATAAGACCATGAATGTATAAATTTATGTGTTTCCTTAATTAAGAATTTAGTTTCCATTATCCATGTGATTTCTACTTGGATATTAGCCATGGATGTACTTTGAACTCAGGTTATTGATTGAATAGAACATGTTTTTATTATTCACTCTATCATATTGATTATACCTTATTTACTTATGATATATTATTTTTTATATAACCCTTATTGAGAATCTGATATCACCATTTATATTTCTACATTTCACTAGTATATGAATAAGGATATTTTAAATTATTTAAAGGAGACAAGAATGTTTCTTACTCTATATTTTTATATTTCTAATGTAATATTAGAATAATAAATATATCTTGTTTTCAAAAACTTATAAATTTATTGATCATATATGGCGTGATCCCTTATATCGCATGACAATGTAATAACTTAAAATTAGATCTGGGTTTTTGGATTTGGGGTCATTACATAACCTTTCCAAAAATTGAATAGCTATTTGATTAATTGAAAGGGGCCAAGCGGTATTCCAAAATTAATTTGTACTCTCAGTATCATCAGGGGAAATAAAATCCATTGAATGCCTTTCTAATTTGGTGTATCCACTTTGAGTAACTTGGTATGCCTTTAATATTAACTAATGGTCATAAACTGATTCTATGTTTAATTAAAATGTTATTTTATCCATTCATAGTCTTAATCATGATTTTTTTATTACATTCTTATCTATTAAAAATAACTATATGAGCATGATTTTTATCTTTTAGTCATCTTGGAGACCTTACAAGGGAATTTTATTTATGCTAAAAAATTTAAATGATATTTTTAGATTCAAGAAGTTAAATTATTTGAACATGTGATTTAAAAAAATGTTATTTTAATGGGACTTGAAAAGGTAGGGTTAATTATGTCTTGAAAGGTCTCAAAGAACATCTTTGAGATTAATATTTTTTATGAATAAAGGATATTATCATTTCTTCATCCAAAAATTTTATTAGATTTATTTTCATATTCTAGAATTTAAAAATGGGGGAGAAAACTTTGTATGATCTGATCAGTGTAAAGTAGTTTAATAATATGTTTATTACAATTCTATCTTGAAATTACCTTAGTCTGATGAAGGGTTCAAGATATATTATGTTTCCTTTTTGTGTTTTAGGGAAATTTGATTATGAAAGATCATTAATTTTTCACATATAGTTCATAGAGGATTAATCCCCATGAAAAGAACTACATGAATTATTATTTTGAATTATCTACTATAGTGATTACTTTAAAGTTTTATATGCACTATCTTTTAAGTGATTTATGTATTGTATCCACTAACCAAAAAATACTTAAGAACACATTTTCATAGTGATATTGAAACATGAGGCCATGTAAGTGGGTTTAATACCTATAGTCTTTTAAATTTGAAATTTTTTATTCTTCTAGTAAAGGAAGTGTTATTATAAATGAACTCAGTTATAATACCGATCCTCATAAGGTGCTAGAGGCAAAGTAATAATGGGATTTGATGTATTTGATGGTAGATATTTATCTATATTTCACTAAGGATAGAGATAAAATTAATCCATTTTATATTGATTCAACATATTACATTATAGAGTGATACAAGGACTACAATATTTCTTATCACGGTTTTATTGTTATTAAAAAAACTCAATGGTTAGAAGATCCTTGAAAGTAGGTCGTAGTATTCCCAATATTTTTTCTATGCTCACAATAGGATTATGGTTCGTACTCGTATAAATGAGGAATTTATTATAAAATATTACTCATCTATTTTGGTTTTAAATATTATTTTAATAAATATGTATATATAGAAAGTTATTGTATCTTATAATAAATGAGATATTTTTACTTTTATATCGAAGTGTTTCACTTTCCAAAAAGTGAAATGAGAAGGCTAATGACATACTAGCTCCCTGTGGTCACTTCCTCTATCTATATGTAAATGTAAAGAAATTACAATAGATTTTGTGACTAGTTTTCGAATATCAGCAAAGGTTTGTGATACTATATTGGTGATTGTAGACCATTTGACATATATAACTCATTTTATTCATATAATAGAATCATATTTTTTAAATAATCTCAGAAAATTGTATGTTCAATAGATTGTGAAGATTCATAGTTTACCAAATATATTATTTCTAATTTAAATTGTAATTTTATTTCTCAATTTTATCAACCATCATAGTGGGATCGTTGTACTTAGATAAAATTGAGTACATATTACCACACCCAAACTGATGGTTGATCAAAGTGGACTATTAAAATTCTTGAAGATATATTATGGGCCTATATTATTGATTTCATAGGATTATGGGTTTTCTATTTAGAGTTTTACTACAATAATAGTCATTATTCATCTATCTAGAGGACTCCTTTAGAGTCCCTCTATGGAAGGATATGTCACTATCCACTGTGTTAGACTGAGACTGGTGAATCATCCTTGATTTTTCATATCATTTTTTAAGAGATGATAGGGTAGATAAAGTTTTTTAAAAATTATTACTCCTTGATTAGAGATTTAAAAATTCATATTCTGATCACAGTAGATGAACCCTAGAATTTAAGTTCAATGATCAAGTTTTACTTTAAGTTTCTTCTCAATTAGTTCTCTAATGGATTGGAATAAAAGGGAATATAGCACTAAGTTTCATTGATCATTTTCATATTTTATAAAATATCAAAGAAACGACTTACATTATTTATTTACCTCTTAAATTTTATATTATAAATGAAATCTTTCATATTTATTAATTGTTAATATATGAACCATACCTCACTGATGTGATTTTGTTAAATGAAATTAACATATAAGCTTATAATTCATATTAGGAATAACCAATTATAATCATCAACTGAAGTAAAAAACATTATATGTGGTAAGTACAATCCTATTTTTTGTGTGTGATGGAAATAAGGGACACTATAAGAAGAAACCTATGATAAGGTGGTAGGTAAAAGCTTTATAGTTGAACATATTTCATTAAGATACACTATAGTGATTCTTGATGTTGAAAATCTTGTTGGGGGGGGGGAGTTTTTAATTACATTAATCTTTAGGAGCTAGTTTTTAAATTTAATTTCTAACTCTAACTATAAAAATATTAGGAATTGTGGTTTAACTAATACCAAAGACAAATAAAATGATAAGAGATGAGATAAATTATAAAAGAGGTGAATGAGTAGCATTGGGTACCCAGTGGTATTTAGTGTGGCTATAAGATCTTTTGGTATAGTCACCAGGTACTGGATAACCTTTTAATATGTATCCAGTAAAATTATTGGAGGTTTTTTTAAAGGGAGGGTAAAATAATGAGTATATTTATTTAAATTAATACCTTAAAACCATTTTAATAGTATTTTAGATAGATAATACTCTTATATCTCACTCAATATCTTCTCCCCATATCCTCCCTTTCTCTTATAGAACTCTATCTTCAATATTGATTGAGATTAAAGTCAATATGTAATGGGAGTTCCATTTTGCTGAGTCTAAGTTTAAGGAATCCTATCATTGTCATGTTTTTTGTTTTTCTTATGGATACTCAAATCCCAAAATTATATATTGTATAGATTAATAAATTTCTTACCTTTTTTATTCTTATTCAATCATGTAGTGACCGGATTTATAATTTTACAATCTTAAAGAATGTGTAACCATTTTTTCCTTAATTTATTTTTAAATAAAAACTAAATTCATAAAATCCTCTTACCTAGGTTTTCCAAATCCTTGGTCTGGTGGAATCTCTCCTTCCACTTTCTTAGGGTTTGGATTCAAATTTTAGTAGGTAACCCCCTTTTGTATATTATTATAGTTTATGGTATATAAACAAAATTGAGTGGAGTGATATTCAATCTATAAAATAATTATTAAAACAAATAATTCTTTAGAAACTAGTTTTTTGAATGGTTTTGGTTTAAATAAATTATTCTTTTATACTATTTGTTATTGAGTGGCTCCTTTACACTTTATTTTTTGTGTTTTTATAATGATAAAATACTCATTTAATTTATTCCCACTACCATTAGTTATGGAAAGATATATATTTATTTGAATCTTTCAATTCCTGTAGAAGAAAAGTATGGTCTTAAATTTATTATTTTTTCATTAATATTACTATTTTTATTATTGTTGTATTATGTTCAGGTTATATTCTATTTTTATTTAATATTTTTTTTTTAAAGTTTCATACTTGTAAAAAAAATCACTATGTCTTAACTTCTTATGTACTGAAGTATCTATATAAATTATCTTATATATGAATTTTTATAATCACACTAATTCTTAACAACTTATACATGAACCATCACACAATGTATTATATGTTTAAGAATCTTTAATTATATCTTATTACACATTATTTAAACATCTTATGCAGTGGATTTTGGTTAAATAAAAATTCTTACTTATTGGATAAACATATTACAAATAAGCTAATTTTCATATATATAAAATAAATTTCTTATATACTGAATTATCTTATTATGTATGATGTTCAAAAAAAATTTAAGGTCATTCATCTTACGTATACCTATAAAATAATTTCAATATATCACATATTGAATATTTTTAAAGTAAAACTTCTTATGTGATAACCAAACATATTACAAAAGGAGTTTTAAATTTTTTCATGTCCTAAATCATAAATATTCACATCTTATGTATCAAAAGTATTACAAATTTCATTGATTTATTACATTATTATCTTTATCAATAATTTTAAAATTATTTATTTTTTATATTTATTTCAAAATATATTCATTATTTCTGATATTTTTGGGATTCATTATTTTAAATTAAAATATTATTTATTAGATCAAAGGTTATTTTATATAGAGTATTCAGTTATTTTGATATTATTATAGATTAATTATTTAGAGTATTAATTATTGATTATTGGTGGTGTATTTGTTACTAATTGAAATTAATTATAAATTATTATATGTATTTATGTTTGAATAGTGTTGAATATTTTGATGACATATATTATAAATGTTTATGGAAAGATTAAAAAATTATCAAAGGAGTATTTATTATTGCTATTAATTTAATATTTGAATTGTTTTGATTTGGTTATCATTATATAGGTTTTTTCAATTTTTTTAGAGTGTCGAAGTAATTTAATGATACATATTCATGATGTTTGATCATTGATAATTTATGATAGAGGATTATAGAATTTGAAGAGGAAAATAACTGGCATTATTTTCTCTATTTAAAGGCCAAAATAATCAGCATACATTATAGAATATGAATCTATTTTATTCAAAAAGATTATTATATGACTAGGATTCTTGGAGATTAATCATTACATTGTTTTATGAAGAATATCTAGTTCACCCAAGTTTTGTTTTTTAGATTCTTTGAAGGGTATATATGAAAATTCCCAAACCAACAAATCTATTCACAACTTCCAGCGTGTTCTTGGTTTTTATTTTTTATAGGGAGTTGTATGCAATGCACTATATCCCTATACAGGCTATCCCATCCTTAAAAGGTACCAATCCATTACTACCACTTAACCAAAAGCTAGTGACATATATTGTGATTTATCAAATTAGAAATCACTAGGATAGGTCTACTCCTGTAGAAATACTAAGTTCTGTATGCTCTCGAATAAAAGGTTGTGATAGGTTTGGGGCGGCTTCTTAAGAAATTCATGGGTTATATTTTATCCTGTTAAAATAGTGGGTTAAGGATTCACCCATTTTTAAAAGTATACTTTTGTATTGAACCCATAAAAGTCCTTTATATATAGTTGATATCCACAATCCTAGGTTGTAGTGTGAAGAGTAAACATAGTATCATTTGGATTTCAACTACTATAAAATACTTCTATTGTCTATTTTATCTTTTCTATATTCACTCTTAAATATTAAACTTCCTAAAAATTCCAAAATATATTTATATAACTCTGATTTTTAATATTTTTAATTCCCCCTCTTACATGGTCATTACTTTAGGCGAAACCTATCAATTAGTATCTAATAATACTATTTTTTGGATATTTTTATTATACTATATTGTTAATTTTTTTACTAACTTTTATTATATTCCTTAAAAATACTAAGGGAATGAACTATTTTTAGTTATTATAGTTCAGGAAGATGATCTTTTAAATCCATTAATACCACCTCATTTTATTAACATTGATTATTATTATTATAAGGATAGAATGCATGTATTTTTGAAAAAATAGGTATTGAGTATTCGACCATCATAGATAGACCTTAAAATTTAAAATAGGTTGATATTAATACTTTAACTAGTAATGATGCAATTAAATATGTTTTCAATTACAACATCATGAATTTTCTTTATCATTATTTTAGTATCAATGTTTATAGACATATTATTTCTTATAAAACTCTTATTGACATTTGAATGAATTTAAAAGTCGCTATTCAAGGAACTAAAAAACATAAAGAATAAAGATAGGTGTTTATAGGTATAAATTTCAAGAATTTAATATTTTTTTTCATGAAATTTTAAGTTATATTTATAAATGGATTACTAAGATTGTGAAAAAACATGTGTGCACTTGGTGAAACTATAAATAACAAATTATTGAATGAAATAATCTATCTATATCTACCTAAGAAGTCGAATTACAAGAAGGTTATTAATAAATAAAGTATTATGATAAATACAATATGGATGATAAAATTGGATCACTACTTTAATATGAGTTTGAGTTAAAGAATATTAATAATGAAACATATGATGAAAAAAGTTAATTACTTCCAATTCTACTAAACCATATTCTTATAACTCTTCTAGTTGTTGTTTAGGTCATTCAAATTTTTATAAATATGGTTATTAAAATCAACATGAAATTTTTTTACATATACTTTTTAGGAAAAGGAAAAGTGAAAATAATCAATTCAATAGGAATTAAAATAATAATTTTAAAAGGAAAGGTAATCAAAATTCAAAAATTAGATGTTTCAAATATAAGAAAAAAGGACATTCCAAATATGAATATCAAAATGTGGAAAAAGAAAAATAAGATAAAATGTAATAAATAATAATAATAATAATAATAATAAGAAGAAGAAGGTAAGGAAATATTTAACTACAATTTGGAGTTATACATAAGATTCAGACTCAAGTGATGAATCTGTAAGTGAAAATGTAGTAGGTAATCTTGATTTCGTAACTAAATATAGTAATATTTATTTATCTCTTCAATAATATTATCTAATTGATTTAGGTGAATTTTTTATGAAGTTATAAATATTCATTTTATGAGTAATAAAATTAAATAATGTATTTTTTATTCATATTTTGATTCCACTTCTAATTCTGAAAATCAAAAACTCAATCTAGAGGAATTAAATGAAATTTATGACAAGTATCATAAATAAATTTTAAAAATTTCAAATTAATATAAAAATTAAGGATCACAAGAATTTTTTTAATGAAAACAAAAAATTTTATCTCAATATTTAAAAGTAAAATAATGTAAATTCTATAATTTCTAATCGTAAAGGGGAAAATGAAAAATTAAAAGGTGTTATTTCTAAAAATAAAGAAGAATAAAGGAAATTTATTTTTTGGTTATATAATTTATCTAAACTTAAGAAATAAAATCATTGTTTGAAATTTTATACATTATAAAAAAAATATAACATATTTGATCATTTTGAATTTTTTTCAAAAAAATAAAATGGGAATCTTAAGGTAGAAATTCAATGTTTTAAGAAAATGTTATCCGAGTTTACTATTGTAAGTAAAACATTAAATGAAATTAAAAGAATACAAAATCAATTATAGGAAAAGGCGAATAAAAATTGTATTGATAAAGATGATAGATTACCTAAAATATAAAATAATTTTTTTAAAGGAAAAAGTCGAGGTATTTTTTTGTTACTTGTTTTATATGTGGTTTATTTAGTAATTATGCTAGTAAATATTATCTAAATTTTATTCAATATTTTTATCATAAGAAGGAATTTATTTATAAATAATTTTTTAGTGTTAAATGCACTTATACTTATACAAAAATTCTTTCTAACAATTCACTATTAATTCTAATAATAACAAAGTTCATATATATTCCCAAGTAAGTTTTTGGTCCCGATATGAGGATGGTCGAATGTCAAAGAGGGGGTGAATTGATAATTTTCAAAAAATTCAAAATTATATTAGAGTTATAATAATTTATTATGTATAAAATTAAATATTAACAGAAATTTTTTTGAAATAGTTTGGATAAAATTAGTCTTACATCTATTCTTCACACTCTTAACATGAGTGTATGGAAACCAATAAATGGTATATCACTTTTGAAAAAGAGTGAAATATCTTACAACCTAAATTTTTCACACCTATGATAACAACACAATATATTTTTTTTTATTAATTAAAGGAAAAACCCAATTACCCTTCCTTTTTCTTACTTGAATGCACAACCCATAACCTTAAAATTGAATTAGAGGAAGAACCAACCGTCCCTTTTTCATAAAAGGCACAAAATAAGAAAAATGAGCCTTATATTAATATTTATAAAAAAATTACTGATTCATATGATTTGTGTATTAGTCATTATATTTTTTTCAAATGAGTCCTTTGATATGCAATATATGGGTTATTTATAATATTCGGTATATGATTCATTTTATAGATTGTCTATGAGTTATTTTGTGCTTCATATAGCTTATTTAATTTTCTGTATAAGAAATTTTGTACTTTAAAAAATTTAGGTATATGTATGAGTCACTTTATACTATTTATGAGTCATTTAGATTTGTATATGATTCAATAAAACCTATGTACCGATCATTTCAACTTGAATATGTTTCATTTGAAACTTAAAAAAATAGTATAAAGTCTTTTTAAGGAAAAAATATAACTTTGTAAGTATCATTTTTTCATCTATGTAAACATAATTTTTTTTTCATAAAAAACATATTTCATAAGAATGATTCATTATA
Source organism: Viscum album (assembly GCA_963277665.1). Taxonomy (NCBI): domain Eukaryota; kingdom Viridiplantae; phylum Streptophyta; class Magnoliopsida; order Santalales; family Viscaceae; genus Viscum; species Viscum album. The sequence continues at coordinate 1,822,671,496 of OY728137.1, read as the reverse complement.
AAGTTTTTTTAATGATGAATGATATTATATAAGAATGATTATAAAGGGAATAAGGATCATATAGTACATAGAAATATTTTATTAATTCACTTTAACATATGATCCATTCTTTAACTCATACTAATGTGATTTTTTATCTGAAATAATTTCATAAGAAACATAAAAAATTATAATAATTTATAAAAATATAAAAATAATAAGAATAGAAAGGATAAACCATCTTTCTCTAAGATTAATTATTTTACTGGTAGTTTCAACTTCAAAAATCATATTAGATGGAATAAAATTAATTTTTTTAAATTTTTCAAAAACAAAAACAATTAAAATAAGTTTTTTGTAATTATCAAAACATGATATTAATGAAATGTTAAATATCCCCTCAAAATTATCCCCATTTAAATAATTAAATAACTAAATATAATTTTAAAAACTTCGCCTCCTATTGGAAATTATCAAAACTGTTAATTTTAAAAATATTTTAATATATCTCCATCTTTTTTTAAATATATTTTCAACCAAATTCTTTTCTCCAGATTTTTGTAAAATTATGTTGATCAAACTATTTTTTTGTGTACTCAAACTCAAATAAATAAAATAATTTTAACAATAATAAAAACTAAAATAATAAAAGTAAATTAAACTCCCCCTTTGTTTCAATATGTATAAAATTTTTTTAATATAATTTAAATTTAAAAATAGATTCAACATGTGCTAAATTAGATTTCATATTAAATGAAATGTTATATTAAAAAAAGATAGCTCCCCCAAAATATTTTCATTCTAAAATAATATACCAACTCAAATAAATAGTAAATAGTAAACAATAATTCTCCCTATGAAATAATTATTTATAATATTAAAACCAATTTATACATATTTGAAAAAAAATTATACAAATTTAAAATTATTTTTATGTAAAAAATATAATATGTCACTATTGTAACAATTTAAAAGCTTCAAGGAGCTATAAGAACAAGTTAAAATATTCACGTAATTATAAAAGTAACCAACAATTATTATTCATGATAGTAAACTATTAAATATAAACATTTACATGGTTACTTCCCAGAGATTTAAAACTTATTTAATTATAAGTTAGTAAACCATATAATAAAATAACATTAAGCATGTTTATTGACCAAAACTATCATCATGTCACAAAAATTATGAATTCAAAACTAATAGAGTTATCATGAAATGGGATTACAATGGGGAAGTGATTTAAGAATTCAAAAAGGACCCTAAACTATATGTGAATACATGTTGTAAATTACTATATTATTAAAATATATTAATTTAATGATTTTATTTTAAACATCCATCATACCAAGTTCAAACTTCATTTTCTAAGACTTAGATAAATTCAATGTCTTGAAAAAATATCATCTAGTTGACCATCAGTTTTAAAATATTGTAAATTAATTTCAATTTTTTGATCATGCTCTCTAATAAAATTATATCTTACTTCAATATTTTTTTAATGATATAAAGGGTTATTAAAAATCAAAATATTTGATGAATTATTACATTAAATAGATAACTTTTTAATTTAAAAATAAAAATTAGTCTAGGTTTTTATAATACATAAGGATTGAGTGAAAACAAATTAGCATCTATATACCCAACTTCAACAATAGATAAATAAATAGAGAGTTTTTTCTTTATTCTCCAAGAAAATATTATTTTTCCTAAAAAATGACACATTACACAATTGACTTTTTGATCTAATTTACATCCACCAAAATAAAATACTAAATTGATTTTTAATTTTAAATAAGTTCTTCCAGGATAGAATAAACCAAATTTAAGTGTCCTTTAAAAAAATTATAATTATTTTAACACCTTTTATGTGACTTTTCATAGGGTCACATGGAAATCTATCATATTACAGACATAAATAATTAAATAAGGGAAATAATTAATTAAATAAAATAAATTATCAATCTTTCCTCTATTTAGTATCAACTAATTTTCTTGATTTATCAATTTCATGTCCATATGAAGCACTCATGTGGTTCTTTTAACTTTTAAAATTATCAATAAAAAATATTTTAACAATTTTTTAAATATTTTGATTGATTTAGAAAAAACAGATATTCTCTTTGAAAAATTTAAAGTCTGAGAAAGAATTGAATTTCTCTCATAATACACATATTAAATTCACTTATCATTAATTCTAAAATTAATTACACAATGTATCATTTGAAGTTACAAAAATAATATCATCTACTTAAATTTCAAAAATAATTGTTTTTAATTTTTATCGATTAAAAAATTAGGTTCAACCTTTCCTTTTATAAAATCATATTTTAGAATAAAATTATATTTTTATTCATTACAAGATTATAGAGATTTATTAATTCTATAAATTACTTTTCAAATATTTAAAAAAATTAGAAAATATTTTATTTCAAAACTAGGGGTTATCTTACATAGAGCTCTTAAGAAATAAATCCATTTAGAGAAGAAATTTTGAAATCCATTTGAAAAAATTTAAATCCATAAAAAGAAACATAAGATAAAAAATTATTATAGATTATAATGTTGAAATATGTGAATATTGTTACTCATAATTAATTCACTTTTCTTATAAATATATTTTTCCAAATATTCTAGTCTTATTCATAATAATATTTATAGATTTATAGAGTTAATTTTTAAAAATCCATTTAGTATCCATAACATGTTTTTATTTAGGTAGTTAACCTAAAGTAAATATATTATTTCATCAGAAATGATTTAATCCATTTTCCATAGAATAAATCCAATTATAATTAGTTAAATTTTCATTAATATATTTATAAAAAATAGAAATGAAAGCAGAATGAGCACAAAAAATCCTCAAATAATTTCAATTTTTTATTGATAATAAGTATGAATAAATCTTTATGATATCTACCTTTTATGTAAGTGTCAAAAAGGTAGGCGTTTTCCAAATTTAAATTTGAAATATGTAGAATATTATAGTGTTTTGATAGATTTTACCATAGTTTAAAATTAATATTCTACAACCTCCTATTCAATAAAATGTTATCTGACTATATAACACCTAAAAACTTAATGTTTTTTCAGTTAATTCAAAAAAAAATAGAAAAATATTATCTTTTATATTTGAATAAAATATTATAGATTCATATTTAAAAATTTTACACTTATAATTTAGAAATTTTACATAAATTATATCATAATATAGTTTATAAATAAAATAAAACAATGTTTTAAGAACTCAACATAAAAAATATTAAAATTATAATTGAATTTAAAATACCAACATCTTCAAAACCTTGATCTTTCTCTTTGGAATTTTAATGAAAAGTAACATTAACTATTTAAAATTTGTTGAATGATATAATATTTAACGCATCACCTATCATGTTCCTAGAAAATCCACAGTCCATGTACACAGTTTTCTTTCTTAAACTCTGAAGACAAATATTCTACAAGGTTGCATTAATGAAAATTTTATTGACCATGTAAAATACGGTCGAAATAGGTTAGAAAAATAGTTCTTAGGAACCTATATTGATTTCAAACACTTATTCATGGGTAATTAAGAGGATAAATAATTAGATATGTAGGATTTGGCATGACCAAATATTTTTTAAATCTCAAGGAATAATAACTTGAATAATTTCCCTTCATACATTTAAAACAAGTGGTTGTAGATGGACTGCCTTTTGAAATTTTAGTACATAAAGTATTTTAACTTTTTTAATTTATTATCAAATGAAAAAATAGTATTATATTATTTATTTTATTCATTTTTAAAATTTTATCATAACATTTCCTTCCTTGAAAAAATATATATTGATCTATCTTTAAACTTTAAACTTAATTATTTATCATATTATTTTCATCTTGAAAAGAATTAAATTTAATTTCATTTGCCTCATTATTTCTAGAATGATAATACTTTATTTTATGATTTTTCTTTTTAATAGTTTCTAAATATCAATAGAGTTTATATTTGGTACATGGAACATTTTTCCTTAACTTTCCATTTTCATCCAAAGTGATATTTTTACTCAACAATATTCTTATTCTTATTTTTAGTTACCTAAATATTAATGAAATTTTAAGTATAAATTTTTTTAAAATCCCAATTTCATCTTATAAATTATAAATTGAAGGTTTATTATAATCAAATATATAAGATTTAGAATCAGATTCATTAGCCTGATTTGAATAACCCATTAAGCCTAAATTTTCTAATTCATTTTATGATCCAGATTCTTCACTAGAATCCGAGTACTTAGTATATATATATCTAGATTTAAGGTTTCTTGTTTTCTTCTTATTCATATTTTTGTTCTTCCTTTATTTATTTAGCTTTTTAAATATAGTTTTACTGTTCCCTTTTCTTCTTCATTCATAACAAGTTACTTTGGTAATTTTGTTATAAATAACATTGCTTTTTTATCTATCTTTTTTATCATTCCTGTGATAATCCCTTTGAATTCTCATTGAATATCCTTTCTTCTTTTTGTAAAATTCATTTGTAACTTAATAAACCTCATCACTATAATTTACTTACATATTATAATCTCATAAGTAAGTAGATACATTCACAGATTAAAATTCAAAGCCTTCAATTTTATTTTATTCTTCTTCAGTAATATTCTTAACTTCCAATTCCTATTTATGTAAAGAAACAATTAATATACCATGAGTATATTATTTAAAATTTGCAGTTCCATCTATAATAACCTTATTTTCATTCCATTTTTTAGGTATGAGGATGAATGAAAAGTAAAGAGGGCGTGAATTGACTGCTTTAAAAAATGTTAAGATTATATTAGATTTATAATAATTTAAGTAGTGGAATTTAAAATATATACATAACTATTTTTTAACATTTCAGATCAAATTTATCCTATATAAACTCTTTTCACTCTCAATGAGATAGTGTGGAACCCATTAAATGGTATACCACTTTTTAATAAGAGTAACAACTATTACAACCTTAAGTTTGAACACCTAGTGTCACAACCCAATATTTATTTTTTCTCACCTAAAGACACAACTTTTAACCTTCCTTTAGAAGTGGAAAAAGAACTAACCTTATCTTTATTTGGACCATGGAACAAAAAAAAACCCTATCCTTTATGGTACCAAAGCACAACCAAAAATACCTTCTAAAGGGGAGGTATTACTAGATACAAAGGTCTTACTTTTGAATAAAAAATCAAAAATTAAAAATCATGCACGCATAAGAGGTAAAAAATAAAGTACAATAGAAACTAGTTAGACAATGAGAGCTTCAGTGTTAGAGAAACCTTGTTTGCATTAATAGTAAAGTTATATTAATTGAAGTTATCCACACCAATGTTTGGAAGTATGTGATAAAAAAATATGTCTCATAGTATAGTTAAAATATCCTCAACTCCCACACTAGAACTGATTCTTTCAATCACTTTTTATATATTTTTTCGTGCAAAAAAAACTCTAATGGTGATAGTATTATACACAAAAACTTGAATATTCTAGCCATTTCATATTTTATTAGTCGAATAAATAGGTAACAATTCCTATCTAGGAGATAAAAAATTACTTCAATGATATTCATGATCATGAATTGTGGATTTCCTAGATGATGATTCATATTTATTTCTTCATAAATGATAATAATAATATTAATCTATCTTTACATTAAATTGCAATATATATTTTTTAAAACAAAATATCTTGTACAACTAAACTTGTTAGAATGAGTAAAAATATAATACAAAAATAAATATACATATAATAATAAATATTAAATTCTCGAGATAACTCTTATAAATCATGTGATACTGGCTCTATATATTTCAACTATTTTAAATTTCAGTCTCATAATTTATAAATATTCCACACGAATATTTAACCATGCTTCTTCCCATATGATTATAATTTTAAATTTATATGCAAAACTTCTAAATAATTTTTCATAGAATTGAAATAATTAATAAGTAATTATGGATTTGCAAAATCGAGAAAATTAAGTAATGAAAATATAGCATATTTTGAGTTCTAATGAAGGTTATATCAATTTAGAAAAGTATATAAGGATCTTTGATAGGATGGATTACTATTTCATTGATCCCATATATATTGAGTTGGAATGGAATTTATTTTTTATTGATTGGACTTCTCATTGGTAAAATGGATCCAACCATTTAGGGTTTTTCTAAGATGGATCAGACTTTGAATTTTTGATGTAATTGGAAAATTTTAGGATTGGGTAATTGTGGTGCACTGTAAATCTATTATTGTGTGATAGAATGGAAAGCTACAATATCAACTTGGTTTTTACTCATCCGTTTATCATAGAGTCTTCTGTAGTTTTATTTTTCTATAACTCCAAAGTTTCTGGTGTATAATAAAGTTGTTGTTATGTTTCATAGCTCTCATTATACTCTTGTATGGATCAATTTATATTTTTTATGGTAAGGCTCAACACTTTTCAATATTTTAGTTGAATATTATTGTGTGCTACCAGTTAGGTTTGATGTAATTCTAGATTTTATCTCTGGCTGTGGGTGGCTTAGGTTGATGAAGCCTCTAATCATATTTAATATTGAATCCTAATCAAGTAAGTTGTTTTTTCATTTATTATCTTGAAATATGAATAGTTGTTGATCTTTTTTTAACTTGGAAATATTTTCACTACTTGTAAGGTTGTTTTGAAGATTGATTTTTTTGATAGGGTTCTTACTATACCCCTAAAATTGGTTTTCTATATAACATAAAAATTTGAATTGGACAAAGAAAAAAATAATTTGAGTCATATGATTTGTGTATGAGTTATTATATTTTTTTGTATGAGTCATTCAGTATGTAAAATATTATTCATTTCACCTGTTCTTTATATGAGTAATTTTATAGTTTGTGTACAAGTCATTTTGTTTTTCATGAGATTAATTTGGTTTTACATATAATTCATTTTTTACTTAGTGAAATTTTGGTCTATGTATGAGTCATTTTATACTATGTATGAGTCATTTAGACCTATGTATAAATATCTTATAATTTAATATGAGTCATTTTGACTTTTATATGTTTAGTTTGACACTTAGATAATTTTTAATTGTATAATTACTAAGGATAAAACATAACTTCATAAGAATCATTTTTCATCTACGTAAACATTATTTTTCATAAGCATGATTCCTTAAAAATCAATTTATTATAGATTAATTCAACTATGTAATCTTGATTCAAAAGTTTATAAGGATCATCATGTCCTTATAAATATTCTATTTAATCATTAAAACATATTAATCACTCCTTAACTCATACTAATATAGATTTTCTACCAAATCAATACATAAGAAAAAAAATGAAAAAACATTATGAAAATATAATAATAACTTAAATAGTAAGTATAGATAATTTCTATAAAAAATAGTTCTTATACATGAAGTGTATGATTCAAAACTCATATTATAGAGAATAAAATTATTTTTTAATTTATTAAACAATAAGAAGACAAAATAAGTTGTTTGTAATTATCAAAACATGATTTAAATAAAGTAGAAAGGATCCACTCAATAATATGTATATTTTCATATGACCAAAATTCATAACCTTTATATTTTTAACATTATTTATGTTGGAATGGGCTAAAATATAATATTTGTACTTTTATGACCAATAAATATGAAAAGTTTGTTTTAAATACATTTTACTATAATGTTTGATCATTTTTGGTTACTTTTAATTATTTTCATATAATTTTATAGTTATTTGAGTGTACTGAAATAAATATTTAGATACTTATATATTATTAATTCTTTATAAAAGAGGAGTATTTATTGTTTTACTATTGAATAATTTTAAAATTTTCATACTTTTTTTCACAAATTTTTTAGGACTATTGTTTATTAAAACGGGAAGGAATCATTTAAGAAGATTCTTTACTATTTTATTTTACTTTATTTGGTATCTATTTTTAGAATTCATAAATTTATGTGGAGTGGTTCTTTTTAAAGATTAAATTTATTTGAAATCTATTTTTATCTTTTTAAAATATTCCTGAACATGCATGGTTATATATGTTTAACAATGTTGTTTTTATTTTTATATAGCTTGATAATTACTTGTTTGTTATATTGAATTTTTAACTTGAGGGATTATGTATATGTTTAGCATATCTATTTTTTAAGTTTTTTTAATAAAAATTATTCATTTTAAAGAGATGTCTTTGAATAAAATAGTTATTATATCAAAAATAAATTATTCTCATAAAAATGGGAAAAGGGTTTCATGATTTCAGAAGGGTGGAAAAGTGTTGCATTATTTTTTTAAATAAGGATACTTGTTTTAAAATTTACTACTTGATATATTTTTACAAAAATGGAGAGACATGTTTCTATAAATTATTATTTAAATATTTTGATAGATTTTTAATGGGGGAAATAATTTTACCCTTTATGATTATTCTAAAAAAGACATAATTTTTTAGGTTTAATTTGGTTTTTAATTATAAAAAGGTGGAGATTTTTTAATGGATTATTTTCACTTTATTCAGTGTGTTTGGATAATTAAAAAATCCAAATTTTATTTATTTATGGAAACAAGAGTTAAGAATTTTTTTTTAATTTTCTTAATACTTTAACTACTTATAGAAGAAAATAACGGCATTGAATTTTTTACATATTCATAAATATTATTAAAATTATTTTTATTCTATTAAATTATAGTTATATTATATTTTTATTATATATCTTACATATGAAACATTACTATTATATATGAAACATTTTCACTAATTCTTAACTTCTTTCCTGCTAAATTCATAGTTTGAACTATATTTCATATAAATTTTCATAATTTCACAAAGTCTTAACATCTTATTCATGAAACAACATATAAATTGTTATACATTACATAATTTTATCAAGTATGAAATCTTATTTATTCTTTAAACATCTTATTCATTAAAATTTTTCTTAGTATGATATCTTATATATTGAATGAAAATCTTCCATATGAGTTAATCTTCTTATGTATGAACTAAAATTCTTATGTACTGGTTCATATTTCTATGTATGGAGTTTATGAAAATTTTCAAGGTCATTATTTTTACATATACAAAGAGAATAGTTTAAATATCTTATCTATAGAATATTTTCATGGAAAAACTTCTTACATACTAACAAAATATCTTGTATAAGGAGTTTGAAATTTTTTCATGTTAAATATCATATGTATTGAAATAACATGTATCAAAAGTCTTATGCATTGTATTTAATTTTCACTTTGTTAATTTTATCAATTTATATTTAATTATTTTTTTATTTCAAAATTATATTCATTATTACTAATATTTTTGTGATTCTTCCTTTTTAATTCAAAATAATGTTTTGAAGATCAAAGTTTATTTATCATAGATTATTTGGAAATTTCAATGTTATTATTCCTTGAATATTTGGAGTATTAATTATTGATTATTGTTGGGGTAATTATTACTTCTTTAAATTATTTATGAATTATTATCTATATATATATATTCAAATATTGTTGGATATTTCAAATATATTAATTGGGAATGTTTATAGAAATATTAAAACATGATTAAAGGGGTATATATTATTGATATGAATTTATTATTTTAATTATTTTAATTTTATTATAATTATATAGGTTATTTCTATTTTTATTGAGTACTGAATCAATTTAAGTAAACATCCATGTGAAGTTTGATCATTGATACTTTATTATGTAGGATCATGTACTTTATAGAGGAAAATAACCATTGATATTTTCTCTATTTAAAGGTAAAATTAATGAACATGCATTGTATAATGTGACTATGTTTTAGTCAATGTGATACATATTTTACTAAGACTCTGAGCACTTCACCTTTACTCTATTTTATAAAGAATAACTATTTTTTCTAAGATTCATCATTTAGACTTGTTAAAGTATAGATAAGAACATTATTATGCTATAAAATATGTTTGTTACTACCAGTGTGTTCTTTGTTTTTATTTTTTTTCTGGGGAGTTATCGACACTACACTGTAATAAAATATATGGGTTATAACACCCTTAAAGGGTATTGACTAGTTCTTCCCACCTGACCAAAAGGTAGTGACAATGGTTGTTATGTATCCTATTAAAAATCACTAGGCTAGGGTTTCTCCTATAGAAATTCAGGGTTCTATATGAACCTGTATAAAAGGTTTTGTTAGGTTTGGATTTTCTTCTTTAGAAATTCCTGGGTTAAATTTGATCATGTTTAAATATTGGGATAGGGATGATCTTATTTTTAAAATTCAAGGTTTGGATTGAACCTGTAAAAGGAATTTATCTATAGTGGATATTCGTACTCCTAGGTTAGAGTGTAAAGAGTATACATAAGATCATTTGGATATGAACTATTATAAAATACTTGTTCTAACTATTTTATATTTTTTTATTCACTCTTTAATATCCCACTGTATTATTTTTTTAAGTCTAAATTTTTCAATATCTTAATCCACCAAATTCTGCAATATATTTTTTTGTAACTCTAATTTTTAAGATTGATAATTCTCCCCCTATTATCTCATCATCACACTAAGTGGGACCTATCATTGGTTACATTTGTATAATGTCCTGACACTAGTGTCACATGTCATTGCCCCTATCCGGTTAGTTATGTGACCTTAGGCTCCCTCCTAATACACGATAGGCTACTGACTAGTAGTGAAGGTCTAATATATAACATAGGGAGACTATACCATCTTTATCAAAGTATCTCAATAGATGAAAATAAAAATAATAATAACCAAATTATTTAAACAATAACTAGAATCATACCATGTCAAATACAAACCAATATCACGTCATAAAAAAATAGGAAACAATATACAAAACTAAAGTAATAGATATATCATGACAAATATGTGTCAAGTGTCAAATGAAAAACCTAAAATAAGGACACTGAAAACTCCCAAGAGGGTCTCAACACCATGTATGGTTCTATCATCCATGATCTATTCCAACTCAACCATCTAACATAAGGTTCTTTCCCTTATCCTATCCTACAAACATGAATTCTATTCAGGTATTGATCAAGAAGCCTGAGTAGGGTGTGAGTACAAATCAGTAGGCTACAATCAACAACACCTAAAACAATTTCTTATCTATAACAGTGAATGCATATTTATAAATAATAAATTAATATAAAATAATTAAATAGTTTTCAAAATTTAATATTCTTTATTTAACATCATGAACACATGATTTCATGAAGACACCCAAACCATTAATACCTTCTACGACTCCTTCCAGAGTCTAAACCATCTCTAAGGGATATCACATTTGATTATAACATGGAATCCTTTATCTATTCAATTCATATCATATCACGGATACTTGGAACCATAGTTCAATGGAAATATTTTAGGCCTAGAACACCATATATATCACCCAATGGGTATTTGGAGCATCGGTCTATATCCCATACCTCATTATTATCACATATAGGATTTTGAAGCATCGTTTTATTTTCTAAACTCATTATCACAAATGGAATTTTGAAGCATTAATATATTTCTCACACTCATTATCACATATATGAAAATATCACACATATCACATATATCATATATATCACATATTTAATATACATCAAGGCTAAGCATCATTAACCTTATTACCAACATTCCCCTCAAGTTGTACCATTTAAATTCACAATTCAAACATTATTGATCACATAAATCGCATGGAATAATATGAACAATTCACTATTAAACCATTTATCAACATTTAATCATATACATCATTAACCCTTCACGGTTAATCCAAACATACCATAATTCCAATTATCAATAAATTAATAATCACACTAATCAACCCATTTTAAAATCCCATTAATTGAAAAATTTCATAATACCATTAATTATTTTTAAACAAGTTGAGGTTCAAGTCCCCTTTACTGAAAATGAAACATGAAATCCTCTTTTGAAAAATTGGAAAGAGGTATACCACTACAATGACCATGGAAAATTACAAAAAACACAAAAATGGAGAAAGAAATGGTCCCATGTGATCAAAAGAAATAAAATTCCAATATAATCAAGGGAAAAAGATTCATCTCTCCCCCCTAAATGATGATGCAACAATGAAATTGGTTAGGGAGAAAGTTTTTCCCCCTACCAAGAAGTTTCATTGTGATAGTATTGAAAATAGAAGAGGAATCCTTCCACACACAAAAGTGTAGAGAAGGACCAAATGATATATTCTAGCACATCTATCTCTATTTTGATCTTCCCACCCGACAAATCATGTTAAAAAATAACAGCAAGTAAACCTGATGCTCATAATCCCATTAATTGACCAATTTTATAATCCCATTAAATAATTAATCAATTAATTAGTTAAATTAAATATTCAATTTCCAAAAGTGGAAATCAAAATTCCATTATTTCATACACACAACAATAATTCAAGAATATGGGAATTGAAATTTAGACAACCTACCTCAATATTATTGATGGAAGATCCCCTAATGGAAAAACCCCAAATTGAAACTGAACGATCAAGATCACAATGGTTCAGATGATCTAGGATTAAAACCCAAGATTAAAAATAAAATTGATTAATATCCATGAAAACCTAGATCTAAACCAATAACAACTTGGAATAAAACACTCTTATTCATACAGGAAGAGAGTTAGGAGAGAGATAAAACCACATAGGAAGAGCTTACATATTGGAATATGTTCATATCCTTTAATAAAATCTTAGATTCATCAACAAAGAAGTTTGAGAGGCCTTGGAATCTATCTAGGAGCCCTAAAAATGAATGAAAACATTAGGTCAAAGCTGGATCAAATTGGGTTTGATACTGGAGGTTTGGAATTTTTAAAATTATTTTTTGGGGATTAAAAAATGAACACACAATTTCCTAGGTAAGGGCACATGGTTGTAAAATATGTGAACCAATTGTGAAAATCTGCTTTGTTTGGGTTTTCATGGTTTACTAGGTGGTAGGTGCATGGTTTGGGAAAACTGTGCACAAATCATGAACTATCCCATATTATTAAAAAAACTTTCATATTTCTCTAATTTCTTTCGAAACAACTCCGAACAAAAAATCAACCAGGATACATGCAAAATAAGGGTAAAAGAGTACCTGAAAACAATCATGAGAATCTCTAGAAAGTTTCAGGATCTTAAAATCTCCTCACCATATAATATCTCATCTTCGAGATATACTCCCATGAATATCTAAGATTATAAGATAAAAATATCAGGCCATTGATCTCGCATATCTACTTCTCTCTCCCATGTTCCCTTCTGAACATGGCCTTATTTCCACAAAACTCAAAATATTGGCATAGTCTTTGCCTACAACACTTTCTTACTGCAATCCACAACACATATCGGTTTCTTCTCAAAGGAAACCTTGGTATCAAGCTTAGCATCATCCACATAGATCACATGAGAAGGGTCAGGGTGATACCACCAAATATGTGACACATGAAAAATATTGTGAATAACACTATAGATATTTGGAAGAGACAATTTCTACGCCACTGGACCACTTCTATCATGACCTCAAAAGGTCTAATAAACCTAGGAACCAACTTTCCCTACCTAAAAATCCTATGGTAAACCATTCTAGGTGACACTCAAAGGAAAACAAGATCACGCATTGTAAACTCAAGGGGTTTTTGATTTCTATCAGCATACGAATTCTACGTACCCTGAGTCATTGCCATACATTTTTGAATCAACTGGACGTGCTCTGATGTCTCATACATGAGACTCAGTCCTAATAGATTTGGCTCACCCACCTCTATCTTGCATAGAGGTGATCGACATGGTCTATCATAAAGATCCTCATATGGTATCATCTAAATAGTTTCCTGATAATTATTATTATAGGAGAACTCCACAAGTTCTAGGTGATTCTCCCAAGAACCATCAAAGTCTAGAATACAAACCTACATCATATCCTCAAAAACTTATATAGTACGTTATGATTTCCCATATTTCTATGTGTGGAAGGTCATATTTAGTTACACTAGCATACCAAGCACCTTCTACAAGCTTTTCCAGAAGAGTGAAGTGAAATTTGAGTAACATTATGAAACTATAATATGTGGAAACCTATATAGACAGAATATCTTCTAAACATACATGTCTCCCAATATATCCACTAAGAAAGTTTCTCATATAGAAAATAAATGTGCAACTTTCATCAGTCAATCCACAACCACCCAAATATATCTAATCTTCTAAGACGCCCTTGGGAAACCCACCACAAAATCTATGGTAATGTCATCCCACTTCCATTCCATAATGGTTAATGAATGTAGTAAAAACCAGGTCATTAATGATTGGCCTTAACCTATTGATAGGTGTATCATCATGTCACAAACCCTACAATCTCCTTTTTCATGCCCAGTCACCAATACTGTCAATGTAGGTCACGATACATTTTAGTCAAACCTAGATGAACCACCCACTTCAGGGAATGAAATTCATGCATCATCTCTTCATGCTTACACATTGGCACAACAACTCGGCCCAAGAAATAGATGATATCATCCTCATATATATTCCAAATAGAAGGTGACTCCCCACATTCAAGGCTCTCCCTTAAGGAAAAAATATCCAAATCCCCATACTATCTCACCCTGACCTGATGTAGAAGTGTGGATTACACTTATACTGAGATTTTGGTCATCTTTTTCTAGCCCTCTCACACCACAACATGCATCTCATCTAGCAAGGTCATCATATTCCACTCAAAATTCGACTCTTGAACTACCTATGTCTAATTTTTTTGCTCAAATTCTCTACAACATTGGTTAACTTTATAAGTGTATATTATAGCTCAAAATCAAAATGACTACATATAATCAACCCATATTTGCTTCTGTAGGTTCAAATATCATTGAAAAAAATGTACATTATGATTTTTTGGTTAGTATACATAGTAATTTTTTCCCAACAGATAATACTACCAACAATTCATGTCATAAACTACTAAAGATAACTCTAGGTCATGTGTAGGGTAGTTTTGTTCATGTGGAATCAACTATAGTGACCCGTACTCCACAACTTGACCCCGCTGCATTAACACTACTCCAAGTATCACTCCTAAAGCATCACAAAACGCCATATACTCCTCCCCTAGATCATGTGGGATCAAGATCGGTGTGGTATTAAACCACTTCTTGAACTCCTGGAACATGCTATAGACCATTCAAATTTTATCCCCTTCTTGTTCAATACCAAAGGAGGTTCTTCCAATCAGGTATTGTATTATATGAACCTATGATAATAGCTCACCAATAGAAAAAAAATGAATATCAAAGACATTATTTGGCTTATAAAAAGATACTACTAGCTAAACTTTCTTTGGGTCCACTAACACATCTTCCTGCATGATGAAACTGGTAAGCTGTGAGGGTTCTTACTTTTCCCTTAAAATTTCTTGAAAATAAAAAAATTACATTGGATGGATGTGACCCAAGAAATGCACCTGATCGATCTGGAGATGGAAATTAGATAGCTTGGTGTATAGATGATGCTCTGTTAGTGTACTCAGGATGATGCCAAGATGTTGGGAATGATTTTAATGTTTCTTGAAGTATAAAAATATTTCATACACAAAAACTACCAAAAACTAATCCAGGTATGGTTGGAAGATTTAGTTCAATAAGGAAATAAATTTTTTTGGAGTGTTCATCATCCTGAACGACATTATGACTAACTTATAAAGGCCATACCTTCTTCTAAAACAATTTTTAGTATATCATATGGTCTAACTCTCAACTGATGATAACCTAATATCATGTAAATATTAGAGAAAACACAAGATCCTCTCAACTAAACAAAGAGAGTTTCAATACATGGAATAGGATATTGGTTCTTCACTATCATCTAGTTCATCTTCTGGTAATCAACACACAACAGCAAGGTCTCATCAGCCTTCTTTGAAAAAACTAGACAAAACTAAGTCGATGTACTTGTATGGATAAATACCTTGTCCATAAACTATTTCAACTATGTATTGATCTCTTGAATCCACTTTTGTTACATTCTATATAGTGGAATAAAAAATGGATTATCCCCACACATGAGCTTAATAGTAAAATCCACATCTCTCTTAGCTGGTAGCGTTGAGAAGTCCTCTAGAAACACATCTTGAAACCAGTCAGCTACAGGAGAAAATACATCAGTATTTGCACCCATATCATTCAAAAAAATACTTGAAACTTGGGTTATAAGACTCCCTAGTTGCTGATGAACTGAAACTTCATGACCTTCTAAAATATCCTACTCTCCATGATAAACATAATTATCACCCTTAGGAGATGTGAAGGTTACTCTCCTATGGTAAAAAACAATATGGAATTGGCATGCTACTAAACATTATATACCCTAAATAAATTCCAATCTTGACATATAAATGATGTAAGGATCAAAAAGAAAATTATACTCACCAACCTCGAGAGAACACCCCTTGCATAAACAATTGTCTCTAAACCATACCCCTAATGGTGTATCGATCATCATAACCCCACTAACAAACTACACAACCAAAATCAACTCACTCACTAGTAATACATCTATAAATGAATGAGAGGCACCGGTATCAAATAAGGCACTAGAAATTGTAGAAGATACAAGAATTGTACTTTTGACTACAGATTCTCTAGCCTCATTTTCCACAAGTGTAGGCTAAACTAAATGAAAATGTACTACCCTTATTCCCTATATTGTATTCTGAGTCCCCTAAGTTGAACCACTCTGCTGATATGGGATCTCTTTCCTAAAATAATCATGTACACTACCTCTTTCACTATGAATAGTATAACTCCAACTGCTAGACTGATATGGGGTAGATGACCCCTTCCAATGATTTGATTCTACCTAGCATCTCCTTCATTACCCATCTATCATGTGTTATTATAGAACCATTATAGATGTCCCAACATTCCATTAGATCTAAACTCTTTCGATGGTCAGGGTAACTATCTACGAATGTGACTCGGCCTTCCACACTAGTGACAGAGCACTCAAGTCATGTCTAGAGTAACATATTCTTCCCCCCATCCACTCTGATTTACACTACTCTGGTTAACATTATTATAGTGATGCTCCCTTATTTCAAAATATATACCTCCTGGTTGTTTGGAAGAAACATGTTGTCCTCTAATAGAAGCTTCCATTTGGTTCCACTCAGATATGAGAGTCATATTCACCACTTTTGAAAACATCTTCAATCTGAAGATGTTAACCTAGGAATTTATCTCACATTTAAGCCCATCCTGAAAACATTTCACCATAGTAGCCTCATCTATTTCCAACGCTGGAAAAAAAACCCTAAAAATTAGAAAAGTGACCACCATAGTCTATCACGAACATGCTTCCCTAGGTCAACCTCAAAAAATCGACTACCTTTTCCTTCTTGAGCATCTCATGGTAAAAGTGTCCCATGAACTTCTCTCGAAATTCCTTCCAGACCATATTATTCAATTGTCCATCCAGAGTCTAGATGTCCCACCAATGCTTAGCCAAACCACATAACATATAATAATCCAATTTGAATCTCTTCTCATCATAAGTCTCCAAGTGATTAAGAATTTTCTGGATATACTCAATACACAACTCAGCTTCCTCGGTTCCACCCCCTCCTTTGAAATTCAGAGGGTGTTTCAACTAGAACTCCCATGTTCAGACAAACATACTCTTCACAGCCCAATCTGGGTCTCTTTCAATAAACTATATAAAGTGAGAAAATTTCTTATGTATATTTTCTCCAGATTACTCACCCAGAACTATTGGAGCCTCTAGTTTTACTACTGGAGGCATATTTCCAACCACTTACTCATGTCGTCATCATCATGGTGGCATAACTCTATAATGAAAAACACAAATCTTGGGACACAATTTACAAAATTATAACTTTTTATTAAGTGTTATTCACTTAAATCCATAACAATTTATCCCCCATACCCCACCACACGGTCAAAACTGAGGTGTTATCACCACACGCATCCATATCTCTCATGGGTCAAGAATTACATAGGGTAAAACACTGTCATAAACAAGATTCTTATTAGACAACCCTTAATCGCATTCCATTTTCTGAATTTATCATTATTTACAAAATTTCATTTCATGTTAGGAACCTTTTTTATTTAAATTAAACTTGTATGAAAAGAATTTTCATTTAAAAAACTAACCTGAAAATTGATTTCCCATGCATGCCTAAAATGATGAATATCATAATAAGTCATGAGTGGATAAAATGATTCATTCTTACACAGCATTCATTCTATTCTGGTCCATGATACAAAAATATCAGAAAACTAATAGCATCACACAACAAGTGCATTACTCAAGCTAAAATAACATTCAACTACAACATCAAACATCAATAACATTAATCCCACCCTAGTTACTTAGTTTTACCCTCATACATGTGTTAAATACTACTAGGAAAGAGATATTTACCTAGGATCTACTCATCCTAGTCTCCTGAATACCTTTCCCAAATAGTAAGAAAAACAAAAACAAAAACAAAATTAAACTCCTTTTATAGAACTTTTTAAAGTCTCAAAACGGGTGCCACATGTCGGTGCCCCAAGTTTTTTGGTTATGTGACCTCATGCCCACCTACCCATACACTAGAGGATAGTGACTAGTAGTGAGGGTCTAATATATAACATTGGGAGACAATACCCTCTTTATCAAAGTATCTCAATAGTGGAAAATTAATAAATAGTAACCAAATGATATAAATAACAACCAGAATCAGACCATATCCAATGTAGACCAATATCACATGATAAATCAAAATAGGAAAAAATATCCAAAACTAAAGTAGTAGATATGTCATTGCAAATATGTGTCATGGGTCAAATGAAAACCCCAAAATAAGGACATTAAAAACATTCAATTAGGTCTAGAAACTATCTATGGTTCCCTTATCCAAGCTCTATTCCAACCCATCCATCTAACACATGTCTCCTTTCTTTATCCTATCCCGCAAACATGATGCCTATTTGGGTACCAATTAGGAAGATTGAGTGGGATTTGAGAACAAATCAGTAGGCCATAAAAAATGGAGTCTATAATATTGTATGTATTAGTATAAAGAATAAAGTATAATAAAATAAGAAAATAGTTTTCACAATTCATTATTCTTTATTTAACAACATAAATATATGGGTTCACAAAGACACCCAACCCATTAATACCTGCTTCATTTTATGCTTGAGTCTGAACCATCTTCATGGGAAATGAAATTTCAATATAACATGGATTTCTTTATCCATTTCATTTAATTCATATCATGGCTACATGGAAACATATTCCAATGCTAATATTTTGGGCCTAGAACACCATGTCTAGCACCCTGTGGGTATTTGGAGCAACATTCCTTGTCCAACACCTCATTGTTATCATATATGGGATTTTGAATCATCCGTTCATATCCCACACTCATTATCATGTATGGGATTTTGAAGGATCTGTTTCTGTCCAGCACTAATTAACACATATATCATCATATCACATATATCACATATTTCATATACATCAAGGATAAGCATCATTAACCTTCTTATCAACATTCCCCACATGGTGTACCATTTCAATTCACAATTAAATCATGGTTCATCACATAAATAACATATAATAATATGAAAAATCCACCATTAAACCATTTACAAACATTTAATCATATAAACTATCAACCCTTCAAGGTTAATCCAAACATCCATTAATTACCATTATCAATCAATTCATAATCACATTAATCAACCCATTTCACAATCCCATTAACTGACCAATTTTATAATCTCATTCATTGACCAATTTCATAATCCCATTAATTAATTAACCAATTAATTAGTTTAATTAAAGATTCAATTTCCAAATGTGGATATTGAAATTCCATAATTTCGTACACACAATTAAAATTCAAGACTATAGGAATTTACATTTAGACTACCTACCTAAAAATCAGTGATTAACGATCATCCAATGAAAAAAGAAATGGAAAAGGAATGATCAAGATCGCAATGGTGTGGAAGATCTTGGATCAAATACTAGGATCACAATCAAATAGATTAAGATCAATGAAAACCTAGATCTAAACCAACACCAAAGTGTAATAAAACACTCAACTTCATCAAGGAAGAGAGACAAGAGAGATATAGAGATATAAAACCACATGGTAAGAGATTACATAATAGAAGAGGTGTCTAACCTTACATCCAATAATTAATTCATCAGGAATGATGTTTTAGAGGCCTTGAAATCTATTATGGAGTGTCTAAAAATAATGAAAAAATGTTAGGTATGATCCAAGTAAAATTATTGTTGATACCAGTGGTTCATAATTTTTAAAATATTTTTTGGGGGGATAAAAAATGAATTCATGGTTTCCTGGGAAGGGGTGCATGGTTGTCCAAACTATCCACCCTAACTGTGTACCTCAGCCTAGGGGTGAACAATTTCTACAAATAGGGTTCACAGTTTGAAAAAACCATTCAAATCCCCTCTTTCTGGGTTAGAATAGTTATTTAGGGAGTATACACATGATTTGGTAAAATTTTGTTCCAACCATGAACTCACCCTTCTTCATAAAAAAACATCCACAATTCTATAAACATTTTAGAATCAACCTCGAAAAAAATCCCTGCCAAGATATAAGCAAAACAAGAATAAATGAGTACCTGAAAATGAGAACAATACATCTCCAAAAAAGGTTGTAATCTTATAATCGGATTATTTTCCATGCCTTTGATTATATTAGGTTTGCACATTAGATATGTCTCATTAACATGATAACATTAATTTCCTTATGAATATTTTGATATTATTATAATATATTTTCACTATCCAAGCGAGTTAAATAATTAGTAAATTGTAAGTATTATACCTTATGGATAGTCTAGGTGTATAGAATAATGGATTAATGGTTCTTTTATAACTAAATGGTTTACCTTGATATTTGTATACATATGGACCCATGTGTTAAAGAGGAAATGATATACATATATTATTTTATATTTTATTTTAGGTTATCTTGGACTTGATGAGATAATAATGAGTTGGTATGGATACACCATCTATCCATGGTATGTGTGCATGAGCTACTCATTATATATATATTTATATATTCTTGTAGGAGTTCTATAATAGCCTATATTTTCTAGGATGTGCACTTAGATTTTCTGATTTCTTTATGAAATGATACTCAATCTGGGATGGGAACTATTTTTTCAGTCTCTTTTTTATGTAACATAGTTACTCATTATATGTATGAATGTGCCTCTAAAACCTGGTTAGTTATCTATAGGTTTCCATTGATGTATTGGTTCACTATCATAGATTCTGAATGTGGGTCTAAGTAGGTATGGTTGTGTTCCTTGGTGGTCATTTAAGCATTTAGAAACCAATCACCATAGTTTTATTGTTATAAAATTGTAGCACTTATATTATATACTACTTATGTTTTATATATTTTATTTACATCATAATTTATAGTGATACTGCATGCACTTGATCTTGTAATAGATTGATAAGGATTAGGTAGTGACCACCTATTAGGTATGATGAACTCACACCCCACACATTTTCCCTTGGGATATATGTAGATCTTAATATAATTATAATGCCCCATTCTAGTTAACCCAAATGGTGACTGATCCAAGTGACACCATCTGACCTTGCACACACTTCACCATATTCCATAGGCTACCAATTATTGATTAGGTCTAGAAAAATTCTTAGAAATACTATAACCTTAAACATAACCTGTAAGTGTCATACCCAAATCTAGAAAAACATTACATGACTCGTCTGTATTATGGACATAACAAAAAACTATTAACAAAAAATAGGGATCCAAGAGGGTATCCCATAGTCCATAAAATAAATTTATAATAGTATACATGATATAAATTCAACATAACAAAGAAACAGTAATAGATATATATTACAATAATTAAATTAAATACATAATATTATGTCCCCTCACTTGATACATATGTAGTAAAATTACTAAAATAAATGCAATGGTATGTGTCCCTACTCAAATAAATTTCTACTAATGAATCCTCATCCTCGGATTCACTACTCTTTCTAAGGAATATTTCCATCTCCAAGCTGATACCAATACCTGGAATGAAAGATGAAGGTCTACTCATGTATATCAAAACCCATGACATGCACATAGGAAAGGGGTGACTCTAAAAACTTTGTAGGATTCTACTACTCACCTTTATACACTAAGTACTACTGATCAAGTATATGTATATGAAATATTATGGTGTATGATAGTGTGTGGTGAGTTAAACACAACCTACTTAATAAATTTTAACTAGGAATTATTATACAAAACTATACATGTATGTCATCATGGTAAGAACCCACACACACCCCTTAGACTCTACTAATTCTACCCCACTCATGATATTCCACTCTTATCTATCATAGATGACTTTATTACCCCCATAACCCAATGATAAATTTTTTATAGTCACTCTTTTATCATAAGATGAAAACCCATAGAAGTTTAACAATATGCATGAGAATCACTCATCCAAATAACAAGGGAAATTACCAAAACCTAAAATACCTAAGTAAATAATAATGAAATCAAGAAATTTAACAATGGGTAATCAAAGAGGTCCTAACCATAAATATCAATCATCTAATGATAATGAAAACAATAATATAAGTCAAAGAGGTATTAAAGAAACAAATATGATCAGAATAAAAATCCTATGATAAAAAAAATTATAAAAATAATTAATGTGTCCCAACTAAATGAAATAACCATTCCATAACTTACACCATACCCCATGTCATATCACTAGTACATTATAGATATTTATCCCAAAAAAACCATAGAGTACCTTCAAATATGTCCCATATATCATAATCCATGCATGTTCAAACAATGCTGAGTATGTAAGTTATCACTTAGATCAATATCAAGGTCATCGTCATTAAAAAAATTATTCCATATCCTTGGGATTAGAATTGGTTGATCACGATAGAATTTTGTTTGTCCCAATGTGGTATGAATCTATTTGTATCTTCTAGAAACCATTTACCATATTCCTTATATAATTGTTAACCATCACACGATTGTTCAGATACCTATAAGGAATAAAATAACTAGGATGATAATAAATCCTAATTGGGCATAAAAAATTAATGTGTGTAAAATCTAAAAATAATAATCTCAAATAATTCTCTTAATAATAATCCCTGATTTCATTATAGATTCTTCCTCCAAGACAAATGTTTGCCACTAAATCAAACCTTTCCTCATAAGCTATATGCCCAATCACTTTATCATGTGCTAGGAAAAACCAACCCCAAGAATGAGAAAATTTTCTCTACTTCCATTCCTAAATCATAGTCCTCATTTAGGATCACCAAAAAAGAGAGTGGATGCATCCAATGAGTCTAAATTTATCCATCCATTGAAGAATCATTAGTATTATCTCCCATATCAATTATTGAGCACTATAATGAGGGAAATAAAAAAAGAAACTATGTTGGCCTAGAACTCATCAAGATTGTAAAAAATACCTATAGGATAAAGGTAGTCTTCCTCTTCATCACTCAAATACATCTTAAGGTCGCCTTAAGATATTATCATATGTAATTTGAGACTACTCAAAAAGTTTCATTTGGATCCCTCAACCAAGATTGAAGTGGTTAGAGATTCAAAATTCATATATTCAAAAACCAATCAAGGGTACCTATCATGCCCATGTATACCTACCATACTTGAATATCCAACTAGATATCACAACCTAGTTCAACCAACCCAACAACCAATGGAAGGTGTCTACATTATATCTTATGTTATCATGAATCTCAAGAAAAAAGAGATAAAATACAAGGAAACCATAAATTATAGGTCCAAATTATTACACAATCATTATAAATAATGGGGGTCACCCTCACAAATTTAAACAAAGCAATCATTTATCAAAACAAGCCTCTGTTATTTCAATTAAAAATCAAGTTGAAATAATATTTTCTAAATTTCTTTAAAAATGATTCATGTTATAGATTTAAAAAAAACTATACCATTGTAAAAATAAATGAACAATGTAAAAACCAATTCTTTGTATTTAAATTCCATTTCAAAACTCTTATTTTAAAATTAAATCATTCCATTTTAAAGGTTTCACCTCCAAAAATTCATTTCAACCCATCCCCTTAAAATCTAAATTTTAAGTTAAAAATTTTATTCCATGTGAGAATACAATTTTTAATAAAATACTTTTCAATTCACTTTTAAAAACTAAAAATATGTTTACTTCTCAAAAAATATCTCACACCACCAAAAAACCCATAAGATTCGACACTTGTTTGACCAAGGATCCACTAACAAATAGTTTAGAAATCTATAAGGTCCTTGTTGACTATTAGGAACGTGTGAGTATGAACCATTAATAAATAGATGGTATACAATGTCATAAAATCATTCTTATAATACTAAAAATAAAAAAAACAACATGAAAGCATAAAATTACCCAAGTGATCAAGATAATCAATGCATAAAGTCCACTTAGCTCATTTATGCATCCATATATATAATATGATATTGTGTTAAACACTTCACACCAATGATTACATATCTAATTAATAAACATACATGAATTAATCACTAATAAATTTATATTAAAATTATATAATTTGATAAAGTCTAGTAAAACTAATTAAATTCCATAATAGTGCCCAAAATAATAACAATGAGGTGTGGTCCACTCTTGAAACATCCTCAAACCTAGGTTACACAAAATCCCAAATCATGAAACCCAATATTATTGATAATTCATTAAAATTTCATAAAAATTATTAATTAAACTTTATAAAATACATACCTCAGCTCAAATTACATGACATGGAATGAATACATGTTTTTTTATGCTCATCTACACACTATAAATAAAATCACCATCATATTAACATGATTTTACCATACTCTACTGGAACCCTCCATAAATTTAGAATATTTTATAATACCTTTTTAAAATTTTATAAAATAAACTTTCAGGTTTAATAGGAACATGAACAAAAAACATTTAGAAACAATTATAAATGAATCGATCTAAAAGGCAACCCAAGCCAAGACATCCAAAAAATCCCCCACGCACATAATCCAAACCCAAAATCTAAATCCTGAAAACTAAAAAAATAATTGATATTAGTTGGGATGTATCCATATATGGTGGGATGAACTGGTAGGTAGTAGGACTCATGGTGGAATAATGGAAAAAATCCTAGATCAAGCCTCAAGACACACATGTTCTATTACCATGTTGCATCCTTATCATGAAGTTACATAGGATATGATGTTGAGAACACCACATTTCATCTCTATTGAACCAATAAATCCATTGTGTTAATATTAAACTATTATCTACCCACTCCAACACCGTTGTAGGATCCAAAATCATCATCACAACCAAGAACAACCATGACTTAAAAAATAATTCAAAAATAATAAAACTCTGAAAAACTAAAAATAACTCTAGACTAGTACTTCCCTCGCTCCCCATCCCATTTTCCCTGTTATAAAATATCAACTCCACCAAAGGGAGTCACTGCATAGTTATACAACACTTCTACTTGAGATAACAAAATCAACAATATAAGACAACCGTATCCCTAAAACGTACTATAAAATAACTAATATGGATAAATATTCACCATAAAACTAGGGGAAACATGAGAAATGAGATATTTCTTGGTTGTACAAGGAGTCAATTCTTAAAGGTAAAGGAATAACAACACAAGGGATAACTAAAAAAACATTAAAAATTCACCACCATTTATCTAAATTAGGGAATACTATTGGATCAAAAAACATTTATTAATAACCATTGAAACCTATAACGACCCATACTTTACCTACATTGTTATTACTTCAGAATTGAAGCATACTTATTACAAAATATAACAAAACCATGAAAGGATCATATAGGTATAGTGTCTTTAGAAACTGGGAAACATAAACAACTGGTTCATAAAGCATCTACTTTGCCTCCCATTTATTTCATCATATCTAGAGTCCCTTTTTGGAATATTCTACTTAATAACCTTCCTCCTGACCTGGGGAAATAAAACATACAAAAAGGTGAGATCAAATGCTCAGTAAGGGTAAACAAAAGAAATATCAATCACATCATATACATAAGCACATAACTTTTGGAAATCTTAACCTACAAAAGAGATCGTAATTTCATAACATGGGATAAATCATAGTAGTGAAATGTAATCCCAATAATCATAACATAAAACATGAAACTTTGCGGCATACACACATAATCATAGAGAATCATTTCTTATTATTCAAGACTCAGTGTCAAGACTATCTTAGTGGACAAAGTCCATTTCTGAATCGAGTTCACTCCTCGTTTCAGTCCTGTTTCACTGAACCGGTATAACCTACTGTTCCAGCCATGTATATCTCATGAGATATCAAACCTTTACCCAATGCATTGGAGGGAGATATAGGTCCCACCAATCTCATAATTAAACCATTCTTATGTGTGCCACAAAAATCATAAATCATACATCATTGCATAACCTATGTAATAAAAATGGAAATCTTAAATATCGTGACATCATAAAACAATTAATATAAGATAAATGAATTCATAAATATAATTCCATCACAACATAATCAAATCAATGTAATAATAGGGATAGAAATATAACCCTTTATTATCTTAGATGGAAAATAATTTTGATAAAACACTTGAACTCCATTCTTGAGGAAAATATCCTTTCTGCTTCAAAAACACTTTTCCTTTCTTAACATGTCGTACAATTCTATACTAAAAGAAGTTGATTAAAAATAAACTTGAAAACTTGTAAAGGAAGCTTCTTGGAAATAATGTTTTAAAAATACATTCATGTCATATAAGTTAAAAAAAACATTCTTCCCGTACCTTTGTCGGAAAAGTCAAAAAAGTACCTCGTACGAAAAATGACAGAAGATTCCATTCATATCTTTTAATAAAAACTCACCGAATGGTAAAATTGGATTTAAAAAATTTTAGGTGGATGTAAATAATATTAAATATTGAGGAAACTTGGATTTGGATGATAAAATACACCCCAGTAAATTCCAAAGTATAAACAATCTCGGATAAAAATGAGACTGTGATATTTCCCTTACCTTTGGTCCGATATGCTTTGTACGTGTCTGAACCTCCTGTATAAGGATTTAAATAATCTTATTGACTTATTACAGAATCATACTTATTTTTATGATATCATATATGGTCATATTCTTAGCTTATTATTAGTAATATTTCATTACTACTTGTTATTCGGGTGTTTATTACTTTTTGTTCTTATGTGTGTTTGTCGAATAAATTCTTATTCTTCTCTTTAGGTTATAGATAACCCATTTCCATAATTGTATTAGTGTAATATATATCATATTCAATCATTCAATTCATTTATATAATCATTATGAAATGAAGATCATGTAGAACGAGTCGCATCACATTGTGGAGACGGTATTCCGTACGTACGCATTAGTGATGATATCGTTCCTATGACTGTGGAATTGTATTGGAGTGTATGTATACTATTTTAGAATCAGTATCACTTTATAATAGTCATATATAGTCATTATTTACACCATTATACCCATCCAAGTAAGGTGGTGGTGGAAAATAGATTACACCACGGCGTGGAGACGGTATTCCGTACATACACACACGTGGTGATTTCTTTTTCCGTAGGATGGATAGATGGTGAAATAGGGTTGTTTCATACTTATAATAACATATCAGTATATGAGTGATACTGATGTTATTACTTCATAATGAAACAACTATAGAAGAATAAGTGGAAGAAGAAATAAATATGAAGGAATCGGTAACAGACATTACCTCTTCTTTGAAGTGCTTCTTTGAGACCTCCTTTTAGGGCACTAAAATAGGTCTTTTAAGAAGACCAGAACCTCTAGGATGTTTCTAGGGAAGTGGAGAGAAGAAATTGGTAGGGTTTGGCCGAGCTTGAAGGCTCAAAGTGGTGTGAGGAAGAGGGGGGGGAGGTGCCCTTTTATAAGGGAGGAGAGGGGCTCCTTTGGAAAAATTAAAAATATTATTTTATTATAAAGTCAAGTTCGGTTTTAAATAGCTCCAAATTTATTTATTTCGAAGCTAAGGTGGGGATGGGTAGAAACCCTCTCATCCAATAGAATTTAGACAAGTTTAGGTTCCTATTTTAACATTATCATTTAGATTTAACATTAAGTTAAATAATTTTACTTTTACCGTGTCTTCTTGTGTTCTTATACTATAAGGTTAATAAACTTAATATAAGAAGCCAAACGAACCCCAAGTTTTTATTATTAATATATATAACCTTATCTAAGTCATTTGGCCGAACCTTAGCTTTTTAAGAATAAAATAACAATTACTAATATAATATTTTTTTTAAAAACTATTTTATGTCAATTTTGACACTATTTAGTAATTAATTTTTGTAAAAATCATAACAGAATTATTAGTTCGAAAAAATTTAATTAAATCCATACTAACATGTTGTATTAATCTAGAAAATTAGTGTAATTCATAAAAAGTCTAAAATTACATTTATTTTGGTGTTTATAACATCAATTATGTCAATATTTCATTAATAAGATAATTACTGCATCATCTTTGTGTCATAAATAAATTAAATTATTTAATGTCTAAAAATTACAAATAAAATACCATTATGTAGGAAATCTTTTTATATTTCTAATGAATATTTATAGTCTAATTTATCTTATATATAACCCTATATTAAAAATGATTTACTTATTAAACTTTGATTTTAACTATTTTAACCCTTCTTTAAATAAATTAATAATAAATGTCCTAGTCTAATCCAAGTGGGCCTAAATGGTCATATTTTATTCCTAAGGTTGTTTTTGGTCTAATTACACTTGTCCAATAGAATTAGGACATGTGTTAGGGTAATAATAATATCATTTTTACCCTTAATTACCCTATTTACTTTTAACCGTGGTAAAAAAAAGTAAAAAGTTACTATTCACCAAAAAAATTATTTTCATCTCATTTAATGACATCAACCGTGTCTCTCGGATTTTCTAAATTCCACTCACAGAAGCGATAAAATTATGTTTTATGAAAAATTCAGTTTTTTAACTACCACTTAGTGGTTTCACTATTCATCAAAAATTGAAAGTTTTCAGAAAAATACCTAAATTTCACCCTAGGCTAATTTCGATATTCCAAATCCAAAAATGAAGTCAATTTTGAAAAATAAAATTTATAAAATTTCAAAAAGTGGTTATTACTATTCATAACGGCTAGTTTTAATAATATTTTAATAGCATATCATTGTTTAGTGAAACTTGGTATTGCGTACGACGCAACCTATCGAGGAAGGCCGCGGTTGAGTGTAAAGCAAGCCAAGCTAGTGTTGTGTGTAGTGAAAGATT
The DNA here is from genome assembly GCA_963277665.1 of Viscum album. Lineage (NCBI taxonomy): Eukaryota > Viridiplantae > Streptophyta > Magnoliopsida > Santalales > Viscaceae > Viscum > Viscum album. The sequence continues at coordinate 1,822,642,054 of OY728137.1, read as the reverse complement.
CCTTTGATGATTTATATAACATAAAAACAAAATATTTCACATAAAATTCTCGGGTGTTACATTCTACCCCCCTTAAAATGAATTTCGCCCTTGAAATTCGTCACTTTGTAACAAACAGATGAGGATACCTCTCCCTCAACATATCCTCAAGATCCCATGTAGCTTCTTCTAATTGGTGGTTCCTCCATAAAACTTTCACCAATCGAGTGGTCCTATTTCGTAGGACTTTTTCGCTACGATCCAGAATCTCTATCGGTTGTTCTTCATAAGAAAAATCTTGCTCCAGCGGTACAACTTCTGAGTTGAGTACATGTGAAGGATCAGGTATGTACTTTCTTAGGAGAGATACATGGAACACATCGTGAAATTGAGAGAGATTCGGTGGAAGCGCCAATCGGTAAGCTACCTTCCCAACACGATCCAGTATTTCGAAAGGACCGATATATCTAGGGCTCCACTTCCCCTTCTTTCCAAATCTCATAACCCTCTTCCAGGGAGATATTCGTAAGAACACTTTATAACCCACTTAAAACTCTAGGTATTTTCTTCGTTTGTCGGTATAACTTTTCTGTCGACTCTGAGCTTCTTATATGTGTTGTTGAATAGATCTTACCTTTTCTTCCATTTCATCAACGAGATCGGATCCTAATAGCTTTCTTTCCCCAACTTCATCCTAACAAGTTGGAGTCCTGCATTTCTTTCCCTAGAGAGCTTCATAAGGAGCCATCTGAATACTGGAGTGAAATCTATTATTATAAGAAAATTCCACCAAAGGTAGGTGTTGATCCCAACCACCTTTGAAATCCATAGAGAAAGCTCTCAACATATCTTCTAGAGTTTGAATTGTTCTCTTAGACTGACCGTCTGTATGAGGATGATAAGCAGTGCTGAAACTCAACTCTGTATCCAGAGTATGCTGAATAATTCGCCAGAACTTCGAGGTAAATCTCGGATCTCGATCAGATATAATAGAAAGTGGTACTCCATGCAATCTTACCACTTCCTTTACATATATCCTGGCAAGCTGATCTAGAGACAAATCCTCTCTAATAGCAATGAAGTGTGCAGACTTTGTAAGACGATCAACTATGACCCAGATAGCATTATTACCTTTGGATGTTTTAGGAAGTCCTGTGACAAAGTCCATAGTGATGTTTTCCCATTTCCATTCTGGTATGGGTAATGGTTGTAACATCTCCTTAGACTTATGTCTCTCAGCTTTAACTTGTTGACAAACCAAGCATCGAGAGATATATTCAGCAACATCTCTTTTCATGCCATCCTACCAGAAGTACTCTTTCAGGTCTCTATACATCTTCATGCTTCCAGGATGAATAGAGAATGAAGAAATATGAGCCTCTTCCAGCAGCTCCTTCTTTAATTCGGGGATGGGAGGAACACAAACCCGATTCCTGAACTTTATTATCCCATCACAATCAAGGTTGAATTCAGGAACATTTCTCACCTTCTTTTGTAACTCGACATCTTCTTTTTGTGCCTCTTTAATCTTCACATGTATAGTGGTTGAACATTCATTTGAGAAAGATACGATTTTCCCCTTTCATTATAATTCCAAGATCCATCCTTTGTAAATCCATAAATATTAGTTCCTTTGTGATCCTCATCATGGATAAACTAGCATGGTTTTGTCGACTTAATGCATCTGCCACCTTGTTTGCTTTCCCAGGGTGGTAATGGATTGAGCAGTCGTAATCCTTAATCAGCTCCAACCACCTTCTTTGGCTCATATTCAGCTCCTTTTGTGTGAAAATATACTTTAAACTTTTATGATCAGTATAAATATCACACCTTTCACCATAAAGGTAATGCCTCCAAATCTTTAATGCAAAGATTACCGCAGCTAACTCCAAATCATGAGTTGGGTAATTTTTCTCATGTATTTTCAACTGTCGTGAGGCATAAGCTATCACCATATCATTTTTCATAATAACACACCCCAATCCCTTCTTGGATGCATCACTGTAGATCACAAACCTTTCTCTACTAAAAGGCAGTGTGAGCACAGGTGCACTGGATAACCTTCTTTTCAACTCCTTGAAATTGTCTTCACATTCCTCCGTCCAAACAAACGTAACTCCTTTTCGAGTCAACTTGGTGAGTGGATTAGATAATCGTGAAATTTTTTTCACAAAACGTCGATAATATCCACCCAAACCAAGAAAACTTCAGATCTCGGTTACTGTTGTTGGTCTCGACCATCTTTCGATAACCTCTGTTTTTTCTAGATCCACATATATCCCCTCTTTTGAGATTATGTGACCCAAAAATGCATCTTTTTGAAGCAAAAATTCACACTTGGTAAATTTGGAATAAAGATTCTCCTTTCTCAGGGTCTTGAATATAATTCTCAAGTGATCTTCATGTTCTTCCTTGCTCTTTGAATAGACAAGAATATCGTCTATAAAGACTACAACAAACTGATCAAGATAGTCTCTAAAGACTCTATTCATTAGATCCATGAAGATAGCAGGGGCATTAGTAAGACCAAATGGAATCATTATAAATTCATAGTGTCCATACCTTGTACGGAAGGCCATCTTTGGTATATCCTCCCTTTTGACCCTTAATTGATGATACCCTGAACGAAGATCAATCTTGGAAAAGTATTGAGCTCCGCGTAGTTGGTCAAATAGGTCATCAATGCGCGGGAGAGGATATTTGTTCTTGATAGTGATCTTGTTAAGTTCTCGATAATCAATGCAGAGTCTCATTGGTCCATCTTTCTTCTTAACAAACAGAACAGGTGCTCCCCAAGGTGACGCACTAGGGCTTATGAACCCCTTATCAAGATTCTCTTGGAGTTGCTTCTTCAATTCCTGCAACTCAATTGGGGCCATTCTATAAGGTGTTTTTGAAATAGGCAAAGCACCCGGTACGAGTTTTATTGAAAACTCAACTTCACGATTCGGTGGAAGACCTGGTAATTCCTCTGGAAAGACATCATAAAACTCCTATACAATGGGAATATTCTTAATCGTGAGTTTCTCACCAACCATTTTAAATAAATAACCTTCATTTAGTGGAATCAATACCCATAAAATGGAAGAAATTTCCACTGGAAGGTTATGTTCATCCTTGCATTGATAGACGATCATAGATTGATCTGGAATATGAAATGTGACTTCCCTTCTTTGGAAATTGATATGATCTCCATGTAGAGAAAGCCAATCCATTCCAAGAATCACATCAAATTCCACTATAGGAAGGATCACAAGATTTTCAGGAAGCATTTTCCCACAAACTTCAATCGGAGAAGAATTATAAACTTTTGATGCGACTGTTGTGCCATTAGGTATTGTCATAGCTAACTCAACATCAAATTGTTGAGGTAATACGGTGATACCCTTAGAAAATTCTTCAGAAATAAAGGAGTGGGTTGATCCAGAATCAAATAAAACATTTGCTACTTTAGAATGGATGGTAAGTGTACCTTTCACCACATCGTTATTATACTCCACATTACTGATAGAAATTTCATGTGACTTTCCTTTGTCTTTAGAATTAAGAGTTTTTTGACATCGACCATCATCATCAACCCTTGGATTAGGGCATTTATTGTCATAATGTCCCATCTCATTTCACTTGAAACATTGAAGTGGTGTAGGTTCATTCTGTGTATCCCTTCCTTTGTTTGCATCATTAGACATCTTCTTCCCATCATCGCGGCATTCAAATGCCTGATGACCTTCCTTTCCACATTTGAAACATTTACTTATCCCTTTAAGACAACTCCCTCCATGTTTCTTTCCACACTTTGAGCATAAGGCAAAGCTCATCTTCTTTTCAGTGTGCTCTTTAGATTTTCCTTTGAATTCCATTTTCCTCTTCTTATCAAACCCATATGACTGATGGGTTACTCCAATCTCCATCTCATCTTTAAGAGCACATCGAACGATTTCCTCGTAGCTACTATAGTCCCTTATGGATAAGGCCCTTCGAAGACTTGGTTTTAAGCCACTAAAGAATCGATCAATCTTACTCTCAGGTTGGATAATAATACCAGAAGCGTACCTTGAAAGTCTTGTAAAATTTGCTTCATAGGTACCAACATATTCATCATCCTTTTGCTTTAGTTAAAGAAACTCTTTCTCCATCTTTGTTCGGAGAATACGAGGGAAGTACTTATTGAAAAATAAGTTCTTGAACTCATCTCATTCCATGGACTCAATTTCATCCCTTTGCCTCGTATTCTTAATAAGATTCCACCATTGATCAGCATCTCCTTCCAAACGATACACTGCTAGGATGACTTTATCATGTTCAGAACATTGAAGAACTGAAAATATCTTTTCAGTAGTACTAATCCACTGTTCAGCAACTAATGGATCAGTAGACCCGCTGAATGAAGGTGGACTCTGCCTCATGAAGGATTCAACAGAATGTTGCTCCTTCCTTTGCTCGTTTGGAAGTCCTGCATGATTCATAGCTTGAGAAAGTTGTGTGATCATGGCTACAAGATTTTTCATTCCATCTCCCATAACGTTTGGTTCCTCAGGGGGACAATCATTGCATTTCCCGTCGCATTCCGCATTAACACGGTTCCTTCGGGTTCTATCCATTAACTAAAACCAAGAAGAATAGTGTGAGAAACACTAATTATAATAGGAAAACCACATAATCAAGAATAAAATTTCACACTTAAGGTCTTATCCTAGGTTATTCATGGTCATTTCTAAAACACTAAGATTGTGTTCTATGCTTATACTTATCCTTAGGGTTCTTACTAAGGCTTTCACATCCTAGTTTCCAAAGGTTGACTATACCTTTCCTCTGATACCAACTATAACGACCCATACTTTACATACATTGTTATTACTTTAAAATTGAAGCACACTTATTATAACATATAACAAAACCATGAAAGGACTGTATAGGTATAGTGTCTTTAGAAACTGGGAAACATAAACAACTGGTTCATAAAGCGTCTACATTGTCTCCCATTTATTTCATCATATCTATAGTCCCTTTTGGAATATCTTACCTAATAACCTTCTTCCTGACCTGGGGAAAGAAAACATACAAAATGGTGAGCTCAAATGCTCAGTAAGGGTAAACAAAAGAAATATCAATCACATCATATTCATAAGAACATAACATTTTGGAAATCTTAACCTCCAAAAGAGAGCATAATTTCATAACATGGGATAAATCATAGTAGTAAAATGTAATCCCAATAATCATAACTTAAAACATGAAACTTTGTGTCATACACACATAATCATAGAGAATCATTTCTTATTAGTCAAAACTCATTTCCAAGACTATCTTAGTGGACAAAGTTCATTTCTGAACCGAGTTCACTCCTCGTTTCAGTCCTGTTTCACTGAACCGGTTTAACCTGCCGTTTCAGCCATGTCTATCTCATGAGATATAAAATATTTACCCAATGCATTTGAGTGAGATATAGGTCCCACCCATCTCATAATTATACCATTCTTATGTGTGCCACAAAATCATAAATCATACATCATTTCATAACCCATGTAATAAAAATGGAATTCTTAACATCATGACATAATAAAACAATTAATATAAGATAAATAAATTCATAAAAATAATTCCATCACAACATAATCAAATCAATGTAATAATAGGGATATAAACAGAACCCTATATTATCTTAGATGGAAAATAATTTTGATAAAACACTTGAACTCCATTCTTGAGGAAAATATCCTTTCAAAAACATTTTCCTTTCTTAACATGTCATACAATTTTAAACTAAAAGAAGTTGATTAAAAATAAACTTGAAAACTTGTAAAGGAATCTTCTTCGAAATAATGTTTTAAAAATCCATTTATGCCGTATAAGTTAAAAAAACATTCTTCTCGTACTTTTGTCAGAAAAGTCAAAATGTACCTCGTACGAAAAACGAAAAAAGATTCCTTTCATATATTTTACTAAAAACTCACCGAATGGTAAAATTGGATTTAAAAAATTTTAGGTGGATGGTAACAATATTATATATTGAGGAAACATGGATGTGGATGATAAAATACACCCCATTAAATACCAAAGTATAAACAATCTCGGATAAAATGAGATTGTGATATTTTCCCTTACCTTAGGTCCGATTTGCTTCGTAGGTGTCCGAACCTCCTGTATAATGATTTAAATAGTGTTATTAACTTATTCCAGAATCATAATTATTTTTATGATATCATATATGGTCATATTCTTAGCTTCTTATTAGTAATATTTCATTACTACTTGTTATTCGGGTGTTTATTACTTTTTGTTCTTATGCGTGTTTTGTCGAGTAAATTCTTATTTCTCTTGTTAGGTTATATATACCTCATTTCCAGAATGGTATTAGTGTAATATATATCATATTAATTCATTAAATTCATTTATATAATCATTATGCAATGAAGATCATGTATAACGAGTCGCATCACATCGTGGAGACGGTATTCCGTACGTACGCACGAGCGATGATATCGTTCCCATGATCATGGAATTGTATTGGAGTGTATGTATAATATTTAAGAATAAATATCACTTTACAATAATAATATATAGTTATTATTTACACCATTATACCCATCCAAGTAAGGTGGTGGTGGAAAATAGATTACACCACGGTGTGGAGACGGTATTCCATACGTATGCATGTGTGGTGATTTCATTTTCCGTAGGATGGATAGATGGTGAAATAGGGTTGTTTCATACTTATAATAACATATCAATATATGAGTGATACTGATGTTATTACTTCATAATGAAACAACTAAGGAAGAAGAAGTGGAAGAAGAAATAAAGATGAAAGAATCGGTAACGGGCATTACTTCTTCTTTGAATCGCCTCTTTGAGACCTCCTCTTAGGGCACTAAAATTGGTCTTTGAAGAAGACCAGGACCTCTAGGATGTTTCTATGGAAGTGGGGAAGTAAAATGGGAAGGGTTTGGCCGATCTTGAAGGCTCAAATTGGTGTGAGGAGGAGAGGGAGGAGGTGCCCTTTTATAAGAGAGGAGAGGGGCACCTTTGGAATAACTAAAAATATTATTTTATTATAAAGTCAAATTCGATTTTTAATAGCTCCAAATTGATATATTTATAATCTAAGGTATTTATGGTTCTAAATCCTCTCATCCAATAGAATTTAGACAATTTTAAGTATCAATTTTAACCTTATCATTTACATTTAACTTTAAGTTAGATAATTTAACTTTTATTGTGTCTTCTTGTTTTCTTACACTATAAGGTTAATAAACTTACTATATCAAGCCAAACGAACCCTAAGTTGTTTATTATTAATATATATAACCTTATCTAAGTCATTTGGCCAAACCTTAGATTTTTAGGAATAAAATAACAATTAAAAATATAATATTTTTTTTAAAAACAATTTTATGTCAATTTTGACACTATTTGGTAATTGATTTTTGTGAAAATCATAACCGAATGATTAGTTCAAAAACATTTAATTAAATCAATACTAACATGTCATATTAACATATAAAATTATTTTAATTCATAAAAAGTCTCAAATTACATTTATTTGGGTATTTATAAAATCAATCATTTCAATATTTCATTAATAAGATAATTACTGCATCATCATTGTGTCATAAATAAATTAAATTATTTAATGTATAAAAATTATAAATAAAATAACATTATGTAGGAAATATTTTTATCTTTCTAATGAATATTTATAGTCTAATTTATCTTATGTATAACCCTATATTAAAAATTCTTTAGTTATTAAACTTTGATTTTAACTATTTTAACCCTTCTTTAAATAAATTGATAATAAATGTCCTAATCTAATCCAAGTGGGCCTAAATGGTCATATTTTATTCCTAAGGTTGTTTTTGGTCAAATTACACTTATCTAATAGAATTATAACATGTGTTAGGGTAATAATAATATCATTTTTACCCTTAACTACCCTATTTACTTTTAACCGTGGTAAAAAAAAGTAAAAAGTTACTATTCACCAAAAAATATTTTCATCTCATTGAACCACATTTTAGTCCTTGATATTAACCGTGTCTCTCGGATTTTTGAAATTCCACTCACAGAAGCGGTAAAATTAGGTTTTATGAAAAAATGCAGTTTTTTAACTACCACTTAGTGGTTTCACTATTCATCAAAAAATGAAAGTTTCCAGAAAAATACAAAAAATTAGGCCTAAGCTATATTTGATATTATGAATTCAAAAATGATGTTTATTTTACCAAATTCAAAACATGTCAGTTACATTAACTAATTTAAAAATTAATTCCCGTCGTCAAGACAAATAGCGTGTTTTTAAGAGATAATAACTATCAAAAGATTGACACTTGTTTATCTCTGGTTTAAATGTGAAATTACATCCAATGACCAACATTGTATTAAATTCTAAAAATATATTCTAAATATACTTTAAAACCACTCAAATTAATAATTTATCACTATTAATTATTTCGATTAAAAAAGTTTTTTTTAATTAAAATTTAGTAATTTTCACTATTCATCAGAATATGAAAGTTATCCGAAAAGTACCAAAATTTCACCCTAAGCTAATTTCGATATTCCGAATCCAAAAATGAAGTCCATTTTAAAAAATAAAATTTACAAAATTTCAAAAAGTGGTTATTACTATTCATAACGGCTAGTTTTAATAATATTTTAATAGCATATCGTTGTTTAGTGAAACTCGGTATTGCGTACGACGCAAGCTATCGAGGAAGGCCGCGATTGTGTGTAAAGAAACCCAAGATAGTGTTGGGTGTAGTGAAAGATTCCTTTGATGATTTATATAACATAAAAACAAAATATTTCTCATAAAAGTCTCGGGTGTTACACATAGATTCTTCCAAAATAAAATTTCACCATTACTCCTCAATTGAAATCCCAAAGTATTCTATTTTCCTTAGGCATATAGTGTTCCCAAAAGAGAACATATTCTAAAATAAAATTTATCACTTAATCACCAAATCATTTTTCTATACTAAGGATATATATTTGATAAAACATAAGTTCCCAAAATCAACTTATTCTTGATCCATAAAATCATTTAACTGAAAATAAATAGTCATACTAACCAGGGAGTTCATGTAGGCTAGTGGTTGGCGATACACCCTTATTGCCCTTCAGTTGTGGTTTAAATTCTCATAGCCTTGTCAGATTCAACGGGTTGTCACCCATCCTATGGGTTGTCCTTTTTCTAAAACCATATAATTCTTATAACATTCTAAAAATAATATAGTTTCCTCAAAAATTACCATAACCTATTTAATCCTCAAAGGTTATCTAATACCTTTCATTTTTCATCCCAAAATGTAATAACCATTTATCACCTAAAAATAAAAAGATCATATAAACCCCTAAGGTTATCCATTATTTCCACACATGAAAACATAATTCTTTCTTGAATAACATTTTCACATATCAAACTTCAGGGTTACACATACTATAAAAAGTCTTCCAAAGTAATCCCATCATCAAAAGATCCTTAATACTTTTAATCATTTCATCATCCTAAAATCTACCATAACTATTGAATCCCTTATATATAGACTTCTTAATCATTAAACATTCTTCATGATCCATTAACCATTCTTTTCCAACTTATTCCATAATACTTCTTTCCTATAAACAAAATCATGAATCATATCCTAAGATTCAATAATGTCAAAACATCAACTAAGAAATAATTCATATCTTTCATTGGTCATTGTCAATTTCCTCATCCTCAATTGGAATGGCATTAGGTATTGGTAAACATATATTTGTATGGTCCTGCTGATCCCATTCCTAAACCTTATTCATATGAAATCTCTTTGTATAATGACCATGCACACCACATTTAAAAAATTCAATTAATCCCTTTGAAAGAAATTATTTCCCTTTCCTAGATTCAACTGGATGCTTCCTTTTTTCAATGGTAGGTTCTTACTTTATGACCTTCATTAACAAATCTATAGCATCTTTCTGTCCCTTTGAATCATTTTCCTAGGTGTTTCTTTCCACATCCTTAAAACATAGATTTTTGAATATACATACCTTTATGATTATTACCTAAACTTTTTTAGGGATTTGTTTCTTGCATGTATGATTACTTATAAAAATAACCAAGGTTCAGGTGGTCAATCATGACTCCAGTTAGTTGGTTGAGAATAACCACAAGATTTCTCATTGCAACTACCATTTATTTTGGTTTCTTATTCAGAAAACCACTACAGTTTTATTCACATCCATTTTTACATTGGTGCCTGCTAGATCCAGCAATTTACTAAAACCAAAATGGTCAATGTGAGTATATTTGTAAAATCATCATATAATATCTTATGAGGAGGGTAAACACTAAGATATACTTATTCATGTTATATTAAACTCATTCAATTTATCTAAAATAAGTATTAATCTTTCTAATATGCTAACCATTATGGTTATGTCACTTATGCTTAAATAACACCCTAACCTCTAAAGTTATCTAAACTGACCTTTGATACAAACTATAAGGCCCCAGACTTAAAAATTACATAATCTTTAATTAAGTTAATAATTCACATTGAGGGTCTTTTAGGTTTAGAGATTTAGAGAATTAGGTCATAACGTATACATAACAACTTGAATATTACAAGTAGACACTTCTAATCACTATCCATTTTTTTCATAAAACAAAAACTCTTAAAAAAAGAATCATGTCTAGTTCCATGTTTTAAACAAAATGACTTTTCCTTGATCCCATCCTTGACCCTATTCATCTTTAAGTCCTGTGAAAAACATTTCAAAACTTGGGATGAGCATAAAAAGATCAGTAAGGGATACATAAAGAAGTAAAATTGTTAGTTAATCAAAACAACATGTAAACCATGAATACTTTATCATAAAGTAATACTTTTCACCTTAAAGAAGTAGCAAAAACACTTCACTAAATATAAGCTCATTTCTTACACTTTTTGTAACCAAAATATTGCTATAAAGCCCATAGAAAACAATTAATATCATATAAAGGTAATTTGGGACATAAACATACTTAAATGGAATAAGCATACGGTCAACTTCCACACATATCACTAAATGGAATAGTCGTACGGCCGACTTCCATACCCAATGCATTAGAGGTTATAACTTAACCATCCATCCTTGGTTTATCACAAAACCACCCGTTATTTGGTTTATCACATAACCACCCGTCATTGGTTTATCACGTAACCACCCATCAAATATCTAAGCACTATTAAATAATCATAAAACATAAAATATTACAAATATCAATATTTCACTAATAACATTTCATTTGAAATCACAAGAAATAATTTCAAGATATTAAAATAATCAATACATTTCAAAAAACCATTTTCAATACAAAAACACCCAAAAAGATAATAAGGTATTTCTTTTCCTTTTAAAAACATTAAGGCTTATAGAGGAATCCAAATAACAATTACAGCGGCGGAGAGGTTATTGTCACCGCAAATGTTAAAAACCTTCCTTTTGTCATTTAGTAAAACACTTCTTAGAAAAAATATTCCCTTTTAATGAAAGTAAAAGTCAAAGGGTTTTATTATACACTGTATAAAAGAAGAAGGTATATATTATCGAAATATGCCTCAATGAAAAGAGATTGAGATGAAGTCTCTTACCTCGTGTACGACATGACTCGTTCGTTATTTAATTTCTTGAATAATAAAATCTAGTTAATTTATACTTGTTTTAGAACCTTTTTCAAGTTTATTATTCCTTTAATATCACTTATTACCATGTTATAAAATTATATAATTATTTAAGTTAATATTGGTCATTTTGTCGATATTGGGTACTTGAGTCGAAAATGATCTTGTTATAATTAGAATTTGTCCATGTGGTAAAAATTCCATTATCTATAGAATATTATTTATATATATATCATATATATCCATTATATATGTATTTATAATATTCCATAACATTTTGAGATAATAAATTAAATGCACCGTTCATGGAGACGGTAAGTCGTACGTACGTATGAACGCTACTTTCATTTCTATTTCATATTTAATGGAATGAAAAATTAATGATACATAGGTATATTGTAATTATAGTATAATAAAATATTTTATATATGTTACATAAGTTCATTAATGTCATCCTTTATACGTTCTATGTATGGCATGAATGAGCCATATCACTTTGAAGGGGCAGTAGTCCGCGCTTCCTCAAATGAAATTATCGTGTTTACCCATCATGAAAAAAAATAAAGGTATGTTGTAAATAAAAATTACAGAATAATAAAGAAAATTTAAACATAATATATATCAAATAAATATAGTTCCATTATAATGGCCACCATGAGAGGCGGTAGGATATAATTAAACAATCATCATTTCGTGAGGCAGTAGTTTGTCGTCAACAGAAACAGTATGTTTTAAATCCATAGATAGAGGTGTTTGTAAGTGTAGTTTGAATAATTATCATACCAAAATCCTTTATACTAAATATACGTATGTTGTTATAAAATAATGGAATAAAGATAGTTTAAGGAGTTTTAGAATGAAAATAAATGTAAGAATCTTGAGAGAAGACATTACCTCAAATCGGGTAACTCCTTTTGATTTAAGCTAAAAGGCCTTCTTTAATTGCCTTATTCCTAGAGGAAGGATTCTAGGAGGAAGGGAGGAATTTTGGGAGATTATTGGAGCAGAGTTTGGATGATCCAAGTGTCTTTATAGGTGTGAGTAAGGGCTAGAGATGGTGTCCTTTTATAAGAGGGAGGAGGGTCACTTTATGAATATCTTGAAATATTATTTTATTATTAATTGATTTTCAAATTATAATAACACCAAAGTAATATATTTAGAAAATAGGATGATTATGGGTTTAACTCCTCTCATAAAATGGGTTTTAGACAAGTTTAGGTCATAAATTTAACCTGATCTTTTAGCTTTAACCCTTAGTTAACTAATTTAACTTTTACCATGTCTTCTTGTATATTCATAATATATGGTTAATATAGTTACTATAAAATGAAAATAGAACCTAAAGTGGTTCATTAATGAAAATGTAAATATTATATAGGTAATTTTTTTTAATCTTATATTTTTAGGACTATTATATCATTTAATAAAATTGTATTTTTTTTAAAAACTCATTTATGTCAATTTATATACTATTCATATCATGACTTTTAAAAAAACATAAAAACTTGATTATTTAAAAAAACCTTCATTAATTCAAATATAACAAGTCATAATTATCCCTAAAATTAGTGTATAGCATAAAAAGTTTCAAAATAAATTTATTTTAATATTTATAATCTCATTTATTTAAATATTTCATTAATAAGGTAATCACTACATCATCATTGTGTCATAAATAATTTTACTTATTAGATGTCTAAAAATTATAAATAAAATACCATGACGTGGGAAATATTTTTATATTTATAATGAATATTTATAGTCTAAGATATCACTTATATGACCCCATATAAAAAAATAGTAAAAGATACATGTTTAGGGTATATTTTCCTTAACTTTAAATTAAAAGTAATTAAATGTAATTTTCACACACAAGTGGCCCCATGGGGTCCTAAAATATACCCAAGGATGTCCATGGTCGGAAATATCTTATAAAATAGAGTTATTACATGTGTTAAGGTAATTTAATATTATTATAATATTATTTTTTACCCTTATTTACCGGATTTACCCTTCTACAATGGTAAATAAAATAATTACTGAAGTTACTATTCATAATGTCTAAAAATAAAAGGCACCTATTTAAATAATTTGGAGCTCATGATTACAAATATGGAATCCACTTTTTCAAATTCAAAACACAGAAGTTACATAAATTAAATTAAAATTAATTCCCGTTGTCAAAACCAAAAAGCGTATTTTTAAGAAATAATAACTATCAAAATATTGACATGTGTTTATGTCTAATTAACAAGTGAAATTACTTAAAATGACCAAATTTGGATTAAATAGTAAAAATATAATCCAATTATACTTTAAAACCAATTAAAAACATAATCTAGCCATATAAATAAATCAGATGAAAATACAGTTTTGACTTAAAATGCAGTATTTTTCACTATTCATTAAAAAATGAACTTTATTAGAAAAATACCAAAAACATTTAACAAAAGTAAATATTTATGTCCCTATTCTAAATAATAAGTTTATTTTTTCAAATGAAACATATAAAAGTGAAAAAACTATATTTAAAAAGGGTTCACCATCAAAAGGCGGTAAAACTGTATTTTTAGAAAAATACTTCTTTTATTCGAAAAAAATGAATTTATTCTTATATAATATCTATAAAACATGTAATATGAATTTAAAACATTACATTGAATATATATCACATATTTTTCATTAAATAAAATCCATAAAGAGTGATATGAACACACAATTATTCTCTTTTAAATAGGTTTTCATAAAAACACATACATTATATTCAATTGGTTTTTATTTTCATTTATAATAAATTTGGTAATCAATGGATCATCATTTAAACATGTGTAAACCATATTTTAAAATTCAGTTGATACTATTCATTCCCATCATTCCAATAGTTAGGCATTAACTACCATTTAAAATAATAATATTATTATTGTATTATTTTTCAGTATAACTCAATGTTGTGTGCAATGTAAGATTTTGGAGAAGCCCGTTTTTGTGTGTCAAGTACACTATCAAGAGAAGTGTCCCCTTTATCTTAAAATTAATATATTATTCATAAGTATTAATAGAGATCATAAAGTATTATTCTATAAATACTTGGGTCATTACAGGCATTTCCAAAGGTAATTACAATTTCATTTAAAATATTTGTTAATCATTTGTTTATATATATTTTCTAATTAATACTAGGACTTACAATGGTATATATGCACAAAATAAGAAATATATATGTTTAGAGATGAGTAGTTAGAGTATGTTTTATCATAATGGTTTTCGACTTCAAGTTGAGGTGATTACCTATTATATTTTTTATCTAGTATAGACTATAACCATAGAGATATATTTGGGGTATGAAGAATTAGTACCCTAATTCTTAGATATTTTTTCATAAAATAAATCCATATAGTATTGGAAATATATTGGTTATATTTTTATTCTAATCCAAAATTTTCAATTTCTATCCAAACATTTTTATAGATTTTATCCTCCTATAATTCCAAAAAACATTGAACCTCACCATATATTTTCTACCCCTCTTAATAAATGATACAAATATGATGATCCTCCCCCACCTGTGGTTCCTCTAGCCGATGACAATAGTGTGAAATTTTCTGTTTAGGGAGTTACAACTTTAGTAGCTCATTGTGGTAAACTATTTAAGAACCTCTCTAGGGGGAAACACTATTCAAACCCTTTATTTTGTTTTCTTATAGATGGATATGTTCATTATTATTATGAAAGGAATATTTTAGAGAAATAGAAAAATCATCTAAAAAACAATCCATGACATGATGGGAAATCATTTCAAAATATTCTGAATATTTAAATTCACCCACTTCATTTATGGATACAGCCCGACTTCGATTCAACCTTTCATATACATTTACTAAACTTGAATATCATGAGAGTACTTTAATATTACTATTGTTACTATAATTTATAAATACTTTTAAAGGTTATATTCTCATTCCCCAATTGACCATGAATTTCTTTTCAACTGTTCACTAATTTCCTTCCTTTGGGGGTTCAGATGAGTTTCTAGAAACTACAAAACCTTTTGGTGATGACAAAAAAAAAGAAAGAAAGATTTGATATGTTTCTTAAGGATAAGTATCATCAAGTTTGTAGCTAAGATAATAGTGAGATAGAGATAGTTCAAGGATCCTTATACACACAAACATACCAAACCGAACATTTATAAATGAACTTCCCTTTCTCAAATGAGTAAATTCCTTATTAAGAAATAAAAGTATAGAAAACACATGCACTAATTTGGTTATTTTGGACCGTTATATGTTATATAATATCTTATTTAAAAGTAACATTGATATTATAGTCATTATAAAATGATCAAGTGATTAATATATATATATGTTTGTGTGTGTGTGTGTGTGGTTATGATAAATCAAATTGACATAGAAAAAGGAAGCAGTGGCCTCGTCCAGTAGGATTGTACCCTATGAATCCCATTTATCATAGATTTATAGGGAGATATAATCATTGGGATTTTAATTTGAACGATAGAAAAATGAGATTCAAAAACTAAATCACAAGAAAACCCATTTAAGAGAGAAGTTTAAGATCATCAAGATCACATCTCAAACCATGTTCGTTGAACCACCCAAAAAAATCTCACCATCGAACACCTTACCCTTAGGAAATTCACTAGTGTAATAAAAAGTTGTGTATCTATATATTTTTTATATAAATTAATTATTATATTTATCTTTTTTTATTTATTTATAATGATTATATAATAATTTTAATAAAAATTATATTTTGATACGATGATACACAAATTGTATTTTTTGGATATGTACAGTTTCAATCAAGACACTATTTTTAATGAATTCAATAAATTTTGTAATAAATAATATTTTAATAAAACATTATCATTAAATAATATTTATTAAATATAAATGATAATATAATTTTATGAAGTTAAATATAATTTTTATATGGTTTAAAAAATTGTTATTGTCAAAAAAACTAGTATTTTTTCAATAAATGAGAATTTGTTTATTTAAAAGTATAAATTATCATATTTAGAGAAATATTTTTGATAAAATAAATATTATTTTTGAAATAATCATGTTGAAATTATCTAACGATGTATTTTTTATAATTTTCTGAGACAGCTGAATTTTTTGGTAAAAATTTAATGCGGTATAATTATATAGTATGTATTATAACATCATAAAAGACAAAAATTTATAAAATAAATAATATAAAAAGTATCCAAGACCCAAAAATTATTTCCAATTTAAAATAAGGTATTTTAAAGTTATTTTATTAATTTTATAAACATTTAATGAACCCTAAAAAACCTATATTATATTTTAAGGTTTTAAAATCAATTTTTTTATAAACATGACTCACGTCCACATCACCAAGGGTTTTATTTTAAATATTTAGGTTATTAAACTTTTAAAATAGTCAAATATACTCCTATTTGGTAGAAACCATGGTAAAAAATCAAGGTATGGTTTGTGGGTTGGATTAATTTAGCATATAGTGTCCAAAACCTATGTTTAGAAATTAATAAATAATTCCCCACTCTTTTGAAATAAAATCCCACCCAGCCTCCTATTTATATTCACTTAAAACTCTTGTATCATGAAGTTACTCTAACCTTACCTATCTAGTTCCCTCCTAATTTATCCCCAATCTCTTAATAATATCCTCCCAAGCTTTTAGAAGCACCCTCTTTGTAACAGCCCAAGATTTTATAAAAAATATTATTTTTAATTTTATTAATGTCTTGTGTTGTACGCTACACCAAAAGGATCTTGCACAACACGCATCCTTGACTTGCCTTGCATTACACGCAATCGAGACCTTCCTCGATAGTGTGTGTTGTACGCAATACCGGGTTTTAATAAACAATGTTATATTATTATAATATTGTCATGAACTAGCCGTTATGAATAGTATTAACTAAATTTTGAATTTTATAACATTATTATTCATCTTACACATTTCTAGAACATGGTATAAGAACAAAATAAATTTTTCGGGTGAAATAAGTATTTTTCAAAAAATGCAGTTTTACCGCCTTTTGATGGCGCACCCACTTTAAATATAGTTTTTGACATGTTTATATGTTCAATTTGACAAAATAATATTCTTCTTTTGAATCAGGATGTAAAAATTTACATTAGATAATTTTTTGATATTTTTCCGATAACTTTCATATTTTAATGAATAGTAAAAACACGCTATATTTTAATTAAAAACAACTTTTTTCATCGTAATATCTTATGTGGTTAAATTATAATATTGAATGGTTTTAAAGTATATTTAGAATATATTTTTACCACTTAATATAATGTTGGTCATTGGACACAATTTTACAATTAAACCATACATAAACAAGTGTCAATCTTTTGATAGATATTGTTTCTTAAAAACACGCTATTTGTTTTAACGGCGGGATTTAATTATAAAATTAATTAATGCAACTTCTATGTTATGAATTTGGTAAAATAGACTTCATTTTTGAATTCGGAATATGAAATATAGCTTAGGATGAAATTTTGGCATTTTTCTGAAAACCTTCATTTTTTGATGAATAGTGAAACTACTAAGTGGTAGTTAAAAAAACTGAATTTTTCATAAAACTTAATTTTACCGCTTTTGTGAATGGAATTTCGAAAATCCTAGAGACACGGTTAATATCAAGGACTAAAATGTGGTTCAATGAGATGAAAATAATTTTTGGTGAATAGTAACTTTTTACTTTTTTTACCGCGGTTAATAGTAAATAGGGTAACTAAGGGTAAATATTATATTAATATTACCCTAACACATGTCCTAATCCTATTGGACAAGTGTATTTCGACCAAAAACAAACTTAGGAATAAAATATGACCATTTAGGCCCACTTGGATTAGATTAGGACATTTATTATTAATTTATTTAAAGAAGGGTTAAAATAGTTAAAATCAAAGTTTAATAAGTAAATCATTTTTAATATGGGGTTATACATAAGATAAATTCGATTGTAAATATTCATTAGAAATCTAAAAAGATTTCCTACATGATGGTATTTTATTTGTAATTTTTAGACATCAAATAATTTAATTTATTTATGACACAACGATGATGCAGTAATTATCTTTTTAATGAAATATTGACATAATTGATGTTATAAGCACCAAAATAAATGTAATTTGAGATTTTTTATGAATTCCACTAATTTTCTAGGTTACTATGATATATTAATGTTGATTTAATCAACTTGGTTCGAACATTTAATTCTGTTATGACTTTCACAAAAATCATATATCAAATAGTGTCAAAATTGACACAAAATAGTTTTTAAATCAAATATTATATTACTAATTGTTATTTTATTCCTAAAAATCTAAGGTTCGGCCAAATGACTTAGATAAGGATATATATATTAATAATAAACAATTTGGGGTTCGTTTGGCATGTTATAGTAAGTGTATTAACCATATAGTGAAAGAAAACAAAAAGACAGGGTAAAAGTTAAATTATTTAACTTAGAGTTAAATCTAATTGATAAGGTTTAAAATAATATCCAAACATGTCTAAATTTGATTGGTTGATGAGATTACAACCCTATCTCATATAATCTTCTAATATGAGTCATTTTTGGAGGTTTTTAAGTGGGGTTAGATTTATTATAAATTAATATTTTTAAGAATTCCTAAGGTGCCCCTCTCCTCCCCTATAAAAGGACACCTCCTCCCCCTCCTCCTCACACCAATTTGAGCACTCAAGCTCGTCCAACCCCTGCCAAAATCTCTTCTCCACTTCCCTAGAAACATCCTAGAGGTTCTGGTCTTACTCAAAGACCAATTTTAGTTCCCTAAGAGGAGGTCTCCAAAAGGCGCTTCAAAGAAGAGGTAATTACCGTTACCAATTCTTTCATCTTTATTTCTTCTTCCACTTCTTCTTCTTAGGTTGTTTCATTATGAAGTAATAACATCAGTATCACTAATATACTGATATGTTATTATAAGTATGAAACAACCCTATTTCACCATCTATCCATGCTACGGAAAAAGAAATCAACGCGCGTGCGTACGTACGGAATACCGTCTCCACGCCGTGGTGTAATCTATTTTCCACCACCACCTTACATGGATGGGTATAATGGTGTAAAGAATAACTATACATAGTTATTAAAACATCATATTGATTATGATATATTGTATAATACACTCCAATTCAATTCAATATTTATAGAAATGATATCATCGCTCGTGCGTACGTACGGAATACCGTCTCCACGACGCGATGAGATTCATTCTCCATGTTAACCATTTAAGAATGATTATAATGTATATATAAGAAATAATAATGAAATATATGACATTATAAAGCTACTGAATTTATGTATATATATACATATGTATGTCATCTACTTACTTCCATTTCAAGACAATAAGGAAAGGAAAACAGCGTTCATGCGTACGTACGGACTACCGTCTCCATGAACGGTGTTTTTCATTTTATTTATCTACCTATTATATATATATATATATATACTGAATATATATGATATATAAATCATATTTTATATTCTGGAAGTAAGTAAATCATGATATAAGTAATAATGATGTCAAGAACAACAAGTCAAAACACCTACGATAAATGAAACGATTTTACCCAAAACGCTTCTTTAACATGGAGTTTACAAAAGAACGGGTAATATAATGTCATAAGTGAACCATATATGATATCATAACAATGAATATGATTCTGTAATAAGTCAATAACATGATTTAAATCATTATACAGGAGGTTCGGACACTTACAAAGGAAGTCGGACCTAAGGTAAGGGAAATATCACAATCTCATTTTTATCCGAGATTGTTTATTCGTAAGTATTTACTGGGGTGTATTTTATCATCCACATCCATGTTTCTTCAATATGTAATATTATTTCAATCCACCTACAATTTTTTAAATCCAAATTTACCCTTCGGTGAGTTTTTAGTAAAAGATATGAAAGGAATCTTTTGTCGTTTTTTTTGTACGAGGTACTTTTTGACTTTTCCGACAAAAGTACGAGAAGAATGTTTTTAACTTATAAAGCCTTATTTTCATGAAGCTTCCTCTAAAAGATTTCATTACTATTTTCAATAAAATCTCTTTCTTTTAAAATTGCATGATTTTTTGTGAAAAGAAATTGATTTTGAAGAAAAAAGGATATTTTCCTCAAGAATTCAATTCAAGTGTTTTATCAAAATTATTTTTCATCAAAGATAATAAAGGGTTATGTTTCTATCCATATTTTTACATTGATTTGACTATGTTGTGATGGAATTATGTTTATTAATTCCTTTATCTTATGGTTTTATGATGTCATGTTGTTTAAGAATCCCATTTTTATTACATGGGTTATGCAATGATGTATGATTTATGATTTATGATTTTGTGGCACACATAAGAAAGGATTCATTAAGAGATGGGTGGGACCTATATCTCCCTCCAATGCATTGGGTAAAGATTTTATATCTCATGAGATAGACATGGCTGGAATGGTAGGTTATACCGGTTCAGTGAAACAGGACTGAAACGAGGATTACTCGATTCAGAAAGGGACTTTGTCCACTAAGATAGTCTTGGCAATGAGTCTTGACTAACAAGAAATGATTCTCTATGATTATGTGTGTATGCCACAATGAGTAATGTTTTAAGTTATGATTTCATTTCACTACTATGATTTATCCCATGTTATGAAATTATTCTCTCTTTTGCAGGTTAAGATTTCCAAAAATATTATGTTCTTATGAAAATTATGTGATTGATATTTCCTTTGTTTACCCTTACTGAGCATTTGAGCTCACCCTTTTATGTTTTCTTTTCCCCAGGATATAAAGAAAGGTTTTTAGGTTAAAAAAAAGGGAAGATATTTATGGGAGATGTTGAAGATCTTTCACCAGGATTAGAAGATTATATTCCGAGTTTCCAAAGACACTAAACTATTAGGATCCTTGTGTGTGTGTTTTTGTTATGTGCTAAGTATTCCGCAAAAGTAATGTAAAGTCCATGTACGATAAGCTTCGGGTCTCTACACTCTTAAGTTAAGAGATCATTTCCTTCTCCTCTTTATTCAAGCATTATCTTTATATTATGCCTTTTTATTTCCAATTGATCATGTTGGAATATATTTTTACATGTCCCTATTACTGTACTTATGATTTCTATGTAATTTTATTCCCATTTCACTCTCATTAACCCCTTCTATGAATCTTTACGTACCCATGATTGATGTTGAAATTATCCTACGATTTTCCATGCCAAACATTTGTGTTGTGAATACTCATCCCCATTTACACTCAAGGGTATTCACCTAGATGTGCCTATAATTCATTGATTGGTTACTTCCAATTATGTAACTCACACTCCTTAATTTTTTTTATTAAAAGTTTTGAAAGGAATCCTTATGTTGTATGATCTATGTGGCACACTTATGCATGTACATGATATGAAAGTGTTGGGTGGGGATGAGTATTCACTATAAAAATGTGAGAAACTTGGGCATTATCCATGAAAATTCTCTATTCCAAGAGCTAACAATGATTATTATAATCAAAAATATCCAATCACAAGGGAAAAATATGGTCATATACTGGGATGGATTGTGGTGATTGAAATATACATAAACTCCACTCTGGAGTTATGTATGTATTCTTGTATTTCAATTCATACCACACTAGAATATCTTGTAAGTTAACTAAAAACATCGATTCACCACTCAAAATGATTTTATATCATTGGGAAAAACTTCTATGATTATTGTATTGCAATTTGAAGTTTGTGGGATTGTTCTTCTTGAAAATCTTATCATTCTCCCTTTAGTGGAATTCAATGTTATCCTAGTTAGGGATTTGTTTTCCTTGTATAGAGCCAACATAAATTTATGGGAGAAGGAATTCACCCTCCATACCAAAAATCACCTTATGATTATATTCAAGTGTAAGGGGGATAGATCTCCTTTGTAATTATCATCTCAAGCATGGATGTTGTTGCCTTATGAGAAAGTGTGTCGATCTAAAATGATTGATATTGAGGAAAAGATCATCCTTGATGAAATGCCCATTCTGAGTGAATATGTTCCTAAAATAACAGATTGGTCTTAATCCTAAACTATAGGTTTAGTTATCAATTTAACTTATTCCTAGAACAAGTAATATTCATGGGGCATGTTATCACCAGTAAAGGGATATCCATGGATCCTTAAAAAGACAAAGGCAATTGAAGGATGGTCCATTACAACCTTTGTGATGAAAATTCATAGTTTCCTTGGATTCTCTAAGTATTATCATTGATTTGTGAGAAAATTCTTATGATTTTCAAGCCCTCTAACCAAGATAACTCAGAAGGGGTTGAAGTTTGTCTAGAATTATAAATGTGAAGACAACTTTAAATACTTAAAGAAGAGGCTAATCATTTTACTTGTGCTCACATTACCCACCAGTGGGGAAGGATTTTTGATCTATGGTGATGCATCCAAAAGAGTATTAGGTTGTGTACTCATGAAATATAAAAAATTAATATCATATGACTCCATTAAATTAAATATTCATGATTAGAACTACCCAACACATGATTTATAATTGGATGTAGTGATCTTCGCATTGAAGATTTGGCGACATTATATCTACGGGAAAAATTTTGACCTATATACAAAACATAAAAACCTCAAGTATATATTCATATAAAAATATATCAATATTCACTAATGAAGGTGGTTATAGATAATCAAGGATTATTATTTTTCAATCCATTACCAAACTGTGAAGGATAACAAAGTTAAAGATTCTCTCAGTAGAAAAGATCCTGAAACCCTATCTATGATGAGGATTACAAGGTATCCAATCTTCTTGGAAATGAAAATAATGGACATGGGAATAATAAAAGGATCTTAATTATACCTTTCTAAAATAATTTCTCAACCATACATTCTTGAGAGGATCAAGGAGGCCTAGAAAGACAATGAGGTCCTATAGAAAAAGGAAATGAATATTTTGGAGTTCAAATTTTCTAATAATGGAGTTATAAGGTTTGGAACCTAGATATCTATCCCATAAAAACCAGAAATGAAGAGGGAATTTTTGGATAATGCACATAGAACATCCTTCTCTACTCATCTAGTAAGAACTGAGATGTATAGAGATCTGAAGAAAAACTTCTGATGGGACATGAAGAGGGAGATTGTAGAATTTGTATCTCGATGCTTAGTATTCCAACAAGTTAATTTAGAATAGAATAATTCCAAGGGTATTATGCTACAATTACCCATATCATTATGGGAATGAGAAAATATAACCATGGATTTCATCATATGACTCCCCAGGACACCTAAGGACAATAATGTCATACGGGTGGAAGTTGATCGCCTTACAAAGTCAACACATTTTATTTATATCAAGGAAGATTAGTCTATTGACCAATTATCCAAGATATACATAAGGGAACCAGTAAAACTTTATGTATTTACACTCTCTATTTTATATGATCGAGATCTGAGTTTTACATTGAGGTTTTGGATAATCCTTCAACAAGTATTGGATATAGAATTGGGCTTCAATACTGCCTACCACTCTAAGATGGATGGTCAATTAGAAGCAACCATTCAGACTATATAGGATATGTTGTTATCTTTTTCAATGGATTTATAAGGATTTTGGGATCAACACCTTCCCCTAGAGGAGTTATCATATAAAATTAGTTTCTATTCTAGTATTCAAATGGAACCTTATGAGTATCTGTATAGAAAGAGTTGTTGGACTCCAACAAGTTGGGATAAAGTTGGAGTGTGGAAGCTTATGGGACTTAACCTTATCCAAGATATGATAGAGAAAGTTTAAACCATTAAATTTCATATAAAAACTACTCAAATTCGGAAAAAAAATGCTATGTAGACAATTGTCGATGTGACCTGGAGTTTGAGGTCAGAGAAAAATTGTTCCTTTGTATATATACTTGGAGGAAATTCATGAGATTTATGATTAGGGGAAATCTTATTCCAAGATACATCATCCCCTTTGAGATCATTGATCGCATCAGATAATTATCCTATCGACTATCACTCCCACCTAACCTATCTCAAGTACATGATGTGTTTCATGTATCCCTCTTGAGGAAGTACATACCAAACCCTTCACATGTACTAAATATAGAGGTGGTACCATTGGAGAATTATCTTTAGTATGAGAATACACTGGTGACTTTCTAAGATTATAGAGGCAAGGTTCTATGAAAAAAGACAACTCATCTGCTCAAAGTGTTACGGTGGAACCACAAGTTTGAGGAAGCCACATGGGAATAAGAAGATGCGATAAAATAGAATGAACCTCATCTGTTTTAGTGTATGAATGAAATTTTGAGGGTGAAATTTATAAATGGGGGAATAATGTAATGACTTGAACATTTATAAATTAAATTCCCATATTAAAGGAGTAAATTCCTTAATAAGAAATGAAACTATAGAAAACACATGCACCACTTCGGTTATTTTGGACCATTATAATTTATATACTTTTATATTTAAAAGACTATTAAGAATCATGATCATTGATATTATAGAAATTATAAAATTATCATGTGATTAATATATATTTATATATATGGTTATGATAAATTCGATTGACACAGACAAAGGAAGCGATGGCCTCAACCCGTAGGATCGTACCCTATGAAACCCATTTATCAAAGCTTTAGAGGGAGATAGCATCACTAGGATTTTCCCTTGACCAAGACCAATCCAAGATTCAACAACTAAGGCACAATAAAAACTATTTATAGGATAATTTCAATCTCATCAAGATCACAAATCAAGTCATCTTCATTGAACCATCCTAAGAGAATCTCATCATTGCACACCTTACCCTTAAGGAATTCACTGGTGTAATAAAATTTTATGTATATAGACCCTAAAAGTATGATTTTTTATATTTTTTTTATAAATTAATTATTATATTTATCTTTTATTATTAATTTATAATGAATAAATAATAAGTTTGATAAAAATTATATTTTGATACAATAAAACAAAATTTGTATTTTTGGGATATGTATG
The DNA here is from genome assembly GCA_963277665.1 of Viscum album. NCBI lineage: Eukaryota > Viridiplantae > Streptophyta > Magnoliopsida > Santalales > Viscaceae > Viscum > Viscum album. Next base: position 1,822,616,368 of record OY728137.1, on the reverse strand, counting down.
GATTCAATCAAGATACTCTTTTTGATGAATTCAAGAACTATTAAAATAATTATATTTTAATAAAATATTATTATTAAATAATATTTATTAAATAATATTTATTAAATATAAATTATAATATAATTTTATAAGGTCAAATATAATTTTTATAAGGGTTGGAAAACTATTATTGTAAAAAACCAGTATTTTTCAATAAATGGGTATTTTTTATTTAAAAGTGTAAATTCTCATATTTAGAGAAATATTTTGATAAAATAAATATTTTTTTTGAAATCATCACATCTAAATTATCCAATGGTGAATTTTTCATAAATTTCTAAGACAGGAAAAAATTTTGGGTAAAAATTAAATACGGTATGTATTATAACATAATAAAATCCCAAAAGTGATGTAATAAATACTATAAAGAGTATCCAAGACCAAAATATCTTTCTCCCTTAAAAATAATTCATTTTTTAAGTTATTTTATTAATTTTATAAACCCTTAATAAATCCTCCAAAACCTATATTATATTTCAAGGTTTTAAAAATCAATTATTTATAAACATGAATCACTTTCAAATCAACAAGGGTATTATTTTAAGGAGTATGGTTATTAGCCTTATAAAATAATGAAATACACACCTATTTTGAAGAAAATATGGTCAAAAAACATGAAATTATTTGTGGTTTGGATTAATTTATCAGATAGATTTCAAAACCTAATTTTAGAAATTAATATAGAATTCCCCTCTCTTTCGCTATAAAAATCCTACCAACCTCCCATTACTCTTTAATAAAAACCATTAGAGCACGAATTTACTCTTACCTTACCTCTCTAGATCCCTCCAAAGGTGTCATAAATCTCTTAATAATCTCCTACCATGATTTTAGAAGCGTACTCTCAAGGTAAGGGATCATCTCCCTCTCTTCTTTATTCAAGCATCTTCTTTGTATCATGCCTTTTGATTTCCAATTTATCATGTTAGAATATGTTTTTACATATAATTCTTACTGAAGTTATTATTTACATGTGATTATATACCCCTTTCACTCTCATTAAACCCTTCTATGAATCTTTATGTACCCCTGTTATGCTATCAAAATTATCCTATGATTTTTCAGGCCAAACATTTGTGTAGTGAATACTCATCCCAATTTACACTCAAGGGTATTCGCCTAGATGTACCTATACTTAATTTATTTATTAATTCCAAGTATGTAACCCATATTCCTTAATCTTGAGACTAAAATTGATGAAATATTTCCTTATGTTGTATGATCTATGTGGCACACTTATACATGTACATGATATGAAAGTGGTGGGTGGACCCAGAATTATATAGCCCTCCAATGCATTGGGTAATGTTTTTATCTCATGATATACCATGTATACTTTCACTATAGGTTATCCTAAGCCCATTATGTTATGATTTATTGGCGGTTATCCTTGACTTATCTTTATCATGTCATGTTTTATGTTGTTATCACATTCCTATGTTGCCTTGATGTTATCATGTTATATCATGCCCCATTGTTCATGATTTTGATTTTCAACCCTTTTATTTTATCTTCATATTCCTCTTAACTCATGTGTATTACTTTCATCGTGTTGTGATTTGATTATCCCCTTAATGGTATTTATATCTCACCCATTTCTTATGTACGTCCCCATGTTATCTCGTGCAGTATTAGATGATCAATGAATATTAGGGGAATGTTATGGAGTTTTTGAATAATGATGTTGTACCCATGTTTCAATTTAATGTTCTATGTATCTAATTTCCCAAAAAAACTAGTCCTCACGGTATTATAAAGTTATATTAAGTGCGTTATTGTTTAATAAATCATTAATTAATTTGTATTAAAATATGGGTTGTCACAGCTAAATCAACATCTAATTTTTGAGGTAATACGGTGATACTCTTAGAAAATTCTTCAGAAAAAAAAAGAGTGGGTGGATCCAGAATCAAATAAAACATTTTCTACTTTAGAGTGGATGGTAAGTGTACCTTTCACCACATCGTTATCATACTCCACATCGCTGATAGAAATTTCATGTGACTTTCCTTTGTATTTAGCCTTAAGATTTTGTTGATGTCGATCATCATCAACAACCCTTGGATTAGGGCATTTATTGGCATAATGCCCCATCTACTTGCACTTGAAACATTGAAGTGTAGTAGGTTCATTCTGTGTGTCTCTTCCTTTGTTTGCATCATTAGACATCTTCTTCCCATAATTGCGGCATTCAAATTCCCGATGACCTTCCTTTCCACATTTGAAACATTTACTTGTCCCTTTAAGACAACTCCCTCCATGTTTCTTTCCACACTTTGAGCATAAGGGAAAGATCATATTCTTTTCAGTGTGATCTTTAGATTTTCCTTTGAATTCCATTTTCCTCTTCTTATCAAACCCATATGACTGATGGGTTACTCCAATCTCCATCTCAACTTTGAGAGCACATCGAACGATTTCCTCGTAGCTATTGAAGTCCCTTATGGATAAGGCCCTTCGAAGACTTGGTTTTAAGCCACTAAAGAATCGATCAATCTTACTCTCAGGTTGGATAATAATACCAGAAGCGTACCTTGAAAGTCTTGTAAAATTTGCTTCATAGGTACCAACAGATTCATCATCCTTTTGCTTCAGTTCAAGAAACTCTTTCTCCATCTTTGTTCGGAGAATACGAGGGAAGTACTTATTGAAAAATAAGTTCTTGAACTCGTCCCATTCCATGGACTCAATTTCATCCCTTTGCCTCGTATTATTAATAAGATTCCACCATTGATTAGTATCACCTTCCAAACGATACACTGCTAAGATGACTTTATCATGCTCAGAACATTGAAGAACTGAAAATATCTTTTCAGTAGTACTAATCCATTGTTCAGAAACTAATGGATCAGTAGACCCGCTGAATGAAGTAGGACGCTGTCTCATGAAGGATTCAACAGAATTTTGCTCCTTACTTTGCTCGTTTGGAAGTCCTGCATGATTCATAGCTTGATAAAGTTTTGTGATCATGGATACAAGATTTTTCATTCCATCTCCCATAACGTTTGGTTGCTCATGGGGACAATCATTGCATTGCCCGTCGCATTCCGCATTAACACGGTTCCTTCGGGTTCCATCCATTGACTAAAACCAAGAAGAATAGTGTGAGCAACACTAATTATAATAGGAAAATCACATAATCAAGAATAAAATTTCACACTTAAGGTCTTATCCAAGGTTATTCATGGCCATTTCTAAAACACTAATATTGTGTTGTATGCTTAGACTTATCCTTCGGGTTCTTACTAAGGCTTTCACATCCTAGTTTCCAAAGGTTGACTATACCTTTCCTCTGATACCAACTATAACGACCCATACTTTACATACATTGTTATTACTTCAGAATTGAAGCACACTTATTACAACATATAACAAATCCAAGAAAGGATCGTATAGGTATAGTGTCTTTAGAAACTGGGAAACATAAACAGCTGGTTCATAAAGCATCTACTTTGCCTCCCATTTATTTCATCATATCTAGAGTCCCTTTTTGGAATATTCTACTTAATAACCTTCTTCCTGACCTGGGGAAATAAAACATACAAAAGGGTGAGCTCAAATTCTCAGTAAGGGTAAACAAAAGAAATATCAATCACATCATATACATAAGCACATAACTTTTGGAAATCTTAACCTGCAAAAGAGATCATAATTTCATAACAAGGGATAAATCATTGTAGTGAAATTTAATCCCAATAATCATAACTTAAAACATGAAAATTTGTGGCATACACACATAATCATAGAGAATAATTTCTTATTTGTTAAGACTCGTTTCCAAGACTATCTTAGTGGACAAAGTCCATTTCTGAACCGAGTTCACTCCTCGTTTCAGTCCTGTTTCACTGAACCGGTATAACCTACCGTTCCATCCATGTCTATCTCATGAGATATAAAATCTTTACCCAATGCATTGGAGGGAGATATTGGTCCCACCCATCTCATAATGAAACCATTCTTATGTGTGCCACAAAAATCATAAATCATATATCATTGCATAACCCATGTAATAAAAATGAGAATCTTAAACATCATGACATCATAAAACAATTCATATAAGATAAAGGAATTCATAAATATAATTCCATCACAACATAATCAAATCAATGTAATAATAGGGGTAGAAATATAACCCTTTATTATCTTAGATGGAAAATAATTTTGATAAAACACTTGAACTCCATTCTTGAGGAAAATATCCTTTCTGCTTCAAAAACACTTTTCCTTTCTTAACATGTCATAAAATTCTAAACTAAAAGAAGTTGATTAAAAATAAACTTGAAAACTTGTAAAAGAAGATTCTTGGAAATAATGTTTTAAAAATCCATTCATGTCGTATAAGTTAAAAAAAATATTCTTCTCCTACCTTTATCGGAAAAGCCAAAAAAGTACCTCGTACGAAAAACGACAAAATATTCCTTTCATATTTTTTACTAAAACCTCACCTAAGGGTAAAATTGGATTTAAAAAATTGTAGTTGGATGGAAATAATATTCAATATTGAGGAAACTTGGATGTGGATGATAAAATACAACCCAGTAAATTCCAAAGTATAAACAATCTCGGATAAAAATGAGACTGTGATATTTCCCTTACCTTTGGTCCGATATGCTTTGTACGTGTCCGAACCTCCTGTATAATGATTTAAATAATGTTATTGAATTATTACAGAATCATACTTATTTTTATGATATCATATATGGTCATATTCTTAGCTTATTATTAGTAATATTTCATTACTACTTGTTATTTGGGTGTTTATTACTTTTTGTTCTTATGCGTGTTTGTCGAATAAATTCTTATTATTATCTTTAGGTTATAGATACCTCATTTCCAGAATGTTATTAGTGTAATATATATCATATTCATTCATTCAATTCATTTATATAATCATTATGAAATGAAGATCATGTAGAACGAGTCGCATCACATTGTGGAGACGGTATTCCGTACGTACGCACGAGTGATGATATCGTTCCTATGATCGTGGAATTGTATTGGAGTGTATGTATACTATTTAAGAATCAGTATCACTTTATAATAGTCATATATAGTCATTATTTACACCAATATACCCATCCAAGTAAGGTGGTGGTGGAAAATAGATTACACCACAGTGTGGAGACGGTATTTCGTACGTACGCACGCGCGGTGATTTCTTTTTCCGTAGGATGGATAGATGGTGAAATAGGGATGTTTCATACTTATAATAACATATCAGTATATGAGTGATACTGATGTTATTACTTCATAATGAAACAACTAAAGAAGAAGAAGTGGAAGAAGAAATAAAGATGAAGGAATCGGTAACGGACATTACCTCTTCTTTGAAGTGCTTCTCTGAGACCTCCTTTTAGGGCACTAAAATAGGTCTTTGAAGAAGACCAGAACCTCTAGGATGTTTATAGGGAAGTGGAGAGAATAAATTTTCAGGGGCTGGACGAGCTTGAAGGCTCCAAGTGGTGTGAGGAAGAGGGGGAGGAGGTGTCCTTTTATAAGGGAGGAGAGGGGCTCCTTTGGAAAAACTAAAAATATTATTTTATTATAAAGTCAAGTTCGGTTTTAAATAGCTCCAAATTGATTTATTTCGAATATAAGGTGGGTATGGGTCGAAATACTCTCATCCAATAGAATTTATACAAGTTTAGGTTCCTATTTTAACCTTATCATTTAGATTTAACAGTAAGTTAAATAATTTTACTTTTACCTTGTCTTCTTGTGTTCTTATACTATAAGGTTAATAAACTTACTATAAGCAGCCAAACGAACCCCAAGTTGTTTATTATTAATATATATAACCTTATATAAGTCATTTGGCCGAAACTTAGATTTTTCGGAATAAAATAACAATTACTAATATAATATTTGTTTTAAAAACTATTTTATGTCAATTTTGACACTATTTAGTAATTAATTTTTTTGAAAATTATAACAGAATGATTAGTTCGAAAAAAGTTAATTAGATCAATACTAAAATGTCATATTAATATAGAAAATTAGTTTAATTCATAAAAAGTCTCAAATTACATTTATTTTGGTGTTTATAACATCAATTATGTCAATATTTCATTAATAAGATAATTACTGTATCATCTTTGTGTCATAAATAAATTAACTTATTTAATGTCTAAAAATTACAAATAAAATACCATTATTTAGGAAATAGTTTTAGATTTCTAATTAATATTTATAGTCGAATTTATCTTATGTATAACCCCATATCAAAAATTATTTAATTATTAAACATTGATTTTAACTATTTTAACCCTTCTTTAAATAAATTAATAATAAATGTCCTAATCTAATCCAAGTGGGCCTAAATGGTCATATTTTATTCCTAAGGTTGTTTTTGGTCAAATTAGACTTGTCCAATAGAATTATGACATGTTTTAGGGTAATAATAATATCATTTTTACCCTTAATTACCCTATTTACTTTTAACCGTGGTAAAAAAAAGTAAAAAGTTATTATTCACCAAAAAATTATTTTCATCTCATTAAACCACATTTTACTTACTGAAATCAACCGTGTCTCTCAGATTTTCTAAATTCCACTCACATAAGCGGTAAAATTAAGTTTTATGAAAAATTCAGTTTTTTAACTACCACTTAGTGGTTTCACTATTCATCAAAAATTGAAAGTTTTCATAAAAATACCAAAATTTCACCTTAAGCTAATTTCGATATTCCGAATCCAAAAATGAAGTCCATTTTGAAAAATAAAATTTATAAAATTTCAAAAAGTGGTTATTACTATTCATAACAGCTAGTTTTAATAATATTTTAATAGCATATCATTGTTTAGTGAAACTCGATATTGCGTACGACGCAAGCTATCGAGGAAGGCCGCGGTTGTGTGTAAAGCAAGCCAAGCTAGTGTTGTGTGTAGTGAAAGACTTATTTTATGATTTATATAACATAAAAACAAAATATTTCACATAAAAGTCTCAGGTGTTACAAAACCACTGCCTCTAAAGAAACCCACTCCTTCACCCTCTCTAATATAGTTAATTTTATAGATTAATGAAGTATAAATAGTACCTCCACCACTTCTATGAAGTATCTAATCCTCCATAAATTATTGATTCTTCAGCTCAAGTTATCAAAAGGGAAATACTTAATCAATGAGATCTTAATTGAAATTCCAATACATATCAAATAAAAAAATAGAATATTAGAATTAGGGGATATAACTAAAACATTAGGAAAATGAATCAAATTATCATACAAACTCAAATATAGTAACAAGACCACACTGAGATTAAAAAATCAAACCAAACATTATCTAAAAACTGATAAGAAAACCACTAACCCCATTGACCACTTAAAGGGAACATAACTTTTTAATAAAGAGAAAACAATCTTTTCCACAATGTATCCCCTATATTTCCATCAGATCCAAAAATTAGACGCAAAAACAACACCCAAGTACTTCAGCTTCATAATGATGAATAATAAGCTCCAATACTATAAGGGGGTTTAGACTTCTCATCAATCCAACAATAACACCAAAAGAAATATTTTAAGTGACTACACCCCTTGTGAGAATCCACCAGAGATAAAGGGAAATAAATATCTTTTACATGTCTAAAAAAGATAAACTCGTATTCACACATAGTATTATAAGACATGGAGGAAATATATGCACCCTTAAATAACCAAACTAGTCCTAGAGAAATTCAAAAAACCATAAAAACCCCATACTAAAAGAAAATCCACCAAAGATGAATAAATTTTACAATAAGAGGCATCACTACATGAAATAATGATCTATTTTGAGGATTCATGACTAATACATGATGCATAAAATAGAAAAAAATACTGAGAATCCACATCACCATAAATGGTGATGGAAGGTAAGGATATAAAGGGAGTAAGCCTCATTCCGACAAGAGAGAAAACAGCCATAAAAAAAGAACATTAGCACTAAAAATGGTGTTCATAAATTCATAATTCCCTCAAATAAAATTATAAAAAAATGGATTTAGTAAGGAAAAATGATGTGGGATAATACCAACACTAATTACCATGAAAACACCTTCAAATCAAGATAATTTTTTAGAGAATAAGAGAAGATAGAAAGAAGTGAATGGGAATATACCCTAACAATTGACCATACTAAACCAAGGAACACTGATTTTGGTTGCTTATAATTAATAGGAAATCCCCTTTTTACCTCCCTTTTTAAAAATGGGCATTGGACCTATTAGGTACTTGGTATCCTTCCATCAGGTACCTGAAAGATGACTTGGTACTTGATGGAAGTCCACCATCCACCCAATGGACAAACTAGTGGGATAGAGTCTTTGGTTATTCAATAGGGTACCTGGTGGAATTGGACTAGGAAATTTTTGGAATTCTAAATCCACCTCTTATCATTTTGATTACCAAACACCAAAGAACCATTTTTAAATATTTTACACTCAACTTTTAACCTCTAAAACATCCTTATAAACATTATAAACATGTTTAGAATTACCATCCTTAGATTTGAATTCAAAAACTAAAATACACCCTACTACTAATTCCATGAAAGTTTAACATACTTTTTATTATAATAATACATGTAGGCATTAGTCATTAAAAACTCCCCAATATAATTTTTCTCACCCTTAATAGGACTCCCATATCCCCCATATATAAATCTATATTGGTCATCAATTCATCTTTATCTCAATTTATCCTAACTCTGAATACCAAACACACTCTCACACATGACTCTAGACATCTGGAATCCTATTCACCAACATCTACAACACACGATCAATGAGACTCACATTGATCAATCCATGATTATCATCCCATCATTGGAATTATTTTACACTATGATTTCCATCAATACTTCTATAACTCATAATTGATCCTATGAGCTTCCCACTGACAACCATCACCAAAACACTATGATGGTGCATGAACGCATCTATAAATCTATAAATATTTAAAATTAATCATGATATATCATTATGGAACCCTCCATTGTAGTAAGTTACTATTAAGATCCAACCCTTCTAATAATTCACACCAATATAATAATTTCCAAGACGAAAATGAATCTAAAGTAGTAAAATCTACAATACCATCAAATACACATAATATTAATCAATATTTACTCACTTTAATCTCTTTGATCTTAAATCATGTGGGTATAACAATTTAATCATGTTATATATTTCAAAACACAAAAATAAAAATACATGAGTCACTAGTAATTGAATCACTGAAATCATGAAAACACATTTATATATCATTTACTAATTATTTTAAAACCCAATAAAATTATTTCACACACACCAAAATAACTTTATAATCTAAGGGGTTTTCTAAAACTAAAATCCTAAAATCACCTTTATAACCAGTATTTTCCTAGAAACAATTTTTTTCCAAAACCTATTTTGAAATATGATTCTGAAACTATGTTATTAATTTTTTTCAATGTCAAAAAATCCAAAACATTTACTAAAAATAAATGATCCATTACAAGTGAAACTAAGTTATTTAACCATTTTATACATTCCCCATTCCACTGTACAATATTTATTCTTCGCAAAATAGGTTTTCTGTAAACGCAAAATCCCCAATACGATTTCCCTATAGTAGTTTCACAATCATATAAAATAAATAAAATTAAACAAGAATCAAATTTGATTCATATTAATCTAATTACACTTTTCAATATATTCAATAAAATATTGAAAATCTTATAAGTTCTTTTAATTAATAATGGATTTTAATAAATAATTGTGTTAAATAACACTACTCATAGGCATGTGAATTATTCACTAAGAATGCCACTATCATGATGTATGAACAATGAGATTTGATCCCAATAGATCCTGATGAAACATTTCAATTATTTCCCATTATAAAATGAGTGAAGAAAAACCCCACTAACTCTATAGTTCCCACTCTTAACACCAGACATCCCTTGGTAACTTTGGTATCGACTGAAGTTATATTATCAAGGTAAGATCATGTATACCTCATATGTTTTTACATCCTATATCCATATCTAATTATATATATCCTAACCAAATAAATTTACTTATTCCACTTTTATTTCTCTAACCCAACCCACCAAAATAGTGATCGATCAAGATGATGTCATCTAACCTTAGTCATGCCTACATATATACCAGAGGTTACCAACTAATGTGAATGGGCATAAATAAGTCGTAGGGAGACTATTACCTCAAAATTAACTTATAAGGTTCATGTATGAATATACCAAACATTTATCATAATTCATCCATATAACAGACATATAAAAACCCTTTAATCATAAAACAAGGAGGAAATATGGCATCCTTTAGTCAAAAATATGAACGCAAAAGTATTTACTTCATATGAATCCAATATAACCAAGAAAAAATATTATATATACATCATAGTAATAAAAATAAATACATAACATAATTTAACCTAAATTAATACATATACAATATAATAACTAAAATAAATAAAATTTCCTTTGGCCCAACTCACATGGACACCTCCTATCAAATCCTTGATCTCCCATACACTTATCATCCCAAGAAATATTTATAACTTCAAGATAATAACTATACCTAAAATTAAACATGAATTTCTACCCATGTATTTAAAAATCCATGTTTTCTATATATATATGTGTGTGTGTGTGTGTGTGGTGAGTCCAATGGCCCATTTGTATTTCCCACCTAAACATGACACACTGAGTAGTGGTTGTCAAGTGGATATGTGTGTAAGTTCATGGTGTGTGCTAGTATGTAATGATTAAAACACAGTGTACACAATAAAAATATCTCATTCATACTAATAAAATTTCATACTCACACACTATCATGGAAAGAAGATACACACCCCATAAACTAGACTAATACTATATAAATTAGTTTATGACCCTCCTGCTAATAATCAAAGACTCGCATACCCTTGTGTCCTAATGATTTATTACACATAGTCACTCTTTTATTATCAAGAATAAACCTAAAATGTTATCCCTATAACCATGAATACATTATAATTATATTCTTACATAATCAATCAACCATCTCATTACCCATAAATAATAAAAACCTAAAATATCATGGAAAATAATGATAGAATAGAGAAATAAAACAACGAAAAATAAAAGAGGGACCAACCATCCGTATCAATTATCAAATGAAAAAATAATAAGGTTAGTAAAATAGGTCCGAAATAAATTAATATCATTTTAATAATAATATCATTGTGAAAAACATGAAAAATAAAAAATTGGACACAACCAAATAAAAAAATCCAACACTCATGCTCCACCTTATCGCATCTCACTAGTCCTCATCATATCTATTAACTATACTATAAATAGATTATATATGGATCTATCCCATTTATCATAAGTCCTCATATGGTCTAGATACCACTACATGATCATACAATGCTATGTCTATATGTTCATCCATCATAACCATATTAACTTAATAGTCTTCAATAATTATGTATATCATTTCCATGATCTTACCATAGGTGGATCCCTAGAATGGGAAGTTTATATTAGCGTCATACAAATATTTATATATCTCTTATGAACACTCCTCTATTTTGATTATAGTCTTTTAAATCTTCTCTTCATGCCTGGACACCCATAGGGAAGAGTAAAATTAGAATAAATATAAATCACAACTAGAGAAAATAATCAATGTTCATGACATATAAAAATAATAATAACAACATACTCACTCAATAATGATCCATAATGTCATCATAGAAATTTTTTCTAAGTCATAGATCTACCACTAATTCAAACCCTAACTTGTAAGATACATGCCTAGTCCCTCTATCTCATAGTAAAAAATCAAATTCCAATAATGAGAGAAGCCCACTCCACTCTTATGCCTAGATCTAGTCCACACTGGGTATCATCATAAAAGAAATGGACTACTACCCATGATTTTGACCTTATCTATCAATAAAATATTAACTAGAACTATCTCCCATATTGAACATTAGGTTCTATCATGAGGGAGCTCCTACAAGAAACTATGTTATCTTACCACTCATCAAGATTTTCAAACACTACTCAGTGGCTAAAGGTGAAATTTTTAGTTATCTCTCAAATTCATCTCACTATCATCCCAAGAAATTATCCCATACTATATGTAATTACTCACTAAGTGTTAATGAAATGCCTCAGTATATCTCAAAGTAGTAAGGGATTAAAAAATTCATTAACCAGAACACTAACAAAGGGTACTTATTAAGGTCCTATATACCTACCATCCTCAAATAGTTCACTATAAATTCTATCATAGTTCAACCAACCCATCACTTAAGGGAAAATTTCTAGGTTTTATTCTATGATATAATGAATCACAAGAAATAAGAGATAACAAAAAAGTAAAAAATAAAAAATTATCATATGAGTATGAAAGCATTATAAAACTAGGGGTTTAACAAATGAGTTCAAATGAATCAAATAATTTATCAAAATATTACTCGTTTATTTAACTTAAAATCAAATCTACAAAGTCTATTTTTAAATCACTTTAAAAATACATCTCCTTTCGGAATTACACACACTAGGCCCTAAGTCAAAATACTATTGAAAAACCTCATGAAAAGATAAATAAATTATTTAAAACCCCATTTAAAACACTTATTTTTAAAACATCCCATTCCCTTTAAAGGTATATACCTATAAAATATAATTTCAACCAATCCCCTTTGAAAGAAAATTTAAAGTAAAAAACTATTTTCCTTTGAGAATATACTTTAAAACAAAACATTTTTCAAATAAATTTTTAAAAATAGAAACAAAAATCTATTCAAAAACCAACTCACACCACCTAACAATCCATAATATGGGACATTGGCACTCATTAAAACTAGGTTCTAATGAGGAGTGATAAAAATAAATATATTACTTTTCATTATTAGGCTGATGTGATCCCATCCTATTTATGGTTGGATGAAATATAATGTTAGATAATCCAGATCATGATAATAATAACAACACAAATTCATAATATAAACCATGTTATCAATATACTAAATGTGTAAAGTACAACTACCACATTCACTCATCCATATTTTTATTATAATATCATACCAATGGTTATCATTTCAATGAGAACATGTCTCATTGATAAATTCCATTGAATCAATCACTAATCAATTTTTAATGAAATTTAATATTCGACCTAAAACTAATAAAAATCATCAATTGTAATAACAAAAGTGAAACCAAGAATAATTGGGTGTGGCCAACTCTTGAAAGATCATTGTACATAAGCTATAAAAATCCCCTATTATAAAACTTGAATAAATAGTCAGTTACTATTAATATTATCAATATTTCAAATTAATTGTTTTGAGATATATACCTCAAATAAAATTTAATACATGAAAATACTATAAAATCATATAGACTATGAAGACTATATAAAAAAGACCCATAATCTTGAAATTATTTTACCACTCCCTATAGGAATAAACCATAAATCATTAATTCTATCTCACTAAGAATAGAGAAAATGAAAGGGAAGAAGACACAAAAAAGGAAGGGGGAGAAGACTAATCAGAATTATGGATACAACACCATTGTATTGGACTAATCCCATGGGTAATAATAACATAGAAGAATAGAATATGGGTGATATCCCCTTTCTAATAATCTATCTCAAACCAAAGACCCTCAAGTGGGGTTCTTTATAATAAAGTTGAAAATCCACTTTTTACCCCCCCCCCACCACTCATTTTTAAAAATTGGTTAAGGGATTTTGTTATACCTGGAAGTATCTCATAAAATATCTAGAATCCCTTCGAGTACTCAGTAAAAATTCATCAACCACTGTATAGAAAAAATAGTGGTATAAGCCCTTTGAATTTTCGACCAGGTACCTGGTGGTACAAAACTAGGTCACTATGGCATGCTATAACCACCACTCATTTCATTTTGATTACTAAATACCTAATAACTCACTTTGATAATTTTTCATAAATATTTTCACATCACAAACATCTATGGAATCATTATAAATTTTTTTAAACTCTCTACCTTTGATATAAATTAGAAAATTTTAATCCACTAAGCCAAAAGATTCGTTAGATTATAGATAACCCGTCACATCCATGACTTATTTTAAAGGTAAATTTAATTTAATTTCTATTATTTCTTTGTTTTTGTGGTCTCCCATGCATTTTTGGAAGAAATGGTGAGTTTTCATGATTTGGGCCAAATCATTTGCCCATTTCCAGATTTAAAAACCAATTTTGTTTCTTTTATATATCTTTAATTTTTCAAGATTTTTCACCCATTACACTTCAAAAATGGCCTCCCCTAACCTATTAACACCAAAATTTCAATTTTTACCCTTTATAAATCCATAATAATTGTGGATTTAGGCTTTTATTTAAGGAATTGGGCCAGCCTGGAATTCCAATTCTGGTTTAAAAAAATAATTGCTTACTTAATATCTTATTCAATTTTTATGATTTTTCGGTGATTACAATTCTGACCCGATCCCACTAAACCTAGGAGCATCCCAATTCTATTTCAATCCTCTTTTGATCTCATATGCATCATGAATTAGGGCAGAACTTCTTAGGCTTTCTCAAATCATCCAGATTTGATGAGGTAACTTGTTTCATTCATAACTCCTACAATTATTACTCTTTTCCGCCATTTAAGTTCTTAAATGACCTTCTCAGACCCATTAGAACCTCAAATTCATTTTTGGATATTTGGAAATTTAGATAGTGGTGTATTTGGGGTGATTTTTTCAAGATCCCTCAAGTAAGTGGTCTCCATTATTCTTCCTCTTATTTTCTTAGGGTTTTTTTATTTTTCATAGGGATTATTCCAATTATTCATGAATTTTAGAATTTTTAGAAAGTGGGTATTCTAACCTGGGGTTTGATCTGGGGTTTCTTGGTCTATTCTTGTGGTTTTAGGCTTGATCTAAGTCCCTTGTTGTGCGTTGGTGGTGCGGTTTAACTTTTGCATAAAGATTCTAGGGTTTTGACACTTGTGGTAGGTGATTACATGGGTAATAAATGATATATGAGTTAGGTTTTATAAATTTATAATTTTATCACACTAATACTTCATTATAATTTTTGAAAAATATGGTTTTGGTGAATTTTGTTAATAAAAATCATTTTGGGTACCAATTTGGTAGTAAATTGGGTGTTTTACATGTCTATTTTATGTTATGCCAAATGGGGTTGTTTTATAACTCATGTAATGGGTTTATAGAAATGTTTTGGAAGCTGAAAATTCTTTTTTGGTAAATATGGGTATGCACATGGTGTAAGTGGTGAAAAAACATTGATAAGTTTTGTGATGTTTTTTTATTGAAATCCTAAAGACTTTATTGAGTGGTGTAAGTGGTGAAAAACATGTGTAGCTACTGTTTTGAGTTTATTATGACCATAACTGTTGTTTTTATGTGATAATGGATTTTGGTGTCCTGAGATAATGGTTTGATCACAATGGGGGAAACCCGTGTACCTAGGAGGGAGGATATGTACTAGTACGCTAGTGATCTGGATGGGTTTTATCACTATTTCACTGAAAAAAATGTATAAAAAACACTAAAAGAACTATACTGATGATGATTTGGGACCACTAGGTTATGGGTATATTCCCTACTAGAGTCTTGTGAATGAGAATAGATTTTCAATGGTTACTTTACATCGAGGTACGAGGTACATGGGGCCCAAGACTACCTAGGGCCTAGGGGTGTTCCTGAGATTGGTTCTCATTGAATCTTTTGTGTTTATATTTTTAATATTGTGGTTTTGACTAGAAAGTATAGTATATTATATATTTTATTTAAATTTTCTCTTTCATGAAAAATTTCCTTTGAAAAATATTTACATTTAAAATTTTCATCCTTTATAAATTATTTCCCATACCCCTTGTTTATCAAAAATGGCATGATTTTTATCTTGTATTGTTTACTATGTTGAATATCTTTGTGGTATCCTATTGGGATTAGGCTCACACCCTAATTAAACCCCTTTGGTGTAAGTATAATTGGTTATGTTTAACATAGTTAAAGGAATGTTTTTTGGTGATGGTGGTTCGTGGTGTTAGTTCCCATCCATGGTGCAGCGTTGTGGAGACGACTTTTCAGTGATGACCCCTTGTCATGTAGAGTCCTTGGGTCTATTTTTTTCTGTTTTTATGTGTCTCTGGACCTCTTTTTATATGTTCAAACTTATTTATTCAATTCTGGATTTTTTTTAAACCTTGTTTGGTATGAATTTTTAGATTCAATTTATCGATTGGTTTTGATGTTTATGTTTCCATATTCAGGTAAATCATTCCCAAACCAAAATATATAACACTCGGAAACTTCTTCCAACCTTTGGGGATAAGTAATTACCTTCGGTAATTTTCACGGTCGAGGTTTGGCGCTGGTTTTAATGGCAGCCAGATTTGGTTCGTGACAAAATGGTATCAAAGGAGGATAATGTTTTTGGGTTATATTATTATTTTGGGATGAGTCGGGATAGATGGGATCTAGGACTGTGGGGACTTGGATTTTTGGTCATGATTAGGGTTCTTGGACCACACCTCTCTTGGAAGACCTTTAGTCACCATGGGATACTGGAATTGTTTGTTTGAATTCACTTCTAGGTGATACATGTGGGCTGCCAACTACATGTGGACATCGGGTGGGGGTGGGGTAGTTGTTTATTTTATCATTTTAATATGTTTGGATTATTTATATTTTATTTTATCGATGAAATTTTCAGAATGTTTGTATTGATTTTTTTTATTGTTACTGCTTTCTTTTGTAGCAAAATGCCTCCTCGCAAAGCTACCATGGACCCACTAGAGGAAACCAAAGAGATTTCTCCCTCACCACTTGATCAGAGGCCACTAGAGGTTGTGGTTTGGGCTGTCAAATATCTAGAACATGTTCTAGATTCTGTTCCAACTTCTGTTAGAGAATATGAGACTAGTCCTAGGAAGGACAAGGTGTAAGAGTTTCTGAAAAATAGGCCTCCTACTTTCTGATGTAGGATTGAACCCCAGGAAGTAGAGGAATGACTCGAAATGATAGAGTGCATTTTCAAGTTCCTAGACACACCTGAGGAGATCATGATGAAGTGTGCCTCTTTTCTATTGGAGGTTCCTAGCTGCAGGTGGTGGTAATTGGTACTTCAAACTGGGAAGAATGAGCAGATGTGTTGGGGAGATTTGAAGGTCGTCTTCAATGAACAGTACTGCCCTGAAAGCGTTGGCGTATGCTATATCCTGAGAGTTCATGGATCTTGTTCAGGGGGATCTTTCTATGACGTATTACACCAATTCTTTATCTAATCTGGTTTGGTATGATCCTAAAATCCTCGCTAATGAGCAATCAAAGGCCTAGAGGTTTGAGAAAGGCTTACGACTGAAGATATACTCCCAGGTTTTATTATTTACGACGAGGACATATGCTGAGGTGGTTGATAGGGAGCGCATAGTGGAGATCGGATGGAAAGGGAGGGATGCTTTCTCTGGGACAATATCAGTAGTGGGCAGTGGAATCTCTTCAGAGAAGAAAAGGAAGCATGAGTTGCAAGGTAAGAAGAGAGGTGGTAGTTCAGGATACACTTCCAGGCAGTTTTCATATGTGGCTTCTGATGTGAGATCAGTCATGTTCCACAAGTGTGGGAGACCAGGACACATCCTAACATAATTCAAACTTTATCTTAAGTCATCTTATAAATTTGGAGTTATGGTTCACTTCTAGTGCTTTTGAGGGGTGGCATAGCCACTTTAGAGTGGGGCAGGATCAGTGGCTTCATGAGGGGTGTCAGCTCCGTCAGAGCAATCGAGGATGGGGGGGATCTAGATTTGGTGGTTTTGGTGGTAGGGTTGGGTCATATTCTGGGAAGTTCCATTTTAGGGAACATCCAAATACTAGTGTTCATCCTCAGGTAGAGACCAGACATCTCCATGAAGTGGATCAGCACAAGCAAGATTAAATGCGAGACCTTCGACAATTCGAGGTACTGTTTAGATTGTATATTTTATAGCTACTTATATTTTTGATACCAGAACCTTTTTTTCATTCATTTCATCTTGTTTTTTGGACACACTTAATTTTACAATTGATTTTTTGTTTTTGGTGATGGTTTTGGTGACGCTGCTGGGAAAGAAGGAGCAGGATCTTAGGTGCATGTCGTGTGTGCTTTCCGTGTCACAGGTTGAGATGGAGTAGGATATCTTGGTCTTAGATATGGAACTATTTTACATAATACATGGCATGTATTATATAGTAATCTTCTAAGTTTACATTGATTTTTAAAGGATGTGGGTCAATTTCATGGCACCTGATGGGAGTCGTCAAGTTTTTCGTGGGGAATGAGATCCTCGGTCGAGTCATGTGGGGCCTTCACTCCCAGAGTTAGGATATGTTGTTTTTTAGTTTTCATGACTTGAAATAGAATAATATTTTCATGATCTTAAAGGTAAACTACCTCATTTAGTTGATGAGTTTCCGGATATACTTCCAGATGATTTTTTAGGTTTTCCCCTGGAGCAGGATATGGTGTTTTCGATTGATCTGGTGTTGGGAACATTGTCGATATCTCTTCCCTCATATCGCATATCCCCCACTAATCTGAGGGAATTAAAGATATAGCTAGATGACTTATAATACAAATGATTCATTCTCCCGAGCATCTCTCCTTGGTTCTCTCCTGTGTTGTTTGTGAAAAAGGTTGGCGGATCCCTCTTGTTGTGCATTGACTACCGAAAATTGAATAAGGTAAAAATCAAGAACAAATATATTTTTCCCTAAATATATGACTTGTTCGATCATTTTAAAGGGGAAAGGTGGTTTTCTAAAATTGACATGCATTCAGGATATCATCAACTCAGGGTTAAAGAGGATGATATCCCAAAGAGAGCCTTCCAAAGCAGGTATGGCCCCTTTGAGTACTTGTACATTCCCTTTGGATTGACCAATGCTCCAATTGTATTTATGGAAATCATGAATAGGGTGTTCCATCAGTTTATCGATTCTTTTGTTGTGGTATTTTTGGATGAGATCCTAGTTTATTCAGGATACGAGGAGGAACATGAGCATCACTTAAGGATCATTCTAGTAACTTTGTGAGAGCATCGACTTTATGAAAAAATTTCAAAATGAACTTTCTAGATTAGGGAAGTGAAATTTCTAGGTCATGTGATCTCAGAGCAGGGGGTTTTAGTGGACCCCATGAAGATCAATGCAGTTATTTCATGGGAGCATTTCAAGAACGTGTTTGAGATTAGAAGTTTTCCAGGCCTAGATGGTTATTTCAGGAGATTTGTTCAGGATTTCTCTCGGATAGCTTCACTGATGACCGTGCTCACTTGGAAAGGAATGAAGTTTGTATGGGGTCTAGAATGTCAGGAATACTTTGGGGAGTTGAAGAGGAAATTGACTAACACCCCTATTCTAATTTTTCCAGAGTCTAGAAAGGGGTGTGTGGTGTATTGTGACTCTTCAGGTATGGGTATTGGGTGCGTCCTTATGTAGGATGATCATGTGGTGGTTTAAGGCTCTTGCCAACTCCGACCACATGAAAAAAATTACCTGACCCACGTATTTGAGTTAGCAGATGTGATGAATGATTTAAATACTTGGAGTCACTACCTATTTAGGGATAATTTTGTGGTATACTCTGATCACAAAATCTTGGGCTATATCTTCTCGTAGAGGGACCTCAACATGAGGCAGAATTTTTTGATCGAGTACCTATAGGGATTCGACTTTAATATTGTCTATACCCTAGTAAAGGGTAACATGGTGGTCGATTCCTTAAGAAGAAGATTCCTAGTGCAGGCTTTAAGTAAGTCTAGTGATGAGTGGACTCTGATGGCACTCTTTTCTCAGATGCATGTGGAGATGAAGGAGAAAAGTGGAGGTGTGTTCTTGGCTAGTGTTCAGTTGAATCCTTCTCTCATGGAGTTGATTCAGGGGGAATATCCTGGTGATAATCTTTTTCAATGGTCAAAGTTGTTTCTTCATGATGGGGAGACATATTCTGATTTTTCATCATCTCTCAAGGGCATCATGAGCTTTAAGGGTCATTCAGTAGTTTTTTTATCTCTACAGAAGGTGGTGATGCTGGATAGCCACCAGTCTCAGTGGGCTATCCATCCAGGTGACACCAAGATGTATTATGATGTCCATCAGTAGTTTGGGTGGCCTAGTATGAGACAATACATCACAGACTTCATGTCAAGATGTTACACATTCCAGTAGCTGAAAGCATAGCATTAAAGTCCCTTCAGTTTTTTCCCACCATTACGCATTACTGCCTTGAAGTGGGATGAGGTTTCCTTGGACTTCATTGTTGGATTTACCCATACATCTCAGGGTAATAATTCCATTTGGGTGGTAGTTGATCATCTGACCAAATAATCTGACTTCATTCTGATCATAGATATAGCTAAAGTGGATGATTTTAGACGTTTGTATCTTCAGGAGGTGGTAAGTCTCCATGGTGTGCCTTTAGATGTTGTCTCAGATAGAGACCCCCGCTTCCCTTATTGGTTTTGAAAAGAAATTGAGAAGGCCTTGGGGTCACAGATTAAGATGATCATGGTATATTATCCTCAAACGAATGGTCAGACAGAGCGAGCCAATTAGATTTTGTAGGACATGATCCGTGCATCTGTTCTAGCCTTTGGAGATTCATGGGATAGACATTTGGGATTGGTTGAGTTTTCTTATAATAATAGTTACCAATCCTTGATTCTAATGGCTCATTTTGAGGTTCTCTATGGTTGGCCTTGTCGGTGTCCCCTGTGTTGGGCTGAGGTAGGTGAGAACTCACGGCTGGGGACGAGTCTGGTGCAGGAGATGTTTGAGAAGGTCAAGTTAATCAGGCAAAAATTATTGATAGTTTAGAGTCTTAATAAATCATATGATGACTAGAGGCATTGAGACCTAGAGTTTTATGTGGGTGACAGGGTATTCTTGAAAGTGGCCACTCGTCTAGGCCATCGTCGATTGGGAAAGCAAGGGAAGTTAACACCGCAGTATATCGGACCTTTTGAGATCACTGAGAATATTAGAAAGGTGACATACAAGTTAGCCTTACCTTCTCAGTTGAAAACCATCCCTGACATCTTCCATTTCTCCAATTTAAAGAAATACAACCCAGATCCATCCCATGTACTGAATTAGGAGGAGTTAAAAATAGAGCCATATTTGTCTGTTTTTGAGCGGTCGGTGTGAATAGCTGATTTCCAAGAGAATGTTATTTAAGGAAATTATATTCCACTTGTTCTGGTTCTTTGGCAGCATGATAATGATATACATGAGACTTGGGAGTGGAAGTTATGGGTCAAGAAGGAGTACCCATTCTTGTTTTCTGATCAAGCTTCATGTTGAATTTCTGAGGCGTAAAATCTTTCATGGTGGGGATAATTTTCACATATATGACTTATTTTAAAGGTAAATTTCATTTATTTTCCATTATTTCTTTGTTTTGGTCATTTCTCGTGCATTTTTGGAGGAAGGGTGAGTTTTCATGATTTGGTCCAAACCGTTAGCCCATTTCTAGATTTAAAAACCAATTTTCCATCTTTTACAACTCTTTAATTTTTCAAAAAATTTCACCCATTCCACTTCCAAAATGGCCTCCCCTAACCTATTAACACAAAAATTTCAATTTGGACCCTTTAATAATCCATCATAATGGTGTATTTTGTATTTTATTTAAGGAATTGGTCCATTCTGGAATCCCATTTCTAGTTTTTTTAAAAAAAGTGTTTATTTAATATCTTATTCAATTTTTATGATTTTTTAGTGATTATAAGTCTCACTATAGACCACTGAATGTAGGATAATCCCCAATATCTTTCCCCTTTATTTTAAGATTGTATGCATTCCAAATTAGGGAATAACTTCTTAGGATTTATCAAATCGTCCAAATTTGATGAAGTAAATTGTTTCCCTCATTACTTATTCAATTATTACTCTTTTCACCCATTTCATTTCCCACATGACCTTATCAAAATTATTCCAACCTCACTTACATTTTTTTATATTTGGAAATTCAGATACTGCTTTATTTAGGGAGATTTCTTCAAGATCCCTCAAGTATGTGGGTCTCCTTCTTACTTCCTCCTATTTTCTTAGGGTTTTTTATTCTTTTTCTTAGGGTTTTTCTAATTATTCTTGAATTTTATAATGTAAAGCAAGTGGGTATTCGAACCTAGGTTTTTATCATGGGTTTCTTGGCATATTATTGTGGTTTTAGGCTTGATCTATGTCCCTTGTTGTACAACGGTGGTTCGGTTGAACTTTCACACAAAGTTTCAAGGGTTTTAACACTTATGGTAGGTGATTCCATGGGTAATGAATGGTATATGAGTTATGTTTTCTGAATTTATATTTTTATCACACTTATACTTCATTATCCTTGTTTCAAAATATGTTTTTGGTGAAGTTTGTTAAAAAAATGATTTTTAGGTACCAATTTGGTGTTAAATTGGCTGTTTTACATGTATATTTTATGTTATGCCAAATGGGGATGTTTTATAACTCATGAAATCGGTTTATATAAATGTTTTGGGTGATCAAAATTCTTTTTTGGTGAATATGGGTATGTACATGGTGTTCAAATTGGGTTTTAAAATGGATTTTGTGTGAAAAACATTGTTAAGTTTTGTGAAGTTATTTTATTGAAATCATAAAGGTTTTATTGAGTGGTGTAAGTGGTGAAAAACATGTGTAGATTATTTTTTGAGTTTATTATGACCATAACTGATTTTTTTAAGTGATGATGTATTTTTTTTATCATGAGTTAATGGTTTTATCACAATGGGGGAAACCCGGGTACCTAGGAGGACAGTTATGTACTAGTACACTAGTGATTCGGATGGGTTTTATCCCTCTTTCACTAAGAAAAATGGATAATAACTACACTAACAAAACTATATTGATGATTATTGGGTATCAATATGTTATTTTTATGTTCCCTATGAGTGGATCGTGCATGAGAACATATTTTTCTATTGTTACTTTACCCTGGGGTACGAGGTACATAGGGCGCGAGACTATCAAATACCTAGGGGTGTTCCTGAGATTTTTTCTCATTGAATATTTTGTATTTATCTTTAGAATATGGTGGTTTTTTTCTAGAAAATATAGTATCTTACTTTTTTTATTAAAATTTTCTCTTTCATGAAAAATTTCTTTTGAAAACTGTTTACATTTAAAAGTTTCATCCTTTAGAAATTATTTCCCCTACCCCTTGTTTATAAACAATGGCATGATTTTTATCTTGTATTATTCACTCTTTGTAATATATTGGTGGTATCGTACTATTATTAGTCTCAAACCCTACTTAAACCCCTTGGGTTTAAGTATAATTGGTCATATTTGACACAGTTAAAGGAAAGGCTTTGGGTGATGGCGGTTCGGGGTATTAACACACATCCATTGTGTGGCGTTGTGGAGATGGCTTATGGGTGATGACCCCTTGATGTGTGGAGTCCTTGAGGATGTTTTTCTGATATTTTTATGTGTATTTTTACCTCTTTTTATATTTTATAACTTATTTATTTAGTTTTGTAATTTGTTTAAACCTTGTTTGGTATGAATTTTCAGATTCAGTTTATAGATAGGTTTTGATGTTTTATGTCTCCATATTCGGGTAAATTGTTCCCAAACCCAAATATATGACACCTAGAAACTTCTTCCAGCCTGTGGGGATAGGGAAGTCCCTTCAATACTTGTCTTGGTCTGGGTTTGGCACTGGTTTTGATGGTGACCAGATTTGGTTCGTGACATAACCTATTCTTCTATAGAAGCAGAAAGGTATAGGTAGTCACATGCATGATCTAGGTAATGAGAAGGTTATAGTGATGGATAGTTATTGTAATTAGGATATTGGAGAATAGGATAAATGTTGGATCTTATATACTATGAATCATGTGTGATGTAAAGGTATTTTTTATTCTTTTTTTGAAATAACATGTGTATTTTGGTTGTAACATCCTGTTACCTTCTTTTAGTTACATATTGAACTTTTTTTTGATCTCCTTATGTTTGGGGATTATATTGGGATTTTATGGTGAAGTTTGAAATACTTTATTGGTTTTATGGGATGTTCATGGTTAATTCATGGTTAGGAAAAACTATGGGGTCTGGACCAACAAATTGTGCACCCTATAATGAGTCACTAGAAGGGGTAGCACGGTTTTTCCAAACCACGCATCCACCCCTAGAAACCATGCACCCATGGATAGTTGGTTTTTTCATGGTTGGTTCAAAGATAAAATAACCATGCTTCCAAACCTGCAACCCATTCAGAAGACCTATAAGGGCATGTGATTAGGGAGCGTGGATACTACTAACTGTGTGACCCAACCACGAAACCATGCATACGGTTTTTTAATCCATTAAAATTTATTTTAAAACTTTTGGGACCCCAATTTAATGCCAAATAACCCCCATTATACCCTAATATGATTCCATGGTCTTTTAAGGCTCTTAAGATGAATATTTGACTCCACTAACAACTTTTATTTCCAAATCAAAGCACTGATAATTGTGGTTGATCTCTTTTCAATAAGTGGACCTCCTTTCATTTCATTTCTTCCAATAATCACTTATATTCTTATTATATATTGATATATCATGTTGATATTGATGTATCTAATATTTTATTTGATAAATATTGATTCTAGGTTTGATTCCTTTTTCACCTTTTCCTTTATTATTCATTGGAATTTCTTGTTGTGAGTGTTTATTTGATCATATTATTAAAGGTATGTGGTTCCATAATTCTTTATCCTAAAATTGAAACCCTAATTTTATTGATTGATTTTAAATGATTTATTAATTTATTTTAAACCCCATATTTGATTTTATTTTATGTATGATCTGAAATGGGCATGGAAACTGTGAAAACCCAAAAATTTAAATGGAATAAAAAATTTTAGTGTATTTTGAGAAAAATGATCACTTGAATTGAAAGTTTTTTTGATGAAATCATTTGATGTTTATTTTTAGAAAATAGGATTAAAATTAATATTTATTGTAAAATTCATGAATTTTATGAAATCCTGTTATTTGGGTTTGAAGTTGAAGAGGGAATGTTGAACTCAAAATTGGGAAATTGAATTGTGAATGATGAATTGATTTTATATGAAATATTTGACCAAGAATAATTGGTTGATTGATTGAGTAAAATGTGAGACTAATTAGTTATTATGGGATTAGGACAAGCACACTAGAACTCTGACTCCCTTGAAATAGATTAATGATGAAAAAAATAACTAAACAAAATTTGGCATGATTTCCTGTGATAGGCCCCCTGATGCGGTGTTGATTGATTATCATGATGGATTAAGACTTAGGGAGTGTGCACACATATTTCAGTCGTGATGATATTAATAATTGTAAGTATCCTATAGCTATAAAATAATGTACCTTAGGGATTATGACTATGGTTTTTTGTTTTGTTTTAATTGATTACACATTTTATTGTTTATAAAACTATTTTATTTATGAAAACTATTTTATATAAATGTTTTATATAAAATGTTCATTTTATACATGATTTGATATATCTACCGTATTTTTAATTTAAATAATTTTTTGGTTTAGAAATATTTAAATGAATTTCCATGCTCTTTTTTACTTAAATTAAAGCATAAATTGTTTTGTTGTTATCAAATTGATTATAGTGCACTTGGTGAGACCCTAATGGGATGTTTACATGAAAACCTACCTTTTCATTTAGAAATTTTAGACACTTTTATTCTAGGTATAAGTAAAGGGAAATAGCCACTTGGAGGTGGATTTTTTTCTTGATCTGTAAGACTCTGGTGTGATGATGGTGACCGGTAGATCTATGGTTCACTTGTTGCATAGGGTTTGAGTGAATATGTCTTGATGGATGTTTCATTGTATTTTGGATGATGTTTGTATTAGGTTATTTATCTATCTAATTATACTGATTTTATCCCTAATTATTGTTTTTCATACCAATAATATATTAATTTATCTTCCATTGTTTTATCATTCTTTGTTGAAACACTATTCCCTTTGATCTTTGATGTGATCGAATGTGCTAGTCACCAACTCACACTGATCGAGAATTCCATTATGTTCATGTCAGGACCGGTACAAGAATCAGTATACCAGGGTATTTGGGATTTTTCATGATAAAATGGTATCAAATTTGGTTGAACTTATTTTTTTTATGTCAGTATTCAGTCTCGGATGTCTTGGTAGATATAAGGTAGGTTTTTTTGAGAAATAAGTGGTAGTTATGAATGATCATTTGGAAAGATCTCAATATAGTGAACCTGAAGTCACCTAAGGTGTTTATTAAAATTTTATTTAAGTAATAATTTGATATGATTTTAGTCTTCTCCCTACTTGTGATCTGAGTATCTTGAAATACCAAAATTTTGAACTCTGTCTGATAGAATTGATATTCATGTAACTCTTAATTTAGTTGATGATATAAGTATCCTTATTGATGTTTTAATGTTTCCTATTGATATTGTGTAGCATCATTTCTCCAAGGATACATTTGAATAGACCATAGAAGTAATATACTAGTGAAAAAAAGTAATAAAATCCTCTAGTTGATCAAAATATTTTTGATTTTATAGGGTTTATTGTCTAAGATGTGGGATAAGTATATTCACCGGTACCCTTTTAGGCTCTCATAGTGGAACCTCAAAGGGATGAAGTTAGAGATCATGTTCAAGAGTTTTTTTGGAATAAACCATGATCTTTTCAAATATTAAATTATCCTCAAGAGTCCAAGTATTGGTTGAAAAAATATTGAGCTACTTTTTGAGTTCTTGGAAAAACCTGAAAAGATCAAGGTGGAGTTTTCTACCTTCAAGATTGAGGTTCTTATCAAGAGATTGTGGGATTCAATGATTACAGTGAAGAAAATTCAATACATGGAGTATCAATACTTTATGGTTATTTTCATGAAGCATTTTTATCTATAATGTTGGTCTTATAAAATTCCATGATGTTTCTTAGCCTCCAGCAAGGCGATTGAACCATGATTGAGTATAAAACCCATTTTTTAAACTTATTCAGTCCTCTCCTAAGGTAGTGACCAATGAGAAACTAAAATATTGATGATTTGATATGGTTATTTGATATGATATCTGATATCGTGTTTTCATGCTCAAACTCACTTCTTATGTAGATGTTTTGGATAGAGCATTGATGGATGAGCTTGACCTGGATGGTATATCAGGGTTGATGGGAGTTCCTCTTATTCTATCTGGAAGTTCTATTAGTAACTTTAAAATAATATGGAATCATGATGATCCTCATGGTGGATATCAACATCATGTATCATCTATATATTCTATAGTGTCTGGATGATTCCCTTTAACTTTCTTCAAATGTGTAAATGTTCAAAATTTGAAATGATTTTATACTGAGTAACCAAATATTTTCTGTAACACCCCGAGCTTCCACGATACGCTTCTCATTCAATAATGCAATAGCTTGCATTGTACGCAACTTCGAGATCTAAAACACCGCGACTAATCAAAGTAGCCGTTATGAATAGTAATAACCAATTTTTAAAATTATAGAAATTTTATATTTCAAAATGGACTTCATTTTTGTATTCGTAATATCGAAATTATCCAAAGTTGAATTTTTTGTAATTTTCAGAGAACTTCCAATTTTTTATGAATAGTGAAAATTACTTAAAAACAACTTTTTTAATAAAAATAATTTATAGTAATAAATTATACTATTTAGTGGTTTTAAAGTATAATTAGAATATATTTTTACCATTTTATCCAAAGGTGGTCATTAGAATTAATTTAACATTGAAATTGGACATAAACAATTGTCAATCTTTTGATATAAATTGTTTCTTAAAAACACGCTATTTGTTGTAACAGTGGGAATTAATTATAAAATTAATTAATTCAACTTATATGTTTGGAATATTGTAAAATAGACATCATTTTTGAATTCGGAATATCAATTATAGCTTAGGGTGAAATTTTGGTCTTGTTCTGAAAAACTTCAATTTTTGATGAATAGTGAAACCACTAAGTGGTAGTTAAATAACTGATTTTTCGTTTAAATAAAATATTACCACTTCTGTGATTTTATTTTCAAAAATCCGACATACATGGTTGTCATTAGGAAGTAAAATGTGGTTCAATGATATTAAAATAATTTTTGGTGAATAGTAACTTTTAAGTTCTTAATCGCGATTAGAGGTAATTAGTGTAGTTTAAGGTAAAAATAATGTTTTAATAATATGAGATGAGCTTGAAACTTGTCCTACTTCTATTGGATGAGTCATGGCCGACCAAGAAAACCCATGGGTCAACTTGGGGACCCCATGGAGCCACTTTGGTTGGAAAATGACATTAATATATATTTATTTAATGTTAAAATTAAATTGACACAAACATGAGTTGTTTTACTAAAACAGTTTTTAAGTGGGGTTACACAAGTCCAAATTTTGATTATAAATATTCATTAGAAAGATAAAAAGATTTCCTACAACATAGTATTTTGTTTATAATTTTTAGACATTAAATAAATTAAATTATTTATGACATCATGATGATGCAGCGATGACCTCATTATTTAACGATTTAAATAAAATGAGAAGATAATGTAAAATCCAAGGCTTAAACTTGACCAAAGCCTATTGGATGAGTATATTTCGAACCCTTATCATCTTATCCTCGAATTATATAAGTGTGGGACCTCTAAAATCCGAAACTCATTTTATAATAAAGTGACTTTTCTTTACTTTCCAAGAGTGCCCCTCCTCTCCACTTATAAAAGGCCCTCACCTCTCCCAACTCATTTACACTTTCAAGCCATTTGGCTCGGCCAACCTCTGCCCAAATACTCTCCCAACATCCCCCTATTACTCCTAGAAGCCTCACTTTGGGCAGAACTCTTCCCAAGGAAGCCTTTGGCTCAAATCAAATAGAGTTACCCGATTTTGAGGTAATGTCTTCTCTAACGTTGTTTTGTTTTATTTTTCTCCTCCAACCCCCTAAACTCTTTTTATTCATTTCTTTTGTAAAAACACCAGTATCCTCAATATACTAGGATGTTGTTATAAGAAGTATTAGAGCTACACTTACACACACCTACATCTAATGGTTAAAGAACATACGGTTTCTGTGGATGGTGAATTTCTGCCTCACGAAACGATGATTGTTCAACACTCATATAACACCTTCAAAGGTGGCCATTAAGATGTCACAATTTTTATATATGATATATAATATGTTTATGTTTTACTTATTCTTCTGTATTTCTCATTTATGGAATACTTTATGATTTCCATTATTTGTAAAACGCGATAATTTCATTTTAGGAAGTGCGGACTACGGCCCCCTCAAAGTGATTTGAATCGTTAATGCCATATGTGGGATGTATAAAGGATGGAGTAAATTGTATTATACACTATATTATACTGGAAATATATTATACATTTATATCATTATGATTTCGTTCCATTAAATATGAAATTGAAATGAAAGTAGCGTTCATGCGTACGTACGGCTTACCGTCTCCATGAATGGTGCATTTCATTTCTTACCTCTAAATGTTATGTAATATTATAAATGAATGTATATACTGGATATATAAGATATATATGACATCTAAATCATGAATATAATTCTGGAGATAATGGATATTCTACCACATAAACAACTTGTAATTATAAGAAGTTTATTGTTGACTCAAGTACCAAAGATCAACAAAACGACCGTTATTAACTTAAATAATTACATAATGTTCATATCATTATAATAAGTGATATAATAAGGATAATGAAATTGAAAATGGTTCTTAATAAGGTATATATTAACTCTAGTTTATTATTCAGGAGGTTAAAGAACGGTTGAGTCAAGTCAGACATGAGGTAAGGGAATTTCTTAACCCAACTTCCATTCTTTGGGTTAATCTCCTACTTTCAAATTATTTTATGATATTATTATGTCCTATTTTTTATTTTTTTACGTTTTTTATGTGTACCTATAGTGAATACACATAATAGATCTATTTTATTTTAAAAAATGATCTTTTTAAGGACTTCGTCTCAATCTCCATTCATTGAGGCATATTTGGTTTTATACACAACATTATTTTATACGGTGTATAAACCCCTTTGACTTTTACGTTTATTCAAAAGGAATCTTTTTTATACGAAGCGTTTTTCTAAACGACAAAAGGGAATGTTTTTCTTTCCGTACTTATGTGGCGACAACGACTTCTCCGCCGCCGTGACCATTATTTGAGTTTCAGCTTCCTCTACAAGCCATCATTTTTTTTAATGAAAAATAAATACAAAGTATTAACTTTGTTTTATTTTGGTATTGAAAATGGTTTTGAAAGTGTTTTTATTATATCAATGTGTTGTATTGATATCTTGTGATTGAAATGTGGAAATTTTATGCTTCCTTTATGGATGTTTTATGTGATACGATTATGTTATGGTTTATGATATGTTTAAACCTATTTATATGAGGAATGTATTGGACTTAATAAGTGACGGGTGGAGCCCGCTATAGATCCTCAATGCATCGGTAGGTCTCATGAGACAACTAGATGTGGAATTGGCTGAGGCCCTTTCCTAATTTGATTTATGGTTTTGGTCGAGACCTTAATCATTTTAGACGTCTCGGCCGAGGCCTTGACAAAATGTTTCAGAATGTCCGGCTTTATACATTCCCTCATTATGAAAGTGGTTATTGATATTTCATGTGATTATTCGTCTAGTAGAATATCCATGTGAGTAAGTAATTGGCATTATTTGATTTTACTTTTTCCATATTATGCTGAAGTTCAAGTTTAATAAGGCTTTTGTTTAGTTATACATTGCCTTAATTGTTAGTTTTTATTTATGAAATCTTCCGCAATATTGTTATCCTTACTGAGCATCTGAGCTCACCCCTTTCAATGTTTTAATATTTTCCAGGACGTGAAGAAGTATTTTATGATTGACCTGCAGGGATTGTCAGAAGAGGATATGAGTGTGGTTTATGGAGACTTTGTTACTGTATTTTTTCATTTTTACGATGTAATGTAATGTTTACGAATGTATCTAGTGTTTCCAAGGCTACTAAACTAATCGGTCTTTCGAGACTTGATCTTTTGTGATCATGACAATGTTACGAAGTAATGCACCGACTCCGGGTAGCTGGGGTCGGGGCATTACAGTTGGTATCAGAGGCAGTTTAGTACTAACCTTGGAAGCAAGATTTAGATAAACTCTGATTAGAGCACATAGCCCGAAGATAGACTTTAAGGATTAGTATAGAAGAACTTCCTATAATTTTAGTATTATAGAGATTTTGTGAGTTTTCCGAGCAATACGTCCCTGTCTGGATACGAGCAAGTAGAGGCGGCTCTGGCACAGATGTACCTAGGGGTAAAACCCGAAAACACCGCTTTGAGCTAGACTCGAACGGGAACTGGTGCACGACAACGGGCCTTGCTGCACTCTTGGTTACGACACTCCCGGGGGATATGATTTGGATAATTCTCATTTTCTTTATAAACCACTATGAAGGTTTATGAGTATATACTTCCTCAAAGAAAACATTTTTATGGATTATATCCATAAATAGTTCAATTTATGTTAAGTATCTTACAAGTATGGAATTATGTATTT
Source organism: Viscum album (assembly GCA_963277665.1). NCBI lineage: Eukaryota > Viridiplantae > Streptophyta > Magnoliopsida > Santalales > Viscaceae > Viscum > Viscum album. The sequence continues at coordinate 1,822,584,710 of OY728137.1, read as the reverse complement.
TGATTTATAAACTAATATAGTTTATGACATTGTTTAGAAATGGAGCCTAGTGGAAGGAATGTAAACCGTATCAATGCACGCACTCCGTGTAGGGATTGCCCTCCTGCTCAAGATAATTATTATGGAGCTGGAGATACAACTGGTGCTGATCAACTTATTACCATACTGGGACAACTCACGCAGGTTATGAATAATAACCTTACTCGTATGGAGCACCCTGATCCGCAACGTGGAGGATCAATGCTAGACCATTTCATGAGGCAACAACCACCAACCTTCAATGGGAGTACAAATCCTATAGTAGCTGAGCAATGGATAAATTCCTTAGAGAAAATTTTCCATGCCTTGGGGAGTAGTGAAAGGGAGAAAGTTGTCATGGCAGTTTACCGCCTCACTGGAGATGCCGATCAATGGTGGTCACTAATTCAAAACACAAAGGAAGATGATGAATTAACAAACATGGAATGGCAGGAGTTCAAAGAGCTGTTCTTAGAAAAATACTTTCCTCGAGACCATCGAGCAGATATGGAAAGGTAATTTCTGAGTCTGAGGCAGAAGGAGGATGATAATGTCGCAAAGTATGAGGCTAACTTTACAAGGTTAGCGAGGCATGCTGCCGATTATATACGTAACCCAAGGAGTAATATTTATCGTTTCTTTGATGGGTTAAAACCATTTCTCCATCGAGCTTTAGTATCACAATCCTTCTCATCATACGAAGATATTGTCTCGTGTGCTTTCAAGACAGAAAAGGAATTCTCTAAGTCTTATGACAACAAAGTAAAGCAAGAGAAGAAGAGAACAGTGGAACAAGAGACAGATAAAGGGAAAAAGGGAAAGAAGGATTTCCTATTATGTGATAATTGTGGGAAGAATCACCCTGGTACTTGCCTAAAAGGAATGGAAGTTTGTTATAAATGTGGAGATAAGGGTCACCAGGCTCGTGATTGCAAGGGAAAGAAAGAGTCTATCAAAGTTGAATGCTACAATTGTAGAGAAATGGGTCATTATGCAAATGAATGTCCTAAGCGTCAGGGAAACTTACCTCAGAAAAGGCCAAGGGATCAAGGACAATCTTATGCTGTTACTACAGTTGAAGCAGAATAACTAATGTATTGGTGCTTTTGGACTCATGGATTATATTCTGGTTATTAGAATAATGTGATATATATATAAGGATTGTACTGCAGTACTTGTTGATTTCAGTAATGTTTTAATATGATGAAGGTAATTATATTTTAGTATGTGACAATAAGAGAAACTTTACTTTGTTTGGGGAATCTGATAAATTGATTTTGGAATTAAGAGACCTTTTAGAGAAAGTCTGGACCGAGGTATTTTGGATAACTATAAAGGTTGGAGTGGATTAAGTTGATCTTTGGATAGTATTGTTTAAGGTTAAAAAATTTATGAAGATTATTTTCGGAATATTATGATACTATAGTTTTAATAAAAGGACAACCTGCAGGGTGGGGCATAACCCGTTGCGTCGGACAAAGCTGCAGGAATCGAACCCACAATCATAGTGCGACAGGCCTTTATTTCCTACCACTAGCCTACAGGAAGTCCTTGGTTATTACAAAATAATTTTACTAATCTAAATGGTATGTGTTAACATTTGTAACCTTATACAATTAGGATAAATAGAATATTTTTGAGTTCCGTTACCATTTGGTGTAAAAGTTGGGTTTGTGGTAAAAATTTATTAACGAATGAATGTATACATAACAAGTATGTATATTCCCTTACGTTCTTAGTAAATCTTCTAAATAAATTCCTCAACATTATAAAAGGTAACTTAAAACAAAAATGTTGTCAGTTAACTTTTCCAACAGGGGATTCAATGACCGTTTAACCAATCATAAGTTTGTGATTTTCTTGTAGTTAAACTTTCTCCTAATCCTGTTTTCTATAACTCTCCATCAGACCTTGATGGTTTGTTTCTCCTCCATATCAATATTTTCATAGAATCCTAGAATGGGCTATATCGGGTGACCTTTGTACTTATCTTGCTTTCTTTTAATGTTATATATTTATTAACCTTATTTCCGATGTGGGTTTTCCTCAAAGGTATTTTCTCTTTTCAACCTTTTATTTTCAAAGAAAAATTTCAAATTGCGAGGACGCAATTTATTGAAGGAGGGGAGAATGTAACACCCCGAGCTTCCACGATACGCTTCTCATTCAATAATGCAATAGCTTGCATTGTACGCAACTTCGAGATCTAAAACACCGCGACTAATCAAAGTAGCCGTTATGAATAGTAATAACCACTTTTTAAAATTATAGAAATTTTATATTTCAAAATAGACTTCATTTTTTTATTCGTAATATCGAAATTATCCAAAGTTGAATTTTTTGTAGTTTTCAGAGAACTTCCAATTTTTTATGAATAGTGAAAATTACTTAAAAACAACTTTTTTAATCAAAATAATTTATAGTAATAAATTATACTATTTAGTGTTTTTAAAGTATAATTAGAATATATTTTTACCATTTTATCTAAATGTGGTCATTAGAATTAATTTAACATTGAAATTGGATATAAACAATTGCCAATCTTTTGATATAAATTGTTTCTTAAAAACACGCTATTTGTTGTAACAGCGGGAATTAATTATAAAATTAATTAATGCAACTTATATGTTTGGAATTTTTTAAAATAGACATCATTTTTGAATTCGGAATATCAATTATAGCTTAGGGTGAAATTTTGGCCTTGTTCTGAAAAACTTCAATTTTTGATGAATAGTGAAACCACTAAGTGGTAGTTAAATAACTGATTTTTCGTTTAAATGAAATATTACCACTTCTGTGATTTGATTTTCAAAAATCCGACATACATGGTTGTCATTAGGAAGTAAAATGTGGTTCAATGAGATTAAAATAATTTTTGGTGAATAGTAACTTTTAAGTTCTTAATCGCGATTAGAGGTAATTAGTGTACTTTAAGGTAAAAATAATGTTTTAATAATATGAGATGAGCTTGACACTTGTCCTACTTCTATTGGATGAGTCATGGCCGACCAAGACAACCCATGGGTCAACTTGGGGACCCCATGGAGCCACTTTGGTTGGAAAATGACATTAATATATATTTATTTAATGTTAAAATTAAATTGACACAAACATGAGTTGTTTTACTAAAACAGTTTTTAAGTGGGGTTACACAAGTCCAAATTTTAATTATAAATATTCATTAGAAAGGTAAAAAGATTTCCTACATCATAGTATTTTGTTTATAATTTTTATACATTAAATAAATTAAATTATTTATGACATCATGATGATGCAGCGATGACCTCATTATTTAACGATTTAAATAAAATGAGAAGATAATGTAAAATCCATGGCTTACACTTGCCCAAAGCCTATTGGATGAGTATATTTAGAACCCTTATCATCTTATCCTCAAATTATATAAGTGTGGAACCTCTAAAATCCGAAACTCATTTTATAATAAAGTGACTTTTCTTTACTTTCCAAGAGTGCCCCTCCTCTCCACTTATAAAAGGCCCCCACCTCTCCCAACTCATTTACACTTTCAAGCCATTTGGCTCGGACAACCTCTGCCCAAATACTCTCCCAACTTCCCCCTCTTACTCCTAGAAGCCTCACTTTGGGAAGAACTCTTCCCAAGGAAGCCTTTGGCTCAAATCAAAAAGAGTTACCCGATTTTGAGGTAATGTCTTCTCTAACGTTGTTTTGTTTTATTTTTCTCCTCCAACCCCCTAAACTCTTTTTATTAATTTATTTTGTAACAACACCAGTATCCTCAATATACTAGGATGTTGTTATAAGAAGGATTCGAGATACACTTACACACACCTACATCTAATGGTTAAAGAACATACGGTTTCTGTGGATGGCGAATTTCTGCCTCACGAAACGATGATTGTTCAACACTCATATAACACCTTCAAAGGTGGCCATTAAGATGACACTATTTTTATATATGATATATAATATGTTTATGTTTTACTTATGCTTCTGTATTTCTCATTTATGTCATAATTTATGATTTCCATTATGGGTAAAACGCGATAATTTCATTTTAGGAAGTGCGGACTACCGCCCCCTCAAAGTGATTTGAATCGTTAATGCCATATGTGGGATGTATAAAGGATGGAGTAAATGGTATTATACACTATATTATACTGGAAATATATTATACATTTATATCATTATGATTTTGTTCTATTAAATATGAAATTGAAATGAAAGTAGCATTCATGCGTACGTACGGCTTACCGTCTCCATGAACGGTGCATTTCATTTCTTACCTCTAAATGTTACGTAATATTATAAATGAATGTATATACAGGATATATAAGATATATATGACATCTAAATCATGAATATAATTTTGGAGATAATGGATATTCTACCACATAAACAACTTGTAATTATAAGAAGTTTATTGTTGACTCAAGTACCAAAGATCAACAAAACGACCGTTATTAACTTAAATAATTACATAATGTTCATATCATTATAATAAGTGATATAATAAGGATAATGAAATTGAAAATGGTTCTTAATAAGGTATATATTAACTCTAGTTTATTATTCAGGAGGTTAAAGAACGGTTGAGTCAAGTCAGACATGAGGTAAGGGAATTTCTTAACCCAACTTCCATTCTTTGGGTTAATCTCCTACTTTCAAATTATGTCATGATATTATTATGTCCTATTTTGTATTTTTTTACTTTCTTTATGTGTAACTATAGTGAATACACATAATAGATATATTTTGTTTTAAAAAATGATCTTTTTAAGGACTTCGTCTCAATCTCCATTCATTGAGGCATATTTGGTTTTATACACAACTTTCTTTTATACGGTGTATAAACCCCTTTGACTTTTACGTTTATTCAAAAGGAATCTTTTTTATACGAAGCGTTTTGCTAAACGACAAAAGGGAATGTTTTTCTTTCCATACTTATGCGGCGACAACGACTTCTCCGCCGCTGTGACCATTATTTGAGTTTCAGCTTCCTCTACAAGCCATCATTTTTTTAATGAAAAATAAATACAAAGTATTAACTTTCTTTTATTTTGGTATTGAAAATGGTTTTGAAAGTGTTTTTATTATATCAATGTGTTGTATTGATATCTTGTGATTGAAATGTGGAAATTTTAGGTTTCCTTTATGCATGTTTTATGTGATACGATTATGTTATGGTTTATGATATGTTTAAACCTATTCATATGAGGAATGTATTGGACTTAATAAGTGACTGGTGGAGCCCGCTACAGCTCCTCGATGCATCGGTAGGTCTCATGAGACAACTAGACGTGGAATTGGCCGCGACCCTTTCCTAATTTGATTTATGGTTTTGGCCGAGGCCTTAATCATTTTAGACGTCTCGGCCGAGGCCTTGACAAAATGTTTCAGAATGTCCGGCTTTATACATTCCCTCATTATGAAAGTGGTTATTGATATTTCATGTGATTATTCGTCTAGTAGAATATCCATGTGAGTAAGTAAGTGGCATTATTTGATTTTACTTTTGCCATATTATGCTGAAGTTCAAGTTTAATAAGGCTTTTGTTTAGTTATACATTGCCTTAATTGTTAGTTTTTATTTATGAAATCTTCTGCAATATTGTTATCCTTACTGAGCATCTGAGCTCACCCCTTTCAATGTTTTAATATTTTCCAGGACGTGAAGAAGTATTTTATGATTGACCTGCAGGGATTGTTAGAAGAGGATATGAGTGTGGTTTATGGAGACTTTGTTACTGTAGTTTTTCATTTTTACGATGTAATGTAATGTTTATGAATGTATCTAGTGTTTCCAAGGCTACTAAACTAATCGGTCTTTTGAGACTTGATCTTTTGTGATCATGCCAATGTTACGAAGTAATGCACCGACTCCGGGTAGTTGGGGTCGGGGCGTTACATTTTCAGTTCTTATGATCATTCAAGATACCTATAGTTTTTCTTATATATGTTTTTTCTCGTGTTGTGGATTGGGTTCATTTCTACCTAAAAGTAATGTATTAGAATCAGATAATTCATGAACCAAGTGTTTCTAGCCATGGGAATCTATAACCAAGATTATTCTCATAATGGAACAGTTTCTAGAGGAATCCGATATTGATACAGTGACAATGAGAGGTACCATCACTATTACTTCATCTTTAGTGACTGATTTATTTAATATTGGGGTATCTCACTTGGTCATATCAACTCATGTTGTGAATTTTATAAAACTTTCTATGGATCATTTCTCTTATGCAATGGATATTACTATTCTCCTTAGAAAGAAGATAGAGTAAGGCTTATGATTTCCTTCTTGTGTATTCTCTCTATTAGATATTAATCTCACTTTGAATTTTCTGGTTCTCAAAATGAAACCACTTGACTTCATTTTTGTGATGGATTTTCTTATTGATCATATGGATTGTATTGAATATTACCTTTGGTGGGTCACATTTACTATACCCGATGTGGGTTTACCATGTTTTTTAGGGGGATGATATTTGATATCAAGTAGATCCAAACCTTATTTATTAAAGTTGGGTTGTGTAATATTATTATTTTATTTTGATATAGAGTGGGAATATTTGATTTGTGATCTCCATCTAGTTTTCACTGATTTACCCAACATGTTTCATTCTGACTTTTCTTCCTTTCCAAAGGTTTGGGAAGTAGAGTTACTGATTTATTTAGTATCGAATACCCAACCCATATCTATTACTTCTTACTATATAGAACAATCTAAATTGATAATTTTTAAAACTCAGTAGGATAATCTATTGGAGAAAGGATTTATATGCCAAAGTATGTCACATTAGGTAGTGCTTGTGGTGTTTTCAAAGATAGCTGATAGAACACTTAACCTTTTTGTTGATTACCAAAACATAAATCAATCAATGGAAAAAATAAATATCCATTTCCATGTATTTATGATCTTTTTGATTAGTTGAAAGGATTAAATTGGTTTTCAAATATTTATCTTTGATCTGGTTACTGCCAATTGAGAATTAATGAATACAACATTCTGAAGACTACCTTCAGAAGTAGGTATGTCTTTTACAAGTAAATTTTTATGACTTTTTTCATAAACAATGCTCCTATAATTTTTTTGGAATTAATGAACAAGATATTATATGAGTATCTTGATTCAGCTGAGATGGATTTTGTGGATGAAATTTTTTTTAATCAAAAAACAACAAGGCTCATGTGCATCATCTCAGATCAATTCTAGAAATCTTGATAGATCATCAACTTTACGTGAAGCTCTTGAAATGTAATTTTTCAATTCAATAAGTGAATTTATTGGGATATGTGGTCTCAAAACATTACATGTCATTTTATATTGTGAAGGTTAAAGCTGCCACAACATGGTAGAAACTATGTAATTTATTCTACATTTGTAGCTTCTTGGGTTTGGAGGTGTACTACCACATGTTTTTTAAATATTTAACAAATATGGATTCTCTAATGGTCAATTTAATTTGAAAGGTAGTGAATCTCATTTGGGATTTAAAATTTTAGAATTATTCTGATAATTTGAAGTGTCTTTTGACTTCTATGCTAGTGTTGAATCTTCCATAGTCTGGGCAAGATTATGAAGTCTTTTGTGACACATTAGGTTTGAGTTTGGGATGCATTATTATGTAGTGATATCATGTGGTAGCTTATGGTTCCCCAAATATTATTCCCCATGAGAATAATTATCCAACCCATGAGCTATAAATTTCAGTCATGATGCATGATCTTAAGAGTTAGAGGCATTGTGTTTTCAGAGAAAGTTTTACCATCCTTTTAAACCTCCAATTATTAAGTTATATCTTCTCGTAAAAAACTTTGAACCTCCGAAATAGGTGATGGGTGGATTATTTATAGTATTTTTAATTTGATCATTCATATACCCCTTGTAATGGGAATAATTTCATTGATTATTTGAGAAGGAAACTTCTAACCCATTCCATGAAAGAATCATCAGAAGAGTGGAATCTGATGTTTCTTTTTTTTAGCTGCATTTGGGAGTCTAGAAGGACGTGATAGAGATTGTTCTAAAAAATATTCAGTTGAACACTTTTCTTCTTGATAATATTATTATGGATAAGTGTCTTGATAATGAATTTTTAGGCATTAGGGACACTATTTATGGTGGGGATACCATAATGGTGAGTGGTCATTATCCTCTGAGGGTGTTATCTATTTCTAGAACTGGTATGTTGTGTCTTTTCTAGTGAGGAAAGATGTGTTGGGGGGGGTTCCCAAAATTCCCAGTGGGTAGTGTACCCTGTAACTATGAATATGTTCTATGATATGTGGTTATGATTTTGGTTGCCAAATATATTTTGAGACATCTATGATTTTTTTATAACCATTATACATGTCATTAGGTTAAGACCAAGCACCATAAACCTCCAAGTTTTCTTTATCCCCTTCCTATGATAATATGGAAGTGGGATGCGATTTCAATGGCTTTCATGGTTGGTTTTCCATGTACCCTTTAGAATAAGAATCTGAAATGAATATTGATCGATCACTTGACCAAATTGGATAAATTTATACTCATTCAAGATACAACCAATGTTTAGGATCTTGGAAGTCTCTATATAAAAGAGATTTTCATATTTCATGGAGTTCAATTTATCATGATTTTTGATAAATATCCCCTATTCACTTATCAATTTTGGAGATTCCTCTAGGAAGTATCAGAATTATAGGTTAAATTGATTATGGTATGTCAACTATATAAAAATTCACATACATAATAATTTATACAGATATTGGGAGACAAGTTGTGTTTTTGTGTACTTAGCTTTTGTGGAGATAATGATTTCTATTTGGGACTGGTTGAGTTTTCCTATAATAAAATATATTAGTCATCCATCAATAAGGATCCTTTTGGGGACTTTTATAGTCAACCATTTATATATCATATCTGTTGGAAGGATATTGGTCAAGCTTCCTTGGTTGGAATAATTTTTATCAAAGATATGATGTGAAAGATTTAGTTGATTCATCAATGAATGGTGATGACACAAAGCTGGCATAAATCCTATTCTAATCATCGATGCAGACCTTTGGAGTTTTTGATTGGTGACCAGGTGTTTTGGAGAGTGTCACCTTGGTCGGTTCATTAATATCTTGTGAAATAGGGAGAGCTTTCACTGAGGATCGAGGGTCCTTTTAAGATTATTGAGTGAGTTGGTAATGTAGATTAACATTTACCCTTACCACCTTAGTTGATTTCGATCCAAAATTTATTTCATATATCCATACTTAGGAACTATATTTATGAGACTTCTCACATCCCGATCTGGGATGATCTTAATATTGAACCTAATTTATTCACAACCAAGCATCTTGATCAGATTGTTAATAATGAGACAAAGGTTATTTATGGGAAGACTAAATCTATCATTTGTATGGTATGGTAGTATGGTTCGGATTCACGTGATACTTAGTATCATTATGAATTTATGAGATAGAAGTGACCTCAAATATTTGTTATAGAATCTTCTTGATAGTATTTAGAGGGTCAAACCTGTTTATAGTGGGGAGTTTTTAATATCTCATTACCTTTTTAGGTACTTCTTGACCAATTTTTCTATCCTTATATATGGGGATTATCTCATATTTTTTTGGTGAAGAATGAAAAATTTTAAAGTTTTTTTTTTGATTTCTATAGTAGGAACATGGTTAGGGAAAATCATATGTTTGGGCCCAGAAAATCATGCACAATGTGATGATCCACTAGAAGGGGGCACATAGTTCGTCTAAACCGTGTAGCTACCCCTCTAAACTATGAACACTTGGATATTGGGATTTTTATTGGTTATATCATAGTTAAACTAAATTTTAATACAAACCATTCACCATATCCATAACCTTATAAGGGTTTATGGTTAAGGTGCATAGTTACAACTAACTATGTGGACCATCCAGGAAACCGTACACACAGTTTTTTAATCACATGATGATTTTTTAAAAATATCAGGACCCTTTGTTTAACACATAATAACACCCATTAAACACTAGTATGATTACTTCATCTTTAAAGTCTCTCAAGAGGAATATTTGACTTTGCCAACCACTTTAGTTTTCGGATCTAAGCACGAGTGAATATGTTTAATATCCTTCCAGTGAGAGGATCTCCTCTCATTTGGTTTATTCTAATCTTCCATTATCTATTTATTAGAGAGTGATATAGCATATTGATATTGATATATCTAATCCTTTATTTTATGGATCTTGATTATGGGTTTGATTTCTTGGTCTCCTTTACCTTTTTTCTTCATTAGTGTTGCCTATTGCGAGTGTTTATTTCATCATGTGATTAGAGGTAGGTACTCTATAATGATTATCCTATATTTGAAACCTTATATTTATTTATTTATTATGAATTAGTTTTTAATTGATTTATAAATCTATATTTGGGATGATTTAATGAATGATTTGAAAATATCATTTAAAAATGAAAACCCCCCAATTTCAATGGAATTGAAATTATTCAGTAGATTTTGAGATAAATGATGGACTTAATTGAATGTTTATTTGATGAAATGATTTGATATTTATTTTTGAGAAAATTGGATTAAAACAAAATATTATTTGAAAAGTCATGAATTTGATGAAAACCTATGATTGGGTTTTGAAGTTTAAAAGGGTGTATTGAACTTGAAGTTGAGAAGTTGAATTTTGAATGATGAATTGATTTGTAATGAATGATTTTTACAAGAATTATTGATTTATTTATTGAATCAAATGTGATCCCAAGTAGTTATTAGGTTATTAGGATAATATATCTATGACTCAAACTCTCTAGCAATGAATTGATGATAAAAAACTAAATAAACCAATTTCGGCATGATTTCCTATGAAGGATCTCTTTATGGGGTGTTGATTGATTATCCTAATGGCTTAGGCCTTAGAGAGTGTTCACAAATACATGATTCATGATGATCATTAAGATGTTTGAGGATATTATATCTAGAAACTAACATACCTCAGGGCATATGAATAAGGTTATTTGTTTTGTGTGACTTGATCACACTTGACATTATTTATATAATTGTTTCATTCATTCCATATTTTTTATATAAATGTTTTATATAAAATGTTAATTTTATCCATTATTTGATATATCTTCCATCTTTTTATTTGAAAAGACATTTTAGCTTAAAAATATGTAAATGACATTTCGTTACTTGTTTTATTTTAATTGAAAGCATAAATTGTTTAATTATTATTGAATTGATTATGAATAAGTTAGTGATAACCTATTGTAATGTTTAGATCACAACCTAACTTTACCTTTATTAATTTATAGATCATGCCATACCATGTCTAGGGAAAGGGAAATCGCCACTTGGAGGAGGTAGTTTTGCTTGATCCATGGGACATTAGATTGATGATGTTGACTAGTGGAGCTGTGGTCCACTTCTTTCATAGGGTTTTATAGACTATGTATTGATCTATGTTGTGTTTTCTATTAGATGATGTTTATATTTGGTTGTTTATATGTCTTCTTGTGGTACTTTTATCCTTGAGGGGTGTTTTTTATACCGAAAAAGTTTCTATTTATCTTTTGTTGTTTTATTTTTATTTGAGAAAAAATTATTCCCATTAGTCTTTGATATAATGACATATGATAGTCTCCAGCCTATGGGGATCAGGAATGCCCTTCAATCCATGTCAAGACCAGTCTGAGTATCAATGTAACAGGGTATTATGGCTGGTTCGTGACAGTGGTTATGTCCTTGGGGTACCAGATCGATGCATATAAATATGTTTTTGAATTATTATTATATTTTTCCTGTATAAATATATTTAAATTTTAATTTTAATTACCACATATACTAGGTACCCTATTAAATATAGGTTCATTATTTCATAGTATAGGTTCCTTATATTAGAGTACATGTTTTATTTTCATTTTTCATACATGTGCATGGGTCATTTTGATTTTTTGGTATGATATTTTTGTGTTTAAATTAATTACATAAGAAGAAAAATTACTTCCCGTATATAATTTAATTATACCTATACATTTATAACAACATATGGAAGTTTATAATTGTTCATGATATCTTATGGTGGTCTGAGCTAGGTTAACGGGTGATCTAGATTGGGTCATTATAAAAATAATAATATATTAATATCAAAAATCTATAAATCTAAATAAATAATTGCATCCCATCACATTAATATTATTAGGATTATTAGTATTATAAATGGGGGTGTGATTAGATTGTTGGTTTACCCCAAATTCATCCAAATAGATGGGGTCCAATCCCCAACTACAACATAATTTGGAACCCCATTTATGGGGGAAGTGAATTTCCCATTTATGGGTGGTAGCTAGAAGGAACCACATAAAGCATGGAGACCATCTCTTATGTGGAAATTGTGTGTGGTAAATGGGTGTATCATGTGAAGGTTACACACATGAGGGAATTGGTGAGCTCTAGAGATCAGTGGGGCACTAGTGGGTGATAGGGTAGATGCGGGATGGGGCTCAAGTGAATGTTGAGGATAAATGGATGCATGTTGGCTTAAAAATGTAAGAAAGTTATTGCGGTTTTAGCCATTGGTATTTCACATCATTCATCTAGGGCCTTTAAGGCCATTTGGAATTATAATGTGTCCTTATGGGTAATTTCCAGTCCTAATGGAGAGGGATGATACTTAGCCCATTTGTGTACCTTGGATGTGTGTGTACTTTTAGTTTACAGTCCCTTAAAACTGAATAAAGATTATTATATTATCCTCTACTCTTTATTATAAAATAAAAATTCTACTAATCATTTTAAAAATTAATTAATAATTAGAATTTTTCAAAATGAAAAATCATTTATTTCTAATCAATAAATACCCAAAAATAATTGGCACTCAAAGTATACTACACTATTATATACTAATATTTTATATCATACTAAAATCTATAAAACACAGTAATATATTTTATTTTTAGTCAATAGTAATATCAATATTATTTTATCAATTATGATCAAATTTCAACGTTAATGGTTAATCTTAAAAATAATAATCATAATTATCAAACTAAAAAAATCCATTTTTTATCAAAATTCATCAAAATATTTATAATCAAAATTAATATCAATACACTCAATGTCGACATCCCTTTTTAAAATATATTTTAATTAAATAAATAACACTATTTAATTAAAACAAATAAAAATGTAATATTTGATTTATTTCACAAATTAAATAATTAAATTATTATTATTTTTAAACATGATCAAAAAATAAATATTTAATTTTTTTAAAATAATTAAATCAAAATTTATATTTTTATCAATAAACACATAATGACCAAATTTTCATTGAAGTTTCAAAAACTCTTATACTGCGAATTTTTTAACCTCTAGAATATTCTACTTTAATACATTTCATCCTTGATAGTCCCAAAGCACAACTATATGATCTGAAATCCCAAAATCATAAGCATTCATAAACCAAAATCAGTAACTCTGTATAATTGATTCAACTTCAATACTTTTTTTCCATGAAATGATTAAATTAATACCAATAATTTTTTAGAAAGGAAAAAAATAAAAAAATATAGGAAAATCATAATATCTATAAAACACACCCATTTAAAACATTCATACATGAAAAGATTAACCATGGACACATAGATCTTCAAAAACCACAATACACATATAACCAAAAATTTCATACCTTTAAAGATTTCCGATTTTTGAAGATAAATTCATAGATACAATTGGGAAGAAGGGAAACAAACCAAGTTTAAAAAATGCACAAATCCATATATAAGATTAAAAATATGGAAAAATTAAGCATGAGATATGAAATGGATATCTATCATTTGTTTCATCTCACCATAAAAATGGAAACAAAAAAACATAAAAAATTAAAAGTTTTCAAATAATAGAGAATGTGAATTTCTATATCCTCCCCAACATTAATTTTTTTAATATCTATAAACTTAAACTACTCTATCTGATGAAAAAATTTAAATCAATATTACTATAAAATATAAAAAATTATTCAAAAGAATCAATATAATTTAATACCCAATGAATTTTCAAGATAAAGATTTCTATAATTTCCAACTTCAAAAGGAAACCCAATATCAAGAGAATTGGTTGATTATTATCAAAAATAGATATTATTAAAAATATTACAAATATAATACCAATGAGAATTATTCACTATAAATATTACTCTAGGAGGGGATATAATAATAAAAATTCTCATACACTTCTTCATTACCCACAATAAAAATTGCATTCCAAGTCATTATAAAGCATACACAAACTAAATTCCAAATCACTTATTCATTCTAAATGGAAACTAAAATTAAAAATATTACATCACACCATAAAAACATTTTATAATTCATAAAATCATACAACATATAATTTCCTTCATGCTTCAACAATACTACTCTAATCATAACAACTAGGCTCAAAGATTTCAATCAACTTAACTTAAGTAAATTTTAACTCAAACCATGATTATTAATTCCCTTAAAATCACATCTCTGAGAAATAAATTTTAAAATGAAAATTGATTAAATAATATATTTAATGATACGACCTGTAACTATTATCATGCTTTTACTATTCCACTTTTATCACAATATCTAACATAATATATTTCAATAAACTTAACCTGCTTAAATTTTAACTCAAACCATGATAACCAATTCCCATAAAATCACATATCTAAAGCATAAATTTTAAAAATAACACTTTTGTTAAATAATTAAGAACCCCTAAGAATAATGGGAAAATGGAATTAAAATGAACCCAAACAAGCCACTAAAAGGAAAACAAAACATTTATTATCCTAACACTCTCAAATGTGTGTTCATTCATATATATATCACAAAAAACATATCCCAATAAAAAATATACCATGTTATTTCCTTAAAAATACTTGTATTTATTTGAAAAAATATCCCATTCTCAGTTTCAAAAATAGTCTTGATAAAATTACAATCCAAAAACTTTTTCAAAAAAACCAAAGGACAGGAATAAAACAAAAAATAATAATTGAAATCATTCTCAAACATGGTAAGAATAATTAACAAAATAATACTTCCCAAACACCACTAAGATTAGGAGGATCAAAAAATAAAATATTATGATGAAATAAATGAGTAAAATATCCATATATATCACATAGTTTACCACTATAGATAAATGAAATTATTTATGACTCATTAAATCTCTCCAGATAACTTACCACCCTATAATTCGTCAAAAAATACTAATTTTAATCATTGAACTATACCACTACAAAAGAAAAGTATTAAGTGGTGATTATCACAAGATAGTTGAAATCATATTTCTACTAATCTAGTACATGAATTATCAACTGACTTATAAATCCAAAAAAATTACCAATATTCATAACCCAAACATTCACCCCCAAACTTGACCAGAAAAAGGAAAACTAATGGAGTTAATACAAAGGAAATGACCTAAAAAATTTATCCAACTCGAAAATCATAAACTTTAAATACATAATCATAACAAATCGAATAATAAATGAAAAAAACCAAAAAATAACTATATTTTTTAACATAGAATAAAATTTATATCTAATAAAATCAATCTTTCATTATTTATCTCCTCAAAACTATTCACAATATTAACTAGGATTTCACTAACTGAAAATAGGAGGAAGACCAAAGAAATAAGGAATTGACTAAGAAAATATCACTATATATAATATTATGCTTAAATCCATGATCATAAAGAAATATTTTTAATTATAGGGAAATAATTTACATTCAATTAACTAAACAATCAACCACTAAACTTTTCTAAAATTACCTTCAGTTAATAAGTGAAACAAAATATGATTTAAAAATTTAAACCTTAAGAAATTGAAAAAATACCCAAAATCCTAGTAAAAAGAAACTAACAACAAAAGGATATTATAAAACCCATGAACATTTAAAATATGAATTCCAAAAAAATAACATAAATAGAGAAAGAATTGAATTTAAAGAAATGCTCTAGACTCTAGTATACCTCAATATTAATACTAATTTTGTTTCAAACCTCCCTTTTTCATATTAATAATCTAATTATCAACTCATTTTACACTAATTAAGAGGTATTAAATGAACTATATAATTTAACCAGCTACTCACCATCAACTACAACAAAAACCATGTCAGGGCCAATCTTCTAGCTTACAACACATGAGGCCAGGCACATAAAACAAAATTGGGTTCTATCTAGAAACCAATTTTTGATAGTTTGATTATCCTGGAATGATTATATGTTGTCCAAAACTCCCCTCTAAAACCGATATGGAAATCAGTTTGCACCCAAAAATACTCGCATAAAACCAAAGACCAAACATCTGGATCTCCACTTTGATGATAATCCACTAAATTCTACCATCTTATACCATTGTTTTTTCATTATTGGGACACACCACTTGACCGTTATTATCTTAAAAAAATTATAAAATGAAAAACCATGGATCCACATGCTCTAAATAAGCTATAATTATCATTGAAATGTTAAACTTGAGATATGTCAGACACATCATAATAAGGAAAAATCATAGATCTGATACCAATTTTCAAGATAAATATTTTATTTCATACCTTATCATGAGGACCGACACAAAATCCTAAATAGGGTTCAATACTAATACCAAGATCAATAATATAGTCTATAACTATTTAATACCAACACATAATACCATCTAATATTAGATTATAAAACCAATTAGTGATAAGGTAAGTATCAAACTAAGATTATATATTAACCATTTCACTTCTCTCAAACTAACATGGGAGTAGGTTTTCAACCAAAAACCACCTAAAATGATGAAAAGATAAATTTTTTATTTTGAAAAAAACATTATATCTACCTGTTAATGATAGATATATAATATAGAGATAGAATACAACACCATATGAATAACAAACCAATCTTGGGTTACCATTCTTAATAAAATACCTTAATTAATGCCACAAAGAATTACTAAAAGGAGGAGAATAATAGATTCAATATCATCCACTCAAATTTTAATATTTTGATGATAAAACTCCCCAAATATATTTATTTGGATTAAAATCCTCAAAATTATTATGGTTAACTTCAATTTTACTTCAATAATATTTCATAATAAATCTAACAACATCACTAAATAAGTCTTTCTATTAAACCCACACTAAACATGACTTCAAAATAAGCATTCATCGACTAAATTAATATTTATTAAAAACTAAGGATACTATATTCGTCTAGAAAAATAATTATTAACCTCAACTGACATCTTTCAAGATATTATTCTAAAATAAACATTAAAAAACACAAAACTATAGCCACTTCCAAAATAACTCATTTTGATTTATATGATCTATCTTTCACCCAAGCCTAGTGAATCCTTGAACCATTCCTATATAGAAAGCTAAATGAAACTATAATTCATTAATAAATTATTAAACTATTGTATCTAGAACATTTACATGAAATTTTAGTGGACTCGATTATTGAAATCAATATAATGCTACAAATCATGCATTTGAATCCTTAAAAAATTCCCCCACTGAGTCATTAAAGAACTACCTCTCTAGAAAACTATTTCCCCTTTGGTTTTATAAACTAATAATATATTGATAAAGTGGATATAGAAAAATATAAATTTTTTGACTAAAATCATCCTAGGGATATGGAATAACATAAATAGTATAACACTTAGTCTTACCCATGTGAACTATTTACCTAAAATAACAATACATGTAATCATCACGGAAAACTTGAAACTACATGATTCTTGATATAAAACCTATAAGATTACCATAAATAAAGTACACTTACCCCCTATTCATAGTTAGTAAATGATATATTTCATATTTAATCACTTTTACTTTTTTATTTAAATTAATTAATCCCAAAATTTTAACATTTGATGGTAAATTTCATTATTTTTATGTTTTATAAACATATTTATCTTTATTTTTAAAATTATTTAATTCTTAAATTTTAACTATTTTATTAATTTTTAGAATATTTGGAAGAGACAATAACTTTTACATTTTTTAATTTCTAGGGTTGGTTAATGAATTTGGAAAAGTGTGGATTTATACATAACATAATTATAAAAGTAGTTAGATTTAGAAAAAGTGTTTTATCATGGAGTGATGTTTGATAATAATTTAGGTCATATGTAAATAACTTTATAGAGCTATCCATGTGATGCATAAAAAACTTTACTTTGTTAAATTGAAGAGGATATCCATATGTGAGATCATTTGGAGATAAATATGAAAATTTTACTTTTCCTATAGGAATATATACCAAAATTATTCATATATAAGAACACTTTTCTTTTTATTCTAGAGAATACATGAGAAATTTTTTCAAATGAGTTAATTAAAAAAAATTACTTGAATGGATTTATAAAAAACTGATATGTGGGATAATTTTTAATTTTTGTAGTGGGATGCATAAGAAAACTTTCTTTTTTAAAATATAATGAACCAAAATCTTTCTTAACATGTAATATAAGATGTGGTTATGAAGTGGTTTTTTATGTATTATAGATACACTTCCATTTTAGGGGCACCAAAACCATAGTGATTTCAGTTTAATTATAGAGAAAAAAGATGAAGAAGAAGAGTTTAAGAATTTTACCATGAATTTTACTATTGTACCACAAGGGATTCCCTGATATTATTTTAGCTATTTTTAAATCTTGACCATATGATTTCATTTAAAGGGTATATATAGATTTTAAGTTCATTGATATATTTAAGGAATTTAATGTGGAAGATCATGTGTATTTTATCACATCCCATTCTATGAATGCAACTATGTTTTCCAATACACTAACTAATGTGGTTTCCACTTTGATAATTATCATGTAGGGATCAGTGCATGTGTTGAGGATACTAAGGAGAAAATTGAAGTTATTTGAATTTAAAAATATTTTCACTTCACTGTCAGGAATATAAATATAGAAGTGAATAGAGGGGGTCATTATCAATCATTGTATGATGATAGAGGAGGGTCAATGGAGGGTAGAAACTACTCAAAGAATTACAAATAAAAATAATTGTGTGGGTGGAGAAGCAATGTATAAATAATCTTATGGTGGTAGTGAACTAAGTGGAGTCATGTGAACATCCCCTTATAAGTTATTATATTATATATATCCTATTTAATTCTTCTAGAAATTCTTTTCTTGAATGAATCTAGTTATTTTTCTATATAATTCAAATCTCTTTTAATATTTTCCAAATTATTGTTCATTTTATGAAAGTAAAATAGTTGTTTTTATTATTTAAATTTATGAAGAGAGGTATTTCTTAGAAGTATAGTTTTTTTAACTAGGTTTTATTTCTTGGAGGTATTTGATAAATAAATCACTTAAATATGAGGAATAACACTTATAATAATGTCTTTTTATAATTTTCAAGTATGGTTAGAAGTGCACATTAATTTTCTAGGGTTTAAATTATGGAATTAAATGGGAGAAAACATTTAATTATGAAGAGTTATGTCACCAAGGGTTACCACAATTTCACCAATATTTTTTTTAAATATTTTTCTTCATTTATTTTCAATTAAATCTACTTTTTTCCAGCATTCACTCACTTATTTTCTTAAATTTAATCTATTTTATTTTTATTTATTCTTTCATAAACCCCAAAAATCCACATTTATTTTCTTATTTTCAAAAATATAAAGAAATTTTATTTTTTAAAACATAGTTGTTACCTTCTTGGAAGAAAACCTTGGGGAAATCAACACTATATTCATACCGGATAAAATATAGATAGATATTTCAATACAAGATCAATCACATCAATTTGGTGTCCTTTTTGAGGTGATTTCTTAAGTTTTTTCAATCGATTTTCTATTTTTAGTAGGTTCAAACCCTAATATGGTACCTTAAAAACATAAAATTAACCGAACTTGTCACTCTATAGCAAGATCAACAATGGATATTAAAGATAAACACTCGTTTATTGTCCTTTTATGTGAGGAAACTATCATATACCAAACTAATAATTCAACTTCTTCAACTAATTAACCCAGAACATGAACTTTAAAAACTATAATCACAATGGTTAACAATAAAAATATTAAATAATTAGTTTCATTCTATGAAGAAAATCAAAAAATAGTATGAAATACCAATATAAACCTACAGTTTTTTAAGTTTATTAAGGATCCATTCATTAATTTATAAAATTTAATAGTCTTTCACAAGATAATCCATATGAATATTTTTATAAATTTAGCTATATATTAGTTAATATGAAACCTCTAGTAGCAAATGGAGGTCAAATTAAGCTTAGGTATTTTCCTTTCTCTTTAGTAGAAGTCTCTAATGAATTGTTTTTCTACTCACACTCTACTTTAATTAGAGGTTGGAATGAGTTGAAGATACATTTTCTTGAGTAATTTTTTCTTGCTTCTAGGACTATTACAATTAGAAAAGATATTTTTAGAATTTGAAAAACTCAAGGTATAACTTTACATGAGTATTGGGAGAGATTTAAAATATTTTGTTCTAGTTTCCTCTACTATAAAATTATTAAATAACTATTAATTCAATATTTCAATGAGGGACTTTGTATTACTGGTAGGAGTATGATAGATGATATTGTTGGAGGAACTTTAGTAGATAAAACTCTAACTATTTCTTTATCTCTTATTACTTACATGAATTATAATGCTAAAAAATTTGGAAGAATATTCTTACTTCATGTGAAATGTTCTTAATAAGTTCCCACTTCCAGTTCTAAAAATAACTTCATTATATGTCAAATTAGTGAAATTACTACCATGTTAAGATATATGATGTTGTACAAAACATCACCAACTCAATCTAAAACTGAAAAAATTATTCAACTGAAATTTCATTATATAATTTCCCCTAAAAATAACAATTTTGTGAAAAATTTGAATTGATACATGAGTATTCTAAAACATGAAATGTTATTATTTATGAAATATTTTATAATATAACAACCAATACCTTTTCCACCCAATCAAAATTTCAACCAAGGATGGAATAACAAATAAAATGATATATTTAAACAAACTTGAAATTAATTAATATTTTCCAAGGCCAATCAAGTAATTACCAACTTAGACATTACTATGAGAAATATAATGCTCAGTCTAGAAGGATTTTCCATCCTATACAACCCATTAAAAAATATGAAATCACTCTTTATGAAACTATAAAAAAAATAATAGATTATGTTGAATGATTTTATTAATCAAATAATCCAACCAGCCACTAATACTGGTACTATAATGGATCAAATTAATGAGAATATTCCTTTATAAACTGAATTTAACATCATGGGAAAAGGGAATTAGAATTCAATTTAATTAGAATTTAGTTGTGGTGTTAATTTAAATAGCCCCTAGACTATGTATTATAAACCTAAACCTAAAAAAGATAGTTTTATATCTTGTTCATCTGAATTAGAGACTATTAAATAATGAATAAAATCTATGTAACCTATTGAAAAATTATAATCCATTATTAAGAAGAAACAGATGTCCAATAAAAAATATTTTCTTAAAAGAACCAATAGATATTTGAGTACAATGTTGTAAAAAAATCATAAATATGAAATGTTTTTTAAGGAAATGTTCTCTCATAAGTGGAAATTGAAAATAGGATATAAAGTAAACCTTGTAAGAAATGTTTTAGCCTTTAATCAACATGTTATCCATGTTAAGTTTAATGATCCAAAAAAATTAACATTCTATATATAATAGGGGAGTGTGAATTCAAAGATGTTGACTTAGAAGTTGTAATAAATATGATACCTCATCCTATCTACTCAACTTTATTGGTTGGAGAGATCAAACCTACTAGAATTATAATTTAATTTTCCAATAGAATTACTTCTCAATATACTGGAATCATTGAGTATGTTTTTTATAAATAAAAGAAATGATTTCTTCTACTAAATTTTATATTTTAGATATGTAGGATTAAATATTTAGTAAACATGCACATTTTATTCTTGAAATTACTATGCAAAAATACTATAAAATAAATCATAAAAGTTCACAAGGGAACATTTTCACTTCAATTTGGAGGATAAATATTTCACTTTTTTGTTCTTTAATCTAATAAATACCCAATGGAATATCATTCAGCCTATCAATAAAACATGACTAATTGGTTTTATACTAAGTTAACTTTCATATTTCACAAGTCATGAATCACAAATTAGTTCTTCTGAAAATGAGTCATTTCTTGTGTATAAACATGATATATATTATTGTGATAATTTCTCTTATGAATAGTATTCTAATAATGAAATTTTTTTATACAAACAGCATAAATAAATGTATTTGATTACTAATTTCAGTAAAAATTTTTCCAATTTTACATATGTTGAAACTTTAATTTTTTATTCTAAATTAACTAATATTTTTTTATGTTAAATTAGCATCGAGTTCTTTATAACTTCTAAAATGGATACTAGAAATTTATATTTTTCATACTCTAATGAATCTATAATTTTTTATAAAAAAACACACTTGTAATATATTAAAAATATATTACTTCTATTGTTTTAAAATTAAAATATACTTATTATTATGATATTTTAGAGCTAAATTGGATGATGTTGAGTCACTTAAAACTTATATTTCAAATTAAAATACCTTACTTGAGGTAGATCTCAAAAAATTTCTAGATAATTTGAAATATTATTTCTTATATAATAATGATAAATTTAATTTCATCATTTCTAAAGTTTTTTCCAGGGATTAATAAAATAGACTTTTAAGAGTATTAAAATAAAATTAGAAAGCTACAGGTTAGAACTTAGTTGGCTTTCTTGGAATTAGTCATTCCATGATTATATATAGGATCTTATTAGAGAATAATGTTAATCCTATTATGAAATTCAAAGAATGTTGAATCAAACACTTTAAGAAGTTTTTAATAACTGAGTGACTACCTTGGTGTCTAATGGAATCATTATCCCAATTTTTGATAGCCCATGGCTGAGCTCTATCCAAATTGCTCCTAAAAATAGTGGATTCACAATCTCAAATAATGAACTCAGATCACTCATTCAATTTCAGCCTCAATGGGCCTCATAATCTAGCGTTGTCTCAATGTCTGGCTCCGGAAATATTTCTTAAAATATTTAAGATTCTTATAAGAAAAAAACAAGATGACTACAATAATAGTTTGAAAAAAATAAATAATAATTTTTAAACATATCTTAGAAGATGATCTATAGATAGTGAAATCACCCATGAAAACTTCTATATATTCCTATAGAAATTCAAAAAATATACTCATAATACACCTTTAAAAAGTTATTTGTTCATTTCATAATATAAAATGAATTATTATATAAGAAAAAGTCCCAAATAAAATGTGAAAATGGTATTATTCTTGATATTCAGGTGTTGTTTAAATTTGAAAGTAATCATAAAATCCATTAAGAAAATAGTAGTGAAATTTTCCTATAAGACTTTTGAGAACTAGGTCAAGCAATGGAAGAGGAAAGTGATCATTCCTAGTCACTGAGTTGATTTTTTTATAATCAATACACACTCTCCATTTGTTTTAGATGCTTGGTTGAGGCAGCCATTGGTGGGTGATTTAAGTGAATAAATTAATTTATTTATTTAATAGACCTAACCTAAATATAACTCTATAAATATAATTTTATGATTTTTTTAAAAGTTTTAACTCATAACCCTTTCTATATTTTAGAGTAGGATGAGAGAATTATTTATTGGTGGGTCGATATCGTATGAAAAATGACAATTAGATCAAGATGTATTGAGACATAATGAACATAGTGGATCTTCTACATCACCAGATAATGTGTTACTCACTAACTATCATTCCAAAATAAATTTAGTTCTCATAAATTGTGGTTTATAGCCTTGATCAATTGTTTGAGAAAGGTTTCTTAATTTCTTTATCTTTGATATGAGTTTTTACACCCTTCACCAGATCTCGTCGGGTTAATTTAATTGTTTAATCAATTTAATTTGTGTTATGTCATGATATCTCCCCTATACATACCTATCATGTAATCATTAGTCATGAATTATTTTCCAATTAAGGATTTACTTTTCCCTTGTTCATTTTACCTCTCTATTCATTATGTTCTTCAACATTATCTTCCAGGGTTGTGGTTTGATATTTTCAGTGTGATTTTGAGCGCAATTGAACCACTGAATTCATTTTGGTAGTACAAATGACATGTTGATTTATGGTTTTTAGAATAATCATGGAATGTCATAGGATACAATTGATACTCTATAGATTTGGGATCTGGAGGGATGATGGGATTATGTGGTAGGTATATAAAGGCATGATGCATAATGATGTGGGAATCAAGGGTGTCATAAAATTCTATTTTCCATCCATCTGAGGATAGGAATTAATGGATGAAGGTAAATACCACTAGTTTTGGGTGATGAAATGGCGAAAATTGCAGCAGAGAAGCCGAATTTGTAGAAACATGTAAAGAACAGTGGTTGCAATGGAAAACCCAACTACATGAATATAGTTAAAGAACACACATCATCTATCCCCACCAATTAGTATCAAATAGGGTCTTGTAGAAGATAAGGATCACATGACATGTATTTCTAGAACCACACACCTTGTGATCCTCCCCATGTAGCTAATATGTGTGCCAAATCCACATGGCCAAGAACCTATGATAGAGAAAATTTCATATACTATGGGATTACATATGCACCGGCTGGTACCTAGACACATCCAATTACTCAACCAAGTACACATGTATGACCTAAAGAATATGAGAATGACCAGCAGTACTTGGGCAGGCCTCGGGTGACTGAGACATGGCATGTAGTACCCTTTCACACCATGTTATACTATATTTCCAGGAAACCCATGTATTGAAATAGGCATTGCTTGGAGGATGGATGAGATCACACATAATCTGACCCCTGGTACACATCATATACATTTTCTCTAAGATATCTCCCTCTCATATATTCTTTATTTGGACTCGAATTTTGGCATGTGATTATACTATCCTATGTTTTTTTCACATAAAATATGATGGTGGCCTTTATAGTTTCATATGAGATATGATGTGAGGTGTTCTAAGTTGGATGATTCTTTAGGTGATGTTTGATGATGTAAATGATGAAGCGGGATCATCTGAGAGAGTGACCAAAGTTGTAAACCTCAAATTGCTCCAAGGTGCAGGTCCCTCATACTCCTTGCATTGGATGAGTAGAAGACCCCTGATGTAATAGGTCATGGATCCTCTATACTCTGAGTGGAACCCCTCTAATGTAATATGGTTTGGTTACTATACCCTCTGAGTGTCACCCCCTGGCGTACTAGGGTATGGGTCCTTTACCTACTGAGTGTAACCCAAATAATGTACTAGGTCAAGGGTCCTCTATATACTGAGTGGAACCCTCCTGACACACTTGGTCATGGGTCCTATAACTAATGAATGGAACCCCCCAGACACACTAGGGATTGGGTCCTCTATATAATAAGTATAACCCCCTGATTAACTATGGTGTGGGTCCTATATTGGATATTGTTCCATTTTAACTGTGTAGTATAATGGAGAGGTATGGGCACTCCACACTATCACCACATTGTTACATGATATTGTAAGCAACAGAGATGGACCCTTTGGATCTGTTGTAAGACTCAACAACCTAGGCTGGGATGTGAGATGGAGATCTGCTTTCACTCTTATCTGGGTTTCTTTATGATATTATATATATGATGTTGGGTATTGTTTCCCTCTTTCTTTTGGTAAATATGACTAATATTTTTTATCTCTCTATCAATTTCTTCTGGTTTCTGGAGCATCTTACTGTGTATGCATATACTCAACCCAACATGGTATTTTTCGATATGTGTCATGTCTTATGTAGATGAAATATAGATTTGTGGTGATTTTGGTGGAGGATAAGGATACTCGGGTGAATATACCATGTACGGTGGTTGGCCTTTGGATATCAGTAGTTGGGATCTCTCAACTGTTCATTATTCTAGTTTTTTCAGGTTGGGACTTCAGTTCTTATTGGGTATGTATTTTGTATCCTTACACATTGGTTTTATTTTTTTATTACTCTGATGTATTCCCTAGTGGTTATTTCATGCATGGTTTTACTCTAGGTGTTACATCCCTTTTTATTATTCCTCTGCAATATTTAATGGAGATGGTTGGGTGTGTGTGTGTAGGTACACTAGGAAAAGGCCTCCCATTTTTATCATGCATTCTCAGAACTTTTTTCCAACACCTATACTATTGATGTTGGTCTTAGGGTTATAATGGATCAGCCTTCCACTACATAGGTATGTCTCGGTTGTTCGGGTCGTTACAGAGTAGTATTAGAGGTTGTTCTTCCTTGGGTCGATATAGAGATGGACTCATGGTGAGGATTGGTTAGGAACATAGGTAAATAGTTTTGGAGTGTCTCAAGTATGGTTTTCTGGACAGAGAACACATTTTTACTATAGTAACCTATGTATCCATACACCGGAACTCTGACTACCTGCTTGTCGACATGTCATATCGAGATATTGGTTATAGAGAAAAATGGTGCATGCATCATATATGATTGATACCTTTGAATATATTTCTAGAGTTATATCCTCATATATATATATATATATATATGCTCATCTAACCATGGTACATCTTGATAATTTCTAAATACCTCTATGAAGACACCCCACTAGGTTACCAATTCAATATTATGACGATGATCTGATGAGTGATGAGGTATTAGTTTAGGGTCCATTTCATGGGTGTTTCCTCCATATAGGTAGGTAGAAGAAACCTCACCTATCGAGTGAAATATATTACCATCAAGATAAGATAGTGAAACATTCAATCTTCTCTCTCTACATAAGTTCCAATGATAGAGGGTGCTGAGGTTACATGGTGAGCCAGATCCTCAGGTAGAAGAGGATTAGATTGAGTTAGTGATTCAAGTCTTCAGGCCCATGAAAACCCTGAATGATCTGATAGTTTCACTTTTATCCAATCTTTTCCATGGATTATCTAGGTGCTGGTGGATTCTAGTCACATAGACTCATGATGAGATGATTCTCTCATGATCTTACTTCCAACATTTGTTTCATGAACAGTATTACCCCTCTTTCTTATGCTTAGTTAAAATTAAAGATCTTATAAGGGTTTAGTAGGGTGGTATGATTTTTCTTGAGTATTCCATGAGATTCATTGATGTTACATGGTACTCTATCAACATGGTGTAGGATGGTTACTTTCAGGCATGGAATTTTGATTTGGGTCTATACAGAGACATTAGTATTAGTGTGGTTCCCCTGTACATTTCTACCTATTCTGGAATGTTTGAGCGGGAAATGGTGAAGGATAGATTCATATATGAGGGAATCTAAGAAGCTGGGGCTAGTAGTGGGTACCGATGGGATGAGTTGTATATAGCAGCTATTAGGCATTTATTTTTAGGGTCTTATCTCATGAGATATTCTTATGGATAGACTCATACATGTGGATCTCCAACACAAGGTATGCACATGGTACTAGTTCACACTAGATTGGGGTGATTATATGCATGTGATGGGTGAGTTCACAAGGAATTTTATTTTCTGACCCATCGATATGAGGGGGGAGGCAGATAGAAGATTGACCACTGGAACAAAGGCAACATCATGATCAAGGATCTCCTAGGAAAGGCTAGGGTGGACTTTATGGAGTTAGTTCTGGTATAGGAGTGGGTGGGGCTCTAAGAGGAGGATCAATTGGTGGAGGGTGGTTCTATAATCTACTTCCACAACCAGAACTAGGTGGCCCATTCCAGGCTCATAGAGATTTTGTTCAAGATTGTGGTCAGCTGCATTCTATAGAGGCATATAAACCGGTATCTCATAAGGTGATACAAGGTATTATTTGTGGTTATTCATCACTTTATATAGTACATTTATACATTGGTACAAGTCACTCCTTAATTTCTGTTTCCCTTTTGAATGATATAGAGTTCCTCATTGATACCTTAGCATAATATCTTTTCATGCAGTTCTAACTAAGTGAGATTCTTCAATATCACTTATCTGATGGAAATTTGATCTATTGTTTGGTGGAAATAGTTTCACATGGTAACTATTGTTTTAAATAATGAAACCTTATGAAATTATCTTGGGAATAGATTGGTTGTCTATGGTTCGAGCCTAGATCGACTGTCATCATAGGCGAACCAGATGTATTTGAATAGATGGGATGAGATTTTCCTTTACAGGTGAGAGAGATATCATGGATGAGTGAGTGGGTCTTGTAAGTAGGATACTATAGTCCATCACCTATCATATGTGGGTTTTTATCCCTTAACACAGTGGGGTCATCAAACATTTGGAATCTTTCAGTAGAAGAGGACTTTATGGATGTCTTCACTAAGGATGTTCTAAGACTACCTCTAAGGT
The DNA here is from genome assembly GCA_963277665.1 of Viscum album. Classification (NCBI taxonomy): domain Eukaryota; kingdom Viridiplantae; phylum Streptophyta; class Magnoliopsida; order Santalales; family Viscaceae; genus Viscum; species Viscum album. The sequence continues at coordinate 1,822,556,297 of OY728137.1, read as the reverse complement.
GGGAGTTGGAATTCTATATCTATTTTCACCACATGACCAAACAAATATATTTTTCAACACATCATATAGCCCCTACTGAGCTTTGGGATATGAGGGTGCAGTTGGAGGACCTTCAAGATAAGTGTTACATCATACCTAGTTTATCCCCCTAGGATTCTCTGGTTTTGTTCATGAAAAATGATGATGGGGACTTGTGTTGTTGTGTTGATTATCATCACTTAAACCAGGTAACTATAAATAAAAATTACTCCCAATCAAGGATTGATGAACTTTTGACCCAGTTGTGAGGCATGAGTTGGTTCTTGATGATCGATCTCAGGTCTGGCTATGACCAGTTGAGGGTTCATAAGGATGATATTCTGAATATGGGTCTCTGATGTCACTATGGACACAATGAGTTCTTGGTGATGCCTTTCAGTGTGATGAATTCCCCTATTGTGTTTATATCTTTGATTAACCTATTCATTCATCAATACATGGATCGATTTGTGGTTTTATCAATTGATGGCATACTCGTTGACTCAATATCATAGGAGGATCATACAGAGCATTTAATGATGTTCTATAAAGACCATGTTTTTCCTTTGTAAGAATTTGAAATATATTATGAAATATTTTGGAGCCAGGATCTAATACGGCATGAGATTTTTAGGCCCGGTGATCTCTGAATTGATATAATAAAAATATTAAATATATTAATATCATGCACACATAGTTTTCTTGAAATATTGGAATAACTAAAAAATAGATTATCATATCAAAATCTAAGATAATGGTTGGGTTTGAAATGTGGGCTTTACCCAATGGGGAACCCTAAGGTTGGTTGACGCTGGATGTATTGATGAGGAAGTCATTGGTGGTGCATTTAATTAAACTAGATAATTGAATTTATTTATCTTTTTTTAAACACACATGACCTAAAATCCTCCATATGTAACTCAATTTAAAAATTCTTATATTTTATTCAGTTATACCCTAGGATAATTGAGAAGAGCTCTAATGTTATTAATTTGCAGATTGAGATCAGTATACGATAGTGGATCAGATCGAGTTGGATCAAGAAGTATCAAATGCAATAGGACTTCTCCTTCATTAGAAAACATGTTCTTCAGTAATGAAAGATCCCAAATCAAGGTAAGCCTCTTTAATTGTGGATTTCCATCATTTTCATTAAAATATTGATCATTTATTTTTATTATCTACTTTTGATTACATGATCGTACATTCTTCTCATGATACATATAAACAATTTAAATTTATTTAATTCGTTTTATTTATAATTATCTCACGTTCTCACCCCAGTTTCATTGATATATAATCATTGTCCAATGACTTTTTCACATTTTTTCTTATGCCTTTCCCATAATCATTCATTTTTTCTTATCCATTAGACCTTGGGGTCATTGTTCGACATTTCGAGAGCAAGTTCAAGCATGATTGAACCCCCGTATTCATAGAAGTTTGGTGAAAGATGAACATATTAATACTTTGTAGATATATTAAGATGGATAATGAGTTTTGGGTGAAGCTTCATGGATCTGATATCTAGAGAAGGGATGGGATAAATAAATGGGTGATGGGAGGTGTGACAACTAGCATTATGGGCTTCAAGTTGATTGTCCTATTCCATTTTAAAACTACTGGAGTCTAAGAAATGATGTGCGGATCATATTTCCTTTGATTTTGGGTGTTCAATGGGTGAAAATCACAGTGGAGGAAGAATATGTGGAAACTACATGGAGGAAAGTCTGATTCTGTGAAAAAATGACTACACATCATGTATTTCTAAAAAACAAACAGCGTGTAGCCCCCTGGATACGACACTATGGATTTGAAAAAAGTGAAGGATCACATGTCATGTGGCTGGACCCACATGCCATGTGACCCTAGTTGTGTGGCCAAATTGTGTGATGGCTATCAAATTCCCATAACCCCATACATGTCATGTACTCTAGGGGTACACGGGCATGAGATGGTACCCGATCATGGACAAGTGCATGGTCAGGTACACAGGCATGGCCTAACATACATGGGCATGGCCAAGAGAACACGGTAAGGCCCCAAGTGGCTAAGAAGTTTCTAATTTGACCCATAAATTCCATGTACTATGAAATTTATTATAATCTATTTCTAGAGGAGAAAAAAGTTAGGTTATGAGGTGGGGTTACATTCCATGTGGACCCCCATACACAATGTGTATTCCATCCTTCAACTTATTAATCTCATATATCCTTTATTTGGACATATTTCTTATCCCACATGTTGCCTATACTAAGTAATTTTCCATGCATAATGTGATGGTGGCCTTCATTGTGGCACATAAGATATGATACGAAATAATCTAAGCATGTTACTTGTATAAGTGGTGCTCGATAATGGCAGTTATCAAGGAAGGATCATCAGAGATATTCCATGGTCAGTACTCCCCTATAATGTAAGGGAATGGGTTACAAATACTACCTGATGGATTTCTGGACTAGTACCCCCTATTGTTTAAGGTAATCGGTTCCCCATAATATCAGATATATATCCAAGTCAATACTCACCTATCACTCCCTGTCGCTGGTTCTCCATATTATTTATACATATAGAGATGGTACTCCCTTACAATGGGAATAGTTTCTCTATCTACGGAGTGGTACTCCCCCACCTTAAGCTCTAGTGCGGTACAGGTCCCCCATGAGAGTTGTGGATCCCTTAGCTATGGAGCATAGTAGTGAGGATCAATCCCCTACACATATATTTTTGTGAGTTTTTGTTTGATGTTGAGCATCAGTGATATACTTTTGTAGCTGTAATCTTACTTAATGAAATTGGTTGGGATATGGGATAGATATACAATTTCTCTCTCATATTTCATTCTTTATGAGCATATATATGTGTATCTAATGTGTTTCATTTCCATCTTTCTTTGAGTTGAGTTTACTACCACTGTATCTTTCTATCTCTTCCATTCATTTTTTGGGGCATCATACTAGGTATGTATATACTCACCCCCTACATGGGTTTTTCTCACATGTATCTTGTCTTATGTAGAAAATTGAAATATCAGTGGTGATTATAGTGAATCATAGTGATATATAGGTTCATTCACCTTGTATGGTGGCTGGGATTGGAGATTAAGAGTTAGGCTCTCTCAGGTTTCTTCATTTTTAGTTTTTTTTAGGTTTTTATTTTATTTTCAGGTGGGCATTTATTTTCCACCTTTACATTTCTGTTTTATACTATCATACTCTGATGTATTCCCTAAGGTTATTTCATGCATGGTTTAGTCTAGATGTTACTGTCCTTTTATTATTCCTCTACATTGTTCCATGGATGTAACACCTGAGATTTTTATGAGAAATATTTTTTTTATGTTATATACATCATCTTCACTATACACAACACTAGCTTGGATTTTTTTACACGCAATCGTGACCTTCCCCGATAGCTTGCATCATACGCAATACTGAGTTTCACTAAACAACGATATGCTATTAAAATATTATTAAAACTAGCCATTATGAATAGTAATACCCACTTTTTGAAATTTTATAAATTTTATCTTTCAAAATGGACTTCATTTTTGGATTTGGAATATCGAAATTAGCCTAGGGTGAAATTTTGGTATTTTTCTGAAAACATTCAAATTTTGATGAATAGTGAAAACACTGGGTTACTATTTAAAAACCGACTTTTTATTTAAATAATTATTTATTTTATTTAAACTTATTTTAGGTTAAAATTGATATATAATACCTATATAAGTTTAAATTAATTCATTGGAGTCATTTTATAATAATTTTAGATATATAAAAATTTTATTGAACTTTTCACCGTCTTTTACCCACCTCCTAGGAGAATTTTTAAATTCACATAAAACTTAATTTTACCACTTCTATGAGTGGAATTTCAAAAAGCCAAGAGACACGGTTAAAATCAAGGACTAAAATGTGGTTCAATGAGATGAAAATAAATTTGGCTGAATAGTAACTTTTTACTTTTTTTACCACGGTTAAAAGTAAATAGGGTAATTAAGGGTAAAAATGATATTATTATTACCCTAACACATGTCCTAATTATATTGGATAAGTGTAATTCGACCAAAAACAACCTTAGGAATAAAATATGACCATTTAGGCCCACTTTAATTAGATTAGGACATTTAATATTATTTTATTTAAATAATAGTTAAAATAGTTTAAATCAAAGTTTAATAACTAAAATATTTTTAATATAGAGTTATACATAATATAAATTCGACTATAAATATTAATTATAAAGATAACAATATTTCCTATATAATGGTATTTTATTTATAATTTTTAGACATTAAATAATTTAATTTATTTATGACACAGTGATGATGCAGTAATTATCTCATTAATGAAATATTATCATAATTGATGTTATAAATACTAAAATAAATTTAATTTGAGACTTTTTATGAATTAAACTAATTTGATAGGTTAATATGACATATTATTATTGATTTAATTAACTTTTTTCGAACTAATCATGCTGTTATGATTTTCAAAAAAATCAAGTACCAAATAGTGTCAAAATTGACATAAAATAGTTTTTAGAAAAATATTATATTATTAATTGTTATTTTATTCATAAAAATATAAGGTTCGGAAAAATGACTTATATAAGGTTATATAAATTAATAATAAACAACTTGGGGTTCTTTTGGCTTGTTATAATAAGTTTATTAACCTTATAGTGTAAGAAAACAAGAAGACACGGAAAAAGTAAAATTATTTAACTTAAAGTTAAATCTAAATGATAAGGTCAAAATAGAAACCTAAACTTGTATAAATTCTATTGGATGAGAGTATTTTGACCCATAACAATCTTAGATTCTAAATAAATCAATTTTGAGCTATTAAAAACCGGATATGACTTTATAATAAAATAATATTTTTAGTTTTTCCAAAGGTGCCCCTCTCCTCCCTTATAAAAGGGCACCTCCTCCCTCTCCTCCTCACACCACTTTGAGCCTTTAAGCTAGGCCAAACCCTTCCAATTTCTATTATCCACTTCCCTAGAAACATCCTAGAGGTTCTGGTCTTTTTCAAACACCATCTTTAGTTCCCAAAGAGGAGGTTAAGAAGAGGCACTTCAAAGAAGAGGTAATGTCTGTTACCGACTCTTTCAACTTTATTTCTTATTCTAATTATTCTTATTTAGTTGTTTCATTATGAAGTAATAACATAAGAATCACTCATATACTGATATGTTATTATAAATATGAAACAACCCTATTTCACCTTCTATCCATCCTACAGAAAATGAAATCACCGCGCATGCGTACGTACGGAATACCGTCTCCACGTCGTGGTGTAATCTGTTTTCCACCACCACCTTACTTGGATGGGTATAATGGTGTAGAGAATAACTATATATGATTATTTTAAAGTGATATTGATTCTGAAATATTATACATACACTCCAATACAATTCCACGATCATGGGAATGATATCATCGCTCGTGCGTACGTACGGAATACCGTCTCAACGATGTGATGCGACTCGTTCTACATGATATTCATTGCATAATGATTATATAAATGAATTGAATGAATAAATATTATATATATTACACTAATACCATTTTGTAAATGACGTATCTATAACCTAAAAAGAAGAATAAGAATTTATTTGACAAAACACGCATAAGAACAAAAAGTAATAAACACCCGAATAACAAGTAGCAATGAAATAATACTAATACGAAGCTAAGAATATGACCATATATGATATCATAACAATGAGTATGATTTTTTAATAAGTCAATGACATTATTTAAATCATTATACAGGAGGTTCGGACACTTACGAATAAAATCGGACCTAAGTTAAGGGAAAATCTCGCAATCTCAATTTTTATCCGAGATTGTTTTTACTTTAGAAATTACTGGGGGATATTTATCATCCACAACCATGTTTCCTCAATATTTAATTCCTCCTAAAATTGTTTAAAACCAATTTTACCCTTCGGTGAGTCTTTAGTAAAAGATATGAAAGGGATTTTTTGTCGTTTTTAGTACAAGGTACTTTTTGACTTTTCCGGCCAAAGTACGAGAAGAATGTATTTTTTAACTTATACAGCCTGAATGGATTTTTAGGACATTATTTCCATGAAGCATACTTTATAAGTTTTGAAGTTTATTTTTAATCAACTTCTTTTAGTTTAATTTTTAATGACATGTTAAGAAAGGAAAAATGTTTTTGAAATAGAAAGTATATTTTCCTCAAGAATGGAGTTCAAGAATTTTATCAAAATTATTTTCCATCTAAGATAATATAGGGTTCTGTTTCTATCCCTATTTTTACATTGATTTGATTATTTTATGATGGTATTATTTTTACGAAGTCCTTTTATCGTATCTGGATTATTTTATGATGGCACGATGTTTACGAATCCCATTTTTATTACATGGGTTATGCTTTGATGTATGATTTATGATCTTATGGAACACATAAGAATGGTATCATTATAAGATGGGTGGGACCTATATCTCCTTCCAATGCATTCGGTAAATATTTATATCTCATGAGATAGACATGGCTGGAACGGCAGGTTAATCCGGTTCAGTGAAATAGGACTAAAATGAGGAGTGAACTCAGTTCAGAAATGGACTTTGTCTGCTAAGATAGTCTTGTCAATGAGTCTTAACTACAATAAATGATTCTCTATGATTATGTGTGTATGCCACAAAGTTTCATGTTTTATGTTATGATTATTGGGATTAAATTTCACTACTATGATTTATCCAATGTTATGAAATTATGATCTCTTTTGTAGGTTAAGATTTCAAAAATGTTATGTTCTTATGAAGATGATGTGATTGATATTTCTTTTGTTTACCTTAACTGAGCATTTTAGCTCACACTTATGTATGTTTTCTTTCCCCAGGTCAGGAAGAAGGTTATTAAGTAGCATATGCCAAAAGGGACTCTAGATATGATGAAATAAATGGGAGACAATGTAGATACTTTATGAACCAGTTGTTTATGTTTCCCAGTTTCTAAAGACACTATACCTATACGGTCCTTTCATGGTTTTGTTATATGTTGTAATAAGTGTGCTTCAATTTTGAAGCAATAACAATGTATGTAAAGTGTGGGTCGTTATAGTTGGTATCAGAGGAAAGGTATAGTCAACCTTTGGAAACTAGGATGTGAAAGTCTTAGTAAGACCCTAAGGATAATTCTAAGCATAGAACACAATCTTAGTGTTTTAGAAATGGCCATGAACAACCTATGATAAGACCTTAAATGTGAAATTTTATTCTTGATTATGTGGTTTTCCTATTATAATTAGTGTTGTTCCCACTATTCTTCTTGGTTTTAGTTAATGGTTGGAACCCGAAGGAACCGTGTTAATGCTGAATGCGACGGGCAACATAATGATTGTCCCCCTGAGAAACCAAACATTATAGGAGCTAGAATGAAAAATATTGTAGCCATGATCACACAACTTTCTCAAGATATGAATCATGCAGGACTTCCAAACGAGCAAAGGAAGGAGCAACATTCTGTTGAATCCTTCATGAGGCAACGTCCACCTTCATTCAGCGGGTCTACTGGTCCATTAGTTGATGAACAATGGATCAGTACTACTGAAAAGATATTTTCAGTTCTTCAATGTTCTAAACATGAAAAAGTCATCTTAGAAGTGTATCATTTGGAAGGTGATGTTGATCAATGGTGGAATCTTATCAAGAATATGAGGCAAAGAGAAGAAATTGAGTCCATGAAATGGGATGAGTTCAAGAACTTATTTTTCAATAAGTACATGCCTTGTATTCTTCGAACAATGATGGAGAAGGAGTTTCTTGATCTAAAGAAAAAGGATGATGAATCTGTTGGTACCTATGAAGAAAATTTTACAATACTTTCAAGGTACTCTTCTGGGATTGTTATCCAACCTGAGAGTAAGATCGGTCGATTCTTTAGTGGATTAAAACCAAGTCTTCAAAGGGCATTAGCCATAAGTGACTTCAATAGCTATGAGGAAATCGTTCTATGTGCTCTCAAGGTTGATATGGAGATTGGAGTAACCCATCAGTCATATGGGTTTGATAGGAAGAGGAAAATGGAATTCAAAGAAAAATCTAAAGAGCACACTGAAAATAAGATGAGTTTTCCCTTATGCTCAAAGTGTGAAACGAAACATGGAGGGATTTGTCTTAAAGGGATAGTTAAATGTTTCAAATGTGGAAAGGAAGGTCATCAGGCATTTGAATTCCGCAATGATGGGAACAAGATGTCTAGTGATGCGATCAAAGAAAAGGATACACAGAGTGAACCTCCTACACTTCAGTGTTACAAGTGAAAGGAAATGGGGCATTATGCTAATCAATGCCCTAATCCAAGGGTTGTTGATGATGATTGACTTCAACAAACTCTTAAGGATAAAGACAAAGGAAAGTCACATGCAATTTCTATCAGCGATGTGTAGTATGATAACGAAGTGGTGAAAGGTACACTTACCATCCACTCTAAAGTAGAAAATGTTTTATTTGATTCTGGATCCACCCACTCTTTTATTTCTGAAGAATTTTCTAAGTGTGTCATCGTATTACCTCAACAATTAGATGTTGAGTTAGCTATGACAACCCCTAATGGCACAACAGTCGCATCAAAAGTTTATAATTCTTCTCAGATTGAAATTTGTGTGAAAGTGCTTCCTGCCAATATTGTGATCCTTCCTATAGTGGAATTTGATGTGATTCTGGGCATGGATTGGCTTTCTTTATAAGGATCTCATATCAATTTCCAAAGAAGGAAAGTCACATTTCATATTCCAGATCAATCTATGATCGTCTATCGATGGAAGGATGAACATAACCTTACAGTGGAAAGTTCTTCCATCTTATAGGTCTTGATTCCACTAAATGAAGGTTATTTATCTCAAATGTTTGGAGAGAAACTCATGATTAAGAATATTCCCATTGTATGAGAGTTTGATGATGTCTTTCCGGAGGAATTGTCAGGTCTTCCACCAAATCGTGAAGTTGAGTTTTCAATAGAACTCGTACCGGGTGATTTACCTATTTCAAAGACACCTTATAGAATGGACCCAATTGAGTTGCAGGAATTGAAGAAGCAACTCCAAGAGAATCTTGATAAGGGATTCATATGCCCACGTGCGTCACCTTGGGGAGCACCTGTTCTGTTTGTTAAGAAGAAAGATGGATCAATGATACTCTGCATTGATTATCGACAACTTAACAAGATCACTATCAAGAACAAATATCCTCTCCCACGCATTGATGACTTATTTGACCAACTACGTGGAGGTCAATACTTTTCCAAGAATGATCTTCGTTCTGGTTATCATCAATTAATGGTCAAAAGGGAGGATATACCAAATACATCTTTCTGTATAAGGTATGAACACTATGAATTTATAGTGATGACATTTGGTCTTACTAATTCCCCTGCTATCTTCATGGATCTTATGAATAGAGTCTTTAGAGACTATCTTGATCAATTTGTGGTAGTCTTTATAGACGATATTCTTGTCTATTCAAAGAGCAAGGAAGAACATGAAGATCACTTGAGAATTATATTTAAGACCCTGATAAAGGAGAAGATTTATGCCAAATTTACCAAGTGTGAATTTTGGCTTCAAAAAGTTTCATTTTTGGGTCACATAATCTCAAAAGAGGGGATATCTATAGATCTAGAAAAAACAAAGGTTATTAAAAGATGGTCGAGACCAACAACAGTAACTAAGATCTGAATTTTTCTTGGTTTGGATGGATATTATCGACATTTTGTGAATGATTTTTCATGATTATCTAATCCAATCACCAGGTTGACTCGAAAAGGAGTTAAGTTCATGTGGATGGAGGAGTGTGAAGAGAATTTCAAGGAGTTGAAAAGAAGGTTATCCAGTGCACCTGTACTCACACTTCCTTGTAGTGGAGAAAGGTTTTTGATCCACAGTGATGCATCCAAGAAGGGGCTGGGGTGTGTTCTTATGTAAAACGATATGGTGATAGCTTATGCCTCACAACAGTTGAAAATCAATGAGCAAAATTACCCAACTCATGATTTCGAGTTAGCTGCGGTAATCTTTTCATTAAAGATTTGGAGGCATTATCTTTATGGTGAAAGGTGTGATATTTATACTGATCATAAAACTTTAAAGTATATTTTCACACAAAAAGAGCTGAATGTGTGCCAAAGAAGATGGTTGGAGTTGATTAAGGATTACGACTGCTCAATTCATTATCACCTTGGGAAAGCAAACAAGGTGACAGATGCATTAAGTCGACAAGACCATGCTAGCTTATCCATGATGAGGATCACAAAAGATCCAATATTTATGGATTTACAAAGGATGGATCTTGGAATTATAACAGAAGGGGAGAAATATTATCTTTCTCAAATGAATGTTCAACCATCTATACATGTGAAGATTAAAGAGGCATAGAAAGAAGATGTAGAGTTACAAAAGAAGGTGATAAATGTTCCTGAATTCAACCTTGATTGTGATGGGATAATAAAGTTCAGGAATTGGGTTTGTGTTCCTCCCATCCCAGAATTAAAGAAAGAGCTGTTGGATGAGGCTCACAGTTCTTCATTCTCTATTCATCCTGGAAGCACAAAAATGTATAGGGACCTGAAAGAGTACTTCTGGTGGGATGGCGTGAAAAGAGATGTTGCTGAATATGTCTCTCGATGCTTGGTTTTTCAACAAGTTAAAGCCGAGAGACAGAAGTCTAAGGGGATGTTACAACCATTACACATACCCGAATGGAAATGCGAAAACACCACTATGGACTTTGTCAGTGGACTTCCTAAAACATCCAAAGGCAATAATGCTATCAGGGTCATAGTTGATCGTATTACAAAGTCTGCACAATTCATTGCTATTAGAGAGGATTTCTCTCTGGATCAGCTTTCCAGGATATATGTAAAGGAAGTGGTAAGATTTCATAGAGTACCACTTTCCATTATATCTGATCAGGATCCGAGGTTTACCTCAAAGTTCTGGCAAAGTCTTCAGCATACTCTGGATACAGAGTTGAGTTTCAGCACTGCTTATCATCCTCATATAGACGGTCAGTCTGAGAGGACAATTCAAACTCTAGAAGATATGTTAATAGCTTGCTCTATGGATTTAAAAGGTGGTTGGGATCAACACCGACCTTTGGTGGAATTTTCTTATAATAATATCTTTCACTCCAGTATTCAGATGGCTCTTTATGAAGCTCTCTATGGAAATAAATGCCAAACTCCAACTTGATGGGATGAAGTTAGGGAAAGAAAGCTATTAGGACCTGATCTTGTTGATGAGATGGCAGAAAAGGTCAGATCTATTCAACAACACATAAGAGCAGCTCAGAGTCGAATAAAAAAGTTATGTCGATTACTGAAGAAAAGACCTAGAGTTTGAAGTGGGTGATAAAGTGTTCTTATGAATATCTCCTTGGAAGAGAGTAATGAGATTTAGAAAGAAGGTAAAGTTGAGCCCTAGGTATATCGGTCTTTTAAAATACTAGATTGTGTTGGGAAGGTAGCTTACCGATTGGCACCTCCACCAAATCTCTCTCAAGTTCCTGATGTGTTCCATGTATCTCTCCTGAGGAAGTACATACCCGATCCTTCACATGTACTCAGCTCAGAAGTTGTACCGCTGGAGCAAGATATTTCTTTTGAAGAACAACCGATAGAGATTCTGGATCATAGCAAAAAAGTCCTACAGAACAAGACCACTCGCTTGGTGAAATTTTTATGGAGGAACCACCAATTAGAAGAATCTACATGGGATATTGGGGATATGACGAGGGAGAGGTATCCTCATCTGTTTGTTACAAAGTGACAAATTTCGAGGGGGGTAGAATGTAACACCCGAGATTTTTATGAGAAATATTTTGTTTTTATGTTATATACATCATCAAAGGAATCTTTCACTACACACAACACTAGCTTGGCTTTCTTTACACGCAATCATGACCTTCCTCGATATCTTGCGTCGTAGGCAATACCGAGTTTCACTAAACAATGATATGCTATTAAAATATTATTAAAACTAGCCGTTATGAATAGTAATACCCACTTTTTGAAATTTTATAAATTTTTATCTTTCAAAATGGACTTCATTTTTGGATTCTGAATATCAAAATTAGCCTAGGGTGAAATTTTGGTATTTTCTGAAAACTTTCAATTTTTGATGAATAGTGAAAACACTGGGTTACTATTTAAAAACCGACTTTTTATTTAAATAATTATTTATTTTATTTAAATGAATTTTAGGCCAAAATTGATACATAATACCTATATAAGTTCAAATTAATTCATTATAGTCATTTTATAATAATTATATATTTATAAAAAATTTATTGAACTTTTCACAGTCTTTTACCCACCTCCTAGGAGAATTTGCAAATTCACATAAAACATAATTTTACCACTTCTGTGAGTGGAATTTCGAAAATCCGAGAGACATGGTTAATATCAAGGACTAAAATGTGGTTCAATGAGATGAAAATAATTTTTGGTGAATAGTAACTTTTTACTTTTTTTACCACGGTTAAAAGTAAATAGGATAATTAAGGGTAAAATGATATTATTATTACCCTAACACATGTCCTAATTCTATTGGATAAGTGTAATTCGACCAAAAACAACCTTAGGAATAAAATATTACAATTTAGGAACACTTGGATTAGATTAGGACATTTAATATTATTTTATTTAAAGAATAGTTAAAATAGTTAAAATCAATGTTTAATAAATAAAATATTTTTAATATAGGATTATACTTAAGATAAATTCGACTATAAATATTCATTATAAAGATAAAAATATTTCCTACATAATGGTATTTTATTTATAATTTTTAGGCATTAAATAAATTAATCTATTTATGACACAATGATGATGCAGTAATTATCTTATTAATGAAATATTAACATAATTGAAGTTATAAATACTCAAATAATTGTAATTTGAGACTTTTTTTGAATTACACTAATTTTATAGGTTAATATGACATATTGGTATTGATTTAGTTAACTTTTTTTGAACTAATCATGCTGTTATGATTTTCAAAAAAAACAAGTACCAAATAGTGTCAAAATTGACATAAAATAGTTTTTTTTTAAAATATTATCTTATTAATTGTTATTTTATTATTAAAAATCTAAGGTTCGGCCAAATGACTTAGATAAGGTTATATATATTAATAATAAACAACTTGGGGTTCTTTTGGATTTTTATAGTAAGTTTATTAACCTTATAGTGTAAGAAAACAAGAGGACACGGTAAAAGTATAATTATTTAACTTAAAGATAAATATAAAATAAAATGTTAAAATAGAAACCAAAACTTGAATAGATTCTATTGGATGAGATTATTTCGACCCATCCCCACCTTATCTTTGAAATAATTCAATTTGGAGCTATTAAAAACTGAACATGACTTTATAATAAAATAATATTTTTAGTTTTTCCAAAGGTGCCCCTCTCCTCCCTTATAAAAGGGTACCTCCTCCCTCTCCTCCTCACACCACTTTGAGCATTCATGCTCGGCCAAACCCTTCCAATTTCTATTATCCACTTCCCTAGAAACATCCTAGAGTTTCTGGTCTTTTTCAAACACCATCTTTAGTTCCCAAAGAGGAGGTTAAGAAGAGGCGCTTCAAAGAAGAGGTAATGTCTCACTACTGGAAAGATGATCTTTCCCAACACTTCTATACCAACGGTTTGTAAAAACCGTTGGTATAGCTACCATTTCCCAACGGTTCACCAAAACCGTTGGGAAAGCCATATATTTCCCCACCTTTCCCAACGGTTTGGCAAACCGTTGGGAAAGGGTCACTCTCTCCCCACGGTTTATGCTAAACCTTTGGGAAAGGGGGTGTTTTGAGCCTCTTTCCCAACGATTCACCAAAACCGTTGGGAAAGAGTGACCTTTCCCAACGGTTTACCAAAACCGTTGGGAAAGGGTGTGTTTTGAGCCTCTTTCCCAACGGTTCACCAAAACCGTTGGGAAAAAACACCCACAAAACCAACCTTCGGCCTAAAAAAACTCAACCCACCCCTAACCTATCCCAACGGTTTTGAAAACCGTTGGGATAGGTCCTTTAATTTTTTTACAGATCTACTAACCGAGAACATTATATAAATCAAAATTTTAAATAATTATGATAATAAATATATATATTTATGAAATTATGTTTACAAAAGTGATGTTAGCTTAGTGGTTAAGTCGTTCGATTATAAACGAGGGGTCCTGGGATCAAATCCCAGTGGATGTTTTATTTTTGGAATTTATATACCAACGGTTCCATTACCGTTGGTATAGATTTCATATTACCTATACCAACGGTTTTTGGAAAACTGTTGGTATAGACCTATCCCAACGGCTTACTTGGCTACGGTTCTCCAAACCGTTGGTATAGGAGATACCAACGGTTTGGAGGCCTATACCAATGGTTCCAAACCGTTGGTAAAGGTTAGTTTTCCAGTAGTGTCTGTTACCGACTCTTTCAACTTTATTTCTTATTCTACTTCTTCTTATTTAGTTGTTTAATTATGAAGTAATAACATAATAATCACTCATATAATGATATGTTATTACAAATATGAAACAACCCTATTTCACCTTCTATCCATCCTACAGAAAATGAAATCACCGCGCGTGCGTACATACGGAATATCGTCTCCACATCGTGGTGTAATCTGTTTTCCACCACCACCTTACTTGGATGGGTATAATGGTGTAGATAATAACTATATATGATTATTTTAAAGTGATATTGATTATTAAATATTATACATACACTCCAATACAATTCCACGATCATGGGAATGATATCATCGCTCGTGCGTACGTACGGAATACCGTCTCCACGATGTGATGCGACTCGTTCTACATGATCTTCATTGCATAATGATTATATGAATGAATTGAATGAATAAATATGATATATATTACACTAATACCATTCTTTAAATGAGTTATCTATAAACTAAAAAGAAGAATAAGAATTTATTTGACAAAACACGCATAAGAACAAAAAGTAATAAACACCCGAATAACAAGTAGCAATGAAATATTACTAATAAGAAGCTAAGAATATGAACATATATGATATCATAACAATGAGTATGATTTTGGAATAATTCAATGACATTATTTAAATCATTATACAGGAGTTTCGGACATTTACGAAGCAAATCGGACCTAAGGTAAGGGAAAATCTCACAATCTCAATTTTTATCCGAGATTGTTTTTACTTCAGAAATTACTGGGGGGATATTTATCATCCACAACCATGTTTCCTCAATATGTAATATTATTTCTATCCTCATAAAAGTTTTTAAAACCAATTTTAACCTTCGTGGAGTCTTTAGTAAAATATATGAAAGGGATTTTTTGTCATTTTTAGTACAAGGTACTTTTTGTCTTTTCCGGCCAAAGTATGAGAAGAATGTTTTTTTTAACTTATAGGGCCTGAATTTATTTTTAGGACATTATTTCCATGAATCATCCTTTACATGTTTTCAAGTTTATTTTTAATCAACTTCTTTTAGTTTAAAATTTAATGACATGTTAAGAAAGGAAAAATGTTTTTGAAATAGAAAGGATATTTTCCTCAAGAATGGAGTTCAAGCATTTTATCAAAATTATTTTCCATCTAAGATAATATAGGGTTCTATTTCTATCCCTATTTTTACATTTATTTGATTATGTTATGATGGTATTATTTTTATGACGTCCTTTTATCGTATATGGATTATGTTATGATGGCACGATGTTTACGAATCCCATTTTTATTACATGGGTTATGTTATGATGTATGATTTATGATCTTATGGTACACAAAAGAATGGTATCATTATGAGATGGGTGGGACCTATATCTCCTTCCAATTTATTGGGTAAAGATTTATATCTCATGAGATAGACATGGCTGGAATGACAGGTTAATCCGGTTCAGTGAAACAGGACTGAAATGAGGAGTGAACTCAGTTCAGAAATGGACTTTGTCCACTAAGATAGTCTTGTCAATGAGTCTTAACTACTAAGAAATGATTCTCTATGATTATGTGTGTATGCCACAAAGTTTCATGTTTTAAGTTATGATTATTGGGATTAAATTTCACTACTATGATTTATCCCATGTTATGAAATTATGATCTCTTTTGCAGGTTAAGATTTCCAAAATGTTATGTTCTTATGAAGATGATGTGATTGATATTTCTTTTGTTTACCCTTACTGAGCATTTGAGCTCACCCTTCTGTATGTTTTCTTTCCCCAGGTCAGGAAGAAGGTTTTTAAGTAGGATATGCCAAAAGGGACTCTAGATATGATGAAATAAATGGGAGACAATGTAGATGCTTTATGAACTAGTTGTTTATGTTTCACAGTTTCTAAAGACACTATACCTATACGGTCCTTTCATGGTTTTGTTATATGTTGTAATAAGTGTGCTTTAATTTGGAAGTAATAAAAATGTATGTAAAGTGCGGGTCGTTATAGTTGGTATCAGAGTAAAGGTATATTCAACCTTTGGAAACTAGGATGTGAAAGCCTTAGTAAGAACCCTAAGGATAAGTCTAAGAATGGAACACAATCTTAGTGTTTTAGAAATGGCCATGAACAACCTATGATAAGACCTTAAGTGTGAAATTTTATTCTTGATTATGTGTTTTTTCCTATTATGATTAGTGTTTCTCATACTATTCTTCTTGGTTTTAGTCAATGGATGGAACCCGCAGGAACTGTGTTAATGCCGAATGCGACGGGCAATGCAATGATTGTCCCCCTGAGCAACCAAACATTATGGGAGCTGGAATGCAAAATCTTGTAGCCATGATCACACAACTTTCTCAAGATATGAATCATGCAGGACATCCAAACGAGCAAAGGAAGTAGAAACATTCTGTTGAATCCTTTATGAGGCAACGTCCGACTTCATTCAGCGGGTCTACTGGTCCATTAGTTGCTGAACAATGGATCAGTACTACTGAAAAGATATTTTCAGTTCTTCAATGTTCTGAACATGAAAAAGTCATCTTAGCAGTGTATCATTTGGAAGGTGATTCTGATCAATGGTGGAATCTTATCAATAATATGAGGCAAAGAGATGAAATTGAGTCCATGGAATGGGACGAGTTCAAGAACTTATTTTTCAATAAGTACTTCCCTCGTATTCTTCGAACAATGATAGAGAAAGAGTTTCTTGAACTAAAGAAAAAGGATGATGAATCTGTTGGTACCTACGAAGAAAAGTTTACAATACTTTCAAGGTACGCTTCTGGGATTGTTATCCAACCTAAGAGTAAGATCGATCGATTCTTTAGTGGATTAAAACAAAGTCTTCAAAGGGTGTTAGCCATAAGTGTCTTCAATAGCTACGAGGAAATCTTTCTATGTGCTCTAAAGGTTGATATGGAGATTGGAGTAACCCATCATTCATGTGGGTTTGATAAGAAGAGGAAAATGGAATTCAAAGAAAAATCTAAAGAGCACACTGAAAATAAGATGAGTTTTCCCTTATGCTCAAAGTGTGGAAAGAAACATGGATGGATTTGTCTTAAAGGGACATGTAAATGTTTCAAATGTAGAAAGGAAGGTCATCGGGCATTTGAATTCTGCAATGATGGGAAGAAGATGTCTAGTGATGCGATCAAAGAAAAGGCTACATAGAGTGAACCTCCTACACTTCAACGTTACAAGTGCACGGAAATGGGGCATTATTCTATTCAATGCCCTAATCCAAGGGTTTTTGATGATGATCGACTTCAACAAACTCTTGAGGCTAAAGACAAAGGAAAGTCACATGAAATTTCTATCAGCGATGTGGAGTATGATAACGAAGTGGTGAAAGGTACCCTTACCATCCACTCTAAAGTAGAAAATGTTTTATTTTATTCTGGATCCACCCACTCTTTTATTTCTGAAGAATTTTCTAATGGTGTCATCGTATTACCTCAACAATTAGATGTTGAGTTAGCTATGACAACCCCTAATGGCACAACAGTCGCATCAAAAGTTTATAATTCTTCTCCGATTGAAGTTTGTGCGAAAGTGCTTCCTGAAAATCTTGTGATCCTTTCTATAGTGGAATTTGATGTGATTCTTGGCATGGATTGACTTTCTTTATATGGATCTCATATCAATTTCTAAATAAGGGAAGTCACATTTCATATTCCAGATCAATCTATGATCATATATCGATGCAAGGATGAACATAACCTTCCAGTGGAAATTTCTTCCATCTTATAGGTCTTGATTCCACTAAATGAAGGTTATTTATCTCAAATGTTTGGAGAGAAACTCACGATTAAGAATATGCCCATTGTACGAGATTTTGATGATGTATTTCCGAAGGAATTGTCGGGTCTTCCACCAAATCGTGAATTTGAGTTTTCAATAGAACTCGTAATGGGTGATTTGCCTATTTCAAAGACACCTTATAGAATGGCCCCAATTGAGTTGTAGGAATTGAAGAAGCAACTCCAAGAGAATCTTGATAAGGGATTCATACGCCCAAGTGCGTCACCTTGGGGAGCACCTATTCTGTTTTTTAGGAAGAAATATGGATCAATGATACTCTGCATTGATTATCAACCACTTAACAAGATCACTATCAAGAACAAATATCCTCTCCCACGCATTGATGACTTATTTGACCAACTACGCAGAGCTTAATACTTTTACAAGAATGATCTTCATTCAGGGTATCATCAATTAATGGTCAAAAGGGAGGATATACCAAATACATATTTCTGTATAAGGTATGGACACTATGAATTTATAGTGATGCCATTTGGTCTTACTAATGTCTCTACTATCTTCATGGATCTGATGAATAGAGTCTTTAGAGACTATCTTGATCAATTTGTGGTAGTCTTTATAGATGATATTCTTTTCTATTCAAAGAGAAAGGAAGAACATGAAGATCACTTGAGAATATTATTGAAGACCCTGATAAAGGAGAATCTTTATGCCAAATTTACCAAGTGTGAATTTTGGATTCAAAAAGTTTCATTTTTGGGTCACATAATCTCAAAAGAGGGGATATCTATGGATCTAGAAAAAACAGAGGTTATTGAAAGATGGTCGAGACCAACAACAGTAATTGAGATCTAAAGTTTTCTTGGTTTGGCTGGATATTATCGACATTTTGTGAATAATTTTTCATGATTATCTAATCCAATCACCAGGTTGACTTGAAAAGCTATTAATTCAAGTGGACGGAGGAGTGTGAAGAGAATTTCAGGGAGTTGAAAAGAAGTTTATCCAATGCACTTGTACTCACACTTCTTTGTAGTGGAGAAAGGTTTGTGATCCATAGTGATGCATCCAAGAAGGGGATGGGGTGTGTTCTTATGTGAAACGATGTGGTGATAGCTTATGCCTCACAACAGTTGAAAATCCATGAGAAAAATTACCCAACTCATGATTTGGAGTTAGCTGCGGTAATCTTTTCATTAAAGATTTGGACGAATTATCTTTATGGTGAAAGGTGTGATATTTATACTGATCATAAAAGTTTAATGTATATTTTCACACAAAAGAAGTTGAATATGTGCCAAAGAAGATGGTTGGAGTTGATTAAGGATTACGAATGCTCAATTCATTATCACCCTGGGAAAGAAAACAAGGTGACAGATGCATTAAGTCAACAAGACCATGCTAGCTTGTCCATGATGAGGATCACAAAAGATCCAATATTTATGGATTTACAAAGGATGGATCTTGGAATTATAATAGACGGGGAGAAATATTGTCTTTATCAAATGAATGTTCAACCATCTATACATGTGAAGATTAAAGAGGCACATGAAGAAGATGTAGAGTTATAAAAGAAGGTGAAAAATGTTCCTGAATTCAACCTTGATTGTGATGGGATAATAAAGTTCAGGAATCGGGTTTGTGTTCCTCCCATCCCAGAATTAAAGAAAGAGCTCTTCGATGAGGCTCATAGTTCTTCATTCTCTATTTATAATGGAATCATGAATATGTATAGGGACCTGAAAGAGTACTTCTGGTGGGATGGCATGAAAAGAGATGTTTCTGAATATGTCTCTTGATTCTTGGTTTGTCAACAAGTTAAAGCCGAGAGACAGAAGTCTAAGGGGATGTTATAACCATTACCCATACCCGAATGGAAATGGGAAAACATCACTATGGACTTTGTCACTGGACTTCCTAAAACATCCTAATGCAATAATGATATCTAGGTCATAGTTGATCGTATTACAAAGTCTGCACACTTCATTGCTATTAGAGAGGATTTCTCTCTGGATCATCTTTCCAGGATATATGTAAAGGAAGTGGTAAGATTTCATGGAGTACCACTTTCCAATATATCTGATCAGGATCCGAGGTTTACCTCAAAGTTCTGGCGAAGTCTTCAGCATACTCTGGATACAGAGTTGAGTTTCAGCACTACTTATCATCCTCAGATAGACGGTCAGTCTGAGAGGACAATTCAAACTCTAGAAGATATGTTAAGAGCTTGCTCTGTGGATTTCAAAGGTGGTTGGGATCAACACCTACCTTTGGTGGAATTTTCTTATAATAATAGCTTTCACTCTAGTATTCAGATGGCTCTTTATGAAGCTCTCTATGGAAAGAAAAGCCGAACTCCAACTTGCTGGGATGAATTTGGGGAAAGAAAGCTATTAGGACCTGATCTTGTTGATGAGATGGTAGAAAAGGTCAGATCTATTCAACAACACATAAGAGAAGCTCAGAGTCAAATAAAAAAGTTATGCCGATAACCGAAGAAAAGACCTAGAGTTTGAAGTGGGTGATAAAGTGTTCTTATGAATATCTCCTTGGAAGAGAGTAATGAGATTTGGAAAGAAGGGAAGGTAGCTTACCGATTGGCGCTTCCACCGAATCTCTCTCAAGTTTATGATGTGTTCCATGTATCTCTCTTAAGGAAGTACATACCCGATCCTTCACATGTGCTCATCTCAGAAGTTATACCGCTGGAGTAAGATCTTTCTTATGAAGAACAGCCGATAGAGATTCTAGATCATAGCGAAAAAGTCCTTCAGAACAAGACCACTCGCTTGGTGAAAGTTTTATGGAGGAACCACCAATTAGAAGAAGCTACATGGGAGATTGAGGATATGATGGGGGAGAGGTATCCTTATCTTTATGTTACAAAGTGACGAATTTCGAGGGAGAAATTCATTTTAAGGGGGGTAGAATGTAACACCCGATATTTTTATGAGAAATATTTTGTTTTTATGTTATATAAATCATCAAAGGAATCTTTCACTACACACAACACTATCTTGACTTTCTTTACACGCAATCATGACCTTCCTCGATAGCTTGTGTCGTACGCAATACCGAGTTTCACTAAACAACGATATGCTATTAAAATATTATTAAAACTAGCCGTTATGAATAGTAATACCCACTTTTTGAAATTTTATAAATTTTATCTTTCAAAATGGACTTCATTTTTTGTATCTGAATATCGAAATTAGCCTAGGGTGAAATTTTGGTATTTTTATGAAAACTTTCAATTTTTGATGAATAGTGAAAACACTAGGTTACTATTTAAAAACCGACTTTTTATTTAAATAATTATTTATTTTATTTAAATGTATTTTAGGTCAAAATTGATACATAATACCTATATAAGTTCAAAGTAATTCATTAGAGTCATTTTATAATAATTTTATATATATATAAATTTTATTGAACTTTTCAGTCTTTTACCCACCTCCTAGGAGAATTTACAAATTCACATAAAACATAATTTTACCGCTTCTCTGAGTGGAATTTCGAAAACTGAGAGACATGGTTAATATCAAGGACTAAAATGTGGTTCAATGAGACGAAAATAATTTTTGATGAATAGTAACTTTTTACTTTTTTTACCACAATTAAAAGTAAATAAGGTAATTAAGGGTAAAAATGATATTATTATTACCCTACCACATGTCCTAATTCTATTGGATAAGTGTAATTCGACCAAAAACAACCTTAGGAATAAAATATGACCATTTAGGCACACTTGGATTAGATTAGGACATTTAATATTATTTTATTTAAAGAATTGTTAAAATAGTTAAAATCAATGTTTAATAAATAAAATATTTTTAATATAGGATTATACATAAGATAAATTAGACTATAAATATTCATTATAAATCTAAAAATATTTCCTACATAATGGTATTTTATTTATAATTTTTATACATTAAATAATTTAATCTATTTATGACACAATGATGATGCAGTAATTATCTTATTAATGAAATATTAACGTAATTGAAGTTATAAATACTCAAATAAATGTAATTTGAGACTTTTTATGAATTACACTAATTTTATAGGTTAATATGACATATTAGTATTGATTTAATTAACTTTTTTTGAACTAATCATGCTGTTATGATTTTCAAAAAAATCAAGTACCAAATAGTGTCAAAATTGACATAAAATAGTTTTTTAAAAAAATATTATCTTATTAATTGTTATTTTATTCTTAAAAATATAAGGTTTGGCCAAATGACTTAGATATGGTTCTATATATTAATAATAAACAACTTGGGGTTCTTTTGGATTTTTATAGTAAGTTTATTAACCTTATAGTGTAAGAAAACAAGAAGACACGGTAAAAGTAAAATTATTTAACTTAAAGTTAAATCTAAATGAAAAGGTTAAAATAGAAACATAAACTTGTATAAATTCTATTGGATGATAGTATTTCGACCCATCCCCACCTTATCTTAGAAATAAATCAATTTGGAGCTATTAAAATCTGAATATAACTTTATAATAAAATAATATTTTTAGTTTTTCCATAGGTGCCTCTCTCCTCCCTTATAAAAGGGCTCCTCCTCCCTCACCTCCTCACACTAATTTGAGCCTTCACGATCGGCCAAAACCTGATAATTTCTCTTCTCCACTTCCCTAGAAACATCATACAGGTTCTGGCCTTCTTTAAATACCATCTTTAGTTCCCAAAGAGGAGGTCAAGAAGAGGCGCTTCAAAGAAGAGGTAATGTCTGTTACCGATTCTTTCAATTTTATTTATTCTTCTACTTCTTCTTCTTCTTTAGTTGTTTCATTATGAAGTATTGACATCAGTATCACACATATACTGATATGTTATTATAAATATGAAACAACCCTATTTCACCTTCTATCCATCCTACGGAAAATGAAATCACCATACGTGCGTACGTACGGAATACCGTCTCCACCTTGTGGTGTAATCTATTTTCCACCACCACATTACTTGTATGGGTATAATGGTGTATAAAATAACTATATATGATTATTGTAAAGTGATATTTATTCTTAAATAGTATACATACACTCCAATACAATTCCACGATCATGGGAACGATATCATCGCTCGTGCGTACGTACGGAATACCATCTTCACGATGTGATGCGACTCGTTCTACATGATCTTCATTGCATAATGATTATATAAATGAATTGAATGAATAAATATGATATATATTACACTAATAATATTCTGGAAATTAGGTATCTATAACCTAAAAAGAAGAATAAGAATTTATTCGACAAAACACGCATAAGAACAAAAAGTAATAAACACCTGAATAACAAGTAGCAATGAAATATTACTAATAAGAAGCTAAGAATATGACCATATATGATATCATAACAATGATTATGATTATGGAATAAGTCAATGACATTATTTAAATAATTATATAGGAGGTTAGGACACTTACGAAGCAAATCAGACCTAAGGTAAGGGAAAATCTCGCAATCTCAATTTTTTTCTGAGATTGTTTTTACTTCAGAAATTATTGGGGAATATTTATCATCCAAAACCATGTTTCCTCAATATGTAATATTATTTATATCCTCGTAAAATTGTTTAAAACCGATTTTAAACTCTGGTGAGTCTTTAGTAAAATATATGAAAGGAATCTTTTGTCGTTTTTAGTATGAGGTACTTTTTGACTTTTCTGGCCAAAGTACGAGAAGAATGTTTTGTCAACTTATAAGGCCTGAATGGATTTTTAGGACATTATTTCCATGAAGCTTCCTTTAAAAGTTTTCAAGTTTATTTTTAATCAACTTATTTTAGTTTAAAATTTTATGACATGTTAAGAAAGGAAAAATGTTTTTGAAATGGAAAGGATATTTTCCTCAAGAATGGAGTTCAAGCATTTTATCAAAATTATTTTCCATATAAGATAATATAGGGTTCTATTTCTATCCCTATTTTTAAATTGATTTGATTATGTTATGATGGAATTATTTTTATGAAGTCCTTTTATCGTATATGGATTATGTTATGATGGCACGATGTTTAAGAATCCCATTTTTATTACATGGGTTATGTAATGATGTATGATTTATGATCTTGTGGCACACATAAGAATATTATCATTATGAGATGGGTGGGACCTATATCTCCCTCCAATGCATTGGGTAAATATTTATATCTCATGAGATAGACATGGATGTAATGGTAGGTTAATCCGGTTCAGTGAAACAGGACTGAAATGAGGAGTGAACTCGGTTCAGAAATGGACTTCGTATGTTAAGATAGTCTTGGAAATGAGTCTTGAATACTAAGAAATGATTCTCTATGATTATGTGTGTATGCCAAAAAGTTTCATGCTTTAACTTATGATTATTGGGATTACATTTCACTGCTATGATTTCTCCCATGTTATGAAATTATGATCTCTTTTGCAGGTTAAGATTTCCAAAATGTTATGTTCTTATGAAGATGATGTGATTGATATTTATTTTGTTTACCCTTACTGAGCATTTGAGCTCACCCTTTTGTATGTTTTCTTTCCCTAGGTTTGGAAGAAGGTTATTAAGTAGGATATTCCAAAAGGGACTCTAGATATGATGAAATAAATGGGAGATAATGTAGATGCTTTATGAACCAGTTGTTTATGTTTCCCAGTTTCTAAAGACACTATACATATACGGTCCTTTCATGGTTTTGTTATATGTTGTAATAAGTGTGATTTAATTTTGAAGAAATAACAATGTATGTAAAGTGTGGGTCGTTATAATGGAGACTGATGGGTGCATGCATACAGATACATTAGGAAAAGGTCTACCGTTATATAATATCCCTTCTTCAAACTTGGTTCTATCCTGTGGTTTATTGGGTGTGTGCTTGGGGTTGTAGTGGCTTGGCCTTCTACCTTCTAGGAAGGCCCTAGTGGGTTGGGTTTTTACATGGTCCTATAATTACTCAGGGAGTTCCAACTTTATAGTAATCTCTTGAAGTTATAGTTCTAGATCCATGATGTTTACTTTTTGGGGCATTTCATATCTGATCATAGATTAGATATGGACCTGGTGAATATTTATGTAGTGCTTACTTAGGAGCCACCCAAGAGTGTCTCATAGGTGAGGATTTTTATTTTCTTAGAGGGATACAATAGGATTTTCAAGGTATACTTATCTAGGATTAAAACCCCTTTAACTTCCATGAAATAAAAATGGAAATTGTTTACTTTTATCAATTAGTGTCGAAGGGCCATTGAGAAGTTGAAGCTGAGGCTGACTATTGCTACTATTTTGAGACTATCCGAGGAGGTCATAGAGTACATCATGTATTAAAATGCCTCTAGATCTAGGTTTGACTATGTGTTTATGAAAAGGAAAGAATTTATTGCATATGGATTGAGGTAGTTGTGACCCCACAAGTATAAATACGTGACTCATGACCAAGACCTTTAAGTGGTATTCTACACTATGAATATATTGAGGAGTTATCTTCTGGGAGAGTTATTTGTTATTTACTCAGACTGTAACAACCCAATGTTTTCCAATTGAAAATTCCCTTCTTATATTTATGTCATAAAAACACAAAATAATGTACTACTAAGTGATAAGTGACCTTTAAACATAATTTTGTCACCCCTATGTTTGGAATTTTAAAAATCCGACATACACGGTTGTGTTCAACATAGTTTTTGGAGTATAATGAAACAAAAATATTTTTTTGTGAATAGTAACCTACACTTATGAATAGTAATATGACCCTTATGAATAGTAAATAAGAGTAACACTACCTATGAATAATAAAATAAAATTTAGACATCTTAGAAAGTGACAATTTGACCTTAGTAAACGTTTTGGGTATTTTATAAGTCATAAATAATTAATTATAATTAATTAATTAATTTAAAAGAATATTTATTTCCCTGAAATGTATTCATAAATTATTTAATCAATTTCTAATAGTTTTTAAATAATGTTATGAGACCCTATGTAATTTCTGAAAGAACAATAAAATTAGTTTTAATCTTAAAAACTGTTTTTTAAGTAAATTATGGTTTTAATTGAATATTAATTTAATAATATTTAGAAAATTATTTTTGAAAAATGGACTTCATTTTTGGATTTTACACGTCGAAAAAATTTTGGGGTAAATGTTTGGTATTTTTCTGAGATACTTGAATTTTTGATGAATAGTTGAATCCGATAATTCACAATAAATGCTAAATAATGTATTAATTGAGTCATCGATGATGTTCTGCTGATGTAAGCCCACTTGGTTCAGGATTACGTTATAAAATTACTATTCGTGGTTGTTCAAGACTCACTATTCCTTGTCTTAGGTGAAATTAATAAACTAATCAATTTTATATTAAGGAAACCCCTCTCCCCTCCACTATAAAAGCCACCCTTCACTCCCTCTTTTCCTCACACCTGTCAAGCTCCAAGACTTCTCTAAACTCTGCCCAAACACCTTCCCTAGCTCATCCCTCACGTCCAAAATCTGGTGGTCTCATCAAAAGACCAATCCTAGCTCTCTTAAAGAGGATCTCAAGAGGAAGATTCTAGAGGTAATTTCCCTCCCTCTTCTCCTTTAATTTTCTTTTCAAGTTCAAGTTCCTTTATTGATCTATCTCTACCTATCTTCATCCAAATTGTTTTGTAACTCTATTATTATAAATATAATGTAATATTATGATTCTAATGGTATGTTATATCACCCCACCACCTTTTCCTCTTCCTTTTATTTTATTTAAGAGAACGTTGTTCATGAGGTGTTAATTTATCACCTTCAAAAACGACATGCTCTCTTTTTCCATTTCTACCTTCAGATCTGGTCATGAAACCATTTTTATGGTTGAACCAGAATATTTTATATTTATTATGTTCTATTCTAAGTTCTTGAAATAACCTATGGAAAAATTACTAAGTTAAATGTTAAAACAAGTTCGTTGTGATCCAAAAACCGCCCAAATTAACCCAAATAACCATCATTACATTCTTATCTAATGATTCACCCACATGGATCGAATATAACTCATTATAAAAATCATTCAAGCTCCTGTAATATCACTAATAACATGTAATATAATCTCTGGATGTTTACCCATGATCTACCCGAACTTCAATTTAAGAATACAAGTGGACCGCTCAAGAAAACCATAAAAAACGAACATCCCCGAACAACGTTTTTTAAACTCTATAAGTCATCCAAAGGTACATAATATGACATAATGAAACCATAATTAACACTATTAATGTATAAAATGTTCTGGAATTTCTAATTAATGAATATAATGTCATTATACCATTAAAGAGAAGGAGGCATTCAGGTACAAGGTAAGGGGAAATCTCGAACCCAGTTTTTCTTCCTTCGGGTTCTCCCTCTTTCACTCCATTTTTGATATGGTTACTCCTCAAAGATAATTTTTTCATCATTTAATTTAATTTTCTGGGATATAAATGTTTGTCACTGGTTTTTATGTCCATCAAAATGTTTTCCAAAAGAACTCTTCTTTCAAGATCGCACCTTCTACCTCTCATTCAAGGTTGATGGTTCTTGTATCAAGTATGTTTTCCCTCTTTCTTTTGGGAACCGAAAGCTTATGAATGTGTTATTATGAGATGAAACCCATTAAATTCCATGGGTTATTTATGTACATGTTTGATATGTGTTCTATGTGGCAAGCATGATAATGATATTGTTATGATGTGACGGGTGCGCCCGAAATTATATAGCGCAATATGAATGTTTAAATGTGACGGTTGCGCCCAGAATTATATAGTGCTCCAATGCATTGGGTAAAGTGATGAATCTCATGAGTAAATTTGAAATTATGTGTGAAAAAGATGCTATCTTGGTTCACAAATATGTGTGGTAGTTAACCACTAATACATGATGTTTCATTTTTATGCATTGCCACATTTCAAGTGTATTGTTTATGCTCCTCTCATGTTCATGATATTTTGCCTACGTCATGATTATACTCACCCCATGCTATATTGTTCTTATCTATCCTCTTACTGGTATTCTAGCTCACCCCTTTTGATGTATATCCTTAGGTGGATATATGTACTAAGGAGAGGAAAAGTTCCACTAAGAAGCTAGTGAAGAAGAAATTAAATAAATTTTTATGGTTGATGTTGTATTTGTTATGTATGGTCCTAGTTTTCCCAAGACACTAAACCTCTGAATCCTCCATGTGTAATACTATTGTGTTGTTTATCTTTAAAATGATGTAATAGTAATGTAAGAAAATTTCGGGTCACTATAGTTGGTATCAGAGGAAAGGTTTAGTTAATTTGGGAATTAGGATTAGTAAAACATAGAGAAAACCTCTAGCATGAGAATATGTACAAATATGTGCACAAGAATATTTACCTAGGGATCCCATATGTAATGTTTTCAGCATAATTGTTTAAATGAATAATTTATTCATGACTTTTTTACTTATGTTTTTTTCTAACCTTTTCTATTTTAGAAAATGGTTGGAACCAGAAGAGGCAATGATGGAGAAGTACCCTCACCTTTTTGTGTAAAGTGAAATTTTGGGGGAGAAATATATTAAGGGGGGAAGAATGTAACAACCCAATGTTTTTCAATGGAAAATTTCCTTCTTATATTTATGTCATAAAAACACAAAATAATGAACTACTAAGTGATAAGTGACCTTTAAACATAATTTTGTCACCCCTATGTTTGGAATTTTAAAAATCCGACATACACGGTTGTGTTCAAGATAGTTTTTGGAGTCTAATGAAACAAAAATAATTTTTGGTGAATAGTAACCTACACATATGAATATTAACATGACCCTTATGAATAGTAAATAAGAGTAACATTACCTATGAATAATAAAATAAAATTTAGACATCTTAGAAAGTGACAATTTGACCATAGTAAACGTTTTGGGTATTTTATAAGTCATAAATAATTAATTATAATTAATTAATTAATTTAAAATAATATTTATTTCAATGAAATTTATTCATAAAATATTTAATCAATGTCTAATAGTTTTTAGATAATTTTATGAGACCCTATGTAATTTTTGAAAGAACTATAAAATCAGTTTTAATCTTAAAACTGTTTTTTAAGTAAATTATGATTATAATTGAATATTAAATTAATAATATTTAGAAAATTATTTTTGAAAAATGGACTTAATTTTTGGATTATACACGTCGAAAAATGGTTGGGGTAAATTTTTGGTATTTTTCTGAGATACTTGAATTTTTTATGAATAGAAGAATCCGATAATTCACAATAAATGAAAAATAATGTATTAATTGAGACATCAATGATGTTATACTGATGTAAACCTACTTGGTTCAGGATTACATTATAAAATTACTATTATTGGTTTTTCAAGACTCACTATTCCTTGTCTTATGTGAAATTAATAAACTAATCAATTTTATATTAAGGAAACCCCTCTCCCCTCCACTATAAAAGCCACCCTTCACTCCATCTTTTCCTCGCACCTCTCAAGCTCCAAGCCATCTCTAAACTCTGCCCAAACACCTTCCCTAGCTCATCCCTTACGTCCAAAAGCTGATGGTATCATCAAAAGACCAATCCTAGCTTCCTTAAAGAGGATCTCAAGAGGAAGATTCTAGAGGTAATTTCCCTCCCTCTTCTCCTTTAATTTTCTTTTCAAGTTCAAGTTCCTTTCTTGATCTATCTCTACCTATCTTCATCCAAATTGTTTTTTTACTCTAGTATTATACATATAATTTAATCTTATGATTATAATGGTATATTATATCAACCCACCCCCTTTCCCTCTTCCTTTTATTTTATTTAAGAGAACGTTGTTCATGAGGTGTTAATTTATCACCTTCAAAAACGACATGCTCTCTTTTTCCATTTCTACCTTCAGATCTGGTCATGAAACCATTTTTATGGTTGAACCAGAATATTTTATATTTATTATGTTCTATTTTATGTTCTGGAAATAACCTATGGCAAAATTACTAAGTTAAATGTTAAAACAAGTTCGTTGTGATCCAAAAACCGCCCAAATTAACCCAAATAACCATCATTAAATTCTTATCTAATGATTCACCCACATGGATCTAATATAATTCATTATAAAAATAATTCAAGCTCATGTAATATCAATAATAACATGTAATATAATTTTTGTATGTTTACCCATGATCTACCCGAACTTCAATTTAAGAATACAAGTGGACCGCTCAAGAAAACCATAAAAAACGAACGTCCCCGAACAACGTTTTTAAACTCTATAAGTCATCCAAAGGTACATAATATGACATAATGAAACCATAATGAACACTATTAATGTATAAAAGGTTCTTTAATTTCTAATTAATGAATATAATGTCATTATACAGGGCATTAAAGAGAAGGAGGCATTCGGGTACAAGGTAAGGGGAAATCTCAAACCCAATTTTTCTTCCTTCGGGTTCTCCCTCTTTCACTCCATTTTTGATATGTTTGCTCCTCAAAGATAATTTGTTCATCATTTACTTTAATTTTCTGGGATATACATGTTTTTCACTGGTTTATATGTCCATCAAAATGTTTTCCAAAAGAACTATTCTTTCAAGATCTCACCTTCTACCTCTCATTCAAGGTCGATGGTTCTTGTATCAAGTATGTTGTTCCCTCTTTATTTTGGGAACCCAAAGCTTATGAATGTGTTATTATGAGATGAAACCCATTCCATTCTAGGGGTTATTTAGGTACATGTTTGATATGTGTTCTATGTGGCAATCATGATAATGATAATGTTATGATGTGATGGGTGTGCCCGGAATTATATAGCGCAATATGAATGTTTAAATGTGACAGGTGTGCTCGGAATTATATAGTGCTCCAATGCATTGGGTAAAGTGATGAATCTCATGAGTAAATGTGAAATTATGTGTGAAAAAGATGCTATCTTGGTTCACAAATATGTGTGGTAGTTAACCACTAAGACACGGTGTTTCATTTTTATGCATTGCCACATTTCAAGTTTATGCTCCTCTCATGTTCATGATCTTTTTCCAACGTCATGATTATGCTCACCCCATGATATATTGTTCTTATCTATCCTCTTACTGGGATTCTATCTCACCCCTTTTGATGTATATCCTCAGGTGGATACATGTACTAAGTAGAGGACAAGTTCCACTAAGAAGTTAGTGAAGAAGAAATTAAATAAATGTTTATGGTTGATGTTGTATTTGTTATGTATGGTCCTAGTTTTCCCAAGACACTAAACCTCTGGATCCTCCATGTGTAATACTATTGTGTTGTTTATCTTTAAAATGATGTAATAGTAATGTAAGAAAAGTCCAGGTCTCTATACAGACCCTCATATTTCAAGGAATATCATCACCCAAAGAGATATGAACCTATAATAGAGGCACTAGTTGTTATTCCTATAGGAATATAACTTTGAGATAGTCTATAATATTGAGAAGGGAAATGCAGTGGAAGATCACTTATTAAGAATTATATTTCTCATTTGGTGGAGGAAGAGTTTGAGTAGTTGGGTACTTTTCAACAGAACTTGGTGGTGGATATGGGTGAAACTTTTCTTTAGTAAATGGTGTTCAATTCTTTTCTTCTCCAATTTGTGAGAGTGACTCTATTGGGAGACATAAACTATGAGGTTCTTTATGATCACATATGTTTGGGAGATTCACCAAATGGATTTTATGAATAAGGGAAACATGTCATCCTTTTATAGTGACAGACGATGGTTCCAGTGATGATGCGAGAGGAAGTTATGGGGAGTTTCGCACATACCCTTTCATTGTACATCATGGAGTGGTGAATATGTACAAGGAACTTTAGAATTAGTTTTGGTGGGTTATTATGATGTTGAAAATTTCTAATTCCATCTCTCTATGTCTCACATGTCACGAGGTGAAGGTTCTGCACAAGGTTCTAGTAAGTTTGACACAACCACTTGATATCTTATAGTGGAAATGGTATGACATATATATGGAATTTGTGACAAGGATTCTGTGGATAATGATAGGACATAATTATATATGGGTGATTGCTGACTGAATCATGAATTTGGTACCCTTCCATTCCATGAGGGGGAAATTTTCATAGAGATTATGGGGTAGTTGTATATATGGGAGATCATTTGTCTCTATGGGCCACCCTCAACAATTGTATACAACCTCATTTCATGGGTTACATCTTAGTTATGGTGAGGAACGTAGGGGGTCTTTGAGACCTATTTGTAGATGAGTATGGTGGTTCACCCCCAGAAATATGGTAAGACTGAGTGAACTATCTTTTTATTGGAGGATATACTAAGAGATTGTGTTTTGGACTTTTCCTGGATTTGGGAGAATCATTTGAAATTGGTAGAGTTATCTTATAATAAATGATATCACAAAAAAATAATCATAGAACCATTATAGGTGATATACAGGAGACCCTATAGGTCACCATTGTATTGGACTAAGATTGGTGAGGCATATCTTGTTGGGATATAGATAGTTCAGGTGATGATGGATAAATTTTAGGTGATCCATGAGTATATGATGGAATTATAGAGACAATAAAAATCATACACTATTCAACATCACAGGCCTTTGGAGTTTGATTAGATATACCTTGTTTTCCTGAGACTCTCCCCATGATGAGTATTGTGAAAGTTTGTCATGGAGGTAGGTTATACTCAAGGTTCATCAGGCTGTTCGAGATCCTATGGAGGGTTAGGAAGTCTTCTTACTTCTGATAATTGTCCTCGTATTTAGACCAAGTGAACGATGTCTTCCATGTGTCACAACTGGAAAGATACTTGCATCATATGATGCACATCAAGGACTGGGGTGATCTGGACATTGAGGATGGAGACACCTTCATGGAGTACCCAGTGGTGATTGAGGATCGATTGGAGGGGATCATGAAAGGATAGATCATTCCCTTGGTTTGTGTGATATGGCAGTAAAAGAGCATGTATGAGTGCTCATATGAGTAGGAGAACCAAATACAGGCTCAGTATCCCAACCTTTTTTTAAT
Source organism: Viscum album (assembly GCA_963277665.1). Taxonomy (NCBI): domain Eukaryota; kingdom Viridiplantae; phylum Streptophyta; class Magnoliopsida; order Santalales; family Viscaceae; genus Viscum; species Viscum album. Next base: position 1,822,523,066 of record OY728137.1, on the reverse strand, counting down.
TTTTCTTTTAGAGGATGAAAATAATTGATGGTTTGAATAATTTAGTAATCCTTTTTTATCCTTGAAATATTTTAAAACATTTTAAGAAATATTTGTGGATCCAAGAGCTGATACGACACGAGATTCCAAGGCCCGGTCAGCCTGAGATTGATATTATAAAAATATTAAATATATTAATATCACATGGCTTTATTTTTTCATAAATAAAATAATATCTCCTAATTATAGCCTTATATTAAAATTTTGATACCACAATTGAATTCAGAATGTTGGGTTTACCCTAGGTTTGACCTAAGGTTTATCGACACTAGATTTTCAGATGAGGTAGTCATTGGAGGGTGAGTTAAGTGAATTAATTTATTTATTTAATAAACTTAACATAATCCTACCTATATAAATATGAAATTATAATTATTTTCATAAGTTATCTTCATAACCCTTTTTAGATCTAAGAGGAGGATGATAGAGTTTTTTATTGGTGGATTGATATCGGATGAAGAACGATAATCAGATAAAGGTGGATCAAGAGGTAGAAAACACAATAGATCTTCTCCATCATTGGAAAACATGTTCTTCACTAATAATTGATCCATAATCAAGGTAAGGATTTTAAATTGTGGTTTCCACCCTTTTTTAAAAGTTTTATCATGTATCTTTAATCTACATTATCTTTGATCTTCATTTTTTCACCCTTAACATGAGCTCATCCATTTAATCAAATTATTTAATCAACTTAATTTCTGTTATGACATTTTATCTCCCTTGTAAATCACTATTATATAATCATTGTCCAAGAATAATTAACAAATTAAGGATTTAATTTTTTCTTATTCATTTCCCTTCTATATTAATTTCAACCTTACCATTGGCCTATGAGATTGTAATTTGACATTGTTAGGGAATGTTAGAGAATGATCAAACCCCCAGATTCATTATGGTAGCACGAATGACATGTGGATCGAAATTTTTTTGAAAGATCAAGGAATAATATGAGATGTAGGTGATAATCTGTAGATCCAGTATCTGAAGAGATGATAGGATCATGTTTCAGGTGACTGGAGGCACAACTCATGGCATTGCGGGTGTTGACTAGATCACCAAATTCAAATTTTGGCCATAGGAGGCTGGGAATCAACAGATGGAGGAAAATCCCACCAGTCGAGGGTGGTCAAATGGTGGAAATAGCATCGGAGAATCCAGATCTGGAGAACCATGGGAATAACTAGGGTTGATATTAAAAACCCTATTATATGGAATGTAGTCCAAGAACACATGCCACATAGCCCCACCCAACTACAGAAAATAGGGTTACAGGGAAGATAAAGACCATATGTTGTGTGTGGATTGGCCCACACATCATGTGATCCTCCCATGTGGCTAATACATATGTCAGTTTCATAATTATAGGACCCTATACAAGAGGAAATTTCATGTACTTTAAGAGTACATGGGAATGGGATGGTACCAAAAAATTTCCAGGTACACGAAGAGGTACACGAGCATAGCCTAAAGGACGCGGGCACAACCAGGAGCACACAGGTAGGCCCCGAGTAGTTGAGACATGTCATGTAGTACACTTATATGCTATGTTATAATCCATGGATAGAAAATACATGTGGTTATGTGAACACATCTAGGAGTCTAGGTGGGATCACACACTATGTGACTGCTAGTACACATTGTGTATCTTTTATATGATACTTTTCCCTCTCATATATCCATTATTTAGAATTTTATTTTGGACTTATAGTATCATATCCTAAGTGTTTTTTCATTTAGAATATGATGGTGGATTTCATAGTGGCATATGAGATATGATGAAAGGTGTTATAAGTGGGATTCTTCTTTAAAATATGCCTAACAATGGATGTGATCAAGAAGGGTCATTTGAGAGAGAGACCAGGGTTGGAAACCCCTTGTTGCACTAGGGTGTGGGTCCCTATACTCCTTAAACTGGTTGAGTGGAACCCCCCTGATTTACTAGGGCATGGGTCCTCTACCCTATGAGTCACACCCCCGGGTGTATTAGTTTGTGGGTACTCTACCTAATGAGTGGAACCCCTTGATGTATGAGGGTGTGGGTCCTCTATCTATGAGTGTCACCCCCAGATGCACTAGGGTGTGGGTCCTCTACCAAGTGACCCCCCCCCCCCCCCAACCCACATGGGTGTGGGTTCTATATCTACTGAGTGGAACCCCCTGATGTGTTAGTGTCTGGGTCCTCTATTGGATATTTTCCCCTTCAACTATAAGGAAAAGTGGAAAGGTGTGATTCTTCCACACAGTTACCACAAATATTACATGAGATTCTGGACATCAGAGATGGTCCTTTTGGATCTATTAGCAAACCCATCGACTTGGGATGGGTTATGATATAGAGAAACATTTTCTATATTTTCTGGGTAAATTTATGAGATTATATATATGATTTTGGGTTTTTTTTTTCCCACTTAATTTGGGTTGAGCTCACTATTATTATTATATCTCTTTATCTCACCCTTTCAGTTTTTCAAGAATCCAACTAGGTATGTATATACTCACCCATGAATGGTATTTTTTCAAATGTTTTGTATCTTATACAGATGATAGATATATCAAATATTATTTTGGTATATCATAGGGATACTCAAGTGCATAGACCACATATGGTGGTTGTTCTAGGAGATCAGGAGTCAGGCTCTCTCAACATTTATTTATTCTAGTGGTTGTTGGGTTGGGACTTCAGTTCTCGTTGGGTGTGTATTTTTACCCTTTACAATTTGTTTTTATTTTTTCATACTATCATGTATTCTCTATAGTTTATTACATGGATGGTTTTACTATAGGTATTACAACACTTTTTATTATAATCATTTTCATTGTTGTGTGGAGATGACTAGTTGCATACATACATGTACACTATAAAAAGGCCTTCCATTTATATTATGCCTTCTCAGAACTTATAACTAGCCTCAAGCCTATTGTAGGTGGGCTTGGGGTTGTGACGGCTTGAAATTCTGCTAGTCATGAGGGCCCTGGCGGGTCGGGTCATTACATTCATTGATATAAACCTTATTCTCAACTACAAGAAATTCTACTTTATGGTAGATAAGGAAATTGTTTTAGGTTATGTTCTGTTCAAATATAGAATCTAGGTTGATCAATCCATAGTTAATGTCATTTCTTCCCTAACATACCAAAAATTATTGAGGGATGTTAGATATTTTATTATCTACGTAGGTTTTCATAGAATATTTATAGTGATTTCAATAAAATATCTTTAACCCTATCTAGGATGATCCAAAAAGAGTCTTAAAATATCTTTGATGAAATTTTTAATGAATCCTTTAGGGTTATGAATAATAATTCAATATCTTTACCTATTATCTAACTAACCAGTTGATATTTTTATTTTTAATTAATTATTGATGCATCAAACATTTCATAAGGAGCAATTTGGAGGAAAATAATAGAAAAGAAATATCATTTCAATAATTATGAATCTGGGAATTTATATTCTACACATGTCAACTACACAAATACTTAGAATGTGAAGTTATATATTGTTTTTTCTTTATAAAAAATTTGATTCTTATTATTAGGGACATAAGTAATTATCTTAACTGTCTATTTTTAAATCATATTTTTGATAAAGAAACATGATTCGGAAAAAAAAATCTTTTGTGGTAGATTTTTTTTGTTAAAGGAATTTGATATACATATTAGGGGTAATAAGGGTAGTGAGAATTTATTGGATAACCATTTAAGAAAACATCAAACTGTTCCCACCAATTAATGAGAGCTAGTCTAATGAGGAACTTTATCCTATTAAGAGTAATAGTTCATGAATTAATTATTATGTAAATTACTTGGGTGAAAATGAATTCCCCCACTGGTTTTTTAATAACAAATTCACTAGGGTAGTGTGTGAGGATAATAATTACTTGTGGGATGATCCTTATTTATGGTATGTTGTAATTGACCAACTAATAAGGAGGTGAATCCAATATTTTGAGATTTAATCAGTGCTTAATTTTTTCCATTCGCTATGTTTTCATGGTCACTTTAGACCCCAAAATAAAAGCTAAGAAAGTTATAAAGTTGGTATTATTTTTTCCCACAATTTTCAAGGATTATTTTTACTCTTTTGGACCATGTAAAATCTTTTAGTTTTAAAGGAATGTATCTAAGAGTGATGATATGCCACAAAAATGATTTTGTTTTGTGATGTTTTTTACGCAAGAGGTATGAAATTAATGATACCATTTACTAATTCTTTTGGGAGTCTTTACATATTACTTATTATTGATTATGGTTAAAAGTTAGTAGAAGATATTCCCACTATAAATGATGGTGCTAATGTGGTTTCAAAGTTTGTAATAGCTAATATAATATCTAATTTTGAGCTTCCAACATTTATCATCACTGAACAAGGCGCCCATTTTTTCAATATGAATTTGTAAGATATTTTAAGTAAGTATTGAGTACATAATAAGGTTTATACACCCTATCATACTATAAAATGTAATGTTTATACAATTAAAAAAGAGAGATCAAATAGATTTTAAATAAGAATTCCCACCCAAACAATTTAGATTGGAGTTTTAGATTAGATGATGCTCTATATTCTTATAGGGATATATTTAAAACTCAAATTGTAATATCATGTTTTAGATTAGTTTATGTAAAATATTCTAATTTACCTATAGATTTAGGGAATAAATATTTTTGGTCTATTAAGAGATGCAACATGAATCTATTTGAAGTTAGAAAAGAAATAAAATTAAACTTGTAAGAGTTTTAAGAAATCAAAAATAATGCTTATGAAAACTCTAGGTTTTATAAAGAGAAAACAAAAAACATTCATGATGATTTTATCCTCAATAAATAGTTTTAAAAATGAGATAAAGTATTAATTTTTTAATTCATACTAAATATCTTTACAAGAAAATTTCATTCCAAATAGACTAGACCCTTTATTGTTAATCATGTTTTTCCATTTTTGTTATAAAAATTGAATAACTTGTGAAGGAATCGCTGATTACAGTTAGTGGGAATATATTGTAGCTATTTATAGATTGTTTTCTAGAACCTCGAGGGTAGGATAATAATCTTAAAGCATCCAAATACAACTAAAGATAGGTTGTGAAATTTCTTGTCACTTATTTTTTATTCAGTATATAATTAATTATTTTAATTTCTCATATGAAATGTTACAGGATGAAAACATTACACAAATTAAGTGTGGGCTATATCATTTTATAGATTAATATTTTTTCTTTTTTCTTTTTATTTTTATTTATTGTTTTTATTTTTATTTTTGTTTATTTTTTATTTTTTGTGTATTTTTAAGACCTGTAAGCTCAAAATTAATACCCTTGTAATACTATAACCCATTTCATTGAGTGAACTGATTTTACACAAATAAATAATCTTAAATAAATTCAAGAATAAATTTTTAAAAGATTCAATGTTTTCGGTAATTTATGAAATGACCATATAATTTTTGAATCTCATATCATGAATCACTATCCAAAATTTTAAAATCACTTATCAGTGAGTTTTCTAAACCCTTTTGACATATTCTTCACAATAACAAGATTTTATAAGTGAACACAACAATTCTTGATTAAACAAAAAGTTTTTTGTATTTTTCAAAACCTTAGACCTTTAAGGTACTTGTGTTAGAAATTTTTGAGGTAATTATTCTGTGTTAAAATTCCATTTTTACATATTAAACTTCTATTATATGATAACATTTATATTTTACATTTATTATCCCTTATTATCCATGATCAACCTTGTTAGTTAGCCATATTACAAACCCAAATCCCTATCCAACCTACTCTAGAAGTAAATTTATTGATCTTATTTTAACTCAAGTGCATGGTAGTGTGTTTTATTGTAAGTTACTACATAAATTGAGGCTATAAAGGAAAGTAAATTGAAGTATATAGAGTTTTTTAAAAGCTTCATTGGCAATAGTTGATTGTGAGTGGAATTTTAATAGATAAAATTTTCTCAAAAAGATTTCATATGAGATGTTATCAAGAAAAAAAGATAAAACATCAAATATGATAATCTAAAAGGAGAATTATAATTCAAAATTTGGGTTGAGAAGTTCACATTACTATTTAAAAATTCAATTAACCTTATCTATCTTCAATATTAATGAATCAATATAGAATTTGAAAAAAAAAATATCAAATCTATTGAAGGTGGAAAAGTGAACCAATTTATTCTTTTGATATTATAATAGTGTGGAATATCCATAGAAAGTCAAGAAGTTTTTAAAATAATTCATTATATATGGGACTAATTATATGACGTTTATTTAGTTTACAACTAAATTCAAACATTTTTTCTTCAAAAAGATCCAAAAATTATTATTTTTCATCATAATTTTTTACATCTTATAAAAAATTAACCTTAATCCTCATAGAAACATTTAAAAGTCCCCATTATTGGAATAAGTACATGACTAATTGGGTATATATTAAGGAACTAATCATGACTATAGTGATCCTTACATGTGTCTGTATGGGAAATTTTTTTCAAAAAATTCAAATCTGTGTGATGAGAGAATTTTTTTGTATTAAGTATTTATGTGCCTAAGGGGATGGAATAAGTGGGAAAGTATTAAATAAACCAATTTGAGGAAATAGAATGAAACATATTGAATAGACATGATTATTAGGGTGCCTTAGTGTTAAATTTAGTGACTCTAATTGGACTATATATTTAATTTACTTTGGTAATATATTTTATGTTTACTTATCTAGGAGTCTAAGTCTTAATTGTGAGAGAATTGATAGACCTCATATTTTAATCATTTTTAATTTTCATTTCAATGAATTAATCACAATATTTTTTCCATTTAAAGAAAACTTTCATAATTTTTAGGTTTTAGGAACATTTTTTTCTTTATTATGGAAATGTTTTAATTATTATTTTTTTACCATTTTATTCATTTTTTATTATTTATAAACTACATTCACTTTTTTTTGTTAATTTCTTGGTAGGGTTGAATAATTTAAAAAATGTTGGATTTATATATAACATAATTCTTGGAAGCGGTAAGAATTTTTCAAAGTTTTGGATCTAGTAGTGATACATGAAAACATTTAGGGTCATATATAAGAACATTTCAAAGCTCAACCTACAATGTGTAACAACATTTCCTTTTCCAAATTGAATAGGATGTCTATTTGTGAGGTAATTTTGGAGATGTGTAATGACATTTTTTCCCCTAACGTATGTGTAATATCATTTTAGAGATACATAATTACACTCAAATTTGCATATAGGAAAAAATAAAAACATTGTTCATGTATATAATATTTTCCTTTTCCTTTAAATAATACATGAAATATTTTTTTTGAAAAATAAGTTTCATAAGAAAATTTTTCTTGAAATAATTTCTTGGAAATTGATACTTGAGATAATTTTGAAGCTATGTAGTGGGATGTGTAAGATAATTTTACTTTTTTAAAGATGAATAACTAGAATCTTCATGTTGTGAAAGATTCATTGTGACCGTAAAGAGGTTTTTGATTGATTATATAGCCACTACCATTTCAAGGGTGCCTATACCATAGTGATTTTAGTTACACCATATAGGAAGAAGATAAAGAAAAATATTTGATGAATTATACCATGATCTTTCTTATTATTACAAAAAGGATTCCCTGATATTTTATTATCCATTTTCAAATCTCGTACAATTGCTTTTATTTGAAGGGGATATAGGGAGTTAAAGTTTTTGGGTGGATTTAGGGAATTTAAAGCCAAGGATCATATGGATTTTGTCACTTCTTATGTTATACACATAATAAATTTTTCCGATTAACTACTAATGTTGTTTCCTCCTATATAATTATCATTTAAATATTGGTACATTTGTAGAGGTTCTTAAGGAGAAAATTGAAGTTAATTCCATTTCAAAAAAAATTCCCTCCAATATGAGGGATATGCTTATATGATTGAAGAGGGTCAATCTTCATTTATCATTATCAAACGATAGAGGTATGTTAGTGTAGGAAAAAAATACTCATATAAATAGGAAGTAAAATGAGTTCATGGATATTAAATCCATGTTTGGATAATTTTATAGTATAAATAAAATGAATGGAGGCCTTATAATATTACCTTATGAGTTTTTCTCTTCTATGTATCCTATTAAATTCTTTTGAAACTTTTGTTTTCTATTGAATCATATCATTTTTATCTAAAATTAAACACTCTTTTAATATATGAATAATTATTATTCAATTTATTAGAGTAAAAAAAAATTATCCCCATTTAAATTTCATAATAAAGGTATTTATTATGAGGGTAGTGGGTTAAACTATGCTTAATTTATAAGAGGTTTTGATTAATTTAATCACTTATATAGGAGGAATAACACTTATATTAAGAAATTTTTATAATTTTCATGTAAGTTTAGGCGTAAAATTTAAGTTACTAGGGTGTAAACTAGGTGATTTAATGGTATAAAACATTTAAAATGGATTGTGGTGTGTACAAAGGTCACCACTAGTTCACTATTTCTATTATTTAATCTATTTCAATATTTCATTTCAATTAAATATTCTTTTGTTTCCAAACATTCACTCACTTAATTTATTTAAGTTGATCTACTTTAGTTTTCTTTATTATTTCAAAAAACCAAAATTCCTCCATTTATTTTCTTATTTTAAAAAATGAATGAAATAAGTTATACTTTTTAAATTAGTTGCAACTTCCTTAAGAGATAACATTTTAGACTACCATGCTAATTTCTTTGGGGATAAAATATTGATAGGGATTTCATGAAAAGCCCCCCCCCCCCCCCACATGAGGATTTTTTTTGTTATTTTCATGGGAATTAATTTTTCCAAGATCCTTAGTTGGTTTCTTATGAATACTTCACATAATAAGTTTCATTAAAACCCTTCCATATTAATCCTAAAATAATATTCTCATTTTTTATGCCAAATAAAAATAATATAAAAAATATATCCCTAATACCAGTGTGACCTGAAATTTCCCTATCAAGCCACCCCATGGGTTGGTGATGCGAATTAGAGTGTTACCCCAATCCATCTGCTAATAGTTCAGGGGGCTAAATACTATCACTGGATCCATAAATCTATTAAATTTGAGGCATTACCCTCTATAAATTATATTCCATTTAATACTAACAATGAAATCATAGAACAAAATAATAGTTGATAAAACCTTGAGAAATCAACATTATAAAAAAATTGAATGTATAAATTTCATGAATCAAAACAATGTGATGAAAAATCAACAAAAACATTTACTCCTCTTTAAAATCCTTAATAACTTCAGAAAAGATATACTATTTATATAAATATCAACACTATATCCAAATTAATATCACCATATATATCAAAATCCCACTCATAAATACCTATAATGGTATAAGAAAATAATATATGTAAATTGGTGTGAGTATAAACACATATTCAGTAAGTTACTCCTCTATAACTACTAATAGTACAAATATGAGTAGATCATACTAATGTAATGTGTGCAACAGCTAAAATAAAAAATATACATTATGATCTAGGGTGATTTTCTCATATTATAGAAATAACTTGTGTCACTCCATAAGTATACTCCTATGAACATATATTGTATATAATAACAAAACACATGCTACCAAAATATAATCAACATCCCCCCCCCCCAACAAACTAACTACAAATAGCACCAATCATCACTAGACTCAATGAATTATGCCTTGTAGTCTTCACAATTTTCTAGTATAATTAAAATTACTACCAAAACAAAAACAAAAATATAAAATTAGGGATGTGGAATGAGCCTACTAATCAAGAAACATGGTTATTTCTATACTACATAGATGTTGGGTCATACCTGATAAAGTATCCCTCAGGTGGTGGTTGAATAGTGAATGGTACTCATATCACTCAACTAAAATAAAGAATAATAAATGTAACCTAAAAATACCATACCAAAAAATATTATTCTATCCCTAATAATCATTATAATTTTTTGGTACTCCCTTAACAAACAACTTCTATTCTTATCTTTTGAGTAGGAGTAGAGAAATAATGCATGCAAATAAGATAAAGTCTCATGGTATCTTCATGTTATTGATTACATATAGATCTCATAATATCTCATCAAAACAATTATTCTACCCTCCATATGGAATTTTCCATGATAATAGGTCTCATATTGAAATAATGAAACATCATTATATCCTGAGATTCATCATTAAGGGAAACTAGAAATACTAGGTAAGTTCAACACATCTTTCTCAAGACACTTTTCACTATTATTAAATTCTAATCCTTAACTATGGTCCTCTATTTAAATCTATAAAATAACATGTATCCTCAATATAATATTCAATATCATTTATTAAATTGATTCTAAAGATTTTATAGAAATTTTAGAAGACAAAACGAATATAGAACCCCTCATACTAACAAACACACTCTCTCACTAATATAATAATAAATGAGATGAAGAAAAATTAGTGGAACTATAATTGTGTTATTTTGACATGGCCCAATGAAAATTATCATGACCATTGTGGGACTACCAACTTGAGAATCACTTTATATAATAAATGGAATGATATCTATGTTATATGAACCACCTCTACACTAATATTTTAAACCAAGGTACAATAATCTAATAATTTAAAATATGTTTGATACAATATTATATACTTATGATTCCACTATGAAGAACGCAACATGACATAGTGCAGCCTCATTCAAGTCAAATAGAATCACCCCCCACTAAAATAATATTCTTATAAATTATCTCATCATAATTACATTATATTAAAATAACCCATATAAATATATATTTATCATCAGAAGAAAATTGAATAGAACCTTTAAGAATCATATAATACATAACATTGGACATTTTACAAACCATATTGATTTAACTATGAACTTATTGAATAAAAATACGAGTTTCTAATTAGGGATTAAAAGAGTGGGTCAAATTCAAATATCTAAACTTGATGGATCACCATTATTCTTCAATCATCATCCATCCATTATTATTAAACTCTATTGATCACTAAAAAATAAAAGTCTCAAAATTCACCAAATATAGTAGAGGATATAGGATTTGATTATGAGTAATATGGGTGTCACCACCCAAATAATCATACTAGAATTATCCCCTCCCACAACTAATTCTCCAAGTGTATCTTCTCACCATTAATAATATAATTCTAATGAATTCATAACCTCTCTCTTTTTATCATTTCAATAAACCATACTAATTTCATTGGTCATATTCATTACATTTATTAAATTTAACTAAGGAATATTCTTATATCATCTAATTTCATCACCACCCATTGTAATTATATTGTTAATATTTATTAATAATTGTATAAAATAATAGTTAAATAATTATTTCCCATATTAACCCACATATCTATAAATGTTAAAAAAAATTAAAAAATATACCATAAATTAATAAATTCAAAAACAAAATGTGTATATCCCATCACATTAATAATATTATTATTATTATATTTCCCCTTTTCTATTTATTACAAAATATTAATTCCATTACCCCTTATAATTATTAATTAATAATTTCAATGTTTATCAAAGTAAAACCCTTATTGATTCTTACCAAATAACATCCAAACAATAATAAAGATTTAAACTATTAAACATTTTCATCATCCAATATTTATATCATACTAGAATATTCACATCGCCATCACCACCAAAATATTTATTTTTAAATAATAATAATATTATCGTTATTTTATCCATTTTATTCACATATAATTGTGAAAATGGAAATCATTTTGAATCGATACATAAGGTTTAACTTTATATTTTGGAAGGGACCATGGTGAAAAATAGGTACACAAGTGAAATTTTATATAACAGATCATCCACACAAAGTTATAATGTATGATTTGGATTTTGGAGGGAATGTTTGAGACTTATTTTCTAGATTTTAGTATTTTATTGTAATATTACTTTTCCTTAGTAGAGTTCTATAATAAAAACAACTACCATAATTTATGGGATTATGTAATAATTTTTATATTAAATCATGTCAATATCCATTATATTGGTTGTAGGAAGTAGATAAGTCCCACATCAGACCCCACTCGGTCCAAGAAACCACTAATCATATTTATTTGATATTGAAATTATTAATGATCGATCAAAGTCTCCAAAGATCATATGTCAATATTTTATGATGACTGCTGAAATTTAGTTTCGGTGATCAAATTTTTCTCTTAGTACCACATTAACTAGGATACCATCTATAACAGCCAAAACTGAGTTTAATTCAATATTGATCCCAATAATCATAAACCACAATCATAAATTCACATATTCCAGAGGCTTCTAACTAGAAAATAGATGCTTAGTAGAAAATTGGGGAGACTAATCAATTGGTAACAAAATAAAAATGAGTTATGTTTAATTATATTATAATTTTGGAATGAATCATCAATATATCAAATGTATCATCCTATAAAAAAATTTAGCATGCACAATTAGGAATCCACCATTCCCAATATATAAAATGAAAAAAAACTCTATAAAATGAATGGTGTTATAAAGAATTAGTAATACAAATAAAATAGAAAATAAATAAATAGGTTCACCTAACTGATATATAGATTAACATGATATATAAATTTCATTTAACCCAACTATAATAATCTTATGTCAAACCCTCATTCACCATAAATATTTTCATTATGATCCATAACCCCATATGTGAGTCAAAACCTCTACAAGTATATAAAATATATTCCACTCATATGCAAGAGAAAAATACATTGTGTTCATAGTTTGGGGGTGTGTATGAACAACCCAGGGGGATTTATATTTTGTTACTAAACTCCCTTGATTTAGTTAAAAACAATGATGAATGTGTTAATTTCTATAGTGAAACTCAAACCCCTATACAATATGATATAAAATATTAATAATTAATAAATACGTAAATTTTAGGAAACAACCGTTGGTATAAAAAAACCCTACAAGATTCAATGAGTTCAACCAAATCCTAAGTTACATTTTTAAAATGAATCAAAATAATATAAAAAATTACCTTAAACAACTAAAATAACATTATATGATAAAAAAATCAAATAGGACCTAACCATGGAAAGGACATAATATTAATCGTTCACTAACTAGTAGCCTCTAACTTAACTCATAATAAATATAAGAAAAATAAATATTGTTATATAAGTCAAGGTTACTCTTCTCATCCCCAATGTGTTATATAAACAAATCCATGAGTTTGGATCCTAATGAATTCATGGTGAACTCCCATAGATTCATTATTATAATGAATGAAAACTATCATGGACAAGCAATTACCCGGATGAGTCCACTGTGAGAATAATCCTTATTTATAATTAGTACAACCATATATATATATTAAAAATTTTGGCAAAGACCCAACCCAATAGGTATTATTATATATAAATGATATCATATTAAATAATTATTATATTTAATATCATTTTAGGGATTGATATAACGAGGGAAACATTTATGAAAGGAGAATTTGTGATGGAATCACATATATTATATTGAGCATCAGTGGTAGGATCTTCAATATGGTTTTGTCTTTTATAAGGGGAGCTATAGTAGAATTGTGGCATTAGTGAGAGGAATTTCAATAAAGGTGGAGCTAACTGGGGGAGAGCATCTCTAAGTATGGAGTGGAATGAATTTGTGAGAGGATACTCTATAAGAGCATCTAACTATGTGATAAATATAATTAATAAAGGTATATTTATAGGAATAACACTTTTTTATATCTATGAGAGTAGTGTGTGAGTTGTAAACATAGTGGAGGGTCATTTGTATACGTGAAAGTTAACTAAATCTCTAAAATTAAGGAAATTGTAGTGGCATTGATAATCGAACCACCACTACCAATATAAAAAATAGGAGCCTATAACCAAAAGATTATGAGAATCATTGGTTATGAGAGTGAGAGAGAGTGAGAGAGATTTTACTTAGAGTATATGTATCACTTTCACCTAGTATAATACACCAACCACAATTATGTATCATCTGAACCACATATGGGGGAAATACAAAATTATGGGAATAAAATAGATAATGAACAAAATCCACTTTAATTCCAAGTGTGGTGATCTGAAAGAGGAACTAAAAATAAATAACCATTGAAATCTTGTGACCAAAAATCAAAATTAAATGATTATACCCAAGGCCATCATAAAAATATGGTCACATGACCTTCTTCTATTTACCAAAAGAAAAATAAGAAAGGTAATCCTTACCATAACACCAAAGTATTTATGTAACATTTTATCTTGATCTATTATCTTGGTAAGGACCAAAATTTCACTAACCTTAGGTGAAATACCTAAGGCACCAAAGGCTAATAATAAATTTCATAAGCCTTACCAAATCATGGGGGACAATTTTCCCTTAAACAAATGTAGCCCCAATCCAGACTCCCAAATGTGTCAGTCACATCATGCTCTAACTCTTGAAATCCAAGACCATAGTATCATGAAGATCCACTAGAAAAATAATAAAACTTATCCTTACTTGTATTATAATAAATAGAATTTGTATATGCACCAAGGAGAATATGAAATGGGTGATTATACAACCTAGTAATAAAACCCTGATACTTCCCCCAAATGACACTAAAATAAGAACACATTATCTCATATTTTAGTTAAAATAAATATAGGAAAATTTATGAGAATCCATGAACAGGAAAAAAAATAACCATAATAAATTAAAAATACACACACTAAAAACACACCAATTGCATGAACTCACACACACATAAAAAACACCAACCAGTAAAACCGCTACCCATAATCCACTTTTGAAAAGAACAACTTGTGAGAGGTATCTACTCCTCTAGTCCCAAGTAATCACTTAGTGGAATAATACAATGTACCACAATATTGGAATCCTAGGTATGTCTTACCCACAAGGTCCTTTCCAAATTCCTATATACACACACTCGCCAAATTCAATCCAAGTTCTCAAAATAAAAATCATTATTTTGAAACCAATTTCATTTAATAATTTAATTTAATGCCTTTTGGGGTTACCTAAAAATATAAATTTTAAGACCAATATTGAAAAATAGATTTATAATAGATATTTCACAAGTATTTTACAACTAAAATAATAATAAATTTATTTATAAAACATTATGCCTTTGTTTTCTAAGAGAAAGTGAGAAAATAAGAGAATCCACCTACCTCTAATTCATTTGATATAAATAATTCTCTCATTATCTTAAATATCAATGTTTAATAATATGTTACTTAAATTAATTACACAAAAATATTTATAAAAACATAATATAACCAATAAATCTGAGAAATTTGGGCCTAATCTAAGGTCCCCCCTTAGAGAAAATGGAAGGATCAAGGAGAGGGAATAAGAAAAAGGATCTTTCCTTCAATTTTCTAGATGCAATTCCCTCTAAACCATTGAAATTTACCAACAAAAGGAATAATATTTATGAAATATCCTAGGGGAGTACTAGAATTTAAGATCATAAGTTAGAGTATAAATAATGATGGTTTTTAGGGTATTTTCAGTATTAAATCCAAATTTTGGATTTAATTAATCACATTAAATAGTTATGGAAAATGGTTTGTAAAACTGTGAACTAATCATGAAAATAGAATTTTTCCAAAAAAATCAATTTCATAGGGTTATCCCATAGTTTTAACAAACCATATGCCTACCTAAAAGACCCCTACGCTCTCATATGATTACATGGGGAATACCGCACAGTTTATCTTAATAATTTTTATTTCATGCTCTATTATAAACCTTTCCAAAACACCTTAAATCATTGAGAACCTTCCTATGGAATGTACCATTAACCTATAACTTAAAATATAGAATAAAATATAAAAATTACTTAAAATAGGGGTGTTAAACTCTCTCTATCATAGAGATTTCCATCCTCAAGAAGTTAGAGTTCAATGTTGTCCTAAAAAAGAGTTCAGGCCATTTGTCTAGTATGAACTTATTCCACTCCCAAATTAACTCCTAAATCAGACCTTTACATCATAATATTCATATTTAAGAGATTATTCTTCCTCTTAACTACATTTCTAATCTATCTATAATATGAATTAGGGATTCAATAAATATAGCATCTAGTTCAAGGGTAAAATGATCACAATAAATTACATGACTTTGATATGCCTGGTTCTTATTTAATTGAGACACATAGAAAACATTATGGAAAATATTGGATCTTGACAATAATTCTAACTGATATGTAACATTATCAATACATTTTAGAATATCAAATGGTCCAACATACCAAGGTTTCAAATTCCCTTATTTTCTAAAATGGCATGACCGAATATTGGTGAAACTAAAAAAAATATATGGTCATCAACATCAAAATATAGGGTTCATCTGGGATTATATGCATATGATATTGTATTCCTTTGGGTTATTTCTATATATTTAATGATCATATATATTTTGGTGTTAGTTTCATTGAAAATACATGGTCTGATCAATGAAGTTTCCCTAGTGTCTACCCAAAAAAATGGGGATTGACATGGATGGGAGTATAGTTCCTCAAACATAGATATATTTATCATTTCCTAATAACTATTTTTATATAGAAAATCACCAAAGTAAAATGATTTCCCATAAACCACTTAAAACAATAACACATTCTTAGATAATATATTCTGATGTTTGGATTTTATGTTCTAATTATCCATCTGTTTGTTGGTGATATGTTATGCTCATAGTCAAATGAGTTCCAATGGATTGTAAAAAGGATCAAAAAAATCATGAAGTGAATCAAGCATTCTTATTTGATAAAATCGATATCAATACTCCATTAAATTTCACTACTTCCCTAATATGGTTCTTTTCCAAGTATTCCACTATATTGGACTCTTAAATTGAAAATAAATGTGTCAACTTAGTGAGTCAGTCCACAATCACCCAAATAAAAAATTTCTTACAAAGTGTTTGTGGTGGACTAGTGAAAAAGTCATTGTCAATATGTTCCTATTTTCATATGGGCATGGTCATAGAACTTAACATGCATGTTGGTTGTTGGTGTTCAACCTTTAATTTTTTTCAAGTGATATATTTCATAACATATTAAACCAATTTCAATTTCATACCTGACCACCAAAAATGAATCTTCATTACCCTATAAATCTTTTGAATTCATGAGTTAAATGCCCATTTAGAATAGTGATAAGCATAAATAATCTACTCTTGGAATGATGAAGGAACTATGATTTGATTCTTATGTAGAGACATGGAGTTTGAATCCACTGTCTAAACCTCAATGGTTTCCCTGTCATTGAGTTTTAACCTCATATATACAAAATTAAGGATTGATTGTTGATACTCCTTGAATAGAATCAATAAAACAGTAATAAGAGTGACTAAAAAATAAAACAAAATCATGATTTTGTTTCCAGCAATCCAAATTCATCTCGGTAATTACTCCTATAATATTCAACTGGTCACAATCCTCTCTAAACATCTCGTTATACAACATCCAACTTAAAGAATGTACTATTAATGTCATGACCTATCCCAATGGATTCTGAACCATGACTATCCTAAGCATGGATCCAATATTATAGGGGATGGAGAATAACATCGAGTAGGAATATCACTCACATGGGAGGCCTTAGCCTAAAAGTACTTATAAATACACACATATCATGAAGTCCATAAAATTTTGAAATGTAAAATGACTAACAAACCTTGCATGAATACATCTAAATATCACAACCAGAGTACAAAATAAGTACTGTAAAGAGAAGAGTCCCAAATAAAATCCCACCACAAAAGAGTATGAAAACAATTCCAACCTGATTGTATAGTTGGGGACTAGTTTCATGATAACTACAAGAACGCACCTTGGTATGTTCGTCTCACTAAGAACCACCTAGTCCTGGTCTCTATAGGACACCATAAAAAGTCTTATCATCTATATAATACATGAAACGTGTAGGAAAATCCCATATAGGGGTGAGTATAACAATATTCATTAGGACACCCTCAAATCACAACGCATATAAAAATAAGAAAACTCATCATCTTTACACAAGTATATGTCTATATTACATATAATAATAATATCCATACTTACTCAACAATGATACACTATATCAAAGTAAAGACAAAACCATAATTCTAATCTAGGGATCATGCTCGAAGTTACACATAGTACTCATCCAGAAAAACACACTCCACAAGTCAGATATCACTAATAGCATCTATCTGATATGTACTGCTCAGCAGGTATCTCCATTAGAAGTATACACTGGAAGTCTAAAGAGAACGATACAAAGATGAGGATCACACCCAAGGCCATGGGTTATACCAAAAAATAAATATTGAATAACCCACTAAGTAAAGGATCAGCACCTACATCATGTTGGTCATGATGATACCAAGAACTCCCCCTAGGGAAACATAATGATAGAGGATCTCGCTCTATGCCTCACAGAAGGATTCCAACAAATCTATCCAAGAATTATGACTAAATGGATCACTATCCTATGTGTAGGATATGATTCCATAATAACCCATAAAGAATGGATCAAGGGTATAAACCCTAATGAAACTTGTCCAAGATAAAGAGTACAAGGGATTTAAGCCTTATTTTAAGTAGTACACAATATGTACGGGTACTATATACAAACGAGCTCGTACCTGAGTGGTAAGGGCTCCTGCTTTGAATCCAAGAGACCCAGGTTCAAAACCAGGTGGAGCCGAATTTCTGGGTTACTGTAGCAGTACTGTAGTAGTATTGTAGTAGTCAATGTAGCAGTTACTATAGCAGTTACTTTTCGGTACTGTAGTAGCTGGAACTATTCACCCGATTTGGGCCTTCGGGCCACCGGTTTGGGCCTACGGGTCTCCAGGGCCTTCGGGTCATCAGAGGACTTCAGGCCACAGGGCCTTCGGGTCATGTAGACCATGGAGTATCCCAGTTCACACAGAACAGACCCCAGAAGTGGATTCGAGCAACAGGAGTAGCAGCCACCAGATGCAGAGCTAACCGGATTGGAAGAATGAGAGGGTATGGCAGCCGCCATCTGGACCAAGCACCATGCAGCTTTGTATGGGGAAATGCTAGCTGATCATCAATGCAAGGTGGGGAGCTAAGTAGATCAATGATTCAAGACTCTTGGGAGGGGTAATTTTAGTGGTCTGGGCCTACGGGTCATGTAATGGGCATGGTATGCCTCTGGGCCTTCGGGTCATGTATTACAGGTCATGTCGGGCCTTGTGCCTTGGACCTACAGGTCATGTAAGGGTTCCCCTTAAACCCTTAAAAGGATAATTATCTATAATAAAATAAAAAATAAGGCCTTCGGGCCATTCGGGATACTGGTAGTATATGGTGTGTCCCTTCATCCCTAGTTCATACCCATGTAACACATCCCATGCCCATGCCTGTGTTTTTACCTGAGTACACAACATGTCTGATCTTGTGTGCATCTAGTTGTGTTTGTGTATAGCTGGTTGTGTCCATGTACTGCTAGTTGTTCCCATGTCTATGCTAGTGTACCGTCCTAGGTACACACTGAACCAACTGAGAAAGGTCACATGATGTGTGATAGGGTCACACATCATTTGATACTTAACTTCTCTATGGAACCCTTGAACCACACTAGGGGGTCCCACATGTTGTGTTTTCCTAGATTACACACCTTTTGTATCAATATTTTCCATAATCCTAGATCTGGGTCATGCATCTTTGGCCACTACTCCAACCCTCAATCTTGCAACGTATCTCACTAGAAAATTGAGAAACACAGCCTGATGATTCATTCCATCACTGATCATCATGTTTCGACCATTAAATTCCATTTGGGAATCATCCACACACATAATCCTTCATCGCACTCCAAATAACACAAAGATGTGGTATCACCAAATACATTTGATCCACTACCATTTTTATTGACATGTGATATACATGTAACAATGAGTCTAGATATAAAATATCTAACCATTGCGCCAAGAATCAAGTACGAAATAGTTAATTTCTCTATATTTTTCAAACCACTAGTAAAACAAAGAACTAATGATGAACATGGAAGATCAGTGGGAGAAATCCAAAAAATATGAAAAGAGTAAAAAAAACCTTGTACCTATTTGGTTGGACTTGATTATTTTCCATTAGAATGAAGAAAAAAGAACTAAAAATATATAAACAATTCTCCTAAAAAAAACCCAAAAATAAACCCATACCAAAATATGATGGATATTGAAATCAATATGTTTTTTATTGATTTTTGTTCATCATATAAATAATCAACATGCAAGAAAATCCAATTAAATCAACATCCTACCTTGATTTTTATCGATCACTGAAAAAGAACAAAGTTGCATCATTTTCATTGGAGAGATCCTTGAATTCTGTTGTACACTGGTTGTCAATATTCAATATGGTTCTCATTCACCAATAGTATTTCCTCCAACGGCTCTCCAAAAGATATACTTGGTTTTCAGGTTTATGTGGATAACCCTACAATTTTTACATATGCATGATTATATAGAGATCTATTAGTTCTATGAAATATAATTAAATTTATTTATTTCGAACATCCTCCCAAAATCGCGCATGTACTCAAACATTTGACATGTTTCAAGGTTATGTCACACCTAGGGTAAAACCTATACTCTAAACTCAATGGTGTCCTTGGATTTCTGATATAGGTCCCATTTAGAAGTTATTATGCTTTTCCAGGAAAATTTTGTGTGCATGCATTTAATATATTTAATTTATTTGAAAAATTACTCCTTGTATCATTGGGCCTCAGAATCACACACCATCTCAGTGTCTGGTCTCAAAAATAGTTCTAGAAATATTACAATAAATTACATAGAAAAAAATGATTTTTATGATCTCTCCAACTTAGGTATTTATGTACTAAAAATCCAAAAAAACTATACTAAGAGATGTGGGTATTGAGCAAGCATCTGAGTCTCCTACTCCCAGGTTCCCTCCTAAAGATTCATGTTCTTCCACTGGACAAGCACCAGGGGAATCAATCATCCATGAAGGATCATATCCTATAAATCCTCAATCTCCACATGGTACTCAACAAAGTTAACTCCATCCTCGATGTCCATCTCACCCCAATTGATAATGTGTGATGGATTGTGTACGTATATCCTTAGATGCAACACGTGGAAGATATCATGCTCCCATCCAAACTACAATGGTATAGCTATGTGGTATGCCACCATTCCAAATCTATGTAGTATCTGGAAAGGCCCAATGAACCTTGTATATATCTTTCTACCTTGGACAAATATTTTTAATCCACATCGTGTTTGAACTCATAGGAATACATGTTCTCCCTTCTCCAACTCTAAAGGTGTCCATCGTCGGTCAACATAGGACTTATGATGACTCTACATATTAACCATCCCCTCTTGGATGATCTTAACCTTCTCTATAGTGGATCAAACTAACTATGGGCCCATAAGTGCTGAATATCATGGTTCAGTCCAGCAAAGTGGTGATTGGAAGGGTTTCCTATACACTACCTTGATTGGTATCATACCAATGGAGTAATGTTAGTTGTTGTTGTAAATAAAACTCCACAAATGGTAGGTGAACCTCCAAACTATGTAAAAAGTCCAACATGTAAGCCCACAACATGTCCTCCATAACCTAAATGGTCTTCTCAATCTGTGGGTGAAAATCCATGCTCAAACATAGTAGAGTCCCAAAATCCTCTTGCAATACCTTACATAACTAAGATGTGAAGTGAGCATCAAGGTACTAAATGATTGTTGAGAGTAATACATGGAGTATGGCTATCTTCTATACATATAGGTGTCCCAATCTCTCTACTAAACTCCTCTCTCAGATGGCTAGGAAGTGGGGGGACTTGGTGAGTCAGTCTACGATCACCCAAATAGAATAGTTTCCCCTAGAAATATGTCATAATCCCATTAAAAATTCAATGTATATTCCATCCCAATTACACTCTTTAACTGCAAGGGAGTTAGATAAATCTAATGGAACCTAGTGTTCAGTCATCACTTGTTGATAAGTAAGTCATCGAGTGACAAACTCTGCAACTACCTTCTTCATCTCAAGCCACAAAAATTGATTTCGGAGGTCATGGTCCATATTTTACACACCTTGATGTACTGGAAAAGGATATGTATGAAACTATCTAAAAACCTCATCCCATGCCATTACTGGTACCATTGTGCATCCTTTAACAATAATGACATGCTTCTCACTTTCATAAAATCCATCAAGAGCATGTCCAATGGATATTTGAGTATATAGGGTATCACAGTCGGTATCCCCAAGTGGTGCCTCCCTAACTCACTATAAAATTGAAGGGGTAACAACCATCTACTATAGGTAAGATAATCCATCCTCATTCACAAAGGATAAATATAACAAGGCCAACATCTTCGACACCTCACTCAGAAACTGCGAACAAGATCTCCTACTAAGAGAATTTTATTCTACATTTCCCTTCCCAAGAGTATAGACATTATCAAAGTCATAATGCAATATAAATTCTAGTCATCACCTCTATTTCAAGTTAATATTCATCTGAGAGAAGATATACTTGATACTCTTGGTGTCAGATTTGACAATAATCCACTCACCCATCAGGAAGTGTCGCCACATATTTTGTGAAAAAACTACCTCTATTAACTCAAGATCATGGGTCATATAGTTTTTGCATGTTCTCTCAACTGACATAAACCATAGGTAATCACCGTGTGACTCTTTATCAGAACACAACTAAGATTTATTCCTAATTCATCTTAGAACACTACGTACTCAACAACCTCCTCAGGAAATATCAATATGGGACCGCTCATAAATCTCGATCTCAACTCCTAGAAATCATATTGTCACCTCTCTCTCCACACAAAAGGTTTCCCCTTTTTGTTCAAATTTGTGAAGGGGGTTGATATATTGGATAAATCAATTACGAATCTATGATAGTATCCTTCCAACCCAAGTAATCTTCACACCTCCATAATTCTCTGGATTGGCTCCCAAACTAACACTATCTTGTCCTTTTGCTGGGTCCAATGCTACTCTACCTACTGATATGACAATTCCTAGAATGTGGAACTCTTAAATATAGAACTAGAACTTATAAATCTTCTCATAAATATGGTTCTCTTATATTACATCTATAAACATCCTCAAGTGTCTCATGTGCTCCTCCTTAGAAGCCAAGTACACTATGATACCATTGATAAATATTACCATGAACCGGTCTAAGAGAGGATGGAATATTCGATTCATGAGTCCCATTAACACTACTAGGAAATTATTCATACTGAATGGAATCAAAAAGTACTCATAGTGATCATAGAGACATCTAAATATCATCTTCGGTATATCCTCATCATATACTCACAACTGTTGATATCCTGATATGAGGTTAATCTTTGAGAACCATCGCACCCTTATCAACTGATGAAAGATTACATAAATATTTTTAGTGGACACTTGTTATTTATAGTCACATATTTTAGATTATGGTAATCCAGACACAACCTCAAGCTCCCACCCACCTTCTTGGTGAACAAAACTAGGGATTCCTAGGGTGAAACATCGGGTCTAACAAATTCCTTCTTTTAAAAATCCCTTAACTTCACCCTCATATCATGAAGCTTTGTAGGAGACATATGATATGCTGGCAGAGATATTAGGGTCATATCAGGGTGTAGATCAATGAATAATATTGTCTCTCAGTGGGGAGGTAATCTTGGAACATCATCATGAAAGACATATTCATACTCCGCCGCCACATAAAGTAATTGGAAACTCATAGAATTCACTTCACTAGAGGACATGATAGTCAAATGATGAGTAATCTACTTCACCCTCCAATGCATGGGTCCATTCTATACTTCTTGGGTTTTATTTTCACCCACAAATGAAAACATGGTACCATCTCTATGAACGCATCGCATCCTCCACCTAAAATAGTCTACCTGGGCATAAACTATAGATAACCATTACATACCTAAGATGAAATCATAAGGCCACATTGCCTCAAGAAATTTATCCCAATATACACTCTCACCTCCAAGAGTCAGGTCACACTTTCAGAAAAAGTGTGTGATCATTGATTCATATCCTTTATGAATCTCCTAGTACAAGGGTTGAACCAAGGGATCAACTAGAATCTCTATGTATCTAACTAGATAAGTAGAAATAAAGAAGTTACTTGCAAATGTTCCTATAATTACGTTAGATAAGGTATAAAAGACACAGATCATACCTCATATCATACATGGATCCTCTAGGTCATAAGCCTCAACCACCTGTTGTTTCCCCCACCCGTGTCCTCCAGCTCCTTGAGCCTGGTGTGGACCACTTGGGGTGGTGGTGGTAACAAGTCAAAGCATCTACCATATACAACTTCTCTCTTAGATCCCCTGTTATGAACTCTTCCCTACATACCTACATGAACCTATCACCACCTCTTCCTAGGTGGATCATCCATTGTCTCTCTATCAGTTATACGGTAGGTCAGATAATCCCTTGTGAGATTTCCCTTACCGTAACATGAGTATCATCACCTCTACCTAGGATGACTCGACCCATCCTATGAGACTGAAACCATAGAAACTCTATCTTTGGATTAGCTCCTTAAATTCCTTGCCTATCCAGATCCCTGAGACTCACATTGTCTCCCTAGTTCCAAAGTCTCTTCTCCTGTGTGCCCAATACCAACAACAATTATCTGTGTCTGCTCAGCTAGGAAACTCTCAACCACCAAAAATATCTCTAGAATTCCATAATAGGTAAGAATTAATACTCATATAACGATGGATTAGATGTCTTTATGTAGTCCTTGATCGAAGGTTTGAGCCCAAAAGAACTGATCATGAACCATATCCATCAAGTACCCGGATAGGTTAGTGAACCTTGATTAATACTCAGCTATTGTCATAATGCCCTACTAAATCTATATAACATCCTATATGAATACATACCTCATTGTGGATAGAGAGAAATATGCTATAGAAATTCATTCAAACTCTAACCATGCTAGTGTCTCCTTGTTGTACGATGAGGTCACTAAACCCCACCATTGCCCTGCTGAGTCATGGAGGAGGCATGCCACCAAGACCAGCATCAAATCTACCAGTGTCTTAAAAAGATGGAAAAATCATATAACCACCTCAATTCAGTCCTCAGAAAACTTTGGTTTGGTATCTCCTCAAAACCTGAGGCATTTCTATTGTTGAAACTCATGAAGTGTTATCATTTTTCACACCTCATCTGTTGGTAATGTGGGTACCATATACTTCTCAATAGGTGGTGGTAAAACTGGAGCACCACATAAGGGTAACACCTCTGAAACATGATAATGTATAAATGCCTCATCACTAATGGAATCGTACTCATTATTCTGATACTGAATCCCAACTGGCATATGTCATGGAGGCATACTAGTAGAAAAGATGTACCACGATAAATGATTATATCTGGAGAGATGAAACAAGAAGGACATCGAAACCAGAACCCCTTATCATATAATTCATGTGCCATTTTTTCATGGAACCAGTTTCCTCATGTTCGAATAAAAATGTAGTTAATTAGAGTCTTGGTGTATGGATACATTGGATGTCACACCAACACTGGAATCCCTTTCTTGAAATCAGAACTCAAAACACTTAATACTTTTTCACCAAACCAATCTCATAGACTCCAGTCATAATGTAGAACCAAATCCTTTAATACTACTCTATCATGAAACATCTAAATGGGTCCTAAACCATGACTACCCCAATCCCACCTCTAATAGACTAGGGGTTGTCGACCAATGCCGAGTAGAAATATCACTCACATAGGAGTCCTTATCCTAAAAGTACCAATACACATGAACACATCTATAAGCCCATGAAATGATGAAATGTAAAAAAAATGACAACCCATGTATTCATACATCTAAATATCACAACTAGAGTATGAAAAAAAAAGTACTGGAAAACAAAAATTTCCAGATACAATCCCACTATAAAGAGTTAGGAAACAAGTCCAACTGATAGTATAGAAAGGTACTGCTATCAAGATAACTATAGAAACACACCTTGGTCTATATATATCAATAAGAACTACCTAGTCCTGGTCCCTCTAGGACTCTATCAAAATGTCAATCATCTTCATACAACATGACAGATATAGGAAAATCCCATGTAGAGTTGAGTATAACAATAATGGGTTGGACACCCCAAAATCACTAAGCATGTAACAAAAAGAAAAATAGTCAAATCTACAAAGGTATATGTCTACAACACATATAACAAGAATATATAAAAATACTGAAAATAAAAATAGACTCAAAGTAATTCCACAATATTAATGTTGATCTAGGGATCATGCTTGAGGGTTCCACATAGCACTCGTCTAGGAGAACACACTCTACAACTTATATAGTACTAATGGAATCTCTCTTAGATGTATTACTCATTGTTTCTTTCAATTAAAATTATATACTTGAAGTATGAGGAGAATGATACATATATGAGGATATCACCCAAAGCCATTGGGTATACAAACAACTCAATCTAGAATAACCCGCTAAGTAGATGATCAGTGCCCATGTAATGTTGGTCACCACGATAACAAGAAATCCACCTAGGGAAAAATAATTATATAGGATCTCACTATGGTACTCATATAAGTATTTCAAAAACTATATCCAAGAAGTCCCACTAAATTCATAACTATCCTATGGGTATGGAGTGACTCCAGGATACCTCTCATGGAATGGATCAAGGGTATACACCCTAACAAAACTTGTCCAAGCTGATGAGGACAAGGGATATAAGCCTTAGTTGAAGGAGTACACGGTGTGTAATTGGAGTACATACAATATCCATTTGGAAATGATTCCTACCCATGTAACAAATCTCATGCCCCTATCCATGTCCATGCCTGAGTATAGGGCATGTTTGAGCTCATGTACTCCTAGTTGTGTCCATGTATGACTGACCGTATATAGATAGTATTTCCTATTACTGTGCTTGTGTAACATCTCAGGTACACTTAAATCCAACTAGGAAAGGTCACATGTCATGTGATAGGGTCACATATCGTGTGATACTTAACTTTCCCTCATAACCCTAGCATCGCACCTAGGGGTCCAATACAACATTTTTTCCTAGATTACATGTTGTGTGTATCCGGATTTTCTAGATTCATATATTTGTATCCCATGTATTGGTATGCTCCTTTATACTTTGATCTGATAATGTGTCTCATAATAAAATCAATAAACACAACTTGATGGGTCATACCATCAATGATCATCGAGTTTCACCCCTTTGATTATGTTCGGGAATCATCTGCATCCATCGTCCATCTTCACATTCCCAAGAACATGAAGATCAAGTATCCCCAAATCCATCTGATTTGTTTCTTATTTCATTTTCATGAAATCTTCATGTCACAATGAGTCTAGATCTACAATATCGAAGTATTTTATGAAGAATCAAGTTCAAAACTATTTATTTCTTAATATTTTTTAAACAAATGATCAAAAAAAGTACTGATGATGAACATGCAAGATCGGTGGTAGAAATCTATAAAAAATGAAAAGATGAATGAACCTCAGCCATGTTTGGTTGGAATATATTTTTTTCATTAGAATATAAAATGAATAACAATAAATAAATAAACAATTCTCCAAACAAAACCTCTCAAATAAACCCATCCCAAAATATGATCGATCCACAAATCAATCTATTAGTCAATTGATTCACGTTAATCATTGAAATAATACACATGGAATGAAATCCAAATAAATAAAAGTGATACCTCAATTTGGATCAATCACTTAAAAATAATGAAGTTTTGTTGTTGTCATTGGTGACATCCTTGAATTTTGTTTCACACTGGTTGTTGATATTTTATTTGGTTATCATTCACCAATGATAGTTCCTCTAATGGATCTCTAAAGTCTTTCCTCTATTTGAAGGTTTATATAGCTAACCCTGAAAATTTTCCACGATATTGATTATATAGAGATCTATTAAGTTAGGGTAATTTAATTAAATTCATTTATTAAATTAATTTGCTTCAAACATCATCCCATGACCGCGCCTCAACCCCAAACATCTGATACATTCAAAGTTATGTCATGCCAAGGGTAAAACCGATACTATGAACTCAATGGTGCCCTTAGATTTCTAATTTGGGACCCCTTTATAATTTATTCCACTTTTTAAAGATAATTATGGGCACGTGAATTTAATATATTTAATATATTTCAGAAATTAATTCTATGAACACCAGACCCTGGAATCACACATTGTATTAGGGTCATGTCTTGAAAATATTTCTAGATATATTCCAAGACTTTACATGGAAGTAAAAATGATTTTACAACTAAATTTACTTTTTATGGTGTATAAAGAAATTCAAATTTGAATATCTATAGATATTTCATTCATTGGTATTGTATTAGGTTCAAATATATTTCCAAAAATATGTGTTTTCTGGATTTTATGATTTTATACACTTTAAAATTTCACCAAATAGGTAGTTGATCTTTGTTTTTAGTGCATATACCATTGTATCTCATTTCATATCATGCATCAAATAATTATTTTCATGAATTTTTAACTATATCAAGCCATAAGCTATGACATGGTCTCCCTGAATGGCATCAAAACCCAGTCTAGACCTATATGCATCATAGTTTACCAAATATTCTTGTCCTTGTTATGGAAAGATGAGAATAGTGATGAAGTGAATCAATACATATGATTTTAAAATTATTTTTCTCAATATTCACTCCATTTGAAATGATACCTTTTCTAGTCAGACTAGTAATAGGATAAGTGATCCCTGAGAAGTCTTAAACAAAGAGAGGATAATAGAATTATAATTCAAGAAAGCTTCATATATCAAATACATTATTAGAATGTTTCTAAGAAATCACTAATTCAATATTTTAAAGATTGAATAATATGCCTCTTTGATAAATTACATGTCCAAGGAAAGAAAACTCTTGTATCCATATATCACACTTAGAGAATTTAGTATATATTCGATGCTCGTGCAATATACCTCATACAATCTCTAAGTGATTCTCATGGTCATTTATAGTGTGAGAAATGTCATCAATAAATACCACGTCAAAAATTTTGAGGTACTTTTGGATGATATGATTCATTAAGGGAATGAAAACTATAATTTCATTTATAATTCCAAAATTCATGACTACATATTCATATTGACTGTAATGGATTTGTAAATCTCTCTTTAAAATATCATCTTTCCTAAATCATATTTGGTGATATCCAGGACATAGATAAATTTTGGATAACCATTCAGATCCCTTCAATTGATCAAAAAGGTCACCAATTCTAGGAAGAGGGTGCCAATTATGGATTGTATCTTGATTCAATTTATGATAGACAATGCATAAATGAATCAAACCATCTTCCTTCTTTACAAAGAGGACTAGAGTAGCCTAATGTGATGTTCTTGGTCTAATGAGTCCCTTACTTTAAAGTTCTTTAAATTGGACCTTTAATTATTGTAATTTAGTTGGTGTCATTCGATATAATAAAAGGTAAATAGGTCACATTCCTAGAACTATATGAAAAGTTGATTTCCTATTTTAGTGTTAACCTAGATAAATCATGTGAAAATACATCAGGGTATTAATATACTTAGAATGAATAATCCTATTCAAATTTTCTTTGATATGACTCATTTTCACTGTTCTCAGATGATATGATATGTTTCCATCCACTATCACTAAAGGCCCTACTCACTACTAAAAAAAGGCCTTTAATAGTGCTAGAAAAGACAATTATCAGCGCTAAAAAAGTGATGATTATCAAAGTGTGGTTAAAATCTCAAAAAATTAATCAATGCTAAAAAAGCATTGTTAAAGGCACACTTTTACATCGATAAAAAATAGCTGCCAAATGGGGCCTTTAACATCACTTTTTTAGCATTGTTAAAGGTTACTTTTAATAGTGATTTTTTAGCACTATGAAAGGGTGCCTTTAACAGTGTTTTTTAGCACTGATAAAGGAAATGCTATTAAAGTGGGTAAAAAATTAAAACACCTATGTGCCTGACCACTTTAAAAATGCTTCCACGACCCCTTTAATAGTTCTCCACACCCCCTTTATCATTTCCTTTCACCACACCACCCCTTTTATCAGTTCTTTTCAAATTTCCAACCTCATGAGTGCTTGCATGGATTCAAACCTTGTGCCTCTCCTTCAATGATGGAATTACTTTACCACAACACCATGTTGTTTATCTACCTGTTTAATGATATTTATGTTTATTTATATATATATATTTACATATATATTTACATATATATATATAGTTATTTTTAAATACATTAATACAATATATATGTGTGTGTGATATATATTATATTTATTTAAATATATTATATATTATATTCATTTACATATATTAGATTATAATATATATATATATATATATTAATACATAGACATATGTATTTATAAACATTATAAATATATTTTTATAATGTAAAAAATGGTTAGATATTGTTTTAAATACATTTTTAGAATAATTATTTTATTTATATATGTTAGATTATACATTTTTACTTAAATATGATTATATATGTATTTATATAATTGATTTATTATAAGTAATTATAAAAAAAATGCATATATTTAATTATAATTAAAATTACATTATGAAAAATGATTTTAAAAACAATAATATCAATATAAATGTAAAACCTTGGAATAAATTCAATCCCCACTGAAAAAGTGAAAAAATACCCATTAAATGAGGCTGAAAATCCATCAAATGTAAAAATATTTGGGTACCCCACCAAAAAACTCAGTTTGGGAGGCCTTATGGGACTTTTGGCCTTGAAAAATGTGACATAGGTTTACCTCTATTACTAAGGTCATATTTCTCATCATAGGATTTGATTTGATATGTCATAGAGCCCAAACGGACACTCGGATCAAAAGTTAGGGTCGTTTGAATTTTGAGTTACGTTTTCAACTTACTTTAGATCTTTTTTTAATTTTTTGATTTTTTATCTTCAAATTGATATTAAATAACTATTAATTGGTAATAATAAGAAAATTATTAATTAAAAATACTTTTTTAGTCATTTTATAATAAATTTTCACTAAATATATTATATATTAAGTGCAAATTCTTATTTACCTTATCAAAATAATATTTTAGAAAATATATATAATATTTATATTAATATAAATATATTTATATATTAATATATTATTTTTAAGGGAAAATAATTTTTTAAACATACTTTTATCAGTTCTTGTAAAAAAGTTCTAATAAATGTTGGTCTTTAATAATGATCTTTTCAGCAATATAAAGACCCCCTTTAATAGCGCTAAAAACATTGTTAAAGACCCCCTTTAATAGTACTCTTTTTGGCACTAAAAAAGGGGGTCTTTAATAGTGTTTTTAGCTAGTTTTGTTAATGCACTAGCACTAGATAAACCCATTTTTATATTAGTGGCTCACCAAAATTCATATTTCAATCCCCTTTAAATAAATAAATCACACTATTCAAGGATGTGAAAATTACTTTTTAAATGTAAGAGTTGATATAATATATGAATTCCACCAACCATTTCATTACAAATATCAATTAAAATATATTTATTTCTAAGTCTATAAACACACACACACAAAGTTGACCTCATCAATAGTAATGGGATAGGTTGAAAATTTTACTCATTTTCATTACCCTTATCCAATAGATTTTTGTCAATATCAAGACATGAGGCATCATTTCTACATTAAACCCTAATTTATTTACCACATGTGAATCAAGAAAATATTGGGTTGTCCAGGTATCAAATATTACTTTCATTAGATTGGAGTTAAGAAGAATAGTACCTCCCACCATCGAGGGACTTTATTTCTTAGTTATGATTTATTACTCAGCTCCGTATATTTATCGATCACCTCCCACTAAGAATTACTTACTTTTTTATTGTAGTGGTGTTGGTTGGATGACAGAGGTGTTACTAGAATCTACCAGAGTCACTCAACCCAAAGTTCATAAACAATTTTTACAAGACCACCCTAGTTGAGCATGAGATATTTAAGATTGATTTTATTTATGTACACCTATTTTATTCATGGTTATCATCCAATAATGCTTGATATTTCCTTTGAGTCTATAGTTGTGATATCCATGAGTCGGTGTTATGCAGTCCCTTTTATTGTGTGTGAATAAGAAACATTTGAAATAGATCTATTCCATATCACTATATGGTGGAAAAGATACTTGGTTGTTGTTCTAATTCCCTGGTTCTCTTATTTCATAGGATTAGGTTCCCATCCTCCTCTAGTTTCTTGTATTAGAGTTTCCACCCATATCTGTGAAGATAAAAGTGTTTAACCCACTATAATTCCCAACTATGTTGCTTTCTTCCACTATCACTATGTCTAGCATATCAGTATAATCATCTACCAAGAATATGAATGCCTTAGAATAAATATCCAATAAAATACCTTCCTTTAATATATGTGGATTTAGATGTGTGCTAGCTACCACCTATAGAGAAAAATAAATTAGGTTCATAAATATAACTGTGTATTCTATCATAGATAAATTTTCTTTATTGATACTAGATAAAACTATTTTTTATTAGTTTAAAGGTATGTAGTTAAATTTGTTTTCTCAAAAATTCTTAAAATCCATCCCAAGTAATATCTTGGTTGATTTTATCTTGAATCACTATTTCCCAATATTTTTATATGATATCCTCCAACATATATACCACTAGATTCACCTTTACATCAGTTGGTGTTCCAGGGAAATCAAAAAATTTGATTAATCCATGTTTCTTCTTATTTAGGTTTGAATCTAATAAAAAATCAGTGTATTATGTTTCTAAAACTATAATGTTTGATCATTATTTCTTGGTTTCCTAGTTTTATTCCCTTATTCCATGACCTTGAATGCTTACAAAATGCTATATGAATGTTCCTAGTTCATCTATGTTTCTGGTGCAACCACATTCTCCATTGATATCTCTTACTGATTTTTAGGCTTTTTAACCAGTTCCATTGTTCTAAAACTATATTAACATTCTCCAAAAAGATATCATGAGTTTATTTAATTCTCAGATATATAGTATATTATAGTACAACAAGAAATGTTATAGTAGTATAATTTCAAATTCAATTATTTTAAATAACATATAAATGGTGAAATCTTAGTACAAAGTATCTTTACTAATGTATGATACCATAAGCTCATCAGGTAAAACCACAATGATGAGTTTAAAACATGTCTAAAAGTGTTTATCAACAATTTTATTCCTGAATCACCCTAGTTACTTAAATTTCAGCATAAATAGGTTAGATATGACCTTTTATTCTATACATTTCAAGTCCTGGAACATTTTATCTCTTTTCTACCATCCTAATAGATAAGACATAACAGATTGATACAATTTAAAGAGTCTTGACCCAACACATTATCTTGGGGGTAATGAAATTACACAAACCTTGGGTGATATCCCTAAGGAAACAAAGGCTAAAAATAAATTTCATTGGCTTTACAAAATCATAGATGATGATTTCCCCTTAAATAAACACCCTACAAGTAGGCTAAAATAAAGGGACACAATATGATGCATGATATAAAACTGTAATAACTAAAGATGTGTAACCAAATGATAATTAGTGTAATAGTGGAAAGAATAAAATAAAAAAGAGGTCTAAAAACCTATAAAAATAAAACTTTTTTATAAAAATACTCAAGTAATCAAGGTGGAACCACTCTAAACTCTATGAATTGATAGTCGCATCAATATTTAACTCTTAACATCCACGTCCACAACATCATTAAGATCCACTAGAAAATTAAGAAAGCTTACCCTAAATTGTGACATGATAAAAAAGTGTATGAATATGCACCAAGGTGCATATATTGGGGATGACTATACAACATAGTAGGTAAACCCTAAGACTTCCCCCAAATTCCACAATATTAAGAACATATTATCTCATATTTTTTTAAAATAAAGATAGGAACAAGTATGAGACTCCATGAACAATAAATATATAATTAAATGGTATCAAATTTACATATGAAAAAAGAAAACCCTTGGTATGAACCCAAAAACACATGAAAAAAACCAACCAATGGAACCACTATCCTTATGCCCTTTCTAAATATTCCAAATCGTGATTGGTATCCTTCCATTAATTCCCAAGTAATCACTCATCAACATAATCCAACATGTCACATGATTGGAACCATGGCCATGTCTAACCCATGTGGTCCTTTCCATATGTATGTGAACAAACACCCACCAAATTTATGCTAAATTCTCACATTCAAAACCATTATTTTGAAAACAAATTTCATTTAATAATTTAATCAAACACCTTGTGGGTTTCACACTCAATTATCAATTTGAATACCAAAAAATAAAAAAGGGAGTTCCAACAGATATTTCACAGGTTTTTACCACTAGAATCATAATCAATTTATTTAGAGAACAAAAATCCTTAATGTTCTAATAGAAATTGAAAAATAAGAGAATCCACCTACTGTTGATGTATTCTACATGAATAATTCTCTCATGATCTCAATGATATAGGATTCCTAATCTTTTATTCAATTAATTAAAAATAATATATATCAAAACATAATCTATAAAATAGACATAGGAAATTTGGGGGCCAAATAAGGTTTCTTTTTAGAGAAAATGGGAGGATCAAGGATAAAGAAAAATAATGAGGCTCTTACCTTTAATTTCCTAGATCCAACGCCCTCCAATCCATTGAAATTAACCACCATAAGGAAGAAAAATGTTAAAAAATACTAGGGAAGTGATTGAATTCAAGAGCCTAGGTTATAGGAGAAAAAATAATGGGTTGGGGGGAGTTTTGGGTCTTAAATAAAAAAAATATTTAATTAGTCTCATACCATGTTTAGGCCGCATGGTTTGTAAAACTATTCACTTACCATGAAAATTGACTATATATAAAAAATTCCAAAGTCTCAATGTTAGCTCATAGTTTCTTTAAACTATGATCCTTCCCAAATTATCACCCAACTTTCAAAAGTTTACCTAGGGAATATAAAATGGTTTAACTTTACTATATTTAAGTCATTCACACTTATAAACCTCTTCAAAACACCTTAAAAACATCCAAAAACCTTCTCAAGGCCTAAAACAACTTTCCAGAACATATAATACGTAATAAAATAGATAATTAACTCAAACCAAGGGTGTTACAATTTACCTCACTCTCATAAAAATGCATAACCTATGAAATAATATTAAAACAAAAATAATTACCCAAAAAGGATTAACTAGCCTATATACTAAAGAGAAATCCCATTCAAACCACTCGTAAAACCTTCCTATCATATAATGTGGATGCTTATACCTTAATTTTTTTAAAAAATATATATTTCTCTTAAAAGGAAGAATACTTATCCAATGTCAATAATATACTCTTAAATATCACATATAATCCCCATAAAATCCCACATCCAGTATCCAATATGTGGGTTATCATGATAAAACAAAAATAAAAAAATTATGGATTCTTCATTAGTAATAATGGTTTCTTAGTCATCCATTGTAATCATTAAAATCCATTAGATTACTCTAAATATTCTCTACATGATCAAACTTAATTCCAATTTACTTGATTACCAAACATGGTTTCTTAATCATGTCTCATAACTATGAAAATCTATTTTAAATAATGTATCATCTAAAAACACTAAATTATTTTTCATAATTTATCATCTAAACTCTTGTGGCAACCTTAAAATATTTTAATGTAATAATTTAACATAATATTTTATCCTAAAAATGTTCTCAAGCCCATTATTCTATTCATAACTACATTTTTTATTATCATTAGGATCCCTCCTTAAAAAACACTTTCCTATTACTCAATGAATCAGATAGTTATCATCTAAAAACATAATTCAATAAACTCATATCTTAAATGTATAACCAAATAATACCATGTGACTCAATCAACTCTTGGGTACCCAAATACTCATAGGTAAAACTCAAACCATAAAATTTTATAATATAAAACATAGATATGAAAAAAATATTTTTTTTAAACAACCCATAATTAATAATTTTAAGAATTAAATAACTAAAGTAAGAATTTGGGAAACTCTAAACAGATTTATAAACCCCTTATTTTTTGAAAACAAATTAATAACATGTAATGTTAAATAAAAATTACCATCTTTTATCTAAAAGAAAATTTAATTCAAAATATCAATTTTAACCTACCTTTTTTATCAATGTGATCTCCAAAAAATGGATCAAGTTAAATCACACATCCTTAGATTTAAACAGATTTTTTAGTCAAAAGACAATTTATAAAACCACTTGAGAAATTTATTCATGGAACCATTTTCAATTTATTTATAAATTAAATTTATAAAACATTTCATATAATTAATAATTTAGTAACATGAAATGAACCATAAGAACCCCACCCAAGTTCAATGTAAGCTGAATTTTTCTACCCCAAGCCTACCTCTAATAGGACAGAGGTTAGAGACTACCACCAAGAATGTATAACCATACATGGGAGACCATATCCTATGAAAATATTTAATAAGAATGTATCAATAATATAAAATAGAATTCAACATTGGAAAATATAAATATAATAACTAACTATATATAATGTGAGTATAGGACACCAATACCAAGTACAATTTCATAGAGGTAAAATCTATATAGGAAATACATATACTAAAGACAATAAACACCAAGTACAACTGACTCTAGGTATAGAATGGAAGAACCTCTCTATAGGGTATCCTAGAATGAACTTCATATGCAATTATCTCCTCTATGAACCATTATTAGCTACTATTTAATAACTATTCTTACTTTACTAGATCCATTCCCACCAATGTTATCTCTGAACTATGAAATATATGCACCAACACCACTTGTGTGCGAACAAAGCCTATGCAGGAATGAGTATAAATATACCTAGTAGGTCACCCTGAATACACATGTTAAAGATAATCTAATAAGTCATCTCAAATATAAGACCAGGGAATAATAATAGGTATACCAAAGGAAATAGATATACTCTGATGCTAATGAAACCAAGGTAAAGGAAAGGAACCAATATTCATAGATTATCCCCATGAATGATCATATCACACAAGAAAAAAATGGAACTTAGGGTAGTCTAAGTCCAGAAATACCTAAATTCAGATGTTTATCTACAATATAATAACTAAAATGTGGGTAAAAAGGAAAAAATGTCACTATCTTCCTAAAGGCATCTTCATGTTGATTTATCATAATTTATGTAACTCTTGATCTACTAGGCCTCTATAACTTCCATGCTACCTCTCTAGAACTGTAGTGGGAGGGTTGTTACACATAAAGTTATATATATATTAACTAAGGGAGTACCAAATAAATTTATGGAGGACCATGCACCAACATTAAGTGGAGTACCAACTCCACTAGTAGAGGATCATGCCCCTATATATGGAAGAGTACTGACTCTACTGATAAAGGAACTTATCCTAATAAACAGGGGAGAACCTAAACTCTATCTATCATATGGGGATTGTGCCCTATCATTTGTATGTATCCATTTGATTACTTAAACCCCATATATAAAGGGTTGATACCCTAGAAATATGGGAGTTCTTAACTCTATTTCTACTCCAACATCTCACCTGCCACATGTTTTCCCTCTAATGGAGCTAAGATCATAAAACTTTCTAAATCACAATATGAATAGTTCCAATTACCAAGTGGATAATTCCATTATTATTTACATAATATGATACTCATAATGGACTACTAATATATCCAAGTATAATATATAGGTGGGAAATCATGTAGAATGCTATAAATTTTCTTGTACATGGTGTGTCTGATGGGGTACACAGTGTGTAGGGATCTCAAGCGGGGAAAGTCATATAATTTTGCAGCTCAAATCATGTGAGGTCAAGATACATGGAATGTCTAGTAGGTTGCATATTTTGTATGGATAAGAGGAACATTATTTAATCTCATGTATGCTAAAGAAATTACATGTCATCCTTATATAAACTATATAGTGTGTGTTGAAGTTCATGTCATTAAACTATCTATATAGTGTGTTCATAGGATACTCAGCGTGTACATCCTATTTATGATGATCCACCAAGCTTGATGTAAATAGAATGTATAATAGACTTACACACTTTGTGGTTCCATATTTTTGTCTCATCATGTATGTAGTTACACACCAAATTATGTGGCCTCAAGCTACAAGTTTATGACTTGGACTCACACAGCGTGTGATATTTAAAATGTCACATACATCAATTTCGAGCCACATGGAGAGTCTCAAAACTTGAGTCTCATTGATACATATTTTGTGAAATAAAATACTACATGGAAACTATGTATGGAAAGGTACATGGTGTGATACCTAAGCCTATATATTATGTAGTCATTAAATGTCTATAATCATAGAAAATATTGAATTCATGTTTTGAATGTCTCCTCCAACTCTATTGTTAGTCATACCTCCATTGTCAACATAAATTTTCACTCTTAGATATTCTAATGCACCTCACAGACATAATTTTCAATCAACAATCATTTTTTTCATCATTGTCTAAACATTAGTTAAACCATTTCCAAAATTTGAATCATCATCATTTCCATACACCCAAATCCATGATTCTATTTTACCTACATTGTATCATTGAAAATTTAGAAATCAAACTCAATCAAGATGAATAGGGGAATAATATTCAAGAAGGGGGTGACTAGAGGAACACCTGACCACCAAAGATGGGATTGCATCCTGGTTTATCGAATAGCACAAGTATGAGACATGAATAAGATGATTTTTCATGAGGGTAAAATCCGCTAGTGGGAAATGAATACTCAATAAGTTTTATTACATAAAGAATTATTTTATCAATTATTGATAAATATTATTATTTAAATTTAACTCCATAAAAATTTAGGGTAATAATAAAAAATAAAACATGATATAAAATTATTTTATTAAATTTATTCTTCATCCCTAAATTCATTCAATGATGGGAAATAAATATTTAAATGATTTATCTAGCATGAATGGAGAAGAAAATATAATCAAATTATAAATATATTTTCTTTTTGTGTTAATAAAATAATCCAATTTAATTATTTAAACCAACATCCCATTGAAACCTCATTATTTTTATATTTTAAAAATGTTAAAATTATTACACTTTTACAAACAAAATAATTAGGAAAAATTAATAATTTTAATTATATTATAATTGTGATAAAAATATTAATTTATCTAAATAATATTTTTTTTATAAATTTCCAAGTATAATTTTCATCAAATATAAATTTGTTCATCATAAAGAAAATTATTTTGGAAATAAATAATTTTAAATTAAATAATTATTCCTTTGATCTCAAACAAAAACCATTATTTATATAGAAACCCAATCCTTTTACACATATTATTACATTATTTTAGGCGTGATTATTCATTATATATAAACCAATGCTTGAAAAGTCTAGTGACCATAGAAGACTTGGTATATAATTAGAAAATGTGAAACTAGGATAAAAAATATTTTTATTAATCTCCATAATGAGTTATTAATTCCCTTTATCTCTTATAACTACATAGGATAACCTGGGGAATACATAGAAAAAAGAGATGATTTAAAAATCTTTATAAGGGAATAAACATGTTAATGAATCGTATCACATGAGTTAGAAGGCATAACATGATAACATAAAAGGTATGGATCATGAATAAACTTATAGAAGAATGAAATATAGAAAATGGAATCATATGATCATGAAAACATATTAAAGTGGTAAAAACATATAACATGACATAAATATGAGTCAAGGCTAACTACCAAGACTATATCACATGGTGGACAAAGTCCTATAATGGATTAGGTTTACTCCCTAAGCATATACATAACAACTGATGAGACTAAAACATTACCCAATTCATTAGATTGTTATGTGGGTGAATCCATCATAACATGTTGATGCATATATGAGCCACACAAACAATCAAACATAAAAAATAAACATAAGGTTTACCCATAGAAATAAATGGGTTTCCTAATCATGTCATAAGGCAAAACTAAAGGGAATATCATAATGGTATCCATGAAATAAGGGATTTAAATCATTATTGGGAAATCATAAACAAAATATAATAATATATCATGAATAATAAAGTCAAATTTAAGAAAAAAATTAAAAATATAGGTCAAGTAACATTATCAATGTGCCACTTAAGCATAATTTTAGTGAAAATAATAGAGTCTTTAAAGAGGATAAAGATATAATTATTTACATAAAAACAGAAATAAAACAAAATTATTTTAAATGATAAATTTATTTATTTTAGAAAAATATTGTATTATTAAAATATTTTATAGAGTGTACTTGAAAATGGGTTATAAATAGAGAATCTCCCTTTAATCTTGTTTTCTTTTCAAGAGGAATTGAGAATGGATCCTTTTAAAACATGTAATTCCCCATAAAAGAGAGATGAATTGAGATAAATACATATGATTTGTATATATAAATAAATATAGAATAATTATATAATAATAATAAAGAGATAAATTGAGACAAAGAGAGATAAATCATAACCCAAAGGAAATATAGAAGTTCAGAGAGATCCCTTACATTTTTCTTTCTTTTAGTTGAGAGTGATTTAACCTCTTATATAATGGTTTAAATCATACTATTAATTTATACCAGAACCAAATTAATATTTATTATATCATATATAATCCTTATATAACATCTTATTTCCTACTATTTAATAATATTTTATTATTACCATTGTTTGAGGTGTTAACTGCTT
This sequence comes from Viscum album, assembly GCA_963277665.1. NCBI lineage: Eukaryota > Viridiplantae > Streptophyta > Magnoliopsida > Santalales > Viscaceae > Viscum > Viscum album. Next base: position 1,822,482,179 of record OY728137.1, on the reverse strand, counting down.
TATTTTTTCATGCATGTTTTGTCATGTAAGCTCCAGTTCAAGAGCATGGTATATTGATTAATCATATATTAAATGTTATTAATTCTATAAGTATCATATTTAACGATTTAATATATTTTTATAACCATTATTTAATGTTTTATATGGAAGATGAGTCACATTTCTTCGTGGAGACGGCAGGTTGTACGTACGTACAAGCGATGATATCATTCCCTTAATAGTGAATGGGTATAGAATTTGATGATATATTGATTTTTTAATTAAATATCATGTCATAAGTATCATATATATAATTATAATCCTCCAATTAAAGTTGTGATGAAAAATTAATTACACTGCTACGTGAAGACGGTAAGTCTGTATGCACGCGTTGTGCTTTCGTTTTTCATAGGATGGAGAAAATGTAAAATATGGTTGTATAATAATCATAATAACATATAATTATATATATATATATATTATATTGGATTTTTTATTTTAATATGGTTATAAAATATTTATATGGGGTATAATAATAAAGAAATTTGAAAGATTTGGTAAAGACGATTATCTCATCTATGAAGGTGCTCCTTTATAACTTCTCTTAAGGGAGCTAGGGTAGATATTTTTGAAGGACCGGAAACAAAATAACATAAATAAGGATTTTTATAAAATAAATAGTCATATTATTTTGATATATATGGCTAAAATTGGTGTAAATAAGTGGAAGAATGGGTTCCCTTTTATAATTGATGTGAGTGGCACTTTTGGAGTTTCCCAAAATATTAAAATATAATAAGACTATTCTAGATTCAAAAGCTTAAAAATAGACTATAAATGAATAGTGGATTACATTGAATACCTTAATTTATCCCAATGTTCTTATTTAATTTTTTTATGATTTTTTAAATAATTTAATAAAATATTAATTAGATAAAATAGCATTAATTCCAAACTTGATACAATTCATTACTATGACTTTAAAAACATCATGAAAACAATTCAAATTCAAAAAATATTTTATTATATCCTTAAAATTTCAATAGAATATATAAATTTTTTTATCACATTAATTATATAAAATTCTATTTATTTTAATATTTTTAATATAATTTATTTTATTTTTCCATTAATTAAATTATTACTGTATTAATGTTGTGCAAGAATTTAAGGTAATTATATATTCCCAAAAAAATAAAAATAAAAATAAAAATTATTAAGATAAATGTTTTATATTTAAAAATACTATTTATTTTTTAGAATATCTTATGGATAACCACATGTTAGAAATTTTATACTTATAAAAAATAGTAGTGTGGCATGTTTGACTTTTCATTAAATAAAATACTATAAAGGAATTAATATCAATTAAGTGGATCCAAAAGGTCATAAATTATACCAATGGATTATTATGGTCTAAAATTACTCATCCAGTATAATTCATGAATGTTTTAGGGTCATTTTATAATCCTTATTAAATTATTTTTACCCTTAATTACCTGATTTACCCTTAACAGTGGTAATAAAAATTAATAAGGTTACAATTCATATTGACCAAAAAATAAATGTATATTATTTAATAAATTTGAACCACATGATTTTAAATATTGAATAAGTTTTTAAAATTTGAAAATAAGTAAGTTTCATGATTTAATTTAATATTAAATCAGAAAAATATAACATTTTTTTCCAAAAAATGTCATTTTAAGTGAAATTTTTTTATACTAAATTCATCTATAAAATTAATTTAAAAGACCAAAATTAGATTATTTATAATGAAAATGAACTAATTATATTTTAAAACTTATCCAAATAATAATTTAACTTTATAAATACTTTAAAAAAATATAGTTTTCAATGTAAATCTCTATTTTTCACTATTCATTATAATTTCAAACTTTTTTAGAAAATTCTCAAAAAAAATACTAAGATAAAATTTAATTTATAAATTCAATAATAAAGGTTATTTTTTCAAATAAATTTTAGAAAAGTTTTAAAATTTATTATATTTATTTTCTCATATAATTCAATAAAATAGTTTTTTTAAGAAAACATATTTTTGAATAATAAAATTCCTTTATTAAAAATTAATTGTTTATTTACTAAGAATTAATAAATAATATATTTCATAATATAGTTATTCCTATTTATACTCTCCAATTCAATATCTATATTATAACGATTATGTTATAATAATAAAACTATAATAGTATATTCTGGTTGATTTAAACTCGGTGTTGCATGTAACACAAGCTACCGAAAAAATTAAATTTTTTAAAGAAAAATATTTTGTAAAAAAATATCAGGGAATTTCATTCTTCCCCCTTATAAAATTTCTTCCTCATAATTTCATTTTACATAATCAAATGAAAACTTGTTATTGGACTTCTCCTCTATCTCTTCCTCTAATTCCCATGTTGCCTCTTCGTATTTATGGATCCTCCATAGTACTTTAACTAAGTGAGTGGTCTTGTTGTGTAGAAATTTATCTCTATGGTCCAAGATCTTCAATGGATTCTCCTAATAATAGATATCATTTTCTAGTTTTACCACCTCTAAATTAAATACATGTGAGGTATTTTGTATGTACTTCATCGAGATGGATGTGTGGAATACATAATATAATTGAGACGTGGTTGGGGAAAGTGTTAGTAGATATTCCACAAATATGATGTGATCAAGAATAAAAAAGGGTCTAATGTATATGGGACTTGGATTTCCATTATTCCTAAATATCATCACTCTCTTCCCTGGAGATATGAAGAGGAATACCTGATCTCAAACTTCAAACTCTATGGTCTATTAAATAGTGTATATACAGTTATTCTATGAAATTTGGGTAGTCCTAATGTGTTGTTGAATAGTATTCACCTTTTCTACCATTTCATGTCCCAAAATATTTCATTCACTGACTTTATCCCAGTATGCGGGTGTTCTACATCTCTTCTAATAAAGGAATTCATATAGACCCATTTGTATTCTTAAGTGGAAAAAATTGTTGAAAGAGAACTCGGCCAGTGGAAGATGTCGATCCCATCCTCCTTTAAAGTCCATTTAGCATGATCTTAAAATATCTTCTAATGTCTGAATGGTCTGCATAGATTGGCCATCAGTTTGAGGGTGATAATCCATACTGTAGTTTATCTCAATTTTTAGATCGTGTTAGATAATTTTCCAAAACTTTGAAGTAAATCTCATATCTTGATCGGATACAATCAATAATGGTATTACATGAAACCTCAAAACTTCACTAATGTATATCCATGAAAGTTGATCATATGATAGGTCCTATAAAATTTAAATAAAGTTATATGTCTTTATAAGATAATCTATAACAACCCATATGGAATTATTTTCTCTAGATTTCTTCAGAAGACCAGTGACAAAGTCCACGGTGATGTTTTCTCATTTCCATGTAGGTATAGGAAATGGTTGCATCATACCACTAGAAGTTTTCCATTCATCCTTCACTTACTGGAATATAAAGCACTACGATGTATATTCAGTGATCTCTTTCTTCATATTATCCCACCAATAGTGCGCCTGGAGATCTTAATATATCTTTTTGATCCCTGGCTGAATGTAGAAAGTTGATCTATGTGCATCATTAAAAATACCCCCCCCCCCATAACTTAGTATTTTATGATACACATAGTCATGAACGAAATCTTGTGACTCTTTCCTCATCAATTTTTAACACTGACGATTTCCCATTTCTGATATATTCCACCTTCTTCTGAATTTCCACATCATTTCTTTGATCATCATTTATCTTTTCCATAAGGGATGTCTGAGGAATTATTTGAGAAAGTAATGATGATTTTACCTCCCTTATTATTCCCATTTCCATCCTTTGTAAGTATAAGAATATTATATCCTTCTCAATTCTCATCATTGATAATTTTGTAGGAGCCTTTCTACTTAGACCATCTTCCACTTTATTTTTGTTTTCCAGGATGGTATCGGATTGGGAAATCATAATCCTTGATGTTATTTAACCATATTCACTAGTGAATATTAAGAAACTTCTATGTGAATATATATTTTAGGCTCTTGTGATCAGTATATATCTCACACTTCTCCCTATAGAGATAATGATTCCATATTTTCAATGTGAAGATCACTCCCGCCAACTCTAGACCAGAAATAGAATAGTTTTGATCATGAACTTTCAGTTAAATTGAGTAATAGGCTATCAAATTTTTATTTTTAATTTGTAAAAAACTTAATACCTTCTTTGATTAATCCCTATATACCATAAAGTGTTATCCACTTATGGGTAGTGTAAGTACCAGTGTAGTGATAAACCTATTTTTCAACTCTTTGAAGCAGTAATCACATTCACTAGTCCAAAAAACCTTTACTACATTCTGATATATCTTGGTTAGTGAGTCTTATAATCATGATAAGTTCCTCAAAAATCATTGATAATACCCAACTAGATCAGTAAACCTATGGATCTCCCTTTATAGACACTGGTCTGGGCCACTCCTCACTTTCCTTTATCATAGAAGGGTCCACATATATCTATTTTCTGGTGATAACATTCTCGATGAATGATAATTTCTCCGCCCAGAACTCACATTTACTATACTTTACATATAGTTTCTCCCTCCAAAATTTATTTAACACATTATTAGAGTGCTCATCATGCTCCTCCTTTCTCTTGAAGTATATCAGAATATCATCTATAAAGACTACCACAAATTTATCAAGGTAATATCTAAAGACTCTATTAATTAATTATATGAAAATAATTGGATAATTAGTGAGTCTAAAGTGTATCACTACAAACTCATAGTGTTTATACCTTGTTTAAAAGGAAATATTGGTAACATCTTCCTTTTTCTACTTTAATTGGTGATATCCTAACCAAAGGTCCACCTTAGAGAAATACTTGGTCTCATATATTTTATCTAATAATTCATATATTTGTATAAGGGAATAATTTTTCTTTATCATGATTTTTTTGAGCTCATGATAATCAATTCATAGGTTCATTGATCCATCCTTCTTGCCAAATAGGAGTGACGCAACCCATGGTGAAGCACTTGGGCTTATAAAACCCTTGTCATAATTCTCTTATAACTACTTTAATTATTCTAACTCAATGTTTTCCATACTTTAAGGAGTATTTTATATAGTTAGATATATAGGTATAAGTTTAACTATTAACTCAAACTCTTATTCAAGAGGAAGACTGATAAATTCTTTAGGGAACACAGGATTATATTCCCTCACAGTGGCCATTTCTTTAAGCAAAATCCTATCCTTTTTCTCAATCATTTGAGATAGATATTCTTTATCATAAGGTAATAAAATCCGCACTTAATTTGATTATTTTAAAAAAGTTTCTTTTCCCTCCTTACAAAATTACATAATTGGAGGATGCATCAGGATATGGAGAGTGATCTCCCTCTCTTAACAGTTGAAGTTGTCTTTGTATAAATATTGACAATCCATGCCCAATATAGAATCAAACTCCTCCAAAAGAAGTAATAAAATATTTTTTTGGAGGTTAGGTCTAAAAACATTGACTGAGGAGGAGTTATATACTTTATATGTAATAATTTTCCCATTTTATGTTCTTACAAATAACTCAATATCTATATTTTGAGGTTGTGTTTGAAGAGTTATACGAAACTTAGAATATATAAAAGAATGTGTAGAACCAGAATCAAGTAGTACATTCACTATTATTGGATGAATAACCAACGTACCTATCACCACATCATTTTTGGGATCCACCTTAGTAGCAGTGATAGAATATTATCTTCCTTACTATCTTGGAGGTTGTTGTTGTTGATTTTATCCAAAACCCTTGTCATGGGGAATTAGATCTCATAATTTCTATGTTCCTTAAAATTGAAACATTGTACTACATAATGAGTATTGATATGAGCTTTCCTTTATTTTTATGAATTAGTGGTATTCTTTATATCCCTTCAAAAATGATTATCTTTATTCACCTCTCTTTCATATTTAAAGAATATTAGATTTCCTTTTAGATAGTTCCCATGATACTTATTCCCGCACATTTGACATGTTGGATATTGGGTTTAATTTCCTAAATGGTATTTATATGTTGATCCTCTAATATTAAACTCTCTCTTTCTCTTTTTATCTATGATCACATGAGACCACTGAGAGTTAAAAATCTCGATCTCAACATTAAGGGAACAACGGGTAATCTCCTCATAGATTTTAAAGTCTCTAATCACCAAGTATTTTCATAGACTCAAATTTAATAGCACTAAAGAAGTGGTCCACATTTATTTTAGTGTTCATGAAAAAGACAGAGGTGTATCATGAATTCTTTGTAAATTTTTCCTTGTACACTCTAATAAACTCATCTTTCTTTTACTTTAGTACAATAAACCCACTATCCATATTAAGATGGAGAGTTTAGGAAAAATATTTATTGAAATATATTTTCTTGAACCCTTCCCAATACATGGAATCGATTTCCTCCTTAGACTTCATGTTCTTGATTAGAGTCCACTACTGATCAGATTCCCCATAAAAATAATATACCACTAGCATGACTTTCTCTTTTATGAGCAATTGAAGAAAGAGAATATCTTCTCAATGGATTTAATCCATTGTTATACAATGAGAGGATTATAATATCCACTAAAGATATGAGTCCTTTTTCACATACAATATTTCACTATAACTTGATCCTTTTTTGGATAAGGGGTTGTTCTACATGATTCAAGTTATTATTTATAAATTTATCCATATGAGCTAGTACTATCATGAAGTTTTGATCTCCCATTCCCATCAAGTTTGGAATCTCATTAGGAAAATCATCACATTTCCTATCACATCGGATATTGGAAAGGGTTATCTTATTTACCTCCATTAAATAGAAAAGAAAAATAATATTATGGGGCTTGAATACTTAAATAATGAGCATATGAAAAAGGAAACTATGAACATAAAAGGATAAACTTATAAATGAAAATTGTATCCTAAATTATGATTCCCTAAGTTTTAATATAGGTTAACCATAGTGATATAATTATCCCTGGGTTATTATTAATTTTTTCAATTCCTAATCCCCAAAAATAACTAGACCATCCTTTGATTCCAACTATAGAAACCCAAGCCTTTTACACATATTATTTCATGATTTTAGGCATAATTATTCATTAAATACAAACCAAGGATAAAAATTATATTGTATTTAGAATATGTACATAATCTGAAAACATGAAACTAGAATAAAAGATATTTTTATTAATATCCATAATGTGATCTTAACTCCCTTGAGTTACAACAACTACATTAGAAAATTTGGGGAATAAATAGACAAAATGGGTGAGTTAAAAATCCCAATAAGGGAATAAATATGGAAATAAAGCATAGCGTATGAGTTATAAGAAATTTCATGATAACATAAAGGTTATAGCTCATAAATAAACTTATAGAAGTATAACATATATAAAATTGAATAATATGATCATGGAAACAAAAAAATTGGAAGAAACATATAACATGACATTATCATGAGTCAAGGATAACTACCAAGACTATATCACATAGTGGATAGAGTCCTATAATAAATTAGGTTAACTCGCTAATCTCAGACATAATGTTTCATGAGACTAAAAAATCACCCAATGAATTGGAGCACTATTTGGGAACACCCATCATAACATGTTCATGCATATGTGTTCTATATAAATAATCAAAAATAATTAATAAACCTAAGGTTTTCCCATATAAATAAATAGGTTTCATAATCATGTAATATGGAATAACCAAAGGGATTATCACAATGTTATTCATGAAAGAATGGATTTAAATCATTCTTGGACATTCATAAATGAATGATAAGAATAAATCATGAATAATGAAGTCCAGATAAATTGAAAACATTAAAAATAGTAGTTATGTAACTTCATAAATATTCCACTTAAGCATAGTTTCAGGGAAAATAATAGAGTCATTAAAGAGAATAAAAGTATAATTATTACAAAAAAACAATAAATGAACTAAAATTGTATTTCATGATAAATTTTTTGATTTTAGAAAAAAAAATATTTTGAGGATTAAAACAAATTATAGTGTTTACTTTATAATGGGTAAGAAACAGAGAAGTTCCCTTTTAATTGGGTTTTTTTCCAGATGAATTTAGAAGGGAACCTTTTAAAACATGAAATTATCCATCAAAGAAAGATGAATTTAGATATATACATATTTTTGGTGAATATAAATAGAATATATAATAATTATATAATAATAATAATTAATATATTAATTTATTCAGAGAGAGAAATCATAACCTAAAGGAAATATAGAGGTTCAGAGAGACCCCTTAAATTATGTTTTTCTTTAGTTTAAAATTATTTAACATCATTTATAATTGATTAAATCATGTTATTAATTTATAAAAAACCATATTAATATTTATTATATCATATATAATCCTTATATATTGTCTTAATACCCACTCATAAATAATATTTCATTATTTATACTGTTTTAGGTGTTAACTACTTAATTTTCCATGCATTTTTTCACATAAGCTCTGGTTCATGTGCATGGGATATAGATTCATCATATAAAGAATTTTATTAATGTTATATGTATCGTATTTAATGATTTAATACATTTTATAACCATTATGTAAAGTTATATATGGAAGATTAATCACATCTCTTCATGGAGACGGTTGGTCGTACGTACGCACGAGCGACAGTATCATTACCTTAATCGTGAATGGGTAGAGAAATGGATGATATATTAATTTTAAAGGATCAATATCATTTCATAGGTATAATATATATCCATTATTTCCATAATTATATTTATATAAGTAAAGTGGTGATGAAAAACAAATTACACTACTAGGTGGAGACAGTAATTTGTACGTATGCATGCGCGATGTTTCATTTTTCATAAGATGGATAAAAGGTTAAATATGGTTGTATCATAGTCATAATAACATATTAGTATATAGATGATATAGGATTTATTTTTTAGGATGGTTATAACATATGAAGAGGAGGTATAATAAGAAATAAATTTGAAAGAGTCATTAAAGACGATTACATCTTCTACGAAGGATTTCCTTTATAACTTCTCTTAAGGGACCTAAGTTAGGTATTTTAGAAGTAAAAAAACCAAAATAAATAAAAAGGGTATATTTATAAAATATATATAATTATTTTTTCAAGATATATGTCTTAAATTATTTTAAATAAGTGAAGGAAGTGATGCTCTTTTAGAATTGTGGTGAGGGTACTTTTTGAATTTCCCAAAAAATTAAAATACAATAAGACTATTATAGAACTAAAATCTTCCAAATAGATAATAAATTCTCATGGGATGATATTTTATACCATATCTCATCCCACTTGTACTTATTTAATATTTTTATGATTTTTTAATAATTTTATAATATATTAATTCCATAAAATATCATTAATGTCAAACTTGATACTATTCATTACTATGACTTTAAAAACATCAAGAAAACCAGTAAAATTTAAAAAAAAAAATATTTTATTATATCCAAAAAAATTAATATGATATATAAATTTCTTGTATCACATTAATTATATCATATTATATTTATTTTAATTTTTTTAATCTCATTTATTTGATTTTTTTCATTAATTAAATAATTACTACATCAGCATTGTGCAAACATTTAAGGTAATTCTATCTTCCATAGAAATTAAAAATAAATTACAATGATGAATATACCTCTTTTTTGTTTCAAAATAATATTTATGGTCGAACATATATTTTGTATAATCACATATTAAAAATTTTATACTCATTAAAAACAATAGTGTGCATGTTTGAATTTTCTTTAAATAAAATACCATAATGGACATAATCTCAACCAAGTGGCTCCAAAAGGTAATAAATTAGTTTCATGACATTATTATGGAAGAAAATTAATCCTAAAATAGATTTGGCTCAAGTTTTAGGGTTATTTTCTAATCCTTATCATATTTTTTACCCTTAATTATCCGATTTGTCCTTAACATTTGTAATAAAAATTACTAAGGTTACTATTCATATTGACAAAAAAATAAAAGGGGTCTATTTAATAAATTTGGACCTAATGATTAAAAATATAGAATAAATTTTTCAAAATTCCAAACTCAAAAGTGGTATAATTTTATTTAATATTAAACCATAAATATGTAACAAAAAACAATTTTTTCGAAAAATTCCCTTTTAAGTATAAAATATTTTTATACTGATTTCATGTACAAAATTCATTTAAAAGACCAAAATTAGATTATTTATAGTAAAAAATAACTTAAAGGGAAATATTTCATTAAAAAATTATTGGTTTGTTATAGCTAAAGAAAAGCCAATAAATCAATTTTATACACATTTAAGTCCTCATATATTTTTCCTTGAAAATAATATTTTATAAAATTTCCAATAAATATTTGATAATTAATAATATTTTAAAATCATCATGATTTCAATAAATTTTATCAACTTAGACCTTTTAGATGACTTGATCATGAGATAAAGGGGATATAATCACACAATTATATGGATAAAATATTAATAATTCATAACATGATGGTTTAATTTTTATGTTTAAAGGTCTCGCCAGGTTTCTCAGTAATCGGTGTCACCATCACCATGAAGAATGAAAAGAACATAAAAACATAATTCTTTATTGTGTGAAAGTGGAATATTTTCTCAATAGGGATCTTTTCAATAAAGGGGAGAGGTAGAGTAATTTTTCTCCTATATATTTATAATGATTTAATGAATTAACGAGATTATGAGAAAGAGATATTCCTTCTGTTGATTCCCAACATAACTCAACTTTTAATTTCTCCTCGTTAAACCAATAAAAAATACCCATTACTGATAAGTCAAATACCTAAAATAGATTTACTCCCACCAAAATATCTATAGTTAAATGTTAACACCATGTGAAAGATCATATCCATGTCATTGTTACATGTAAAAACCATAGTGTTGCGCACTTTATAATAAAAATATTAATTTATTTTATTTTGAATTTAATCATGTAAATTCATAGTCCTAGGGTTTGAAGACTTTCCATGAAGATTATACCACCCCTAGGAAAATACATACATTCTATAAATAAATACGGTGTTGGAAGTTAGATATAAGAATCCTATTATGAGTTATAAAATATTCCCACTCATGGTATAAATATTTATTAATTTAATAAATATTTAATAACCTATAAAATTCAACTATATTATAATTCTACCAAAATTATTCTCGAGGACAAATACTATATTCTAAGTTCACTGAAATGATCAAAAAAATTCTTGAGGTTAAGCTCTAAGGTAAATTTATTATTTTATCCTCTTTATGGGACCTGACCAGAGAAACTCAAAAATAAATTAGGTTACATTTATGAACAAACTCGATCACTATATATTTCCTACCTTTAAAACTTTTCATCCTAGAAAAGGAAAAAACCCAAGATATTAATAAGAAGCTCATTAAATATCCTTACTTATAGTAAACCACACCATTATGGATTCATAACTCTCCCTTAGATTTCTAGTCCCAAAACATACATGGGATACAACTACTCCAGAAAATATCCTTCACCTCTACATAATATTCAAATAGCTCAAACTTATCCTAGAATATCCTTAGAAAAGGGAATAATCTCACATATCGTGGATTATTTCATAATTACACATTGATGACCTTTTAACTGTAATTCAACTATCCAAATAACATAAATCAAACCACTAACTATATGCATAATCCTTATGATGGCTCATAATTAATAAAAAAATTAAGGAGAGTTCCATTCTCACCTCCTTAAATAGGAAACATAAATCCATGAGTAATACCACACAATGGTACTTCTGATTTTTTACATGCTCATATCCACTGTTGAAGATAACCTAGTTATCTTACATCACTCTTTCTAGAAGAAAATGACAAGAATAATAAGACATGATATAAAACTTCTAAAATATACATATAACAATCCAAATATCAATAGTGATCCATTCTAACACAATCTAAATCATAAGGTCCTGAATTTTCAGATAACCCTGCTCTGTCAACTCCAAACCCCAAAATAATGACTACTAAAATCAATATGTTATAACTACACCCCATAGAGTCACACCCTTCACTATATAACTAAAATATACACACAAGAAACACCAATTCTTCTCTAGTATTACATTATTATGGTTTTTTACTCACTTGGGAACCTTGGTACACAACTACTCATCGCCTCACCCAATATGTATCCTTGAAACATAACACAATTCAATTGTAAAGAAATATGGTGTACTCCCATTATTTAATGGAATGAATCTGGAGAAATATCTACAAATACCAGATTATATATGATTCCAAACTCAAATCATCTGTATAGGGTCTCTCAAATTCATAGATATGTGAGGACCATTAAAAATTGAGAAGAATATATAAACTCTTCCATGGAATCTAATTGAACAAAGGAAAGCTTCTCAAATATCCACAAAAACCAATGGTTATAAAACTCTTGTTAGGGACATCAATTACCAAAAAATTGTTGTGAAATTCTATTAAACAAAGTTATTATGACCTTGAGCTTAAAGTTTATGAATCACTACATCATCATCACAAATATCATGGATGTAATGATGGATATCTCAAACCCAAAAACATTCAATATGAGTTTTTACCACACTGTTAGTATCCTCAAATTAAGGAAATATAATCTCATAATGCCTAATATTTTCACCCTCATTTTTACCTCAAACATGGGTGGAATCAATGAAGACCACTAAAAATAACATTTGATTCATCATAATTATAACATGTTGTTAATTACATATAATAATGTCATTAGGAATTTTAAGTCTTCCAAATAAAACCTCAAAAATAGCCCACAGATCAATGTCCTTGAAAAAATGGAGATATTACCAACTATATCCAAGCTTAATATCTACAAAACACTGGTTTGGAAGGTCACACCAAACCCCAACGAAAATTTTCATCTAATGGGTTTTCTAATTACACATCAATTCCCTGAGATAATTCAAGCTATCTAATAACTAGTAATATATTTTGATACTACCTCTAAAGTAATCCAATATAAGAAGTGAATACTCGATGATTGTAACCATGGGATATAATGATTAAAATATTTTTTTAGTTATACAACCACTACAGGTAACCAATACACCATATATTATATATATTGGCATGATAATCTCAGAAAATAATGGATTATTATAAATTATCTTGAAAATTCTCTTCCATGATAGAGGGAAAATTCACACTTTTAGTAACCATAAACAAAGGATGATGACCAACAGTATGAGTCTCTAGCTATGACGGTCTATCTAGGAGATATACTTGAATCATAAACCCCTAGAAAAATTTAACTGAGAGGGTAAAATGGCTCAAAGAAAAATTGATGAGCATAATTGTCTCTGAAGAAGACATAAATCACACATCAAACCATGTCAAATACCACGTACATTGAGTTATCCCCCACATGAAACCAGATAAAATCATTTCATTAATACTCTCAGACTGATAAGGTTTACTTAAAGGTGGTAGATGAAGATATACTAAATATTTATCCATCTCTGGTTTTTTTATCATCAAACCCCTAATAGAACTGCCTCCTAGAAAGAGTTTAGGGCCTTCTATAGGGAAGAGACTAATCAAAAAGTAGACCTCACTTTGAAGATTTATCCATGAAATTTCTATAGATATCCAAAATAAATCATTTTATTATTCTAAAAGTTGGTATAGTGACCCAAGCCTTTTACATATAACATTACTTGATTTTAAGCATAGTTAGTCATCAGAGTACAAGACAAGGATTATTAAGTCTAGTGTCTTGGAAGACTAGGTATATATAACATAAAACATGGGGCAAAAAACACTTCTTTATTTAATCTCCTTATACAGCTCCTAACTTCCTTTGAGCCCTTACATATACATAGGGAACCCTAGGGTACACATGAACAAAGAGATGAGCTAAAAATTTCAGCAAGGGAATGAACATAAGGATACATCTTAAGCACATGATTTTGGAGGCATGACATAATGAAAAAAACATGGCACATATGAAATAATATCATATAATCATGGGATCATATAAACAAGGAATCATATAAATGTGGTAGAATCATAAAACATTTCTTTAGTATGGGTCAAGTCTAACAGTTAATCCCTTTCCCCATTTTAGTACGGGTCAAGGCTAACCGCTAATCCCGTTTCACATCGCATCTCATGAGACTTTACTTTTCCCAATGCATTGGAGCGCTATCTGGGTGCACCCATATCAAAATTTTCATGAATATTATTGCCACAAAAATAATATTTCCACACCAAAAATCATACATAATCAACCATACATAAACATAAGGGTACCCATGGAAAGAATTAGGTACCACAACCATGACATAAATCATAACCAATGGGCATATCATGAAAGTGTCCATGAAATAAAGGAATTATACAAGGACATTCAATAGGCATACATTATGGTACGTGATGTCAAAAAATACTAACAACTTGTAAGAAATATATTTGGGAAATTTTAGCATTAAAACATTTGTGAGGTTTTAAGGAAAATACTATAGAGCATTTAAAATAGAAAAGGGAAAAATATTTTATATAAAACCAGAAGTGAACTGATAAGTTTCTAATAATAAAAATACTGATTTTATAAATACAATGGTGGGTTAAAATAGAATATATAGTGCACTTAAAATCAGGTATGAATTTGGGAAGTTCCCTTAAAATGAGTGTGCTTATTGGGAAGTATCAAGAACGGTTTCTATTAAAAGCATGTATATCCCCAAAAGAGAATGAGAGATGGATATTGGAACATGATTTTGGAGCATATAAACAGAATTTAGAAGTTTTAAATAATAAGAAAAGACAACTATATTTTGGTAAAAATAAAGATAGAGAAACCTGAAGGAATAAAGGAAATTCCGGTAGAATCCATTACGGTTTATCGGCATGGTATTGGGTGTAACTAAGAGAGTTTGGTGAGAGAGATAATGGGTTTCTCGTCACTTATAAAACATTAAGGCAGTATGGGGAGGTTATAAAACACAGGTTTCTCGTCACTTATAAAACATTAAGGCAGTATGGGGAGGTTATAAAACACACACCATCACTTGTTATTAAACAAAAAGTCATAGAATAGAGAACAATATTGATTAAGAGTGAAAAAGCGAGGATCCCTTACCTTAAATCTGTTGGTGTTCTCCACTTTTTTTCAAATACCTGAATAAAAAAATTAGGCTTATTAATTAATAATTCCAAAACCTATAATATATTTAATTGGTTTAGTATAATCATTTTAAGTTAATTTAAAATCGTTTTGATTAGTTATTAGGTTCAATTTCATGGTTCAGGCTTGTTTTTTTCCTTTGTTTTAAAAGATCGGTTCACTTATATCCATGTTTATATAAACATGAAAGATGGAAGTGGTTATCCAGAAATTAATTTATATGATATTAGTGAATATAAAAGAGATTAAATGGTTTTAAAATTAATTTGTTTACTTAGATTAAATTCAAACTATTATATAAAACCATAGTGGCAACCGTATTTGATAAAAATAGGATATATTACATATATATATTCTGTTTCAACCATAAAAAAATGGTTTCATGGCCATAATTAAATATTATAATAAAAATTGATAAATCGTTGTCCTTGAATGTGCTAAATTATCACATCTTAAATGATGATTTTATTTCTTTCAAATAAAAGGTAAGGAAATGAGATAAGATAATGAATTGTCCCATTAGCATAATATAATTCTAGTACATGTATGCTACTAGAGGTATCATACCATTTGGGTGAAGTGAGGTGAGGAAAGAAACAAAAAAAATAAAAGAACTTAAAAGAAAAGAAGGAATTGGAAAGAGGAGTTTACCTCTTGAGACTTCCTCCTTTGAGAACATCTTAAGGGGAGAGGTTTTGGTATTTTAAAAAGGCTAGGAGATTTTGGACGTGGGGGAGGATCTTGGGGAGAGATTTGGGCAGAGTATTAATAAGGAACAAGGCTTGAGAGGAGTGAAGAGAAGAGGGAGTGAGGGGGGGTTTATAGTGGAGGGGAGGAGGGTTTTCATAATTTTTTAATAATTAGTTTATTATTTCCTCACAAGACAAGGAATAGTAAGTATTCCATGACCAAGAATAGTAATAAATTCATGTGACTTCAAAAAAAGGGGCTTACCTTAGAATATCATCATCAATGACTCAATTAATCCATTATTTAGACTATTCATCAAAAATTCAAGTATTTCAGAAAAATCCCAAAAATTCACCCTGGCCATTTTTCAATGTGTAGAATCCAAAAATGAAGTCCATTTTTCAAAAATAATTTTATAAATATGATTAATTTAATATTTAATTAAAATCATAATTTATTATTAAAAACCAGTCTTAAAACATTCATTTACTTATTCTAAAATATAGGCACATCATAATTTTTCTTGAATATTATTTTATGACTATCATAGGTAAGGTTACTATTCATTAGGGTATTTCACTCTTCATAAGGTTATGTTACTATTCATAAGGGTCGGTTACTATTCACTAAAAATTAAGTTTTTCTTATTGGACTCCAAATAAATTACTAATTGCAACCATGTATATAAGATTTTTGAAATTCCAAACACAGAAGTGACGAACTTATGTTTAAAGGAAACTTAGCACTTAGTAGTTCATTATGTTGTATTTTATTGTTATTTTATGATATATTTATAAGAAGGGAAATTTACATTGAAAACGTTGGGTCGTTACATTCTTCCCCCTTATGAAATTTCACCCTTGGAATTTCATTTTATATTTTAGGCCATAAACAGGTGAGGGTACTTCTCCTTCATCGCCTCCTATGGTTCACAAGTAGCTTCTTCAAACTTTTAGTTCCTCCACAACACTTTGACAAGGTGGGTTGTCGTGTTGTACATAAATTTATCTCTTCAGTCTAGAATCTTCACTGGCTGCTCCTCATAAGAGAGATCATCTTCCAACTGCACCACCTCTGAGTTCAGTACATGTAAGGGATCGGGTATGTACTTCCTTAGGAGTGATACATGAAATACATCATGAACTCGAGTCATATTCAGAAGAAGTGCAAGCTGATAGACCATGACTCCTATGCGGTCATGGATCTCAAAGGGTCCAATGTACCTTGGGCTTAGCTTCCCTTTCTTTCCAAATGCATGACTCTCTTCCATGGTGATATTTGAAGGAAGACCTTATCCTCAACGTCGAACTCCAAGTACCTTTGATGGTTTTCAGTGTAGCTCTTTTGCTGACTCTAAGTAGCTTTGATTTTTTTTATGGATGACTTGAACCTTCTCCTTCATCTCTTTCACAAGATCAGGTCCAAGTAGCTTTCATTCTCCAACTTCATCTCAACAGGTTGGAGTTCTACATCCTTTTCCATACATAGATTCAAACGAATCCATCTGAATACTCGAGTGGAAGCTATTATTGTATGAGAACTCAACCAACGGAAGATGATGATCCCATACACCTTTTAATTCTATATAGTATTCTCTTATCATATCTTCTAGTGTTTGAATAGTCATTTTATATTGGCCATCATTTTGGGGGTGATAGGTCGTACTGAAATTTAATTCAGTACTCAAAGTGTGTTGAAGATTCCTCCAGAATTTAGATGTGAACCTTGGATCATGATCAGAGACAATTGAGAGTGGAACACCATGAAGTCTCACCACATCCTTCACATATATTTTTGAAAGTTGTTCAAGAGATAGGTCTTCCCAAATAGCGATAAAATGGGCAGTCTTGGTGAGTCGTTCAACCACCACCCATATCGCATTATTTACCTTCAACGTCTTCGGGAGACCCATGACAAAGTCCATTGTGAAATTCTCCCATTTACACCTGGGTATAGGAAATGGTTGCATCATCCCTTTGGACTTTTTTCACTCTTCTTTAACTTGATGACATACCAAATACCTTTATATATATTCTGCAATCTCCTTCTTCATGTTATCCCACCAGAAGTGTTCTCAGAGATCACAATACATCTTGGTACTCCCAGGATGGATAGAAAATGTTGAGCTATGTGAATTGTCAAATATCTCTTTCTTTATCTCGGGTGATGAAGGCACACAATTCATTGTTCCAAACCAAATCACACCATCATCATTGATATGGAACTCTTGCAGCTTCCCTTTATAACGACCCATACATTACATACATTGTTATTACTTAAGAATTGAAGCACACTTATTACAACATATAACAAAACCAAGAAAGGATCGTACAGGTATAGTGTCTTTAGAAACTGGGAAACATAAACAACTGGTTCATAAAGCATCTACTTTTCCTACCATTTATTTCATCATATCTAGAGTCCCTTTTTGGCATATTCTACTTAATAACCTTCTTCCTGACCTGGGGAAATAAAACATACAAAAGGGTGAGCTCAAATTCTCAGTAAGGGTAAACAAAATAAATATCAATCACATCATATACATAAGCACATAACTTTTTGAAATCTTAACCTGCAAAAGAGATCATAATTTCATAACATGGGAAAAATCATAGTAGTGAAATGCAATCCCAATAATCATAACTTAAAACATGAAACGTTGTGTCATATACACATAATCATAGAGAATCATTTCTAATTAGTCAAGACTCATTTCCAAGACTATCTTAGTGGACAAAGTCCATTTCTGAACCGAGTTCACTCCTCGTTTCAGTCCTGTTTCACTGAACCGGTATAACCTACCGTTCCAGCCATGTCTATCTCATGAGATATAAAATCTTTACCCAATGCATTGGAGGGATATATAGGTCCCACCCATCTCATAATGATACCATTCTTATGTGTGCCACAAAATCATAAATCATACATCATTGCATAACCCATGTAATAAAAATGGGAATCTTAAACATCATGACATCATAAAACAATTCATATAAGATAAAGGAATTCATAAATATATTTCCATCACAACATAATCAAGTAAATGTAATAATAGGGATAGAAACAGAACCCTATATTATCTTAGATGGAAAATAATTTTGATAAAACACTTGAACTCCATTCTTGAGGAAAATATCCTTTCTACTTCAAAAACACTTTTCCTTTCTTAACATGTAATAAAATTCTAAACTAAAAGAAGTTTATTAAAAATAAAATTTAAAACTTCTAAAGGAAGCTTCTTGGAAATAATGTTTTAAAAATCCATTCATTCTGTATAAGTTAAAAAAACATTCTTCTCGTACCTTTGTCGGAAAAGTCAAAAAAGTACCTCTTATGAAAAACGACAAAAGATTCCTTTCATATATTTTACTAAAAACTCACTGAAGGGTAAAATTGGATTTAAAAAATTGTAGGTGGATGGAAATAATATTACATATTGAGGAAACTTGGATGTGGATGATAAAATACACCCCAGTAAATTCCAAAGTATAAACAATCTCAGATAAAAATGAGATTGTGATATTTCCCTTACCTTTGGTCTGATATGCTTTGTACGTGTCCGAACCTCTTGTATAATGATTTAAATAATGTTATTGACTTATTACAGAATCATACTTATTTTTATGATATCATATATGGTCATATTATTAACTTATTATTAGTAATATTTCATTACTACTTGTTATTCGGGTGTTTATTACTTTTTGTTCTTATGCATGTTTGTCGAATAAATTCTTATTCTTCTCTTTAGGTTATAAATACCTCATTTCCAGAATGGTATTAGTGTAATATATATCATATTCATTCATTCAATTCATTTATATAATCATTATGAAATGAAGATCATGTAGAACGATTGTGGAGACGGTATTCCGTACGTACGCACGAGTGATGATATCGTTCCTATGATCATGGAATTGTATTGGAGTGTATGTATACTATTTCAGAATCAGTATCACTTTATAATAGTCATATATAGTCATTATTTACACCATTATACCCATCGAAGTAAGGTGGTGGTGGAAAATAGATTACACCACGGCGTGGAGACGGTATTCCGTACGTACGCACGCACGATGATTTCTTTTTCCGTAGGATGGATAGATGGTGAAATAGGGTTGTTTTATACTTATAATAACATATCAGTATATGATTGATACTGATGTTATTACTTCATAATGAAACAACTAAAGAAGAAGAAGTGGAAGAAGAAATAAAGATGAAGGAATCGGTAACGGACATTACCTCTTCTTTGAAGTGCTTCTTTGAGACCTCCTTTTAGGGCACTAAAATAGGTCTTTGAAGAATACCAGAACCTCTAGGATGTTTCTAGGGAAGTGGAGAGAATAAATTTTCAGGGGTTGTCCGAGCTTGAAGGCTCAAAGTGGTGTGAGGAAGAGGGGGAGGAGGTGCCCTTTTATAAGGGAGGAGAGGTGCTCCTTTGGAAACACTAAAAATATTATTTTATTATAATGTCATGTTCGGTTTTAAATAGCTCCAAATTGATTTTTTTCGAAGATAAGCTGGGTCTGGGTCTAAATCCTCTCGTCCAATAGAATTTAGACAAGTTTAGGTTCCTATTTTAACCTTATCATTTATATTTAACATTAAGTTAATAATTTTACTTTTACCGTGTCTTCTTGTGTTCTTATACTATAAGGTTAATAAACTTACTATAAGTATCCAAACGAGCCCCAAGTTTTTTATTATTAATATATATAACCTTATCTAAGTCATTTGGCCGAACCTTATATTTTTAGGAATAAAATAATAATTACTAATATAATATTTCTTTTAAAAACTATTTTATGTCAATTTTGACACTATTTAGTAATTAATTTTTGTGAAAATAATAACAGAATGATTAGTTGGAACAAAGTTAATTAAATCAATAATAACATGTCATATTAATCTATAAAATTAGTGGAATTCATAAAAAGTCTCAAATTACATTTATTTTGGTGTTTATAACATCAATTATGTCAATATTTCATTAATAAGATAATTACTGCATCATCTTTGTGTCATAAATAAATTAAATTATTTAATGTCTAAAAATTACAAATAAAATACCATTATGTAGGAAATATTTTTAGATTTCTAATGAATATTTATAGTCTAATTTATCATATGTATAACCCTATATTAAAAATTATTTACTTATTAAACTTTGATTTTAATTATTTTAACCCTTCTTTAAATAAATTAATATTAAATGTCCTAATCTAACCCAAGTGGGCCTAAATGGTCATATTTTATTCCTAATGTTGTTTTTGGTCGAATTACACTTGTCCAATAGAATTAGGACATGTGTTAGGGTAATAATAATATCATTTTTACCCTTAATTACCCTATTTACTTTTAACCGTGGTAAAAAAAAGTAAAAAGTTACTATTCACCAAAAAATTATTTTCATCTCATTGAACCACATTTTACTTACTGACATCAACCGTGTCTCTCAGATTTTCGAAATTCCACTTACAGAAGTGGTAAAATTAAGTTTTATGAAAAATTCAGTTTTTTAACTACCACTTAGTGGTTTCACTATTCATCAAAAATTGAAAGTTTTAAGAAAAATACCAAAATTTCACCCTAGGATAATTTCGATATTCCGAATCCAAAAATGAAGTCCATTTTGAAAAATAAAATTTATAAAATTTCAAAAAGTGGTTATTACTATTCATAACGGCTAGTTTTAATAATATTTTAATAGTATATAGTTGTTTAGTGAAACTCGGTATTGCGTGCGACGCAAGCTATCGAGGAAGGCCGCAGTTGCCTGTAAAGCAAGCCAAGCTAGTGTTGTGTGTAGTGAAAGATTACTTTGATGATTTATATAACATAAAAATAAAATATTTCACATAAAAGTCTCGGGTGTTACACCCTTATTTTACTGCATTGACCCTCTTTTGTAACCCCACATCATCCCTTTGTGCTTCCTTAATCTTCTCTTGAATAGATGGTTGCACAATCATTTGGTCAAGGTAGGATGTATCCCATGCCCTTATGATTTATGAATACATCCTTTGAATATCCAAGAAGATAGGATCTTTCTCAATCTATAACATGGATAGATTAGCAGGTTCTTTTCTTCTTAGATCATCAGCTACCTTGTTCGCCTTTTCCAGAGGATATTGAATCGAGCAATTGTAATACTTGATTAGATCTAACCATCTAATTTGACGCATATTGAGCTCCTTTTGTGTGAATATATACATTAAGATCTTGTGGTCGGTGTATATGTCACACTTCTCACCATAAAGGTAGTGCCACCAGATTTTCAACGCAAAAAATCACAGCTGCCAGCTCTAGATCATGCGTCGGGTAGTTCTGCTCAGGGATCTTCAACTACCGTGAGGCATAGTCTATCATATTATCATGTTCAATGAGTACACACCTAAGCCTTTATTTTAATCATCTTTGTATATCACAAAAATTTCTCCACATTTTGGTAATGTGAGTATAGGTGCAATGATCAGCCTTATCTTTAGCTCCTTGAAGCTTACATCACATTCTTCCGTCTAGACAAACTTTACCCCCTTCCGTGTCATCTTGGTCATTGGGTTTGAAAATCGTGAAAACTTCTTCATGAATCGTCGATAATACCCATCTATACCCAAAAATATATGGATCTCTATTAAAAATGTTTTCATGGGCCACTCTTCAATTGCCTTCATCTTGGAAGGGTCCACATATATCCCTTTGCTGGTGATAACATGCCTTAGGAATGATACTTCCTCCATCCAGAACTCACATTTACTATACTTTGCATACAACTTATCCCTTCACAAAGTATTTAACATAGTTTTTAAATACTCTTCATGTTACTCCTTGCACTTGGAGTATATCATAATATCATCAATAAAGACTTCCACAAATTTTTCAAGGTAATCTCTAAAGACTCTATTCATTAAATCCATGAAAATTTCTGGAGCATTAGTGAGTCCAAAGGGAATAACTATGAACTCATAGTGTCCATACCTCATTCGAAAGGTAGTCTTGGGTATATCTTTCTTCCACACCTTTAGTTGGTGATATCCTGACTGAAGGTCCACCTTAGAAAAATAACTAGCCCCATGAAGCTGATTGAACAAGTCATCTATCTGTGGAAGGGGATACTTGTTCTTTATCGTGATTTTATTGAGTTCACGATAATCAATGTAGAGGCGCATTGATCCTATATTCTTCTTTACAAAGAGGACTAGCACACCCCACGGTGAAGCACTCGGGCGTATAAAACCCTTCTCTATATTCTACTGCAATTTATTATATAGCTCCTCTAGCTCTATAGTGGATATTCTGTAAGGTTTCTTTCATATAGAAAGATATCCAGGGATAATTTCAATTGAGAACCAACCTCTCATTCAATAGGAAGACCAGGAAACTCTTCAGGGAATAAATCAGTGTAATCCCTCATGATGGGCATGTCTTCAAGCATTATTCTCTCATTTGTCTCAATCATTTGAGCTAGATATGCTTACTCAGAAGGCAACAATATCCACACTTGAGACAAATATTCTAAAGGAGACTCATGTTCCACCTTAAGCTTGTAAAGAGTTAGAGGATGCTTCGAGATATGAAAAGTGATCTCCCTTTCCCGACAGTTGATGTTATCTTTGTACAATGATAGTCAATCCATGCCCAAGATTGCGTCAAACTCCACTAAAGGAAGTATGATGAGATTTTCCGGGTTTCTGGGAGGTTCAGTCCACAAACATTAATTGGGGAGGAGTTATAAACCATGGATGCAGCGATTACCCCATTTTTTGTTATCATAGATAACTTTTCCTCCAAATTTTAAGGTGGTGTTTGAATAGTTCTACTAAAATTTCATGATATGAAAGAATGCGTAGAATCAGAATCAAATATTACATTTTCTATTATTGAATGAATAACCAGTGTACCTATCACCACATCATTTTCTGGATCCACCTTAGTAGTAGTGATAACATAATCCCTTCCTTGTTTCCTTGGAGGTTGTTGCTGATTGCCTCCGACAACTCTCATCTTAGGGAAATTGTTCGCATAATTCCCATGCTCCTTGTAGTTGTAACACTGCACTACAGGCTGAGTGTTGATCTGAACCTTCCTTTATTCTTCAACATTAGTGGTATTTTTCATATCCCTTTATTATTTCATGGCCAAATGACCAAACTTTCCACATTTGAAGAAATTCTTGGTTCCCTTCAGACAGTTCCCAGGATGCTTCTTCCCACAATTTTTTCAAGGGGAAAAGTCATTCTTTTTTCCATCGTGGGATTTGTTTGATGAACCACCCATTTTGTTTTCTATTTTCCGCTTCTTGTCACTGGGCCCACAAGACCACTAAGAGTCTACAATATCCATTTCCACCATGAGGGAACAATGGAAAATATCCTCATAACTGTTGAAGTCTTGAATTTCCAAAACTTTTCATAGACTCAGCTTCTATCCACTAAAGAAGTGATCCACCTTGATTTCGTTGTTCATGAAAAAGCCAGAGGCATACCTTCCAAGACTTGTAATGTTTTCTTCAGAGGCCCAGATGGACTCATCTTCCTTCTTCTTGAGTCCAAGGAACTTTCTTTCCATATTGAGATGGAGGGTTCAAGGAAAATATTTGTTGAAAAACATCCTCTTGAATTCCTCCCAATTCATGGAATCAATTTCCTCTTGGGAATTTGTATTCTTGATCATTTTCCACCACTGATCATCTTCCCCATCAAAATGATAGACTTCTAGTACAACCTTCTCTTCTTCCAAGCACTGGAGAATGGAGAATATATTTTCAATGGAGTTAATCCATTATTCCGTGAGGAGGGGGTCGGAATATCCTCTAAACATGGGAGGCCTTTTCCACATGAAGGATTCTACGATAACTTGCTCTTTCATTGTATGAGGAGGGAATTCTGTATGATTCAAGTTATTATTCATAACTCGAGCCAGCTGAGCAAGTACTGTCATGAAGTTTTAAGAACCTGCTCCCATCAGCATATCGTTAGGTTAATCTTCACATTGCCTATCACATTGGTTGTTGGAACGTGTTCTTCTATTTCTCACCATTAACTAAGAAAAAGAACGTATAATTAGAGGTCTTTAATACTTATCTATTGAGCATAAAAAGGAAACTTTCAACATAAAAGGATAAACTTATAAAGAATAAGTACATCCTAACTTGTGATTCCTTAGGTTAAAAACTAGGTTATCCTCGATCTATTTCTTGACTTATATTCTTATGGGATTTTTTTTGTCCCTTAATAATGGTTTGTACTAAGATCATGAATCTACCAAAGCATATCCCCTAGGAGTGTCGTAACCAAGAGTTCATCAAGGCCCATTGTCGTGTACCAGGATACCCCAAGTCAAGCCCAAAACTCCTTGTTGGAGTTTTCACTCCTAGGTACATCTATGCCAGAGCTGCCTCTACCTGCTCGTATCCAGACAGGGATGTATTTTCTTGATAAACCACTTACTCTATACTTACCAAAATTTAGTGATTTTTTATTATACTTCATCTCATCCTTAAGGTTCTCACTAAGGTTCTCTATTCCTAATCTCCAAAAATAACTAACCATCTGTTGATACCAACTATAGCGACCCAAGAATTTTACATATAACATTACATGATTTTAAGCATAGTTAATCATTAGAGTACAAGCCAAGGATCGTTAAGTCTAGTGTCTTGGAAGACTAGGTACATATAAGATAAAACATGGGAAAAACACTTCTTTATTTAATATTTATATATAGATCCTAACTTCCTTTGAGCCCATACATCTGCATAGGGTACCCTAGGGAACACATGAACAAAGGGATAAGCTAAAAATCCAAACAAGGGAATGAACATAAGGATACATCTTAAGCACATGATTTAGGAGGCATGATGTAAAGAAAAAAAACATAGAACATATGAAATCATATCATATAAGAATGGAATCATATAATCATGTAATCATATAAATGTGGCAGAATAATAAAACATTTCTTTAGTGTGGGTCAAGGCTAATGGCCAATCCTGTTTCCCATTTTAGTAAAGGTCAAGGATAACCGCCAATCACATTTCACATCGCATCTCATGAGACTTAACATTATCCAATGCATTGGAGCTCTATCTGGGTGCACCCATCTCAACATTTTCATGAATATTATTTCCACATAAATAATCTTTCCACACTAAAAATCATACATAATGAACCATACATAAACATAAGGGTACCCATGGGAAGAATTGGGTACCACAACCATGACATAAATCATAACCAATGGGCATATCATGAAAGTTTCCATGAAATAAAGGAATTATACATGGAAATTAAATAGGCATATATCATGGTACGTGATTTCAAAAAGGAGTTACAACTTTTAGGAAATGCATTTGGGAAATTTTAGCATTAAAACAATTGTACGGTTTTAAGGAAAATACTATAGAGCTTTTAAAATAGAAAAGGGAACAATTTTTTATATAAAACTGGAAGTGAACCAAGAAGGTTTTCATAATAAAAATACAGATTTTATAAAGACAATGGTGGCTTAAAATAGAAGATAGAGTGCACTTGAAATCAGGTAATAATTTGGGAAGTTCCCTTAAAACGAGTGTGCTTATTGGGAAGTATCGAGGATGGATTCACTTAAAAGCATGTATATCCTTGAAAGAGAATGAGTGATGGATCTTGGAACATGATTATAGAGCATATAAGCATAATGTAAAATTTTTACATAAAAAGAAAAGGTAAATAAATTTTTTGTAAAAAGAAAGATAGAGGAACCCAAAGAAATAAAGGAAATTCAGGTATAATCTATTATGGTTTATCGGCATGGTATCGGGTGTAACTAAAAAGGATTGATGAGAGATATAAGGGGTTTCTAATCACATATAAAACATTATGTCAGTATGGGGAAGGATAGAAAACATACCCCATCACTTGTTATTACACAAAAAGGCATATAATAGAGAACAATATTTATTAAGAGTGAAAAGGAGAGGATCCCTTACCTTAAATCTATTGGTGTTCTCCACTTGTTATCAAAGACCTGAATAAAACAATTTGGATTATTAATTAATAATTACAGAAACTATTATATATTTAATTAGTTTAGTATAATCATTTTATGTTTATTTATAATCGTTTTGATTGCTTATGAGGTTCAATTTCATTGTTCGGGCTCGTTTGTTTGCTTTGATTTAAAAGATCGGTTCACTTATATCCAAGTTCGGATAAACAAGAAATATGGAAGTGGTTGTCCAGAAATTAAGTTATATGATATTATTGAACATATAGGAGATTAAATGGTTTTAAAATTAATTTGTGTACTTATATTGAAGTCAAACTATTATATAAAACCATAGTGATAACTGTTTTTGTTAATTGGTGGGTTTGATTACAAAGAACATGTTTTGATTTATAACTTAATATCATTTGTAAAAAAAATATTACAGAATAAAAACAGGATATATTACATATATATATTCTAGTTCAACCATAAAAAAATTGTTTCATAACTAGAATTAAATATTATAATATAAATTGATAAACTATTGTCCTTGAATGTGCTGAATTAGCACATCTTAAAAAGTGCTTTCATTTCTTTCAAATAAATGGTGAGGAAAGGAGAGAAGATAATGAAGTATCCCATTAGCATAATATCATTCTAGTGCATGTATGCTATGGTAGTTATCATACCATTTGGGTTAAGGGAGGTGAGGAAAGAAACAAAAAAAATAAAAGAACTTAAAAGAAAAGAAGGAATTGGAAAGAGGAATTTACCTCTTGAGACTTCCTCCTTTGAGAACCTCTTAAGGGGAGAGGTTTTGGTATTTTGAGCTAGGAGATTTTGGATGTGAGGGAGGATCTGGCAGAGATATTTGGGCAGAATATTGGCAAGGCACAAGGCTTTAGAGGAGTGAAGAGAAGAGGGAGTGAGGGGGGGTTATAGTGGAGGAGAGGATGGTTTTTATAATTTTTTAATCGTTAGTTAATTATTTCCTCAAAAGACAAGGAATAGTAAGTATTACATGAAAAAAAATAGTAATAAATGTATGTGACTTAGAACCAAAAGGGCTTACATCAACAGATCATCATCAATGACTCAATTAATCTATTATTTGGCATTTATTGTAAATTATCGGATTCTACTATTCATCAAAAATTCAAGTATTTCAGAAAAATCCCAAAAATTCACCCTAACCATTTTTCAACGTGTATAATCCAAAAATGAAGTCCATTTTAAAAACCAATTATAAATATGATTAAGTAAGTATTTAATTAAAATCATAATTTATTATTAAAAACCAGTTTTAGAACATTCATTTACTTATTCTAAAATATAGGCACATCATAACTTTACTTGAATATTATTTTAGGACTATCATAGGTTAGGTTACTATTCATTAGGGTATTTAACTATTCATAAGGGTATGTTACTATTCATAAGGATAAGTTACTATTCATCAAAAATTAATTTTTTCTTATCGGACTCCAAATAACTTACTGATTGCAACCATGTATATCAAATTTTCGAAATTCCAAACACAAAAGTGACAAACTTATGTTTAAAGTCCACTTAGCACATAGTAGTTCATTATTTTGTCTTTTCATTTTATTTTATGACCTATTTATAAGATGGGAAATTTCCATTTAAAACTTTGGGACATTACAGTCGGGGTCATTATAATTATAAAATATCATCCATAAAAAACCTAACTCAGGTCTCCAATATACCTGAGGGATAAAGGGTTGGTATAAACCCAATCTCAAATATCATACCAGAGGCCATAATCAAACTCTTAAGATTATAGGAATCAATTTCTAATTGACCTTATTAAGTTCTCTATCCACAAACATTATTAGAATATAGAACCCTAATCATGGTAGGATTGTATCATTGTTGGTTTTTCTAAAAATCAAACAATTATTCATTGCACCATGAAAGGTTAATCTAATATAATAATCTATATTTGGTCCCAAAAAAATCCAAACTAAACATTTAGAATAAATATCATCCTATAAATATTCCTTTATCATTGGAGGATTAGGCCCACCTTGAAATATCCTGAGGTATCTATCACAGAAGTGTATATAGAGAAATAAATAATATATGTAGTTGTATCTGAACATGTGGAAACCATAATCCACTCTTCAAGGGGGATATTACACTAAGTATAATCAGTGGCTGAACTATAGAGACCCAAATCTTGAAGTACATGGACATTACATTACTTTTGCGGAATAATTAATATATAACAAAAACAGACACACAAGGATCGTAATAGTTTAGTGTCTTTGGAAACTCGGAATATAATATTCTAATCATGGTGAAAGATCTTCAACATCACCCATAAAGATCTTCCCCTTTTTTTCTTACCTAAAACCTTTTTTTATATCCTAGGGAAAAGAAAACTTAAAAGGGGTGAGCTCAAATACTCAGTAAGGGTAAGCATAGAGAACATTAAACAATCCTTATACATTTGAATGTAAAAAAAATCATGAGCATAAAATCTAAACATCAAAATCTTGAGCAATGACATAAAACATGGCAGTACATAAGGCATAGATCATGAATAAAAATTAATCATGATAAATTAGCATGGGAATAAAACATGTAATTGTGGCAACCATTAAGCACATGATATGATTTCCATAGTATCCAAGGCATTGCTGTCAAGACCATCTTAGTAGACAAAGTCCCTTTCTGAATCGAGTTCACTCCTCGTTTCAATCATGTAACACTGAACCGGATTAACTTACCATTCCTACTATGTCTATCTCATGAGATATAAATCTTTACCCAACGCATTGGAGGGAAATATAGGTCCCACCCATCTCATAATTAAATCATTCTTACTTGTTCCAAAAAATAATCATATATCATTCATAATAACCCAACGAATAAAATGGGTTTCATAAACATCATCCCATCATCACATAATCCATATAAAAGAAATGGATATCATTTAATAATAAGGAAAGTGAAACCATGTAAATCATAGAGACATGATACTTGAAACATACATATTAAATAATTTCATCTTAGATTAAAAATGGTTTTGATAAAACACTTGAAATGAATTCTTGAGGAAAATATCCTTTCTTCTTCAAAATAATTTTCTTTTTACAAAATGTCATGCAATTTTAAAAGAAAAGGATTTTGTTGAAAATATTCATGAAATCTTGTGCAGGAATCTTCATGAAAATAAGGCTTTATAAAACTGTAAAAAATCCTTTCATGTCGTATAAGTTAAAAAAACATTCTCCTTGTACTTTTGTCGGAAAAGTCAAAAAGTGCCTCGTACGTAAAAAAAGAAAGATTCCTTACATACCATGTAGTAAAATTCAAAATGGGTAAAAAGTAAATTAAACATACATAAAAACACTTTTATAAAACATGTACATGGATGATAACAATAACCCCAGTAAATACTTACATATAAGCAATCTCGGATAAAAATGAAATTTTCAAAATTATCCCTTACCTTAGGTCTGATATGCTTTGTACGTATCCGAACCTCATGTATAATGATTTAAATAATTTCCTTGACTTATTACAGAATCATATTCATTGTTATGATTTCATATATGTTTCACTTATGACTTTATATTACCCATTCTTTTGTAAATTCCATGTTAAAGCAGTGTTTTGGGTAAAATCATTTCATTTATCGTATGTGTTTCGACTTGTCGTTCTTGATATTATTACTTATATCCTGATTTACATAATTTCAGAATGTAAAACATGATTTATATATAATATATATTCATCATATACATATATATATTATATATCAATAAAAGGAATGAAATACACCGTTCATGGAGACGGTAGGCCATACGTATGCATGAACGCTGTTTTCGTTTCCTTATTGAATTGAATGAAACTAAATAGATGACATACATATATATATACATAAATCCAGTAGCATTATTATTTCATATATTTAATTATTATTCATTATATAAACTTTATTATCATTCATGTATGGTTAACATGGAGAATGAATCTCATCGCGTCGTGGAGACGGTAGTCCGTACGTACGCACGAGCGATGATATCATTCCCATAATTATTGAATAGAATTAGAGTGGATGGTATAATATATCAGAATCAGTATGATGTTATAATAAACATATATAGTTATTCTTTACACCATTATACCCATCCATGTAAGGTGTTGGTGGAAAAACAGATTTCACCACAGCGTGGAGACGGTATTCCGTATGTACGCACGCGTGGTGATTTCGTTTTCCGTAGGATGGATAGATGGTGAAATAGGGTTGTTTCATACTTATAATAAAATATAAGTATATGAGTTATACTGATGTTATTACTTCATAATTAAACAACTAAAGAAGAAGAAGTGGAAGAAGAAATAAAGTTGAAAGAATCGGTAACGGACATTACCTCTTCTTTGAAGTGCCTCATTGAGACCTCCTCTTAGGGCACTAGAATTTGTCTTTTAAGAAGACCAAAACCTCTAAGATGTTTCTATGGAAGTGTAGAAGATAATTAGGCAGGTTTTGGCCGATCTTGAAGGCTCAATGTGGTTGAGGAAGAGAGGGAGGCGGTGCCCTTTTATAAGGGAGGAGAGGGGCACCTTTGGAAAAACTAAAAATATTATTTTATTATAAAGTAATATTCGGTTTTTAATAGCTCCAAATTGATTTATTTCGAATATAATGTGGGTATGGGTCGAAATACTCTCATAAAAAAGAATTTATACAAGTTTAGGTTTCTATTTTGACCTTATCATTTAGATTTAACCTTAAGTTAAATAATTTTACTTTTACCGTGTCTTCTTGTTTTCTTACACTATAAGGTTAATAAACTTATTCTAACAAGACAAAAGAACCAAAAGTTGTTTATTATTAATATATATAACCTTATCTAAGTCATTTTGCCGAACCTTATATTTTTAGGAATAAAATAACAATTAATAATATAATATTTGTTTTAAAAACTATTTTATGTAAATTTTGACACTATTTGGTAATTGATTTTTGTGAAAATTATAACAGAATTATTAGTTCGAAAAAAGTTAATTAAATCAAAACTAAGATGTCATATTAAACTATAAAATTATTTAAATTCATAAAAAGTCTCAAATTACATTTATTTGGGTATTTATAACATCAATTATGTCAATATTTCATTAATAAGATAATTACTGCATCATCTTTGTGTCATAAATAAATTAAATTATTTAATGTCTCAAAATTATAAATAAATTACCATTATGTAGGAAAGATTTTTATATTTCTAATTAATATTTATAGTCGAATTTATCATATGTATAACCCTATGTTAAAAATGATTTACTTATTAAACTTTGATTTTAACTATTTTAACCCTTCTTTAAATAAATTAATATTAAATGTCCTAATCTAATCCAAGTGGGCCTAAATGGTAATATTTTATTCCTAAGTTTGTTTTTGGTTGAATTAAACTTATCCAATAGAATTAGGATATGTTTTAGGGTAATAATAATATCATTTTTACCCTTAATTGTCCTATTTACTTTTAACCGGGGTAAATAAAAGTAAAAAAGTTACTTTTCACCAAAAATTATTTTCATCTCATTGAACCAAATTTTAGTCCTTGATATTAACCGTGTCTCTTGGATTTTTTCAATTCAATTCACATAAGTGGTAAAATTTAATTTAAATTAAAAAAAAAAGTCAGTTTTTTAACTACCACTAAGTGGTTTCACTATTCATTAAAAATTGACGTTTTTCAGAAAAATACCAAAAATTCAGCCTATGCATTATTTGATATTCCGAATTAAAAATTGATGTCTATTTTTCCAAAATAATAACATATAAGTGGCATTAATTAATTTTAAATTTAATTCACGTTATCAAAACAAAAAGCGTGTTTTTAAGAAACAAAAACAATCAAAAGATTGATACTTTTTTATATCCAATTTCAAAGTGAAATTAATTCTAATGAACAACATTGGATTAAATGGTAAAAATATATTCTAATTACACTTTAAAACCAATTAAAAATATAATCTAACCATATAAATTATTGCGATGAAAAAAGTTGTTTTTAATTAACATATAGCGTCTTTTTACTATTCATTAAAATATGAAAGTTATCAGAATAATATGAAAAATTTATCCAAAGTAAATTTTTATATCCTGATTCCAAAGAAAAATTTTATTTTGTCAAATTTAACTTATAGACATGTAAAAAACAAGATTTAAGGTGGGTGCGTCATCAAAAGGCGGGAAAACTGCAATTTTTTAAAAATACATATTTTACACAAAAAATTTATTTTATTCTCATACCATATTATAGAAAATGTGTAAGATGAATAATAATGTAATAAAATTTAAAATGTATTTAATAATATTCATAACGGCTAGTCCATAATATTATAACAATATATCGTTGTTTAGTGAAACCTGGTATTGCGTACAACACACGCTATCGAGGAAGGTCGTGATTGCGTGTAATTTAAGCCAAGTCAAGGTTGTGTGTTGTGAAAAACTCCTATGTTGTTTGGTATAATAGAATCCAACCATATTTCATTTGTACATTGAATATATATATACACTCAATGTTTCGTAGAATAACTACTATCAAAATTGTGTGTAACATGATCCAAGAATAGTGTTGTGTACACTACAAGCTCATACAGTGTTGCATATAGCACAAGGCAATCTTGTTATAGCTTACAACACAATACATTAATGAAATTAAAAGAATATTTTTCATAAAATATCGGGGTGTTACATTCTACCCCCCTTAAAATGAATTTCTCCCTCGAAATTCGTTGGGGTTATAAATCGTTTACTATTTATAGAAACCCACATCGTAAAAAGGAATACTAAAACTTAATTTTAAAAACTAAAGTATGAAATGTAATGATTACCCAAAGAAACTCATCACTGGGTTTCCATATAGGAGAACATAGGTGAAAATATGGATATTGAAGAAAAATATAACCATCAAGTTCTGATGGAGAGTGGTAGAGAACATGGCTATGAAAAAGCTATCAATCACAATGCCATAGATTTGTGATGATCTAAGGTACCATCTGATTCATCGGATATAAGGGCACTAGGACAAAATTTTTGGTTTTCAAGATAATTTCCCTAAAATTGATGAAATTTGAATTAGAAGAAATACTTTCGTGATTTTGGTACAGTCTCACCGTTGGTCGTTCTTTGGACAATTTCCACTTCATCTCTTAAAGAATTGAAGTTGAATTTGTCATTCATGAAGTGTTAGCAGATCATGTGATAGAATGATGGGTCATTCCATCTGTATCAAACAAAAGGTTATAAAAGTTATCAAAAATACATAAGTCCATCTATAGTGAGATTAATCATATATGGTTCCTAAAATGGACTTATACTTCATATATCATACTTCTTGATATAATAAAACTAGTTTATACTAAACAGGGAAAACCTATAGGCTAGTGGTAGGCGATAAAGTCCAGTCGCACTTCGGTTGTGGGTTCGATTCCCAAAGCCTTGTCTGACGTGATGGGTTATCACCCATCTTGCAGGTTGTCCTTTTTCTAAAACAACATTACTATAACATCCCTTCAATAATATCGAAAAAACTTCTATCCTTAAACAATACTAACTTATGTCCAACATAATTTATTCCAATCTTTAGGCTTATCCATAATACTGCAGTCCACTCTCATATTATAGTGAAA
The DNA here is from genome assembly GCA_963277665.1 of Viscum album. Taxonomy (NCBI): domain Eukaryota; kingdom Viridiplantae; phylum Streptophyta; class Magnoliopsida; order Santalales; family Viscaceae; genus Viscum; species Viscum album. Next base: position 1,822,447,621 of record OY728137.1, on the reverse strand, counting down.
ATGATTACCAGATATTTCATATAACAAGCATGTTAATACCATTGTTGATCCCCATATATCATAAGATATGTCTTGTTGGTCACATTCCAAACATTCGAAGGCCTTAATCATGTATTCTCTTCAAAAATGAATACACATTTAATCTTAGTGAAAACATGAGTGATGTCAAAAGTTAACTCTTTCCACATACCAAAACCCCAAAATTCTATATACTCAAACTATGATATAACTATTTCCTTATATCAGTCATGAGCTCATGAATACTATCAAACATTTCATTTTCTCCTTATCCCTTAATTATGTGCATATCATCTTTTTTCAAAAAATATCTCAATCACTTTCCATGGTTACCGGTACCATAAAATTATTGAAAACCACAATAGACCAATACATAAATATTCCAATATTCCACGATACTATATACAACATTATTTTGGAATCCCATTACATAAACACTTAATCATTCCACCACATCGTTTTCATATTCAACATCGCCAATAGTGATCGCATGTGACGTCCCTTTGTCCTTTGACTTAAGTGGTTGCTCATGTCGATCATCACTAACCCTTGGATTAGGGAATTCATTATCATAATGCCCCATTTCCTTGCATTTGATGCATTGAAGTGTTGGTGGTGTGTTCTCTGTAGTCTTTTCTTTATTCACATCATTAGAAACCCTTTTTCCATTACTTCGACACTCAGTTGCTCGATGGCCTTCTTTTCCACACTTAAAAACATTTTCTAGTCCCTTTAAGACAATATCCACCATGCTTCATTCCACACTTTGAGCATAAGGAAACATTCATCTTCTTTTCACCATTAATATGATATTTCTCCTTGAACTCCATCTTTCGTTTCTTGTTAAAACCATGAGATGGATAAGTAACACCAACTTCCATTTCTACCTTGATAGCACAACGCACAATTTCTTCATAGATACTAAAGTCTCTTATAGCTAATTCCCTTCGAAGATTTGGTTTTAAGCCACTGAAGAATCGATCAACTTTACTTTTAGGTTGGATGATAAAGCCAGGTGAATACCTTGAAATCCTTGTAAAATTCGCTTCGTATACACCAACAGATTCATCATCCTTTTGCTTTAGTTCAAGAAACTCCTTCTCCATCTTTGTTTGAAGAATACGAGGGAAGTACTTATTGAAAAATAAGTTCTTGAACTCTTCCCATTCCATGGACTCAATTTCATCTCTCGGCCTCGTATTCTTGATAAGATTCCACCATTGATCAACTTCACCGTCCAAATGATATACTGCTAAGATGACTTTATCATGTTCAGAACATTGAAGAACTGAAAATATCTTTTCAGTGGTACTGATCCATTGTTCAGCAACAAGTGGATCAGAAGACCCACTGAAAGAAGGTGGAAGTTGCCTCATGAAGGACTCAATAGAATATTGTTCCTTTATCTGCTCATTTGGAAGTCCAGAATGATTCATAGCTTGTGTAAGTATAGCAATAAGATTTTTCACTCCATCTCCCATAACATTTGTTTGTTCAGGAAGACAATCATTGCATTGTCCATTGCATTGATCAACATAGTTCCTTTGGGTTCCATCCATCGTCTAAAACCCAAAAATAATAGTGTGAGAGGCAAAAATAATGCTAGGGAAAACAACATAATAAAGGGGGAGTACCTTCAATATCTAACATCTTAGGTTTAATTCTAAGATCGTTACTATAATTCTAGGACTATAACCTATACTTATACTTAACCTTAGGGATATCCCTAGACATACCTTAGAAATATCTCTAGGGATCTCACTAAAGTTCTCACATCCTAGTTTCCAAAGGTTGACTAAACCTTTCCTATGATACCAACTGTAGAGACCCAAATCTTGACGTACATGGACATTACATAATTTCTGCGGAATAATTAATACATAACAAAAATAGACACACAAGGACCTTAATAGTTTAGTGTCTTTGGAAACTCGTAATATAATCTTCTAATCGTGGTGAAAGATCTTCAACATCTCCCATAAAGATCTTCCCCTTTTTTTCTTACCTAAAACCTTTCTTTATATCCTAGGGAAAAGAAAACATAAAAGGGGTGAGCTCAAATGCTCAGTAAGGGTAAGAATAGAGAACATAAAACAATCCTTAGACATTTGAATGTAAAAAAAATCATGAGCATAATATCTAAACATCAAAATCTTGAGCAATGACATAAAACATGGTAGTACGTAAGGCATAGATCATGAAGAAACATTAATCATGATAAATTAGCATGGGAATAAAACATGTAATTGTGGAAACCATTAAGCACATGATATGATTTCCATAGTATCCAAGGCATTGCTTCCAAGACCATCTTAGTGGAAAAAGTCTCTTTCTGAATCGAGTTCACTCCTTGTTTCAGTCCTGTAACACTGAACCAGATTAACTTACCATTCCAGCCATGTCTATCTCATGATATATAAATCTTTACCCAATGAATTGGAGGGTGATATAGGTCCCACCCATATCATAATGAAATCAATCTTACTTGTGCCACAAAATAAACATACATCATTCATAATATCCCAACGAATAAAATGGGTTTCATAAACATCATCCCATCATCACATAATCCATATAAAAGAAATGGATATAATTTCATAAAAAGGAAAGTGAAACCATGTAAACCATAGAGACATGATACTTGAAACATACATATTAAATAATGTCATTTTAGATTAAAAATTGTTTTGATAAAACACTTGAAATGAATTCTTGAGGAAAATATCCTTTCTTCTTCAAAATCATTTTCTTTTCACAAAATGTCATGAAATTTTAAAAGAAAAGGATTTTGTTGAAAATAGTCATGAAATATTTTGGAGGAAGCTTCATGAAAATAAGGCTTTATAAAACCGTAAAAAAATCCTTTCATGCCGTATAAGTTAAAAAAACATTCTCCTCGTACTTTTGTCAGAAAATTCAAAAAGTGCCTTGTACGTAAACAAAAGAAATATTCCTTACATACCATGTAGTAAAAGTAAAAAAGGGTAAAAAGGACATTAAACATACATAAAAACACTTTTATAAAACATGGACATGGATGATAACAATAACCCCAGTAAATACTTACGTATAAGCAATCTCGGATAAAAATGATATTTGCAAAATTATCTCTTACCTTAGGTCTGATATGCTTTGTACGTATCCGAACCTCCTGTATAATGATTTAAATAATTTCATTGAATTATTAAAGAATCATATTCATTGTTATGATATCATATATGTTTCACTTATGACTTTATATTACCCATTCTTTTGTAAATTCCATGTTAAAGCAGCGTTTTGGGTAAAATCATTTCATTTATCGTATGTGTTTCGACTTGTTGTTCTTGATATTATTAATTATATCCTGATTTACATAATTCTAGAATGTAAAACATGATTTATATATAATATATATTCATCATATACATATACATATTATAGATCGATAAAAGAAATGAAATACACCGTTCATGGAGAAGGTAGGTCGTACGTATGCATTAACGCTGTTTTCGTTTCCTTATTGAATTGAATGAAACTAAATATATGAAATACATATATATATATACATAAATCCAGTAGCATTATTATTTTATATATTTCATTATTATTTATTATTTAAACTTTATGATCATTCATGTATGGTTAACATGGAGAATGAATCTCATCGTGTCGTGGAGACGGTAGTCCGTACGTACGCACGAGCGATTATATCGTTCCCATAATTATTGAATAGAATTGGAGTGGATGGTATAATATATCAGAATTAGTATGATGTTATAATAACCATATATAGTTATTCTTTACACCATTATACCCATCCATGTAAGGTGTTAGTGTAAAAACATATTTCACCACGGCGTGGAGATGGTATTCCGTACGTACGCACGCGTGGTGATTTCGTTTTCCGTAGGATGGATAGATGGTGAAATAGGGTTGTTTCATACTTATAATAACATATAAGTATATGATTTATACTGATGTTATTACTTCATAATGAAACAACTAAAGAAGAATAAGTGGAAGAAGAAATAAAGTTGAAAGAATCGGTAAGAGACATTACCTCTTCTTTGAAGCGCCTCTTTGAGACCTCCTCCTAGAGCATTAAAATTGGTCTTTGAAGAAGACCGAAACCTCTATGATGTTTCTATGGAAGTGGAGAAGATAATTTGGTAGGGTTTTTCCGAGCTTGAAGGCTCAAAGTGGTGTGAGGAAGAGAGGGAGGAGGTTCCCTTTTATAAGGGAGGAGAGGCGCACCTTTGGAAAAACTAAAAATATTATTTTATTATAAAGTCATATTCGGTTATTAATAGCTGTAAATTGATTTATTTCAAAGATAATGTGGGGATGGGTCTAAATCCTCTCACCCAATAGAATTTAGACAAGTTTATGTTTCTATTTTAACCTTATCATTTAGATTTAATCTTAAGTTAAATAATTTTACTTTTATTGTGTCTTCTTGTTTTCTTACGCTATAAGGTTAATAAACTTACTATAACAAGCCAAAAAACCCCAAGTTATTTAATATTAATATATATAACCTTATATAAGTCATTTGGACGAACCTTATATTTTTAGGAATAAAATAACAATTAATAATATAATATTTGTTTTAAAAACTATTTTATGTCAATTTTGACACTATTTGGTAATTGATTTTTTTGAAAATATTAACAGAATTATTAGTTCTAATAAAGTTAATTAAATCAAAACTAACATGTCATATTAACCTATAAAATTAGTTAAATTCATAAAAAGTCTCAAATTACATTTATTTGGGTATTTATAACATCTATTATGTCAATATTTCATTAATAAGATAATTAGTGCATCATCTTTGTGTCATAAATAAATTAAATTATTTAATGTCTAAAAATTATAAATAAATTACCATTATGTAGGAAATCTTTTTATATTTCTAATTAATATTTATAGTTGAATTTATCTTATGTATAACCCTATATTAAAAATTATTTACTTATTAAACTTTGATTTTAACTATTTTAACCCTTCTTTAAATAAATTAATATTAAATGTCCTAATCTAATCCAAGTGGGCCTAAATGGTCATATTTTATTCCTAAGGTTGTTTTTGGTCTAATTACAGTTATCAAATAGAATTAGGACATGTGTTAGGGTAATAATAATATCAATTTTACCCTTAATTATCCTATTTAATTTTAACTGTGGTAAATAAAAGTAAAAAGTTACTATTCACCAAAAATTATTTTCATCTCATTGAACCGCATTTTAGTCCTTGATATTAACCGTGTCTCTCGGATTTTTGAAATTCAATTCATAGAAGTGGTAAAATTTAATTTAAATTAAAAAAAAGTCATTTTTTTAACTACCACTAAGTGGTTTCACAATTCATCAAAAATTGAAGTTTTTCAGAAAAATACCAAAAATTCAGCCTAAGAATTATTTGATATTCCGAATTCAAAATTGATGTATATTTTTCCAAATTCATAACATATAAGTGGAATTAATTAATTTTAAATTTAATTCTCGTTATCAAAACTAATAGTGTGTTTTTAAGAAACAAAAACAATCAAAAGATTGATACTTGTTTATATCCAATTTCAAAGTGAAATTAATTCCAATGAACAACATTGGATTAAATGGTAAAAATATATTCTCATTAAACTTTAAAACCAATTAAAAATATAATCTAACCATATAAATTATTGTGATGAAAAAATTTGTTTTTAATTAAAATATAGCATGTTTTTACTATTCATTAAAATATGAAAGTTATCAGAATAATATGAAAATTTTGTCTAATGTAAATTTTTATATCCTGATTCCAAAGAACAATTTTATTTTTTCAAATTGAACTTGTAGACATGTCAAAAACAATATTTAAGGTGGGTGTGTCATCAAAAGGTGGGAAAACTGCAATTTTTGAAAAATATATATTTTACACGAAAAATTTATTTTGTTCTCATACCATATTCTAGAAAATGTGTAAGATGAATAATAATGTTATAAAATTCAAAATGTAGTTAATACTATTAATAAAATCTATCCCATAATATTATAACAATATATCGTTGTTTAATGAAACCTGGTATTGCGTACAACACATGCTATCGAGGGAGGTCGCGATTGCGTGTAATGCAAGCCAAGTCAGGGTTGCGTGTTGTGAAAGACTCCTTCGTTGTTTCATATAACAAAATCCAACCATATTTCAATTGTACATTGAATATATATATATACACTCAATGTTTTTTAGAATAACTACTATTAAAATTGTGTGTAACATGATCCAAGAATAGTGTTTTGTATACTGCAAGCTCATACGGTGTTGCGTATAGCGCAAGGCAATCTTGTTGTAGATTACAACACAATACATCAATGAAATTAAGAGAATATTTTTCATAAATCTCAGGGTGTTACATGAACTACCCTTTACTCGTAGGGAAAATATACCTAACAATTGACCTCATAATTGATTCATCGTTACTTGTATATGGGAGGCTCAAGAGATAGTAAATACATGATATTCTCCTATATATGAATAAGATCTGTTGTCTTTGGGTAACATCCTCTACTAGATAGAAGAAACCCATGATTTAATTTGATCATATCTGGGTGAGTTGGCATAGGAAGGACATGAAACATCATGACTAGCCACTTGAAAGTTCATGTACCAACATATACCCTAAAAATAATAACTTAGATTTTTGTGTGCACTAATATGTTATTAGAGTCCTTGAAAAAGTATATGATAACCAACACACCTATGTTGGTCTACCTAGTTTGATAACCAAACTCAATACCCCCATTAGTATTATTTCTTTATTTTCAAACCAAACCTCATAAGGAAACTAATTCAAAACTCTATCCCTGATACTCTAACAACTCTAATACCATTCTAACATAACTCATCCCACTGGGGAACCACTTGGGCTAGTGGGAGATGAATATGCTAACCCTCACTTACCACCAATAATACAGGGGTTATAGAATACCACCAATAAGGAATAACCATACATGGGAGGAATTATCTTATAACAACCTATAATAAAAATGTATCACAAACATACTATCAAATCCAAAAAACACTAGTGGATTGAAATATAATAACTTAACTATATGTAATGTGATTATAGAACATAAATACAAAGTAAAATGATAAAAATAAAAAATCTATAAGGGAAATACATATATATAAAATATAATAACTACCTAGTATGACTAACTGCAATTATGGGATGACACCTCCTCTCTACAAGGTCTCCTAGAAGGAATTTCATCTACGACTATCTCCTTCATGAACCACCATTAGATACTATGTAACAAATCCTTTAACTCCACTAGCTTCATACCCATTAATTACATCTCTAAACTGTGTAACATCATCTATAGACCTGACATGTGTGGTCATGAATCTCAAGCAAAGGTGACTATAAATATACTCAGGAGGATTATCTGAAAACACAAGGTGAAGATAATATAATAAATTAACTCAAACCTAGAACTAGGGTATAATAGAGTTTATACCAAAGTAACTATATATGAACTAAAGTTAATTCAACCATGGGAAAGGAAAGATACTAATATCCATATCTCACATCCACTAAAGATCATATCACACAAGTGACTAGTGGTACCTATGGTGGAATAAGTCCCGAAATACCCAAAGTTAATAATCTGGATGTAATTTCATAACTGGAAGGTGTCCATAAAGGATTAAAATTTAAATGGTATCCCAAAGTAATCTATATGTAGATATTTCATAAGTCCTATGACTCTTCACCTGAGCGGCCTGTACTAGAGCAGCTTAGAAGTCGGGTTCAAAGTGCAAATTTTTGGAGGCATCTAGAGTGGGATTAGGCTACGGGAGAAGAAGAATCATGCATGGGTTTTGGAGATGATTAAGGCTATTATGATGTGTAATGTTGTGATGTTTTGTGTCATTTAAGGTTCATCTTTCTTATTTTTAGGTTGTATGTTGGGGTACTGGTCCCCCTTTAAACCAGCCTTTAAATATGGAAAAAAATGATTTTCATGATATGACTCTTGATCTATTAGGCTTCTATAATTTCCATCCAGTCTCTCTGGAATAGTAGTAGGGGATCGTTCCTTATCAAGGTATGTGTGTGTAACCTATGGAAGTACTTGACCCCTATGAATGAATGTGACCTAACACATATAGGGGTTCCAACTCAATATATGGAAGAACACACCTCAAAATATAGGAATTTTGTGACTCAATTGATGGATAATCATGTCCTGACATATGGTCATATGTCATATGGGGGACCACACCCTATCATGTCTATATCACTAAAGATTACCTTAATCCCATGCATGGAGTACTATATACTAGAACACTAGGGAATGACTAATTTTATCTTTGCTCTATCATCTCACATAACACCCATCATCTCTCTAGTATAGCTAAGATCCTTAAAATTTTCAAACTGTAATGTGAAAAAATTCCAACAATTGAGGAGATCAAACTTCCATGATCTATAAGAGAAGATACTTAGAATAGAATAATCATATTTTTTATTATATCATATGGGTAATAAATCAAGGTGAATAATATATAATCCCAACACACGGTGTGTCTAATAGGTTACTATGATGTAGGGTTCTTAGGAAGGAATGGTTGTATACTTCTATGACTCAACTCATTTGTGATTAATAAACACAGTGTATCTAGTAGGGTACAAAAAGTATATGGATAAGAGGCACACAATTTAATCTCATGTACACCTAATGAGTTCCAAGTTATCCTTACTTAATTTACATGTTGTGTAATTAAGTACACAATATGTAGCTATATGTACCAGGTGCCTCCATAGAATATTAGTCATAGAAGTCTACATGGGATTTTAGAGCATATAGCATGCACACACTGAGCCACATGACCTGATATACACAGTGTGTATAATGTAGTTACACACCATGTGAGCCCATCTTATTGTCTTATCATTTATGAGGTTACATGTTAAATTATATGGACTCAAGATACATAGTTTTTGACACAGAGTCACATGATCTATAATATTTAAAATATTATGTATATCGATTTTGAGTCATGCTGAGAGTATCACAACACAAGTCTCAAAGATACATTTCATTTGAAATTAAAGACTATATGGAAACCTTGGATGTAAATGTATATGGTTTGTGACTATATATTCGGCATCGTGTAGATATGACATGTACAGAATCCCAAAAAACATTTTCTTATCACCATGAACACTACCTTCTCCTACACTACTAGATGTGCCTCCATTACCAGCCATAACTTTTACCCTAAGAGCCTATAATTCACCTCCTTTAGATAATTTCTAGCCAACTATTGTCTAATATTTCATAATCTAACCTTTTTTTGAACTGTGTTTGAAAATTTTCATGAAATCACTTTCATCCATATAAACCAATAATTCTATAGTTGTCCTTTAATATAGAGTCATGAAATCAAAAATCAATTTAAATAGTGAATAATGAGAGAATAACATTTGACATAGTAGTGGTTGGAGGAATTCCCTACCACCTAAGGATGGGTTCACATTCAGGTTCATTGAAGAACATGAGTATGTGATAAGAATAAAATGATTGTTCACAATGGAAAAATTCCTCAATGAAAAATAAATTTTTGATGAATTTTTTATTACTCAAAGAAATAATTTATCAAATAATTAATTTAATTGATGATAAATATTATTATTTAATGTCAACACCATGAACAACCATCATTATGGTAATAATCAAATATAAAATGAGATATCAAACTCTTTTAGAGCATAGAGGCTTCATCCCCAAGTTAATACCATGCTTGAAAATATATAATTAAATGATTAAGATAGTATAAAAATAGAAGAAAATATAATCATAGTATAAATATGTTTTATTTTTTTTAATAAAAAAAAATTAATTATTTAATCCAAAATAAAATTAAAACCAATTTCTATTCATGTTTTAAAAAACCTCAAATAATCTATGTCATTCAAATAAATGATTTAGTTGAATTAATAATTTTTTGTGCATGCCTTATAACAAAAATAATATTTTATCCAAAAAATATTCAATTTCATAAATTTTTTATTATAATGTTCACTATATATAAATGTGTTCATCATAAATAAAATTATTTTGAAAATAGATAGTTTTAAAAAGAAATAATTTTCAATTTAATATCCAACAAAAAATTACTAAAGGAAAAGTAATAAATCAAGTTTTCACGAAATTAAAATCCTTATGATTTTTTTCTAAAAATTAATCATTGATGAAATTAACAAAAAATATTTTATAATTAATTATATTTAAAACCCTTTATGATTTCTATTTATTTCATTATTATATAAGTTTTAATTGATTTAATCATGAGATCAAGGGGATCAAATCACACAACATAAATGAGGTGAATAAAACAATAGGAATTCCTACCTTGATGGTGTATTATTGATACTTGAAAATCTCATAAGGTTACTGGATCATCATTGTCTCAACCATCATGAAGAATATCTAAGAACTAGTTCATTGTGTGAAGATGGAACATTTTCTCGATAGGGATCTTATCGATGGAGAAGATATGGGGAAGACTTTTTATCCACTATCTTTCCAATGATGGAATAAAATAGAGGGTTGAGGGGAAAGAATTATTCTTTCTCTTAATATCCATCATATCTCACCTTTTAATTTTCCATCATTAATATAATAATTAAATCCCCATTATTGGAAATTAAACTCCCTAAAATAGATTTCCTACCAATAACATATATAGAATTATATATCATCATCATATAGAATATCATTTCCATGTCACCATGACATGTCACTACCATGTCACTGCACACTTTAAAATAAAAAGATTAATTTATTTTTATTTTTATTTAAGACCATAAATTCTCGATCCCTGGGTTTGAAGAATTTCCATTAATATTATACATGTCTTAGTAAAATACCCCAATTTTAAGCACAATAATAATTCCATAATTTTTATTTGGGACTCCTATTTTTAGTTATAAATTTTTTTCACTATCAAGATAAATATTTATTTTTTTAATAATATTGAATATCCATAAAAATTCAAATAGGTCATAATTATACAAAAATTCTACCTGAGGATAAATAATACATTATAATTTCAATAAAACCATTAGAAATAATTTATACAGTTAGAAATAGGGGTGAATTAACCATTTTACCCTATTTTAAGAGTTATGAACTATAAATATCATAAATAAATTAAGTAACACTTACTAAAAAATTGGGTCTCTATGTTTATAATCTCTTAAAACTAAACATCGCATTTAATTATAATAAACTAACATGTATTGTCATTAAATAATTACATATCCAATTAAATTACCATGTTATTAACCATTTAAATTTTATTATCAATGACTTTTAACTGCAACAAGGCCCTCACATTTTATGTGACATTAATATATAATTCCAATAAACAAAATATAATTTAAAAATATAATTTAATGAAAATGGAAAAAATATTCCGCACATTTTTACCATGAGCCATCATAGAAGTAAAGGCCAAAAAGCTTGTATAACTTTCATAATTCCACTTTATCCTAATCATAAAAATCATCACACAAAATGTCCTAAATGAAAACCCTAAAATTACTTAAAAATATATCTAATTAAATCACTCAAAATTATATTAAATAAAATAAATATTATCCCAATGAAAAGATAATATCAAAAAATCTTCCAATAGTGTATGTTTAACTCATCTCATGTTTTCCATGCTATCCTGAGAAAATGTCTCATCATTGGAGAGGGTTTCACTCTGATCCATTGGAACCTATATGCTAAAATCACAAAAATTACATCATTGTCAACCCAAAATGGTAAAAAGTAATAATATAGGAGAAGATAGGATAGAGAATTATGGATTAATATATCATCTAGATGAAAAAAGATCACAAATTAGGATTCCATGGCCTTGGGGTGGAAGTTGGTAAAAGGGAGAGAGTGAGGAGGCCATTTGGGTAGAAATGAGGGAGGGAGGGAGAATAAATCATGAAATAAAAACACCCTTTTAATAATTTCATAGTTTTCATATGAAATTTTACTAACAATAAAAGATAATTGTGTAAAAGTATTTTCTCATATTAGATAGAAATAATTTTTTGAAAAGTTTAATTATTTTTAATCTAATCATGCATAGCCCAAAATATTCAATATTCTTAAATTCTTATAAGTCTGATGATACATCTAAAAGATGATTCTTATTAATCAAAAACAAAAATGATGGAATTCTTTGAAATTTTAATACCTTATTTTCTATTTAAAAAAACTCAGTTTACATAGTTCTTAAAAACATAGGGTGTTACAATATCACCACCATAAATTATTTTCACACTCAAAAATATCATCCAAAAACATTTCTCTAATTATCTTAAAAATTCATAGCAACATATCAAATTGAAAATACACATTTCTTCATTAAGGTTACCTATTTCATCCAAAAAATCCTCGTCAATTTACATATCTACATTTTTAAGTTCATGAAATAACATTCCACCAGCCACTCCACACCATAAAAATTATCTAATTACAATCCATTTCCTATATTTAACCATCCAACCTTATGGTGCTCCCTACTCTAAGGACCCACATATCTAAGTCTAGTCAAACAAGTAAAATCCCCTTAAAATATGTCACTGAGAACAACTCTCATAGAAATGTTCATCACCTAGTTATCCAACTGGGAACAACTTTTGGTATATCCACCAACAATTATCTCAAGTCCAATTCAGGAAATCAAGTTTAAACATGACTCTTACAAGACTAATTAAAAAATAGTCTTTTAAAATGAATCGCCATTATGTTCCAACATTATAAAAACATCCACCATAATGGTATAAAATAACTCATTTATAAAATTTATAACCACATTTTAAATGTTTAAAATCCCCAATAATTAGTATAAATATTTATTTTCCAAAAATACATCGATATACTAAGGGTTTTGATTAAAATCGACTTGAAAAAAAATTAATTTGAAATTTCAATTCACTCCATCATTTTAAAATTTTATTATTTTTTATTTTAAATAAAAAATAAACTATTTCCTTGAAAATAACTTATCAAAAAAATTTAAATATATTTCATCACCTCATAACTTTATTAAAAATTTAAAACTTTTCAAAATTTTAAAATATAAACTTTTTATCCTATAACATAAAACTAATAATAGGAAATAAAAATAAAATACGCATGTCCCCATGCCACTAAATAATGCATAAATCAATGAAAAAATAAACTCATCCCAGATCCCTATGACTTGATCTATAATCTTAATACATATCAATCCCAAGATTTCCATACTATTACCTCACCCAACCTAAAGTGAATATTCCGTACAATATGGTTTCCTTTGTAAGTTGGTTTTCAAACATAGTCATGTTGTCTATAAATATTGGTTATCTACCTTCCATTTTCTAAAAACTTATCTGAACCTCTATCATAACTCACTTACCAAAACTAAAAACTAGCTTTGATTCTATTTTATAATGAACCAACCCAATATATACCCAATCTCAGGTTAGATCATCACAGGCCTCAAGCACACATCATCATATGACATAGGTTTTTAACTACTATATAAGGATTTAATATAAAATTAAGGGTACCATGACCTGAGTTACACTTATACCCATGATAACTCTATAATAAAATGGAAATATATATATGAAATAAATGATGTCGTACCTATACCCATAATAAATCTATAATAAAAATAAATATACATGAAAACTTAAATGATATATATACTGACATAAAAAAATAAATTTCCTCAAGACTAACTTTAATAATCTCTCTCTAAACCCTTATCTACCATATCTTTTATCTTCATAAGTCATGACCCAAGTCTCTTAGTCACAACTTATTCCATGATAAAAATAGATTATAATTATTCGTGAGAATAAATCAGATCACATACATGGGTAATAAGTTGGTATGAATAACTTGAAAGAATTTTTATTATATACTCAACTCCCTTAAGTGAGTGTGATAAATGTGGATGCATTTTCTAATGATTCTAGTGAGTAAAACTCAACCCACCCAAAAATATAATTTGAAAAAAAATCATAAATAATGAAATAAATTTAAATTATAACTATATATATAATATAATAAAACATTTGTCAGTATAATAATATCTACTAGACCCACTAAACTCATCATTATCTAAGGATAAAATTTCAAATGAAAAAATATAATGGTGTAACTAAACCAAAATAAAAAGAATAACATATTAATAATAGAATATCCAAAAAATAAAAATCAAATAAGGTTGAACTATAGAAATAACATAATATAAATCATATGCTAATTAGTGGCCCCTATCTCAAAACATGAAAAAAATAAATTAATAAAATTCAAGTTATAAATAAAGGTAACGATATACTCCTATAACATAATTTATAAACCAATTCATGTGTACAGATCCTAATATATGCATAATGAGATCTTATAGCTTCACTATTATAATTAATGAGAATGGACATGATCATTGACTTTCATCGATGTTCCCCATAATAGAATAATCCACCTCTATGATTAATATAAAAAATATATGTATATATATATATCTGTCTTAAAGGATAACAAGAACCACTCTAACTTAATAAAACTATTAGAATAATATTATGCTTTACTCGGTCCATAGATGAGTATGATATATTAGCTTGAGAATAAAATAAATAATGAATAAAATTCACCTAAATAAAAAATATAAATTTAAAATAAAGACAAAAAATAAATACCCTTAGAAATAACAAATCCATAAAATAAAATTCCCATACTCAAGCCCAATATAAAAATCCAGTCTCTAAAAATAAAACTCCCTTACCCAAAGTTAAATTATAAAATAAATCACACTTATAAAACCAAAGGATCTAACTCACTCTCATAAAAATTAATAAAATTTAAAATATAATGAAAATAAAAAGAATTATCTAAAATAAGGGTTCAATGTACTATAAAATAAAGAGATATTTGAATCAACCCTAACTACAATAACTTAGATCCAGTAATTACTTATTACATTGGTGAAGGATACAATGGATTTAACCATATAGTATTTATTAGTTTAGTATCCTTGAAAAAAATATTCATACATGACTTCTAATTTACATTGGAAATTAAAAACATAGCATAACAAACTTTTTTTTAACCTTGAAAATCATTCAAATATTCCTTCTTCTTATCCTGAAGAAAGGAAAAAAAATAAATGGTGATATCATATTATCAATAAGGGATATATAATGTGGATATTATCTTAAGTAAGTATGTAATAATTAATATATTGGAGTGGATAATCAAAAAAATATTCAATCAATAACTTGATCTTCAAAATATATCCATTGAAAATAAAAAAAATACATAGATAATAATAACTAAAATTTTAAGGAATGAAATGTGTAATTTTGAGATTCATGAACTTACTTTCAAAAGATCTTAACTGACATATTTAATTCTTTCATGGCCTCTAAAACTAGATATCTTACATAAATGTGAAAGGAATACACAAAATATTTAACTATTATGACATGTTCTTACATCCTTAACTTATATATTATGCTAACCAATTTGGACTCATGATACATGTCAATGTGTCAAGGGGCTATCATTAACCACTTCTCACATGTTTCTTACATATGTCCAATAAATTATCCATATATTGAATTAATAAAATAAAACATAATATAAATGCATTATCAGTCAATAAATGTTTGTATTCAATCAAGAATATATAAAATAGATATTTCTATGGTAAATGAAAAAACTTTCTTAATAATATTTCTTCAAATAAAACTATATATTGAAATGGTATACGTTTAAGATAATAAAAAACTAATAGAAATGATACTAAATATATCCATAATAGTGAAAATATGGGAATAAATGAGAAAAATAATTTACAATGAATAATGGAGGGTGATACATAAAATGATAATAAGAAAGTGAATAATCTTAAAATAAGGTATAATCCATAAATCAGTAAAGGATGATAGAAGACCATATATGCATCATAAATAACAGTTTATGATAGTGAAAATTATTTTAACAATTATATAGGAAAATTAAATTGAGCCTTTAAAAATAAATTTACTTAAATATTTTGAAACTTTGTTGTAAAAATGAATTTAAAAATAATTTAAAAATATTTTTTTCCATTAAAAAAATAATATCATTTTCTTTTTGATAAAATTTTAATTAAAAATTACCAAAATATTGATAAAATTATGTTATTGTAAAACAACCATGTAAAAATGTAAATGAGGATTCAAAGAAAAAAAATTTATGATGCCGGGAAAATATATTCATGCAGTAAATGTTAAAATAAATATTCCTTGGACACTTTTGGTAAAAGGTCAAAAAGTACCTCGTTAAGAATATAAAAAGATGATTACTTTGAAAAAACATTAATTAAAGTAAAATATGGTGGAAAATGACTTCAAATAATAATTATAGTGAAAATAAGAACATTCTTTTAACATTTAAAGGAAAATTTATATGGTTGAAAAAGGGTTAGAAGGAAAACTTCAAAGAATTTTTTTAAAAAATAAATTCCCTTAAATATAACTCACTTATTGATTCTTAATAAAACAAGATAATAAATAAAAAATAAAAATTTAAACCCAAAAAATAACCAAATAAGAGGAAACTATATGGGGTTTAAGTGCTTAAGATCATATAATTTTCCCAAATAAAATATAAACATAAACAATCCTAAAATAAAATTAGTGTAAAAGAAATACCTCACTATGGTAAATTTTGAATAAAAACCCATTAAAAAGGAAAACATGGATTGAAACTTAAAATAACATGAATAACCAATAATTCAGGATATAATATATCAAAGGGACAATATATTATCTATATAAAATAAATTAGGTTCACAATAAAATATAAGTCTCAATTCAGTGAAATTGAGATGAAAAAAACCCTTACCTCAAGTCTAATTTTCTTTTTATGCACTATTAATCTCCTATATAATAAATATAAGTTAATTAAACACATATAAAAACATTATTTAGATTTATAATACCATATATGATTCACTTATAACATTTTATCAATTGTTTGTTAACAATTATTTATTAACATCATTATCCCAAATGTTAACTGTTCCATTATTCATACATGTTTCGGTTAGGTAGTTTAGATCCTTGCATAATGGTAATGGTTTAATAATATAAAAACAGTAATCATGGTATAGTTATAATTTTTATACATTAAATAAAATTTTATAATCACTCAATAAATACATACATGAAAAATGAATCATATCACTTCTTAGAGGTGAAAGTACACATGAACAACATTATCATTTTTCAATGGATGAAAGGGTAAGTAGGTAATTAATATATTTTATTTATAGAGTCATAATTATGTCATTAATATGATATATTCAAATTAAATCTATCATTATAATCGTCTATGAAGTGTGGTGATGAAAAGTAAAATACATCACTTTTTGGAGGTGATAGTATACACGTACACATGAGCGATATTTTCATTTTTTATAGGATGAAAAAGTATATGAGTAATTATTTTAAAATCAACATAATAAATTTTAAGTATATGAAATATTCATATGTTATTATATCAGCATGTTTAGGATATAATTTATTGAGGTAGAAGAAGAAATAAAATGAAATAACTCTGTTAAGAGTTATATCTCTTATTTGGAATCCTACTTTAGATTACACCATAAGACTTCTTATGATGGTCTTGGGAAAAGACTAGAATCACTAGGATTTGGGTAAGGAATCTAGAAATTTATTTTTTTCATTTATTGGTCAAGAATTTTGGATAATTTTTTATTAATAAGAGTGGAGAGGCGGTGCCCTTTTATAAGTGAGGTTGCTGACAAACTTGAAAATACTTGAAATATTAAAATATAATAAGTGTCTAACTCATTTAAAATGGATAAAAATTTATTTAACTTAAAAAATTAAGAGTTTAATGTAGAAATATAATAAAATAATCAATTTTTTTACAAGTTTATGTTTCATTTTTAACCTTATATTTTTGGTTTAATCTCATCGTTAACCTTGTTTAACCATAATCATTATAACAGGTATTTCACTCATTGAGAGTCGTGAAAGTAATTTTAAAATTCCAAGTGTAAAATACATTAAACATTAATGATAGGATAAAACATTTCCCATAAAATTGTGTTAATATATGATTTTAATAATTTTATAATGTTTTAAAAATAAATTTTAAACATTAAATACAATTTAAGGTCATTTTTGGGACTATTCACATATCTTGACTTTAAAAGGAATAACAAAAACAATGTAATTAAAATATAAAATATTTAAAAATAATTTATAGATTATAATTATAAATAAAATTCATGCTTAACTATAATTAATCCAAAATATAATACTTTTATTGTTTTTAAAATCTTATATTTCTTTTTTATATCGCTTGCACAAGCGTTGTGTCAGTGTTCCGTAAGGGTTCGAGGTAATTATACTATCTCTAAAAAGTAAAAAAAAATTAATAAAGTAAAAAAAGTATTTATATTAAAAATAAAAATTTAAAACCACTCATATTTTCATTTTATCCCAATGAAAACTCATTAGATATGTTAAAGTAAAGATAGTGACATATTGTAAATTTTTTTAACTTAAAATAATATAAAAGTCATAATCAAAGAAAAGATGATAAAAATTACATATTTTAAAAATTATGATGGTTATTTACGAATTTATCTCATAAAATAAAATAAATTCAAGTTTTGGGTTTATTTTGAGACTTTATACCAGAGTTTTAACCTTAATTAACATGCATTACCCTTTACCATGGTGATAAATTTTTCTATGTTTACTATTCATTATAAATAAAAATGAAATTGAAATATTTACCAAATTTGATCCTAATGATTCTAAATATGAAATATATTTTTAAATATTCAAGTACTATAATTTTCATAAATTTATTTTAATATAAGTACGTAAAATGCATTAAAAACAATTTTTAGAAAAATTCCCTCTTTAAACAGAAAAAAGGTTTTACACTGAAATCATGTATAATTTTGAATGAAATGGACTTAATTGGATTATTTTTAATAAAATTATACTTATTTTAATTCTAATAAAATCAAAATCAAAATTTAATTTTTTAATTAAAATACAATAAATTGCAGTTTTTTCCAAAATCGGTATTTTCACTATTCACATAAAAATCAATATTTTCATAGAAAATTAAAAGAATTAACACAAGATAATTTTTTATGTGATGATTTAAAAAATGTCTCTAATTTTTCAAAAACAAACTTCTAAAATTATTACAAATTAATTCTAATTATCCCCGTATAAAATGCTTAAAACCATTTTGAAAGAAAACGTATTTTTAAAGCATGAAAAGATTTTTTTCTCATTACATGATTTATAACCATAATTAAATAAATTTTAAATTACTAAATTTGATAATATAATATAGCTATTTAATTAGAATTATTTATCAATAATAATTAATTTAATCTACTAAGACCAAAATACATTGCATACATAAAGATAGTTTTGTAAAAAAAATAACTCTTATACCTTCAGAAGATTTTATCTTCATTTCCAACCAATTAATAATGAATTTATGATTTATTTTTAATTTTATTAAGAAAAAAAATCTACATATATTTCATTATAAATTTATTACAATTCATTCTTTCCAACTCAATGACTAGTTCATAATGGTCATATTTAAATAATATAATTTTGTGTTCATTTAATCTCAGTGCAGTGTGTAGTGTACGCTTTTGAACATAGTGTTTTTTAAAAATAAAATCTAAAATAAAATTTATGGGTATTAAATTTCCCATACTTATAGAAATTTAATCCTCATAATTTTAATTTTTCTTTCCTAAAATTAATATATCATAACATAATAATAAAATTTGGTATGGATTTTATCATGAACTTTAATTTATAGGTTATTACAAGGAAACTTATTATGAATTTACCTCTATTATAATCATACTAGAAAATGAGTTTTTCAAAATTTACCATGGTATAAGAGTGTTACTTTTCAGATAATAATCGATATATTTATCTTCAATTTACATTAGATTAAAAAATTCATTTAACATTAGGATATAAAATATGATAAATTTTACTTACATGATTTCTTCCCATTATTTAAGAATGATTTCATTATTCAATGTGCATAATCATTATCTTGATGAATTTTTTATGCCTAAATTACTAAAATCATCTTTTAATAAACTATGATATCCTAAAAATGATAAAAAAAAATTATCCCTCTTGTCTAAAGCTAAAATGGTTAATAATAACCAAAGATTAACTTAAAACTCCTCAAATATAATTCATTACAATTGATCTATAAAATTAGAAAGGTTTAATCATTTATTCTTCATTTAATACCAAAAAAAATACTTTATCAAATATAAATCCAAATAAAAAATATATGTATTCCCTAGTCACATATTCCAAAAATATATTTTTTCCAAATCACTTGAATTACCATTATATAAACTAAAAAATGAAGTAAACTTAACCAACGATCACCTTGTCATATAACATAATAGCATTAAAGGTCATCTATACATTATTCAACAAATATTATCATAGAATCAATTTTCAAGGTGATTTATAACATTCAAAATAGGTTTCTAAAATTCATATGTTCTAAATTTTCCATAAAACTAAATATTAGTAGAATCATACTTGGATATTTTATCTTAATCCTCATACCAAACTACCATTATTAAATACTAATACATCATAATCAATTATTATCCAAATTAAACATAATTATCTTAAATTCAAATCCATAATGGTTAATTCGTACATGAGGGATATTATTTTATTTCCATTTTTCTTAGAAATACCAACCAATATTCCATCCATAGAGATAATATTTACAAGAAAAGAAACTTCTTAAAATAAACATTCACACTTACCATATTTCTCATATAACACCTTATTCCTTTAAAATTTTCAAGAATAATTTTCAAGTGACTCTTATGCTCTTTATAATTCTTATATTATTTCTAGATATCATTAATAAATACCAAAATTATTAGGGTCATCATTCATGATTGGGGAATTGGATCACATAAGCCCCCATATCCTTACATTCAAAGCACTATAAATTAGTATATTTTTTCTTGCCTTTATAATTATGATAATTATTGTATTTTTTTAAAATTGCAACAAAATATAATTCCCTTTAATCATTTACCCAAGTTCTTATTCCCACATTCTTAGCATGTAGGGCATTGAATATTTTTCCTTTAATAGACTTTATCACCTGAAAATTCATGAAAATCCACTTTTATTTTATTTTTAAGAAATTGTTCTAGACTCATATTGTCATAACTCCTGAAATTTGGTAAGGTGTAATCATAATATCAATTACTCTAGTTTATATACTATATGGTTTATCCATACAGGTAAGAATTAATCATAACCTGAGCCAGTTTCCCAAATATGTTCATAATCTACTCAACTCCAACACTCGTTGTATTGGAATGATCAACAGGGTAATCCCAACATTGACCATATGTGTTTATTACCTTACATACTTTAGGATTCATCCCTAAAACATGTAACTCACTTAGTTATCCCAAATTCAAAATGAATATTGAGGCCTAGAATAAAAACGCTAAAAATTTCTCAAATAATCTATGGGATTATCATAATGTTCATGTTAGATATATTCTTCAAAAATCTAACTCTAAAGGTTCATAATAAACTTTTTTTGATACTGAATAAAGTAACCCCAACTCCAATAACATATATATTGTTCTTACTTACTTAATTTGTATAAGATACATGGGATTTCACCATGCAAGATCAATCAGTTTAGAAGTATTTGAAAACTAGATACATACATAAATTCCATATTAAATTATAAATTAAAAATATATCATGAAAACTTTATTAAATCCTTTAAAATCATTCAAATATTCCTTCATCATATCTTGAGGAAATAAAAACAAAGGGTTAGTTCAGATACTCTCTAAAGGTTACATACAATGGATTATATCATGAGTAAATATGAAATAATTAATATTATATAGTGGATAATCAAAACACATGCCATTCAATTAATAACTTGATCATCAAAATACATCCTTAGAAAATAAAACAATCACATGGATAATAATAACTAAAATTTTAATGAAGGAAACTAATAATGTCATAAATTCATTATCTTACCATAAAAACATCAAAAAAATATCTTCCATACTATTAAGTTCTCTCAAACTAGAAATAATACATAAAGTCATAATGAATATGCCAAATATCCAAATATTATTACATGATATTATAGCCTTGGCCTATACATAATGACAACTTATTTTGTCTCATAAGACCAGTTGATGCATTGAGGGACTATCTATAATCGAGATTCACCCATCACTTATATATATATAATTCATTCCTAATATGTTGAATAAAAAATATAAAATATAATAATAATTCCTAATCAATTAATAAATATTTGTATTAAATCAAGAATACGGAACACCAATATTTCCCTAGTAAATGAAATAACTTTCTTAATAATATTTCTTCAATTAATATCATATATTGAAATGGTTTTCATTTAATAAAATATAAAAATGATAAAAATGATACTAAATATATCCATGATATTGAAAATATGGTCCTAAAGGATAAAAACAGTGTCTAATTAATAATGTAGAGTTATATAGAATATGATCATAAGAAATTGAATGGTCTCAGAATAAGTTATAATCCAAAAATAATTAAAGGATGATAGAATACCATTGATTAATCATAAATAAAGTTTTTTAATAAAGAAAATTATTTTGAGAATTATAGATTAAATATAATTTAAACATTAGAAATAAATTTCCTTAACCCTTTTGTAACTTTGTTATAAGAATTATGCTATAAATCATTTCTAAAATTATTTTTATTCCTTTAAGGAAATAATACCCTTCTATAAAATTTTAAATAATAATTTCTAAGATATTGATAAAAATATTTTCTTTTAAAATAACCATGAAAACTTGAAATTTAAACTTCAAATGAAAGAATATTTATAATGGTGGGAAAATTTGTTCATATGATAAATGTTAAAATAAATATTTTTTTCCACTTTTGTTAAAAATTACAAAAGAACATCATTCGGAAAAAAACATGAATATTCCTTTTAAAAAATTTAAATGTAGAAAAATATTATTTAAATGAATTAAAATAATAATTTTAGTGTAAATAACAATATTCTTGAAACATTTAAATGAACCTTTACATAAAAGAAATATATTTGGAAGGAAAACGTTAAAACATGAATTTTTATAAGAAAGTCCCTTATATGTAACTCAATTTGTGATTGTTGATCCAACAAGAAAATAATTTTAAAATAAACATTTAAATCCAAAAAACAACCATGGGATTATAAAATTTATGGGTTTTAAGATATTATGATCATATAATTTTCCTAAAGGAAATCTAAACATAAACAATCATGAAATAAAATGAGATTCTAACAGAAATCCCTTAGTACTTTGGTAAATTTTTAATCAAACCCCCTTAAAATATTAAAACTAAATTGAAACTTAAAATAACTTAATAAATATTAATTAATTATGTAATATTTAAAAGGGTAAGTATATACACCAGGTAAAATAAATTAAGTGTATAATATAACATAAGTCTTGATGGAGTGGAATTGATATGAAAAAACCCATTACCTCAAGTCCAACTTTCTGCTTATGCACTCTTATAATCATGTATAATAAATTTATATTTATTAAAAATATACATAAGAACCATATTAATAGTTATAATACCATATATGATTCACATATAAAATTTTATCACCCTTTAATTAATAATTCTTTATTAACATCATCATCTTAGGGGTCAATTATTCCATTTTTCATACATGTTTCAATTCGGTAGTTTTGGTCATTGTATATTGGTAATAATTTAATAATATATATAATATTAATCATGAAATTATTAAATTTTTTATAAATTAAATACAATTTTATAATAATTTATGAAAGTTCGACATCAAAAAATAATCACATCACTTCATAGAGGTGGTAGTCCTCACATACGCACAAACAGTGTAATTATAACACCCCAAGATTTTGGAAATAAATTTAATATTGAATGCATGAAATACTAAGTCTCTAAAAAACACCACTTTCTTATAACCTATCCATTAAACATAATTTTATCACCCCTATGATTTGAATTTTGAAAATATGACATACATGGTTGCAATCAGTAAGTTATTTAGAGTCCCATATGACCAATATAATTTTTTTTATGAATAGTAACATACCATTATGAATAGTAATATTACCCTTTGAATAGTAACATACCCTTATGAATCTTAACCTCACCTATGATAGTGTATATATAAGATTTAATTGAAAGTATGATGTACCTATCTTTTGAAATATGTAAACAAATGTTTTAAAAATTGTATTTTTTAAGTAAATTATGATTTTAATTAAAAATTAAATTAAAAATATTAAGAAAATTATTTTTGAAAATTATAATTCATTTTGGTATTCTAAATGTCTAAAAATGGTTAGGGTGAATTTTTGGGATTTTTTATAAATACTTGAATTTTTTGTGAATAGTAATATACGATAATTTACAATTAATGTTAAATAATTGATTTATTGAGTCATTGATAATGTTTTTCTAATGTAATAACCAATGGATAGAACTCACATGCACACAATACTATTTTTGTTCATTTAATCATCATTATTTCTTGTCTTATGGAAAAATAATAAACTAATGATTAAAATTTTAAGAAAATCCTCCTCCCCTCCACTATAAATACAATCTCTTCCACCATCTTCTCTTCACTCCTATAAAGCCTTGTGACTTATCCAAATTCTGCCCAAATATCCTCCCAAACTCCTCCCCCACTATTAGAATCCCTTTTTCTCATAAAAATACCAAATCCTCTTCCCTTAAGAGGCTCTCAAGGAAGGTTAATTCAAGAGGTAAAATTCCTCTTTTCTTTTCTTTCATTTTCTTGTTCCTTTGTTATCTTTTATTTAGTAAACTATACTAATAAAAATTGTATGACAACTCCAATGCCATAAATTTAGTTTAATTTTTTTATGATAATTGGATAATTCATCTTCATCTCTCCTTTCCCCCTCATTTATGCTAAAAATGAAACATCGTCTGAGGTGTGTTGATTTATCACATTCAAGGACGATGATGCGTTCAATTTGATTTACCTTATTAAAATCTGTTCATGAACCCATTTTTATGGTTGAACCAGACTATTACATATTTATTTTATCTTATTTAATGTTCTAGAATCCTTATTAATTCATGATGTAAAATAATAATACAAAATGGGGTAATTGTGAGAAAAATCGCCAAATTAATCCAAGCATTTATCATTAATGTTTTATATAATGATTCACCTTCACTCCAAATAAAATAATGAATTTTAAAACCATTTAATCTTCTTAATGTTAATTAATAAAATATAAAATCAATTATGGACTTCAAATCCCATCTTACATGAACTACCATTCTCTTTTATAAGTGAGTCATTCGTGAATATTATGAAAACGAGCACTCACAAACAATGAAATTGAATACCTTAACCCATATAAAAGGCCATAAATTAAATTAATAAAGTCATAATAAACCAAATAAATGTATAAAGGGTTCTATAATTTCTAATTAATGAACCTAATTTGGTTATTATGATCATTAAGATCAAGCGAAGAACACCCTTAGATTTAAGGTAAGAGTCCCTCTCTCTCACTTTTATTCAAGAACCCCTCCTATGTTGTGTCATTTTATTTTTAATTACCAATGATTGGGTATGTTTTCACACCTATAACATAATACCCTTATAATATATAAATTATGGTATACCCATTTACCTCTCATTAATCCCTCACAAGAACACATGTTACCATGCAGAAATGTTTGTAATGGTTTTCTACCCCAATCTCCATTTCCTTTTAGGTTTCTCTTATTCTATACTCACCAAAATTAAATTATTATTTATTAATATTTACTCCTAATAAATTATTTTTTAATGTTATATATATGGGTAACAATTATAATCCTTCTTTATTAAATGGGGAGTTGCATGTTTTAAAAGAATCTTTCAAAAATTGTTCTGAAATACAGGCCTGATTCAAGGAACTTTTCAAATTATTACATATTTGAAGTTCACTCTATAATCTATTTTAAGACATATTTATATTTATAAAATAAAAAAAATTAACATAAAAAAATTATTTTGGTTCATTCCTGGTTTTATGAAAGCAAACATTCCTTTGTTCTTTAAAATCCTCTAATATTTTCCTTAAACCCACTAAAATGTTTTATTCCTAAAGCCTCTTTAAAAACTATTTTTAAATGATTTAACCTCAATACGACTTTATTTAAGGCTCAAATATAATTTCAATTACCTTACCCTTTATTTTCTAAGTTATACATGTTTACAATCTGATTTCATGACAAATACAAATGATTTTCCAAAATAAATCTTCTTTCCAAAGTAAAAAAAGGATTTTTCTCATCTCACTTTAACTTTTATGAGATATATGCCTTGTCCATCAATTATTTATTTCTTGTGGTGTATTTAATTCCCTTTGTTATATCATATCAAGAGTATCCTTATTCTCATTATATTCTAAGGTATTATGATTTAAATGTTTCAAGGTGGTATGGGACACTTTGGAATGTTTAAGGATTATTTCCTCAATAATATTTCAATGGTATCATTTAAAAGTATCTTTATTTATGTCAAAATACTTTTATGAATCTTGTATTTCATATATATTTATATCCTATTATATCATCTACAAAATATAATGTTGAAGGGTTTCTGATTAATTTTAATGTGGATGTTCTATCTTGATTTCATTCACCGTATTACTCTGAATGGTTGGTGTTTATGTCTAATGACTGGGGAAAGTTATTTGCATTTCATATTCTAGTTCAATATTAATGTATATGTTCTTTATGTTTATCCTCATTCATAATAGGAATGCATTGTACTTATTATGTGATGGGTGGGTCCTACTATATCTCATCGATGCATCGGAATGTCTCATTAGACAAACTATGGTTTTGTCATGAGGCCTTGACAAAATGGATATTTATGGTCTTGGAAAGAGGCCTTAACGGTGTGGTTATGATGTAAGGAATATGCATTTATCTCATTATGAAACTAGTAATTTAAAGTTCATGTGGTTATTCAACTAATAGAATACACAAGATTATGCTTTATCATGGCATTGTTTATTCATCTCTTATTACTACCATAATATATTCATGTTTATTTTTAAAGGAATGTGTTTTAGTTATTCACCATGCCTAATGTTTATGTTTATGATATCTTCCACTGTGTTTCTTACCCTTATTGATCATTTGGCCTCACACATTTCTGATGTTTTATTTTCTCAGGACATGAAGAAGTTTATTATGATTGACCTGTTGGGATAAACTTAGAGTTGTAGATGTTTCCAATAAAACTTATATGTTTTATTTCATTTCAAGTTATAATATTGAACCTATGTATGTATCTGGTTTTCCAAAACTACGAAACTACTCAGTTCTTTGGGATACAAATTTCTTTTAAGCATGCCAATGTAAAGAAATAATGCACCGACATCGGGCCTCTGGGGTCGGGGCGTTACAGTAATCATTTAATGACAAATGGAAGGGTAATAAGGTAAGTAATATATTATCATTATAAAATAATAATTATTTAATTAATATTATATATTATAATTAGAAATATCATAAAAACCAACCATGAATCATTGTGATGGGAAATGAAATATATTGTTTCTTGTAGGTGGTAGTCCACACATACGTACAAGTTATGTTTTCATTTCTAATATAATGGAAAAGAACATGAATAATGGTGTTTATATAAACATAATAACATTTAATTATATTTAAGATACTTATTTTATTATATCATAATGTGTATGATTTAATTTAAGGGGTTAGAAGAAAAAATAAAATGAAAGAAGTCGGTTGAAAGTTATACCTCTTATTTTAAATCCTCTTTTAGATTACACCTTAAGCCTTCGTAGAATGGTCTTAGTGAAATACTAAAACCTATAGTATATGGGTAAGTAATATAGGAAGGTTTTTTTAATTTTATTGGTTGAGATAAGTTTCTCAATTTTTTTGAATAAAAATGGAGAAGAGGTTCCCTTTTATAAGTGAGATGGGTGGAAAACTTGTAAATACTTGAAATATTAAAATAAAATATCTTTCTAACTCATGTAAAATAGCTCAAAAATAAATTATATTAGAATATAATGAGGATAATGTATATATATATTCAAATAATAAATTTTATACAAGTTTATGTTTCATTTTAAACATTATATTTTGGTTTAACCACCTCATTAACCTTGTTTAACCATAACCATTATAACAAATTTTTGACTTTTTAAGAGCAATGAAAGTAATTATAAAAATAAGTAGAAAATAAATGAACCATGTATTATATTATTGAAAATTTATCATTTACTTGTTTCAATATAGTTATTTTATAATTCTATAATGATTTAAAGAATAATTTCTAAACATCAAATATCATTTAAGGTAATTTTCAGGACTATTCACATATCATGACTTTAAAGGAACCAATATAAAAATGGAATTATAAAATATACTCTTTATTCATCACTTATACAATATAATTTTTTATTTAATTATTTTTTAACCATAATTCATTCAAAATGTATTAATTTTAATATTTTTAAAATCAATTATTTTATTTTTCTACTTGTTGCACAAGTGTTGTGTTGTCATTGCATAAGAGTTCAAGTAAATTATACTATATTTAAAAATTAAAAATAAAGTAATATAATAAAAATAAATTATTCATATTCAAAATAAAAATGTATAACTATTCATATCTTCTTTTTATCCCTATGAAAACATATTGTAGATGTTAAAATAGGGTGACATTTTTTGATTTTTATTAACTTAAAATAATATAAAGTTCATAATGAAAGGAAAGTGGAAAAAATTCCATATTTTATAATTTATTATGTTAATGGTCTAATTTATCTAATAAAGTGAAATAAATGAAAGTTTTGGGTTAATTTTGAGACTTTATCCCATAGTTGTAACCTTAATTAACTTGTTTTACCCATTACTGCGGTGATAAACTTTTACTATGTTTACTATTCATTATGAAAAAAAATGTAATTGAACTATTCGAAAAAAATTGAACCTTATAATTATAAATATGAAATTTATTTTTCAAGATTCAATTCCTATAATTTATATAAATTAATTTTAATATAATTATACAAAATTAATCAAAACACTTCTTAGAAAAATACCCTTTTTAGACATAAAAATGATTTTACACCAAATTCAGGTCTAATGTCAATTAAAATAGACTTAGTTGGATTATTTTTAATAAAATGGGACTTATGTGACTTCAAATAAAATCTAAAATTTAATTTAATTTTAAATTAAAATAAAATAAATGATACTTTACCAAAATCGGTATTTTTCACTATTCACCTAAAAATAATCTTTTCAAAAAAATGAAAAAAATTCACCATAAGTTAATTTTTATAGAATTATTTAAAAATTATGTTCATTTTTTAAAATAAAACTTATAAAATTATCATAAATTAATTTTAATTACCACCATAAGAACTCTTAAAACCATTTTTAAAGAAAATGTATTTTTGAAGCTTAAAATGACTTTATTCTCATTAATTTCTTAATAACCATAATTAAATGAATTTTAATTAATACTATTGGATATATAATATAATTATTTCATTATAATAATTTATCAAACATATTTAATTTAATCTATTAAGATCAAAATATATTTTACATATAAAAATAGTTTTATAAAAAATATCTCTTTTTCCTTTAAAAGATTTTGTCTTCATTTCAAACCAATTAATAATCAAAGTGTGATTTATTATTAATTTTATAAATGAATAACCTTTTACATATATTTCATAATAATCTTATTCCTATTAATACCCACCAAACAAATTTTTAGGTCATAATGGTTATATTTAAATAATATTATTTTGTGATTTGTTTAAGCTCGGTTTTTCCTATAGTATACATTATTGAATATTTTATTATTTAAAAATAAAATATAAACTAAAATATTAGGGTATTAAAAATAACTCATGCATCACTAATTCAAACATCCTATCATTTAACACTAACATTAACACCTCAAAGATATAAACCTAAACATAATTTTCTCCTCATGGGTAAATAAACATTCCAAGGTTAAGAAAATACTCATTAATATTGTATCCACTTTCCAAAGAATAACACGACTAATATCTAATAGTATGGGTGTAAAAATATACCAAAAACAAGATAATATAGTTTTTTATGGTTTAATTTCAAGATTTTCAAACGATATCAAGGCCTTGGTTTACTCTACATGGTTTATAGATTGTGCAACCTATTTTCCAAGAAACTCTATCAGCATAAAAGTTTTCCTACTAATTCCACATAATCATAAAAGTCTATTATAAATTACGCATTAGTCGAAGACACTTAATTAACACCCAAATTTCATAATTTCTTCTAAAAATCCTATAAAAACATTATAATATCTCAATATACTCATTTTACATGAGGATTTATCTTCAGAATGAGATTAATCCCATTATTCCCTACTTGGATACCTTATTAATGTCCAAAGTCTCCCTTACTAAAAAATCACTATTCATTGACTCAAAATAAAAAATATTCATTTTCAATAAATTCAATTAAACACATTCACATCCCAAATGTAAAAATAAAACATACCATGTGACTTAATCAGCTTATAAGTATCTCAGTGCTTCTTAATAAACCTAAATTCATATAGGTTCAATACATAAACCTTAAAATAAAAAATAACATTTAAAGTATCCCATAATTAATACTTTTAATAATAAATAAACCTAAGTAAGAATTTAGAAAACTCATAATAGATTTATAATTTCCTTTTTACAAAAAAAATAGGTACATATCATATTAAACTGAATTTACCTTTTTTATAAAAAATGAAATTCAAGTAAAAAATAATTTTTCAACTCAGTTTTTTTTCAAAGGGATAGACAAAATAAAAGGATAAATTTAAACCATTCATCCATATATCTCAACAATATCATTTTTCAAAATCCAATTTATAAAACCAATTGGGACATTTATTCATGGATCTATTTATAATTTATTTATAATATTAATATAGATAACCATTTATAAAACTTATAATTTCTAATTTCTAAAAACCAAAAAAAACTCATGAAATTAAAAAAATACTAACATATATAATCATCCAATAATTATCTTTTTAATTACCTCACCACATGATTAAATTTTTAAATGTTGTTATGTGTTCACTAAATAAATTTATATTTGATATAAACTATTTACCTTTACAGAAAATTGATATATGATGCAAAAAAATATAATATAATTCAAAAATAATAATTTAATCATCATAAAAACACATTTATTTAATATTTATTATAAACCATCAGAGATTCGAATTTCACCAACCTCATGTCACTTCAATAATTTAATCCACTTATATCATGTTCATAAAAATTCATCACACAAAACTTCTTAATTTAAACTTTGAAAATTAATGAATTTTTTTTTTTGAGAAAATCACTGTATATTATCTCAAATCAAAGAGATACTCACCCAATAGAAAACTAGTAATAACATGTCTTCCAACAATGTGTTTTCAACTTATCTCATCCATCTCAAATAATATTGAGTAAAACCCTATAGTTATAGAGGTTTTATCCATTATATGACTAAATTATCATGACAAAACCCCTAAAATTACATCACTACCAACCTAAAATAGAGAATTAGAAGAAAAGAAAGTTTAAAATGTATGATAATGTATTTTACCTTCAATGTTAAAAACATGCAAACACAAATTGATCTCTCTTAACCCTTTTATGGGAGCATAATAAATGGAAAAATAAAAGAGATCATATTATTTGAGTAGTGGTAAGAAATTAGGGGTAGGGAGAGAATACTTTGTAAAATAAAACACTTATTTAATTAATATGTGATGTAGTTATCTACTCTATAGGTGATCAGTGGAACCAATGGAGAATCAAGCTTTAGTGGAAATTTTATTGAGGTGTATTTTAAATTTTAGTCTTGGATTTATTTTTTGGCTAGTAGAAATTAAATAGTTCTTGGTTTTAGAAATTATAAAAGGGTAAGAGGAATTTTCATGGTTTTTCAAAGAAAATAGGAAAGTTTTTTATGGCTACTAAGGGTGCCTATAACCATCATGTACATGGTTGATGTCTACTAATTACCCAATAAATATAAGTGGTGTGGTGACCTTATGTTAACTACCAACAAATTCATGGTGAAACTATACTTATAACACCCCAAGATTTTATGGTATATATCCTCTTAAATAAATTCAACTCATTCAATATCTTTTATTTTACAAAAAATTATTTCATATACTATAAATCATATAAAATCACATAGATAACACAAAAAAAAACTTTATAAATGATGAATGAATGAAATAAGTTGATTTTTATAGAAATTAAGGAACATATGTCAATGAAATGCTTAACTGACCTTTAGAATAGTAATATGACCCTTAGGAATAGTATTTCGGCCAAAATAATAGTAACCACACCTGTAAAAGTATAAATAAAATTTATGCATCTTATAAATGTTAATATGATATAATTATATCATAGTACAAGTAAATTAATGTTTTAGAAATTATTAATTAAGTGTTGATATTTTTTATAAACATAAATATTTATTTTCAATTTTATAATTAACATAATGATTTAAAAGAAAATTTATTTTCATAAAATGTTTTCATATATTAATATTTTGTTTTCTTATGATTATAAGATAATTATATGAGTGCTTAATTATTTTTTCAAATTGTTATAAAATTAGTTATAATTTTAAAATTGGTATTCTCCAAGTAAATGATAATTTTAATTAAAACTTAAATTTCACATATTTAGAAAATTATTTAAATAAAATTTAGTTTATTTTTTAATTATACACATAAGAAAATGATTAGAGTGAATTTTTGGGATTTTTCTAAAATACTTAAATTTTTGTGAATAGTGAAATATAGTAATTTGTGGTATAAATACATTAAAAGTTAAATACACTATTTATTTAGTCATTTATAATGTATTTACCATAATATCAAACTCACGTTAATTATTTTTGTATATTTAGTGATGATGCTAAAAATCATAGTCTTTAGGAAAAATAATAAACTAATCGATAAAATAATGAAAAAACACCCCTCTCCTCCACTATAAATATCACCCCTAGCCACCTCTTCTCCCCACACCACCAAAGACTTGAATATTGTCCGATTTATGACCAATACACTTCCCAAACATCTCCCCCATGTCCAGAAGACCTTTCTCTCAACAAAATACGAAAATAAGTTTCCTTAAGCAGGTTCTTAAGGAGAGGAATTAAAGAGGTAAATCCTTTTTCGTTATCTTTCAATTAATTTTAATTTATTTTCTTCTTATTTTATCCTTAACTATTCTATAAAAAGTAAAATTATAACTCTTTTATCTTATATATACTTTATTTTTATTATTTTAATGTAAAATC
Source organism: Viscum album (assembly GCA_963277665.1). NCBI lineage: Eukaryota > Viridiplantae > Streptophyta > Magnoliopsida > Santalales > Viscaceae > Viscum > Viscum album. The sequence goes on along the minus strand of OY728137.1, from coordinate 1,822,414,020 downwards.
CATCATCAAACCTCTTCGTTTTCCCCTTTTTATTCTAAAAAATAAAAACATTATCCATAAGGTGTCCATTTACTGCCTTTGTGGATGAAAAGTTTTGTTTTTTAATTACGATTTCAAGGTTGGTCATAAAAAAAATTTTATGGTTAAAAAAGACTATAATATATTTATTAAAACTTATATCATATTCTGTAACTAGTATATATACATGATGCTAATTCATGAGACAAAACTATTTCATAATGATCGAAAAAATTCCAAAATAATCTAAACATATATCACTAACATTTTACCTAATGATTCATACTCATATCATATAACCAAATGAAATATATATAAATTTAATATTATTTAATTTAATTAATATCATAAAATTTTAATTTTGGACAAATATTCTCATTTTACATGATTTTTCATACATGAATATAGGTAAATTGATCATGAAAAAGAAGGAAACAAACACTCCCAATTGATAAAATTGTATATTATAAATCATAAAAAAAGATATAAATGAAATTAATAAAATTATAATAAATAAAATACATGTATAAAAGGTTATAAATTAATTAATTAATAGATTTAATCTGATTATCCATGACATTAATATCAATTGTAGAACAAATTCTTACATAAGGTAAGGGACTTCATCTTGACTTAAATTTCATTAAGAATTACATGGTATTATGCACCTAATCATTTTTATGTGGTTTATCTACTACCCATTTTAAATCATTTTCCATTTGAAATTATATTCGTCTTAAATATTCATGTTATCTTATATCATGGATTTGATTATTGTCTAAACCGTATACCATTTTTATATAGGTGTTTACTTTAAAATGTTGAAATATTGATAAATCAGTATTCTCTACTCAATATGGATATTTTGATACGACTTATTGTTCATAAATTTAATCTATGTATGAATACTTATTTGGAGTTTTAGTGATGGGTGGGGCCTTTTACAGCCCCTCGATGCATCGACAGGTCTCATGAGACAAAACAGTTGGCAACAAACCCTTCATGTTTTTTTCAAGCAGAATCAGATGGGTGTTTACCCATAGAATTAAACTATATTGATGATATAATAGTTCATGTTCCAAATACATGACTTCAAATTAATAATAATTTTCATCATTTAAGTTTTAGTTATCATTCTCGAGAGTATTTTCACTATAAAGAAAATATATGGATTCATTTACATTATTAGTTTATTGATGGCATGTATTTTGTATTAATTTAACATTCCATTATGTTTATGCCTTATTATATTTAATTTACTTATTATTTATTCACATAACCCTTACTGAGAATTTGAGCCCACCCCTTTAATTTTTTTCCTTTCCCTAGTTATGAAGATGAAACCTTTGAATAAGGGTTGTGGAAGATATTTATTTTCTTTTGATATGTTCCATGTTTATTTACCAATATAATAAAAGAACCATGTCTATATTTAGTTTCTTCAATACTACTAAACTTATCGACCTTGGTGATGTAATCTCTTGGATATAAGCTATTTTAATAAAATGACCATCAAATCTGGGCTACTAGAGTAGGGGTTATTATAGTTGGTATTAGAGAAATTTTAGTAGAAAACTTGGGAACTAGATTTAGAAAACATAGTTTAGGTAACATAACCCTAAAATAGACTTTGAGGATAAGCATAGAATAGAATCCTAGAATTTTGATAAGGTATGTATTATGTAATTATTCCTATAAATACATGCATTTTTGGATACTACAAGTGGGTGTGGTTCTGGAATATATGCATCTAGGGATAAAAAATTTCACAAGGTGCATCAGGACTGACATAGTGTAACCTGGTGCATGAAAATAGGTCTTACTGCACAAACTAGTTTGACACTCCTAGAGTATATTTTTAGGATAATTCACATTCTCTTTAAAAATCATTATAAATTATTTAAAATTAAATATGTCCCCAAAGAAACCGTGTTCATGATTATAAGATTAGCTATGTATAAATTTTCAATTTATGTTAAGTCTTTTTCTAGTTTAAGATTATGAATTATGATTCATAACCTAATTTAGCATATTCTATTGTCTAAAAAACGCACCTAATGGAAGTAAAGGAATCAATACCCCTAGAAAATGTTGGGATTTTACCACTAATAAAGTCAACACACTTAGTGTTGGAGCTGAGTAGATCATGACCATATTAGGATAGCTTAATCAGTTTATGAAGAATAACCATACTACACATGTGTTGGATAATTTTATGTAGTATAATCCCCAATAAATTAGTGGGACTACTAATCCAGTCATAGCTAAGTAATGGATCATGTCCCTAGAAAATGTATTTCTGACATTTGGGTACAATGAGAACAAAAAGGTAGCACTGAAGGTGTATTGACTCACGGGATATGTTTATCAATGGTGATATTTGATACAAAATACTAAGGAGGAAGATGAAATAGAATACATGTAATGGAGACCTTTTAAGGAAAAATTCATTGACAAATACTTCCCTCGTGAGCAAAAAACTAAAATGAAGAGAAAACTACTTAACTTAAATAAAAGGGAAAAATAGAGTGTTGTGGAGTATGAGGATACCTTCACAAGGCTATACAAGTATGATATAGATTACATATGTGATTTAGAATTCAATTATAGTAGTTAATTGATTGTATTTAGTTACATTAGGATAAATTTTATACGAGGTTTTATGGTTTTTATTCAAGGGATAGTATTTTGTAAGGTTAACACCTGGGGTTGAGATTATTATTTTCCTTACATTTGATTTGATATGATATATTATTCTCTCAAAGAAATGGTGGTGATGAGGTGAAGCATCCTTTTGGGAATCAATATAGGATATGATTGTGGGATCAAATGAGTAGGGTGGAGATAAACCTAGTATCTAGTTGATATTATAATGATTTGGTGGAGACTAACCTAGTTTCCAATTAAGTTGTGATAGGTTGGGTGGAGGATAACCTAGTATCAAGTTAAGATCAGACAAGTTGGGTAGAGATAATATAGTATCCAGAAGAGATTTTGAAGGTTAATCAAGGACAAAAAACTATCCCAATTGAGGCTGAACATGGAATGGTTAGTGGAGTCCAACCTAGTGTCTTGTTGTGACCATATCCATACAATTTAGTATAGTAAAACATAATATTCCTATTCTATTTTATATAGTGGTTTACAACTAAGTATCCTATGATGGTTATGATATTATGAGCATAAGATCATTTATCTCACCTCTTACAAATGTGTTCAAACTCTACACTAGTACTAGTTTTAGAAGGTGGTGTTCAACCATCAAAGTGGTTTCTCAAGAACCCAATGATATAACTAATATTTTTCATGTGATTTTTACTATTTTCATTTACTATAATATATTTATGTTGTAACACCCTACTTATTTTTGAGGTACATATTTGTTTAAATTTTCACCATACCTCATGTAATTAATGGTTTTGGATTGTTGGAGGTTTTAGTGGAAACTAGGTGTTGGTATTTGGGGGATTAAACCTTAGTTTGTACAAAATCTTTGTTAAATGTAGAGGACCATAATAAAATTTAGTGAATTAAAACTTGGTGAGAGATGCATAAGATTAAAATGTGCAATAGGTGGATGGTTACACTAAAAACCATGTGATATGGTATGTAGGCTATAATTAATGAGGTGTTTTGTCATAGTGATTTTGGTTTCACCATGAATCCTTAGTTTCTGGGGGGGGTATTGTGTTTTTATGGGAAGGATTATGCAAAAACATGACATTGATAGGGGTGGTCAAGTATTATGGTTCTTCTCTAAGGTTGAATTTTTCACTGTGACCTTAGGGACCATGACATAGTGTGAGCTTGGTAGTGCCATTATATCATAACCTATGTATCCATTCCACAACACACCTCATGTGAATTTTTATAGTTTCCAATTAAACTTTTAAAAATATTAAAAGATAAATAAATGAGAAATCATTTATTCTACTTAAACATCAACCACATAACTTCCCCTTCCCCTTTATCTTGAGTTCCTTATCCTCCAAGTCTAGATCTCTCTCATTCATTTTTAAATTCATATACCATATATCCTGTTGTATTGATAGATATTTTTTAAAATCTATCAATTAGTTCCAAATCATTTAATGATATTCAATAGTAAGGCATCTAATGAGATTGGGTAAGTGGTTCCTAAACTTTATCATTAGTTATATGAGTTACATACTTCATATGTCATGTGGTATATGATATCTATGTATACAATCCCTAGTTTTGATTTTTAAATTGTTTCTTTGGTTACCAATAAACCAAGTAAGGTTGGTTAAGATTGTGAGTGGTCCTTTTATAGGCGTTCATCAATACCATGGTCATTGATTTCCATAATCATTATATTAATTTTTATTTAAATTTTAATTATAACCCATGAATGGTGTAATAACTTGATATGTGTCCCTAGGAGTCATGAGTGGTTTGCTAAACCATTTCTCAATAGAGAGATGTTGGTAAAAATAATTGGATAGAGATAGATTATACTTGACACAAGACATTCATGGGTTAGTGTCATGGGAAGCTTAGACCCTTTATAAAATGTGATATATCAATCATTGTTAAAGTATCCATTTATGATTAATGGTTCTATTTTCATTTTTACTTCTAGTGATAATTCATTTATCATATTGTTTATTATGGTGGGTTTTATCCACCATTCGTGTGGGTTAGTTGATATCTCATTCACCTTGAGATATATGGTGGTGTATCATCCACATTGAGGTTATTTTAGTGGTGAATAATAAACCTTTATATATTCATTATTGGTGCATATTCCACCCAATGTTTCATTACTCATGAATAATCCAACTAGAGTTTTCTTGGTGGTAACTCGTCTACAAAATATATGGTATGATGGTGCATTGTCCACCTAGATTCAGCAATACCTCATTCACTAAGACTTGAGTTGGTGATGTATCGTTTACCTTAGAAATATGTTCATGGTGATAACTCATTCAATTTTTTCTATGAGATGAGTGATATATAAATTTCCCTCGTGTTTGTTTAGAACATGGGTGCATCAACCCATTCTAGCAATGGTAGAATCCGGTATGGTCAGGTATGAGATTGGATATTGATCAGTCTGTGAACCTATGGTTGTATTTTAATTTAAAAGATAATTAATTTTCATCTTTTATCTTTCTTTAGGGCCAATATTGTTGGTGTATTATAGATTTATAGTCACATCTTGTATAGGTATCACGATGCACATAATATTTAGAATTAGGGAAGTGAATAAGAAAAAATTCCATATTCTAAATGGATAAGTTGCAGTGGCATGGTTAGGTTTATTATATGGGACTGGGTAAGAACTCAAGACTAATTTTTTATAGTTTCATTTATTTATCATATTTTGGACTATCTTGTATTTGATCAACCAAGGAGAGATCCTAAATTTGTTGTATGCTCATATGATAATATAGTGTGTCTTATTTTTATATAACATGTGTTTATTATTTATAATGGTTAGAACATAGCAAAAAATTTCATGATATGTATTTAAATGTTATTAATGGTTATTTATTCTTCCATTTTTACTTTTGGATATCAATTATAAGTTACAGTATCCACACTAGTTTTTCATCAACCATAATATCTATTCAGAAACCTCTAGAGTATGGGAGGCATTCTTGAAGTCATGTGGATCCACCAATTCATATATTGTTCTGGTGACCTAGGATGAGATGTTACAAAATCATATCACAACCTTCTTTTTATTTGTCTTTTTAATTTATATATGGTATACAAGATTTATTATGTGGTCATAACTTGATATGGACCTTGTCACTAGGAGTAGTTAACCCAAAAATGGAGAAGTTAACGTTACCAAGGATGGGATAGGTTGTTCTTGGTTTTTAAGTATTATTTTTTTTTATTGTTAAATAATGTTATTGTAATTTATGATTTTTTATTTTACTCTTGGATTAAGATGGAAAGAGTGTGTTCATTCATGCATCATAATTATCATGTAGGTATCACATAACATTTATATGCATGAATATGATTTATTACTTAGTTACAATATAGGGTTTGTTTATTTAAAATGTAAACATTAACTTATATAGTATTTACCTATATAAATTGATTGTAAAAATCTAATTAAATGACCCATAGTTATAGTTTCTTGCTTTTGAAATATGATGAGTGGTTATGTAGACCTATGTGTAGTTAAATCTAACCTGAGAGTGGGTATTTGGTCTAAGAATGAGCATATATCTATTTAAACCATGTTTTATAGGGTTTTTTATAGAGTATAAATGTTTTTTACTATTACTACTTCATTTAGAATGTGATATCAAGACCTATGATTCTTTATATTCTTATTTATTTTTTAGAATTGTAATGATATGTTACCATGATAACCTCTTTTTGAGTTATAAAAGAGTGTGGAAAAGAACGATCCACCAATAATAAATCCTCAACCTCCTATTATGATCTCACATATAATCGATCAGTAGCTCTAAGTGTTTTAGGTGTTGTAGTCCATGGGGTATGGGGACCGAGGGCCAAGTCACCCATGTTGTACCTGACCATAGACTTCTAACTTCAACATCCACCTCTATTTTCAAAAGAGGTTAGACCATCGGTTATTGATTATTATATTGAGTCTATGTTAACTATTTCTTATCAAATCAAGGAACCGATAGAGTTTAGGATAAATCCTTTGGTCTAAATGTTTTTTGGATTTTCCATGTATTGGTGGGATGCATAAATTTAGGTATACTATCATGTGGGACTAACTTGGAAGTACTTTCAGGCTCATTTATTTAAGCGCTTTTTTCTAGAGACCATGAGGGGTGATAAATCTATATAGTTCATACATATTATTTATGGAGGTATATATGTTATGGATTATACTACACAATATAATAATTTATCCCAATTATAACCTATATTGGTGATTGATGAGAACATCAGGTTTAGATTATTTCTTGATATCCAAAGTTACTCTATTTTATTAGAGGTTAATATCTTTCATAGGAAATTTTTCACTAATGTTTTGAATTAGTACCTCATCACAGAGAGGAAATATACATTGGGTAGATCATTTATGAAACATGATTCTTCACCTTAGACCAAGAGTGGAGTTTCATTTCATAGGAAGTAGAGTTATAAGGATACTTCCCTAGAAAGAAATAGATAGGTTGGCTAGGGAAGGGGTTTGTTTCTTCCTCTAAGAGGGTGGGACTTAGTTGAGTGTTACTAGTGTAGGGAACTAGGGAAAAATTTTCCTGATTATTATATGGAAATAAAGGAGTATCATTCCTATTGAGATATAGGGAATCTATAATGGTACTAGGTATTTTTTCCATGATCAACTAGTTTTTCTGGATCTAGATAGACTCTAGGTTCTTGAACAGGTAAAGGAGTTCCATAGTAGTTAAGTAGTTGGGGTTTTTCTATAACATTGGGTCATAGAGGATAACGTTATTCCAAAAAGTAGGGGAAACAATATCAGTAGAGTGATACTCATTAGGGGACTTATCTACATGGGATTAGGGTTAAGGACTAGTGAGTTTCATGTTATTGATTCAAATTATTCTAAACATGAAGAGGGCCCATTAATGGTTAGAGGTATAATTATAATGGTTTTAACATTATCATTTTTTCTATTTGATATTATTGTATTGTATTTTATTTATTTATTTCTAGTTTTATATGGATATAGGGCTAGTTATCAAGTATTTTTATGGAGTTATGTTTATTGATACACCCTTATGGGTGTAATACAAGTATATCTAGATATTTCTATAGTTTTCTATCATGATTCTTAGGCATAGATTTCTTTGTGATTTATTGATGTTAGAGATGCATTGATTCAATTTAATCCATGGGATGGATTTTATGAATCAACATCAAGAAAAAATTATTTTATATCATTGATAGGTATCATACATGTCTGCTAAGGGTGATAGTTATACCTATTTTATGGATTGGGATTTTTAAATAGGTTATTCGGGATCTAAAATTAGTAACTGGGTGGGATTATTAATCGATTCGCTATCATCTTTTAGGGTGATGAGGAGATTAAATAGTAACCTTTTCTTATTATCATTTATCAATTTTAGGAAGTTTTTACAAAAACAATTATTAGGTATTCCATTTAGTAGAGAGATCAAATTCACTATTGAGTTGATGTTGGGTATGAAGCCCATATTGATTCCTCCATACAAGATGGATCCATAGAACCTTAGAGAGATAAAGGTCCAACTAAAAGACCTTGATCGGTATGGTTTTATACTTCCAAGAACCTCTATATAGTGTTCTATAATGTTATACACCAAGAAATGGATGGTTCATTCTATTTTTTCATTGATTACTAGATATTAAACTAGGTGATGATCAATAATAGATATCTTCTTCCATGTACATGTGATTTTTTTGATTAGTTGAGTAGATCTGATGGTTTTACAAGATCAACTTGAGATTGGGATATCATCATATTTTTTTGAGGCTTTTTGATATATCTCATATTTCTTTCAGGATCTTGTATGGTCTATATCATTATCTCATGATGTATTTTGATCTTATAAATAAACCAGCTATATTTACTCCCTAATGAATAGGTTCTTCCATTGATATTTATACTTATTCATGATTTTATTCATCAATGACATTATTTTATACTCTAAGATGTGTGAGGTAAATTTATGATATTTTCATTATATTGTAATCACACTAAGAGAGAATAAGATATATGCCAAGCTCTCAAAGTGTCAGTTCTGGATAATATAGGTGTGCTTCATGGGGCATGTGATATTAGAGGCTAGAATATATGTAGATCCAAATAAGCTCAAGGTTTTGTTTTCTTTGGAGTGAATATAGAATTTATTATATATCTATAGCTTCTATGGGATTTAAAGCTACTATAAAAGATTCATTTAAGACTTCTCTTGATTGGAAATACTAATGAGGTCCCTAACCAAGAGGGGGTAAAGTTCAAGTAGTATAATTCTTATGAGAGATCCCTCTAGGAGATTAATTAAAGGGTTAATTCTATGTCGATCATTATCTTACCTAAGCTCATACCCTATATTTTTATGAATCAACTATAGGACTAGGAGTGGTATGGATATAGGATGGATGAGTAGTCACTTATGGGTCCAAGAAACTAAGGTTTCATGAGTTAAATTACCTTACTTGTGACTTAGGGATAGAATTGGTTATAAAGACCTAGAATTTTCATGGGAATTTTTTTCATAAATACATGGTAATTTTACGAGTCCGTGAAAATTGACGGCGCTTGATTCCGAGGCCCGGTGTTCCCGGAATCAATTTCTCAAGTTTTGTTCGGGTACATTCAGTAAACGTACGAGTAGGTTTTTATAACTTTTGAACCGATGCTCGGAACTAAAATCTGAGGGTACCATTTAACTCGCAGTGCCGGTATTCACTTAATAAGACTTTCACTTTTATGGTAGTGATTCGGGAATAAAATTTGGATTTTGGGTTTTCATGGGAAGTAATAAAATAAATTAAGCTCACTTTATTTTATTTTTAACCACCATGTGGAGGTTGGGTGGTTAAAACCTGCTCATGGGAGTTGATCGTGGGACCACCACACCTTAACCTCCCTTGGGAGGTCATGGTGGTGGGGCCCACCCGAGCATAACCTCCCATGAGAGGTTATGACGTGGGGACCACATGAGGCTTAACCTTCTATTAATGGAGGTGGGTAAAACCTCCTCAACTTCCCATTAAATGGGGAGAAACCGCTTGTCCTTCTCCGCCTTAATGGAGCCAACTCCCCTTTAATTTAATTTGTGCCACCTCTCAAGCATTAATTAGGGGAGCTGAGTTAATTAATTAATTCTCTCTTTTGAATTTTAAATCCAACATTCTAAAATAATAGACAAACTATTATTTTTGTTGGACATAATTCTATGGTTGGAATTTTCTCTTTTGGTGGATCTTAGGAAGAGAGGAGCTTGAGAGAAAAGTTCTTCCAATGAAGAATGTCGGCAACAACCTTCTTCAACTTCCTCCCTCGGATCCTACCGACATGGAGTATCTTCCACAGCTGACGCAGCTCGGGATTGGGAGTGTATGATGAATGCGATGAACGACGAACTCCTTCGTTCCCTTTCTCCGACACTGTCAATGAACGATGACCGACAATCAAAAGGTAGGGGGTTTATTACTTGATGATGTTATACCTTTCCTTATATTATTCATCAGATAGAAAGGGTCTGTTGCGGACGTGTTAATGATCAGCTGCTTATCTTCATGAGCCAATTGATACCTCCCTAAACACAGAGGGTGTGGGCCAACCTAACATGGCCTAACATCCTCCGTCGTTTTTCCTTATTGTAGAGTTCTTCGGCATGGCGATGTAACAAAGACGAGGCGATGGAGATGTCAACGACAAAGGCCATGCTACTCGCAGACTCTGTGAACCGCGTCGCCCCCGCGGCATCCAGCACCACCTCCGGCTGAGCCCGCGCGCTGCACGCGCCCCGCCGGCCTGCCCGCGTGCCCCACAGCCTGCCCGCACGCCGCCCGCGCGCCCCGCAGCCTAACCGCCCACTGCCCGCGCCCTGCCCAACGCCCTACTGGCCTGCCCGCGCCCCACGCGGCCTGCCCGTGCTCTACCTAGCGCCCCGTGTGGCCATCCCGCATCCTGGCTCCTGGTCGAACCGGTCGATCCAGACCGACCACCCGAGCCGGCCCGCGGCATCCTTCGTGGCGTCGGTAACCGAACCGGAACGGATTTCCTGGCTGAGCCGCCCGAGCTGCGCCCCACGTGGTGCTGGCTGAACTGGCCCCAACCTCCGGGCTAAGCCGCCTACGCAGTGATCTTCGGGTTGAACTGCCCCTGAAGTCTGCTAGGCCGAGCCCAGTGGACTGGTCCGAACCTAGCGGGCTGACCGGGTCAACCCAGACCGAGTCGGCCCGGTCTAGGTTGGGTGGAGTCGGTCCGACCGGGTCGGACCGGGCCCAGGCCCATTACCGACCCTGTTACTTCCTTTGGATATATCTTTGGCACCAGACGATCGTTTGACGAACTGTCAGCGGTGCTATTTTTCTTGGAGTAGGATGATCTCTTTGAGTATACCCCAGGGGAGTTTGGGGTAATTTTGAGATACGGTCTGGTTGGATTGTACATGAATCCAACCGGACCCCTGGGACTAAAATGCTAATAACTCAATGACCGGGCGTCCGATTGATGCGTCGTCTGTTGCATTGAGAACCCTATGATGAGACGGACCTTTGAGGTACTTATTCATGGGACTTGGTGGTATTTGATGTGTCAACACTTGGATTGAGGAGCGGACCCTCCCGGAATCAAGCATGCTTTGTGGAAACCATGTGGCTGGCTATGCACTGACGACTATTCCTGGATCATGTGTTGGTCCGACAATTCTGACTTCTATTTCTGGATCATGTGTTGGTCTGAAAAAATAGCTGGTCCTGGATCATGTTTTGGTCCGACAGCTCTGATGACTATTCTTGGATCACATGTCGGTCTGACAGTTCTGAATTCTGTTCCTGGATCATGTGTTTGTCTGATAGGATAGCTGGTCCTAGATCCTGTGTGGGTCCGACATCTTAGATGATTCAATGGCTATATCTGATCATCTCTATCTCTCTACATAATTTGTATACCTGTGTGAGCTGAGTCAGTAACTCTTGTGTTTCCTCATGATTGATATGGATTACTTGATAACTTAGGTATATGTATGGGCATATACCTAAGTGGGGTTATCTGTTGATTTCATACTTTGTGGTTTATCCTTGTTGGATTTTGTGAGACCTTGAGGGTCTCAGGTTCCCTACTAAGTATTTTTATACTCACCCCTGAACGGGCTATGCCCGCACCTCATTGTTTTGGATGCAGACGACGGACAGTGCTGACTGGGGCTAAGTAGCAGGACTGGATGGTACCCGGAGGTGGACCTTACGACGAGTCGGTGCACGGAGAAGACTGATGGATGTGGAGTGTTGAGGAGGCCATCTGTACCTACCCTTTAAGTAGGAACCCCGGAGGATGACCATGTGGCTACTTTACTTTTCTTCAGTTGTACTTGATTTTCAGTTGTACTTGTACCTTCCTATTGGGATTGTATTTATTTCCCCTTTACTTTTTCAGCACTCTTTTGTATACAACTTTATTTAGTGTTTTTCTTTTAGCTCATACTCTATTGTGTGAGGTTACTCTATATAAAGGAAATTACTTCCTAGTTTTAGGAAATTACACCTTTGGTTCTAGTCGCCAGCCCTTAGCCTACGGAAGGCGGGCCTGGGGTAGTCATGGCATGGGCCCTGAGGGATGGGTCATGACAAATTGGTATCAGAGGAGTCGGTTCTACTACAGAACTTAGGACTCTGATCATTATTTTCTGTGAAGCAATAGTGTTAAGGGTACCGAGTGTGGTTTTTAGTTTAGGGAGTCCAGTGTTGGTGCGGCGGCCGACGTATCCATACACCAAGACCCTGACTTATGATTTCCAACTTAGCGCATGAAAACACTGATTGCGTGTGTGTTTCCAAAAAATTTATTTGTGATATCTTGAGTCAGCTCACCAGTTATAACTTATTGACTATGGTGCACCTGTTTTTTTTTAGGATGCCTCCACGCAAACAGCTAGCCAGGGTTCTGAGAGTTGTGCCTACAGATATCCCACCGAGCGATGAGGCCTCGGTGTAGGGCCTTTTTTCAGCAGAGGCACCAGCGGTACCACTACCCAATGGGCCACCGATGACACCAGTAGTGATACCCACCACTAGTCGACATGCAGCGGAGTCTTATGCATCTGGCAGTAGACAGATGTCACAGAGGTCCAAGCGAACCATACCATCCAGTGGATGACCTCAGGACACAGTTTCAGTTGTGCGGGGCACACGATACAGAGTCAGTCATGCCAGGAGCGGGCAATGTTACTCTTGCGGCGGGCAGGGACACATGGCTCATGAATGTCTAGCCCTTCATACTAATGATCAGAAGACAGTTTAGGGACCTTCTAGGTAGAGGTAGAGGTTCGATAGAAGCGGACCGCAGGGCTCAGGTGTATGTGGGAGAGAAGTTGGTCGAGCATCTGGCGGTGGGAGACATTTCGAGGTGTTGCTGCCACCACCGCCAGGAGGTCCACCTCAACCGCGGGGAGCAGGTGTACAGGGGAGAGCTCAGCTCCAGGAATCTGAGTCTTACGACCATGGAACTCTGAAGATGATTAGAGGTACGATCTGTGTCTACTCCACCTTAACTACAGTTCTTATAGACACATGTGTTAATCACTCTTTCATTGTCATTGTTCTCGTTCGGAGCTCAAAGATTATGACAGAGCCGTTGGATCAATCCTTATAGCTAGAGACTCATACGGGAGTAGGCTCGACGATTACACAATGGTGTCGACAGTGTGAGCTTACTCTTGGAGGCGAGAGCATCGGTTGGGATATCCTTGTAGCAGCGTCGAGGCCTTACGACGTCATCTTGGGTATGGACTGGTTATCTACAATCCATGCTCAGATTGACTGTATTAGTCAGAAAGTGCGGTGTGTCCACACGGATGGGACAAGGTTCACCTTCACCCGCGAGAAGGGAGCCTTTGCAGCACAGGGAAGACTTAATCAAAGGAGGGTGTAGCTGATCACTCATCAGTTGGCCAGCCTTACCCTCAGAGCAGTTGATGTGGAGAGTCCAAGCTATCCTGTAGTGGTGGACCAGTACGCGGATATTTTCCCTGACGATGTTCCAGGACTACCTCCTCACAGAGAGGTGGACTTCTATATTGACTTGTACTATAGGAAGACACTGATATCTACTCCATCTTATTGGATGTCTCCTGCTCAGCTTCGTGAGTTGTGAGTACCACTAGAGGACTTGCAAGGGAATGGATTCATCCGGCCCAGTGTTTCTCCCTGTGCAGCCCCGATTCTGTTTGCCAAGAAGGCGGATGGGAGCTTGTGGAATTCTTTCGACTACTGTCGCCTAAACCAGGTGACCATGAAGAACAAGTACCCACTCCTGAGGATTGAAGACCTCTTTGATCAGCTGAAGGGAGCACGGTGGTTCTCGAAGATAGACCTCAGATCAGGCTATCACCATCTCAGAGTTCGAGATGAGGATGTGCAGAAGACGGCCTTCAGATGTCGTTATGGCCACTACGAGTTCTTGGTTATGCCTTTCGGCATAACCAACACTCCAGTAGTGTTCATGGGACTCATGAACAGGATCTTCCATCCATACCTTGATTTCTTTTCCGTAGTATTCATCGACGACATTATGATCTACTCGACTACTGAGGAGAAGCATGCCTACCATTTGCGGGTAGTACTGGACACACTCTGATAGAATCAGCTTTATGGAAAACTCTTGAAGTTCCAGTTTTGGATTTGGGAGGTTCACTTCTTGGGACATATCATCTCGGAGGTTGGAGTTGCAGTAGATCCAGCAAAGATTGACACGGTACTTGCTTGGGAGCCACCCAGGAGTTTGACAGAGGTACGAAGTTTCGTGGGTTTAGATGGATACTACTAAAGGTTCGTACCAGACTTATCCAGAGTTGAAGAACCACTATCAACCTTGACAAAGAAGGGTCAACCCTTCGTGTGGTTAGATAGATACCAACAGATATTCTAGAAGATGAGGTAGAGGCTGACTAGTGCCCCCATCTTGAGGCTTCCAGAAGAAGGTGTAGGGTACATAGTCTACTGTGATGCATTAGGGACCGGACTCGGGTGTGTCCTGATGCAGGAGCGAGAAGTGATCGCGTATAGTTCTCAGCAGCTGAGATAGAACAAGCAGAACTACACTACCCATGACCTAGAGTTAGCAGCAGTGGTCTTCACCTTGAATATGTAGCTACACTATCTGATGGGTGAACATTTTACCATGTACTCTGATCACAAGAGTCTCAGGTATATCTTCTCTCAGAAGGACCTAAATCTGAGACAACACTGATGGTTTGATTTCCTCCAGTACTACGACTACGAGATAGTCTATAATCATGGGAAGGGGAACGTCGTTGCAGATGCACTCAGCAGGAGGTCTTGTATACAGCTGCTAGGAGAGGCGATGGAGCATCTAGCCACTTTGCAGATATCCTTTGTGGATAGAGATGGAGCATCCTTTCTGCAGTCTCATACAGTCACTCCCTCACTCCTTCAGTGAGTCAGGTAAGCACAACATGGGGATACTGACTTTGAGACAGGATGTGCTCAGATATCCATAGGACAGGCACCTAATGGATTTTCTGAAGATGGGTAGCATGTCATCCTCTTCATAGGACTTACTATGGTATCAGTGTCACTTCAGGAGGAAGTGTTGAGGGAGTTCCACACATCCCCTTTAGCGGTACATCTAAGAGTGGCGAAGATGTATCTGGACCTCAGACGACAGCACTGGTGGCCAGGTATGAAGAAGGTGATAGTAGAGTTTTTCTCTCAATTCCTCACTTTTCAACAAGTGAAGGCGGAGCACCAGGTACCAGAAGGCTTGGTTCAGCCTTTATAGGTCCAATAGTGGAAGTGGGATGTGATATCCATGGAATTCGTGACAGGTCTTCCACGTACATCCAGGGGTCATGACTCGATTTGGGTGATCGTCAACCGACTCACCAAGTCAACCCACTTCCTACCGATTAGAGAGTAGGGTTCAGTAGAGATCTTGGGATGCATTTATGTGCAGAAGATTGTGTGTTTACATGGTATACCTTCGATTATTGTCTCCAATCGTGACGCACGATTTACTTCCCAACTATCGAAGGGGTTACAGGAGGCTTTCAGGACACAGCTTCTCTTGAGCACAGCCTTCCATCCTCAGACAGATGGTCAGACTAAGCGAACCATTCACACTCTTGAGGACATTCTTCATGAATGCGTCTGTGACTTTGGTTGCAGCTAGAAGGACCACTTACCCTAGTTCAAGTTTACCTATAACAACAGCTATCACTCCACCATAGGGATGGCACCCTTCGAGGCATTATACGGGCGACCTTGCAGATCACCCTTGTGCTGGACAGACCCTGGGGAGTCAGCACTAGTGGGATCTGAGATGGTACAAGCTACCCCGGAGAAGGTGCATATCATCCAGAAGCGGATGAAGACTACACAGAGCAGAAAGAAGTCGTATGCTGATAGGAGAAGGAGACCTCTGGAGTTCGAGGATGGCGACCACATCCTTATATGCGTCTCACCCCAACGAGGTCTACAGAGATTTGGCTGAGGCAGCAAGTTATCTATGAGATTCATCAGAACTTTTCAGGTCCTCAGCAGAGTTGGTGAGGTGGATTAACGCTTAACTCTTCCACCTTAGTTGCACCGGGTACACAACGTCTTCCACGTATCTCAGCTGAGGAGATACATGCACGACCCTTCACATATTATCAACCATGTAGATCTAGACATCGACGATGGGGAGACTTTTACGGAGGTTCCCGTGGTGATTGAGGATCGACAGGAGCCGGTCCTGCGTGGATGTTCAATAACTATGGTGCACATTTTTTGGCACCATGGGAACCTCCAGGAGAGCACATGGGAGCGGGAGGCTAAAATGTGTGCTCAATACCCCCATTTGATCCCTTAGTTTGATTTATAGATTACGGGGATGTAAAGACCTAAGGTGGGTAGAATTTAAAGACCTAGAATTTCCATGGAATTTTTTTTCATAAATACATGGGAATTTTACAAGTCCACAAAAATTGACAGCACTTGATTCCAAGGCATGGTGTGCTCGGAATCAATTTCTGAATTTTTGTTTGGGTACGTTTAGTAAACTTACGAGCGGGTTTTTATAACTTTTGAACCAGTTCTCAGAACTAAAATCTGAGGGCACCGTTGAACTTGAAATGCTGGTATTCACTTAATAAGACTTTCACTTTGACGGTAGTGAGTCGGGAATAAAATTTGGTTTTTGGGTTTTCGTGGGAAGTAATAAAATAAAGTAAGCTCACTTTATTTTATTTTTAACCACCATGTGGAGGTTGGGTGGTTAAAACCTGCTCATGGGAGTTGAAGGTGGGACCACCACACCTTAACCTCCCTTGAGAGGTTATGGTGGTGGGGCCCACCCAAGAATAACCTCCCGTGAGAGGTTATGATGTGGGGACCACATGAGGCTTAACCCCCTCTTAATGGAGGAGGGTAAAACCTCCTCAACTCCCCATTAAATGGGGAGAAACCCCTTTACCTTATCCACCTTAATGGAGCCAACTCCCCTTTAATTTAATTTGTGCCACCTCTCAAGCATTAATTAGGGGATCTGAGTTAATTAATTAATTATCGCTTTTGAATTTTAAATCCAATGTTATAAAATAATAGACAAACTATTATTTTTGTTGGACATAATTCTTTGGTTGGAATATTCTCTTTTGGTGGATATTGTGAAGAGAGGAGCTTGAGAGAAAAGTTCTTCCAACGAAGAATGCCAGCAACAACCTTCTTCGACTTCCTCCCTCGGATCCTACCAACATAGAGTGTCTTCCTCAGCTAATGGAGTCTGAGATTGGGAGTGTGTAACGAACGCGACGAACGACGAACTCCTTCGTTCCCTTTCCACGACACCATCAATGAACTACAACCAAAAATCAAAAGGTAGGGGGTTTATTACTTGATGATGTTATACATTTTTTTATCTTCTTCGTCGAATAGAAAGGGTTTTTTGTGGACGTGTTAATGATCAACTACTTATCTTGTTGGGACAATTGATACCTTCCTAAATACGGAGGGTGTGGTCCAACCTAACATGTCCCGACAACCTCCATCGTTTTTTCTTCTTGTGGCGTTCTTCGGCATGGCGATGTAACAACAACGAGGCGACAAAGACAGCAATGACAAAGGTCGCGCAACTCGCGGCCTCTGTGAACCACGCCACCCCCACGGCATCCCGCACCACCTCCAGCTGAGCCCGCGTGCTGCCTGCGCCCCGCTGGCCTGCCCGCGCGCCCCCATCGACCTACCCGCACGCTACCTGCATGCCCCGCGCCCTGCCCGGCGCTCTGCTGGCCTGCCTGCGCCCTACCCGATGCCTCGCGCCGCCTGTCGGCGCCCCGACTTCCAGACGAACCAGCCGAGCTATACCGGAAACCCCAGCCGGCCCACGACATCCTTCGTGGCGTCGCTGGCCGAACCGTCTCAGCTTTCTGGGTCGAGCTGCCCGAGTCGTGCCCTACGTGGTGCTGGTCAAACTGGCCCCGGCCTCCGAGCCGAGCCGCCTACGTAGCGACCTTCGGGCCGAACAGCCCCTACAAACCGCTAGGTCGAGCCCAGCGGACTGGGCCGAACCTAGCGGGCTGACAGGGTCAGCCCAGTCTGGGTTAGGTCGAGTCGGTCCGACCGGATCGGACCGGGCCCATGCCCATTACCGACCTTGTTACTTCCTTTGGCCATATCTTTGGCACCGGACGACCTTTTGACGAACCGTTAGTGGCGCTATTTTTCTTGGAGCATGACGGTCCCTTTTAGTATACCCCATGGGAGTTTGGGGTAATTTTGAGATATGTTCAAGTTGGATCATACATGAATCTAACTGGGCCTTTGGGACTAAAATACTAATAACTCAGAGAACGGGCATCTGATTGATGCACCGTCTATTGCATTGAGACCCCTATGACGAGACGAAACTTTGAGATACTTCTTCCTGGGACTTGGTGGCAGTTGTCGTGTCAACACTTGGCTTTAGGATCGGACCCTCCCGGAATCAAGCGTGCTTTTTGGAAACCCTATGGCCGGTTGTGCACTGACGACTGTTCATAGATCATGTGTTGGTCCGACAGTTCTGACTTCTATTCCTGGATCATGTGTTAGTCCTAAAGAATAGCTGTTCCTAGATTATGTGTTGGTCTAATAGCTCTGACGATTGTTCCTGGATCATGTGTTGGTCTGATAGTTCTAACTTCTGTTTCTGGATCATATATTAGTCTGACAAAATAGTTGGTCCTGGATCCTGTGTGCATCCGACAGCCTAGATGATTCAGTGGCTATATCTTATCATCTCCATCTCTTTACATAAGTTGTATACTTATGTGAGCTGAGTCAGTAACTCTTGTGTTTCCTCTTGATTGAGATGGATTACTTGAAAACTTAGGTATATATATGGGCATATACCTAAGTGGGGTTATCTGTTGATTTCATACTTTGTGGTTTATCCTTGTTGGATTTTGTGAGACCTTGAGGGTATCGGGGTACCTACTGAGTATTTTTATACTCATCCCTGCACAGGCTATGTCCACACCTCATTTTGTTGGATGCAGATGACAGACAAAACTGACTGAGGCTGATTAACAGGACTGGACAGTACTCGGAGGTGTACCTTATGACGAGTCAGTGCATGGAGAAGACTGATGGACATGGAGTGCTGAGGAGGCCATCTGTACCTACCCTTCAAGTAGGAACCCGATAGGATGACCCTATGGCGGCTTTACTTTTCTTCAGTTGTACTTGTACCATCCTGTTGAGCTTTTATTTCAGGCCCCCTTTACTTTTTTAGCACTCTTTTGTATACATCTTTACTTAGTGTTTTTCTTTCAACTCAAACTCTGTTGTGTGAGGTTACTCTATATAAAGTCAATGCCTTCATAGTTTTAGAAAATTACGCCTTTAGTGCTAGTCATCATCCCCTGGCCTACGGATGGCGGGCTTGGGGTAGTCACTACACGGGCCCCAAGGTACCGGTCGTGACATTGGTAGTTCATAAAATAAGGTGTTGGTGTCACTACCTCTTAGGTGAGAGGTTCATGGTATACACTAACCATAAAATCCTGAATTATATCCTTTTCCAACAATACTTAGACCTTCAACGAAGATGGTGGGTCAAGTATCTTCAGTCCTTTGATAGTATGTACACCAGGGAAAGAAATTTTCATGGATTATGTGTTGATAAGGAAGACTCGGGCTCAAGTGGCATGGTAGGTTAGTAACTAATGAAAATTTATGAGCCTCTTTATTGACATGAATCTCAACATCCATAAGTATCAAGTTAGTTTGAACATTACATCCCAGTGTGTTACCTCCATTCTCCTCAAGAGAGTGAAGGATATAAATTTTTTTGACTCGGATTTATGGGTTATAGAGGAAAATATATATTATGGGGATTATCAACTTGGTTTTCACTACTGTAAATAGTACTTATACCAATATTTTGTGGAAAACCATTGTTATAGGTCACTAATTTGGACCTATATCAACAGTTTGGCCAAAATCATTGGTATGGGGTCACTATAATGGACCTATACCAATGGTTTGGAAAAAACTATTGGTATAGGTCACTTATATAGACCAATACCAATAGTTTTTTCCAAAAGTGTTAGTATAGGTTCCACCCTATTCCAATGATTTCCCCAAAACCGTTGGGATAGCTCAAAAAAAGAACCTATACCCATGGTTCTCAAAACCGTTGGTATAGGGACACATATTTTTTATGTAATATTTTGTCAAATAACATTAAATAAATCAAAATTTAAAATAATTATGAATATAAATATATATATTTATGAAATTATGTTCAAAAATTCATGTTATGTTAGTGGTTAGGTCATTGGATTATAAACGGGAGGTGTTGGGATCAAAACCAAGCCGGGTTTTTTTTGAACTACCTATACTAATGGTTTTATGAAACTGTTGGTAGAGTTTTTTCATATTTCCTATACCAATAGTTTTTCAAACCATTGGTATAGGTCTTTACTAATAGTTTTCCTAGAACCATTGTTATAGACCTATCCCAACGCCAAACCAACCAAAGGTCCTCAAAACTATTGGTATAGGGTATTTTTCTATTATTGTGTACTTTAGATGGTGATGATATTTTTTATGTGCAAGGTTGAGTTGTGATCCCAATCAGCATACATGAGGTACTAATGTGGGATTCAAATTCCTTGAAATGGTCTATCACTCGATTATTACAAAGATGTATCAACATATCCATAGGCAGTATTGGTTATTGGAATAAAGAATGATATCATGGGGTTCATTTAAAGGTGATTCACTGATCAGCAAGTGAAGGCTAAGTATTAGTGATCCATTAGTATTCTTTATCCTTTAACTATTTCTAAGAATAAGTGGGATTATGTGATAATTTATTTTGTGATAATATTTATGGGGTATCCTCATGTCAGTAATGCAGTGTGAGTAATTATTGACAAGTTAATGAAGGTTTCTCATTTCCTATCAATCAAGGAGATCTATTTTGTTGATGAGATTGGTAAGATTTATTTTTATGTGATAGTGAATTTATATTGTGTTTCTTAGAGAAAAGTATCAAATTAGTATGCTTGATTCATGTAACACTTATTGAATAGGTTGTAGAAATATCTTGATATATAGGTGTATTTTAGCACAGTAAAGAATCCTCAAATTGATGTAAAACTTGAGTATAGAATCTGGTTGATAGAGGAAATGATTAAATCATGTGACCATGGTTTATGGAAAAAACATATCATGTGTGTGGATTTATCCTATAATAAAAAATTTCATGATTTTATTCAGATAGTATCTTTTGAGGACTTTATGGTAGGTCGTGTTGCTCACCTTTATGTTGAATAGGGGTGGGAGAGACCTTGATTATTGGATAGAGTCTTATAAATAAAACATCAAAACACATTCTTCTGATCTATAAGTTATTGGAGTCTTCTCATATAAATTTATGATCTTTTTTTTCTGACACCATCCTCTCAATTTTGAGGTGAGTGGCTATGTATTCTTGTAGGTTTCACCTTAATTGGGACAAATATAAATTCAAGGAAAATGGAAGTTGGAACTCGGTTTTATGGGTAAATTTGAGTTTATTTAGAGGATAACTACTATGTAATATTTTTTAGCTCTTCCTCAGAGATAAAATTGGCCCTAATAGGTTAAATACCCGGATAGGGTAGTGAATTAGGGTATGATGGATCAAAAAAACTTTCCCTTTTGTTCTTGTTTTGTTGTTAAACAAAACTTTCTTCTCTCTTCTTCTTATATTAATATATATAATTATAAATGAAATCATGATATCTAAAAAATAATTTTATTTGGTTCTCCCTAACCTAGATAATACAAGGATAATAAAAAGGGAAACATTCTAATATACCAAAATCAATAATCACACTAATATTACAATTTTTAGAGAAAACTCATTATCCCTCGTAGTCTATAGCCATTCATTCTTGAGAATGCACTACCCTATATTCTAAAAAAGTCACTAATTATTTAGAAAAATACTCTAATTATCTATATCATCTTTGATTTGGTTTACACTAAAACGGTTATGACATGATGCTCTTATTTAATCCAAATGATATATTCCAATTTACGGTAGAAATTATGCGTAAATCCATTTAGGTTTGCACAACTTTTAAATCAACCATTGTGAAACTTTCAAATAACTTCAATAATTTCATGCAAATCCACACTTTCATTTAACTATGCTCTTACATGAAACTCACAAAACTTTCATGAAACTCACTTTTTCATGAAAACATAATCTTTTTTCATTGAACAATATATTTTCTTGTAAATTATTTCCCGTAATAAGAAAATTCATGTAAATATTAGAAGAAAATAAAGCATTGGGATTCTCAAAGTCTTTCTCTATTAAAATGAAATGGAAAGTGGACTATTTATATGCATGGTCAACTCTTTACACAACTCTACATCACTATCAAAACTTTTTAGATCCAGAAAACATGATGCCTTCAAATATTATTTTCACGCACAACTCACCTTCTTCATGTAACTTCCCTAATACATGAACCATATTCATAAAACTCTATATTTAATGAATTTTATAAACTTTCATGAAAATATTACCATTTCAATATCCTTAATGAGGTGGATTTAAATAACTAAGTTTACACACCTTTTCCATTATTTTCATAAATTTTCACTTGTACAAAAAAACCATCCTTTTATCTAATATCATATTTGACTTCCTCTAAAGTTTTAGACCTAAATTTTTTTCAAACACTAGGAAACATTACCACTTAAAATTTTAATCTTCATGGATAACCTATAACATTATCTAGAGTTAACCCTTCATGAATTCCCCATGATCTTCTCTACCCTAGAGCATTTTCAACATGATTTTTTAATAGTAATCCACTTTTTCAACAAACACATCACTAAAAACTATAAACCATAATCTTGAGGTAGTTTTTATAAAATATATAGTATTATGTATAACTTCTTCCATGTATCTCATTTTCAGAGATACCATCATTACCCTTGAAGTTTTTGAGTAGGGTTGAAATGCATTGTTCAAGTATAAACTGATTTTATTGTGGGTCGAAGAAAAATATTATTCATGGGAAGGAAATTCCTCTAGAATTCATATAGTGGTATCATGAGTATATCTAGGGGAGACTTGGGAACAATAAGATGGAATATGGTGTAATTGTTATATTTGTTCACTATTGAGTATTGGTGACTCATCTTAGGAAAGAGATACCATATGGTATGGTTTGTAAAATGATACCAATTATAAGGTATTAATTTGTTTAAATTTTCTCCAAACCCCATGTTTTTTATGGTTTTGGACTATTTTAGGTGTTAGTAGAGGCTGAGATTTTGTATTGAGGTATTTTTCCTTGTTTTGGGCTGAAAATCTATTATAGGTTGAGGAACATTCCACAAAATAGGGTATTTTCATACAGTGTAGGGATGTGTAAGATTGAAATCAATAGTAGGAAGTCAGTCATGCCACACCCCAGGCATTACACTATTAAGGAATGTTCTAAGGGGTAGGTGTACTTCTACCATCATAGTGGTTATTCCATGAATCTATGGCCAATGGGAAATGGAATTACACCATTATAAGAAGGATCATATCATAGAATGGACTAGGAAAGGGTGGTTGAGTTTTCTGGTTCTACCATGGAGTAGGGAATTGTGTTGTGACCTAAGGTACCACATGACAATGTGACCCTGGTATGGGAGTGTCTTCATGATCTATGCTATCTTTCCAAAATTCAATTCATATGAAAAAAAATTAGTTTTTAATTAAAATGATAAAAACAAATTAACCTAATTAAAATTTTAATCCCTTGTTAAACCTTAGAAGTAGCCGCATGAATTCCTTTTTTCCCATTATATTGATTTAATTACCCTATAAGTATGGATATCCCTTATTCATTTTGGGATTCATGTAATACCTATCTTAATATATTTCTAGATATTTTTTAAAATACACCAATTAGGGTTGAATTGTCTAGTGATATTCAATTTAAGGGCTCTATTAAGCTAAGGTAGGTAGCGCATAAACTTTCTCATTAGTTTATATGAGTTTCATGATTTATATGTTAGGTGGTATGTGACAAACTTGTATGGAATATCTAGTTTTTATTTTTAAAATGTTTCTTTGGTCACCAATGGACTGAGTAATGTTATTTAGGCCTATGAGTTTTCCTTTGAGATATGTTCATTGGCTCCATAGTTGTTGATGACTATAATCCTTAAGAAAATTTTCATAGAAATGTAACTTAGAACCCATTAATGGTTTCATGAAATGATATGTAACCCTATAATCCATGTAGGGTGTCATAGACCATCCCTTAATGGATAGAATTAGGTGATAACAATAAGATAGACAAGTATTATCCTTTATGTGAGACCTTGGTTAGGTTAGTGATTTTATGAGACTAACCCCTTAATGAAATGTAATAGATCATTAAAATTTTAAATTCTAAATTTATGATGATTGGATCTATTTTCCTTTTTAATGTTAGTTATAATTAATTCACCATACTCTTAGTTATATTTTTTTTCATCCATCGTTCTTATGGTTTGGGTGATAACTTGTTCACCTTAAGATGTTGATGTGGTGGTACATCGTCCACCTGGTTATTGATTTTGTAGTAAATTTTCCACCTTGATATATGTATTGGTGGTGTATAATCCACCCATAGCTTCATTGGGGGTGTATCATCCACTTGGAGTTGTTTTGGTGGTACTTTTTCAACCAGGTATTTGGAATAGTGCTATATCATCCACCTAGAGTTGAAAATACCTCATTCGTTTAGACTTGAGTTAGTAATGCATCACTCACCTTAGAAATATCTATAATGTGAAAAATAATTCTTCTTATCATATGAGATAAGGGGTAATGGATTTATCTCCCTTCTATTTGTTTAGACCATGGGTGCCTCGACCCATTTTAGCACTAACCAATGTAGGTATAGACAAGTATGGGATTGGCTATTCAAAGATAAAATACTTAATGATAATATTTTCATTTATATAAAAATTAATTTATATATTATATATTTATTTAGGGGAACCGTTTTTGGTGTCCTACTATGTTATACTCACACCCTTTATGATCATCTTGATACACGTATAAATTTCATGATCGGGGATGTTGATTGGGGAAAAGTCCTTGCACTGGATAGATGAGTAAGAGTACCATAGTCGAAGTCAAAAGATGAGATCAGGAAGGGAATCAAGACCCACTTTTATTGTAGTGTCCTTTATTTTTCTTTTTTTATACTATTTTTTTTATAATCAACCCCTGGGTGATCCTTATTTTTTTTATGATCATGTGACATTATAATGTATATCATTTTTCTATATCATGTGTTTATTATTTATCTATGGTTGTCCCATATATATAATTTCCATGATAAGGATATCATTAGGATTTGTGGTTACTGATGCTTCTTTTATTACTTTTGGATGTCTTTTAGAGGGTATAGTCTCCCCATTAGTTGTTCATAAACCTTCACTACTCAGTTGGAAACCTCTTTTATATATGGAGTTGTGACTAAGTTCACATAGAACCATAGGTTCTTCCATTTTTCTATAGATCCAATTCTGGATGTTACACAGGTGTAAAATAGATGGTTGTTATTAAGGGTGTCTTTAGTGGTTTCCAAATAGATTTTATACTCATACCCTGCACATGTATCCTAGTGAATGTATAGACCTAATGTTTGGCATGTAGGTCAAGGTGATATCCCTTATACAGGTGGATGAACTAGAGAAACACAAATATTATTAGGAGATAGTATCAAGGTGATATCAAGGTTTATTATAGTAGTGCCTCCTTTTATTTTTTCATCTATTATGTCTTATATATGACTATCTAGTTACAAGATCAGTTTTGAGAGGTATAAGAAAATTATATTGTATGAGTTTCATTTTTTTGAGCATATTTTATAGTTTTATTTAATGTTTTCTTATCATAGTAATTTTTTATTGTTTCACTCTATTATTATTCTTATTATGGGTGTTTATGTGATTTATTTTATATTTTATGCCATGATATTAAGGGTATAGTATTCCATAAAGTTATCATCTAACTCCTGCCACTAGTGGGTAGCCTTTGGTGTGGATACCCAGCTTAGGTCATATGGATAGTGACCATTTTAGGGACTATTACAATGTCGTGTCTGTAACACCCTAATATAAATCACCAAGTACAAGACAAAGTGCCACATGATCTCATGCATGCCTCTTTTTACACAAGAGTCCACCGACTAGAGTAAAGGGACTAAATAGTTTTATGGGGAGACTATGTCCTTGTTATCAATATCTATACATAAAAACCATATCAAAATATAGATAAACAACCCAAAATTTAAAATATAATCTAATAATAATATTCATGTTGTAAAAAATGGAATACAGGTCATACAAGATAAACCAAAGGATCCCAAATTTAGTAGATGAATCCAGTGTATGAAGAAAAGAAAAATAAAAAAATGGAAATAATCTAGCTTAATTCTTGGAATTTCCACTATTATCCATGCTCCACAATCTTAGTTTCCTAACATAGGGCCCTTTCCCTTCATTGGATCTCTAAACATAATGTCTATACACTCACCAAGATTACCATGTAGGGTTTGAGTATAAACTCAGTAAGACACCACCAATGTGTCCTTAAAATTATTTTGGAAACATATAAAACTATATATTGTGACAATAATATTGATGAATAAATAAATAATCAATTTTGGAGTCATCATGTGATAACTAAGATTTCATGAACCCCAACTCTACCTTCTTTGAAACTAAGCTAGAAGGAAAGTTAGAAGTAGTCATTACATGACCTAGATCATTACATATATCCACAGGTTAGCTAAACAGGTTCATCCAACTATTCTATATCACTATCCCAATTTTAAGGAATACTATCATGCCTAATTTTAAGTTAAATCCATGCTCCACATTTAAGGAGTAGTAATATGGATCGTCCAATAAACCATCACCATGTGGTTATTCCACTTTCACATGATGGTGTGTATTCCTGACATGACTAAATCATTGGAACTGTACTCATGCACGTGGAAATTCTCCATCGATATGAAGTTATAAATTTTCCAAATCATGGACCTCTTCTAATGTTTCATGGTATTTCCCACATCGGATGAACGTTCCATGTTCTAATACTAACCAACATTCCTCCTAGATCCAGAAGCTATCAATCACAGCTACACATGAACCCACATATGAATGATATAAATAAAGGTTCTCATGGGATACACACACACTTGTATGTGAATCATATCAATAAAGTGTCACACAAACTACACACACCCACACATGCAAATCAAATCAAGAAAGTGTCTCACAGGCTACACATTCACCCACATGCATTACATATCATAAATTTTTTTTACAAATTCCCTAAATGGTAAGAACTTATTACCTCATGAGTATCAATGTCCAAAACCAATAATAGTTACCCAGATCAATATTATACACCAATGATCCCTAAAATCAACCCCAAATAATCACATGATGATTAAAGAGAGAATTCCAAAGAATAAAAAAAGTAATGGGCTAGGTTTATTTTATACTTACCCAATAGGATCTAACATAATAAATGGATCTATAAGTATCCAATAATGATCAAGAAAAAATATTATTTTCACATTCCTTTTCTTTGAATATATACGGAATCACATTATATCATGTTATAATTCCTAGATCCAACCATGAAAGTCTAGTTCTGGGGTCTTCTCCCAGGATAAGAGTGAATATCTATCATGAACATGAAGTGAAAGGGAAAAATGATCCCTTACCTTTAAATAACTAGGTACAACATCACTAGATTCATTGTAATTATTCTTATGAGGGAAATAATTCACCAATAAGATCTATTTTCATCCCCAGTTGTAATATCCCTAGGTGTAAAAGGAAGAATAAGGATTTTTATGGATTATTCAGGTTAAAAACCCAATTTTTGGATTATTTAATTCACATGAATGATTTGGTCACATGGTTTACCAAAGCTTATACCAACCATGTGAGGATTATTACCTATTCAAAGTACCCACATGTTTTTGTAAACTATGCACCAACCATGTATTTTCTTCTATTTCAAAATACATGGTTTCCTGGGAAAAGTTTCATGGTTAGATCTTATTATGCACCAACTATGAACCACCTTCTACCCCTCTCCAACAAGTTTCATGGTTTCCTAGGGAAAACTATATAGTTTCTCTTAACCATGATCAAACCATACACCCCTTGAAGGCTTCAAAAAACCTCCAAACCCACATAGAATCTACATAATACTTCACCCAAAAAATTATAAAGAAAAATACCATAAATAAAGGATTAAAGTAAGGTATAAAACACATAAAAAGTATATAGTTATAAAAATATCGATCTCTAAGGACTTATAGTCCTTGAGATGTGTCTCTAGAGGTCCATCTTGAATAACATGGGCCACTAAGCCCATATATTTGATTCCCACTCCCTGGTTTCTTCTTGGATATGTCTTTTCTTACATAAAACTTGAATGCGAGGCACTAAATTCCCTCTCATCACATTATAACTCTGTTCCATGATCTGAATCAGATGTTCCATGAATGATGTATTGGGCTCTAACTAAACATCCTCACTATCAATCACATGTGTAGGATTAGGATCATAATTCTAAAGATAATACATATGGAACACATTCTGAATACCTAGATATCATTGAGAAAGGTCCAATAGGAAATACATTATCCTAATATGCTTGATGATTTCAAACAGTCCCATAAAACATGGTACCAACTTTCTATGTTTCTATAATCATCAATTCCCCAAATAATGTGACACTAATAAGAAAACCTGATCACCCATAGATAACTCCAATGACCATAACCTCTTTTCAACATATGAACACTTACTAATCTGTGTGGTTATAAACTGAATATGAATTAACAACACTTACTCATAGGTATCTTTCACAAAACTTGTCCTGATAACAACTGGATCACCTACCTCATGCCAATTCAGTAGTGAATGGCATAGCCAACTATAGATATCATCAAATGGATCCATCTGGACTGTAGACTAGAAACTCTTATTATATAATAACTCTACCAAGTCCATATGATCATCACATGTTCCACCAAAATCTTGAATAAATTCCCTAAGCATATCCTCTAAAATATATATCATCCTTTTATACTATTTATCTATCTATAGATGATACACCGTACTTATATCCAATTGATTCTCCACTATCTTTCACACTCCTTGAAAAAATCATTATGTGAAATAAGAATCTCAGTAAGAAACTATACTCATTGGCACTCCATACATCCACACTATCTATCATACGTATATATTTTCTAACTCATCCATTGAATGGGTCTCTCAAATTAAAGAAACTGAGAAACCTTCATTAGTAAATTAGCCACAACCCATATCACTTCTTGACCTATTTGGGTCCTAGGTAACCCCATAAAAAAATACTTTTTCACTTCTTCCCACTTCTACACTGGCACTGTAAAATAGTAAATCAATCCACCTAGTCATCGATGCTCATCATTAATACTATGATATGTAAGGTAGTAAGTGAAAAATCCCACAATATTCTTTTTCATACCCAACCACCAAAAACATCATCTGATATCATGATAATTCCTTTTTATCTTGGGTTCACTACCCACCATGATACATGAGAGTCTCTTATCAACTCTTCTCTTATAGAAGTAGGAAATACTACCTGTTTGTAAATGTATATCACATCATAAACCTCTAAATACCATCCTGAAATTGGATCATTCCCCCCTATACACTCCCATATCATTGAACACTTTAGAAAGGATTATTGGTTATATTTCACTCAATACCTGTAAAAATAAGTGATGAATTAGGGATCACATGTCATCACCCCTTGATTCTTAGATTTACCCATAAACCAATCTTATAAAAATATTATCAATCTCTATTCCTATTTTGAAGGCCACTCTCCAAGCTCATGCATATTTTGGATGAGATCATCTGTAACATAATTCTATTTCCTATGATATTAATCCATCATGAAGTCAAAAATTTATAGATACTCAACCCAACACCTCAGATACAAGTTTAATTATCATTGCGATAAAATATATCGCAATCTCTTATGGTTTGTATAAACAAAAAATATCTCATCAAAAAGATAATTTTTTCAATATTTCAAGGAATAAACCACAATAAATAAATATAGATCATGAGTAGGGTAGTTCCTTTCATGGGTTTATAGATGATACTACCCATAAGTGACTACTTAATCCATCTGCATCAAAAAAACTCCAAATCCAA
Organism: Viscum album; assembly: GCA_963277665.1. Classification (NCBI taxonomy): domain Eukaryota; kingdom Viridiplantae; phylum Streptophyta; class Magnoliopsida; order Santalales; family Viscaceae; genus Viscum; species Viscum album. Next base: position 1,822,383,573 of record OY728137.1, on the reverse strand, counting down.
CACCTAAAGCATCGTAATAAAGTGCATAATCAATCCCATTTTCATGAAAAAAATTAAAATCAAAGAATATTTAAATATTTTTTTCAAATCTAGAAAATCCTAATTACATTGGTATATCTATTAAAACATAACCCCCTTCTTATTAAGGATCATTATAGAAACTTCTAAGTGGGATAATTCTTGAATGTATCGCTTATAGTATCCTTCCAAACCAAGAAAACACTAAATATCAAACACATTCCTAGGATATATGTAAGAAAAAACAAACTTTTAATTTTATGGATCAATATAGATTCTAATATTAGAAATCAAATGTCCCAATAAACACACCACTTAGATAAAAAATAGACACTATGAAAGCTTGGAATAAATATGATGCACTCGAAGTGCACTCAACACAATGTCAAGGTGTTTAGTATGGACCTATAAGGTTTGAGAATATGTCATAATATCATCAATGAAAACAATAATGAAGGTTTACATGTATGGTCCAAATATCCTATTCATGAGATCTATGAATTCTCTTAGAGAATTGTTCAACACAAAAGGCACCATGAGATACTCAAACAACCCATATCTGATTCTAAATGTTGTCTTTGGTATGTCCCCTTCTCTAACCCGAAGCTGGTTATAGCCAGAATGAAATTCAATCTTTGAGAACAATTAGGTTCCCTTAAAATGATTTAACATATCATCAATCCTTGGTAATAGATACTTATTCTTCATCATGACCTGATTTAACTTCCTATAATCCATAAAAAACTGAAGGCTACCATCGTCCTACTTAGTAAAAAAAATTAGAGCACCCCAAAGAGAAGTTATCACTCGAATAAATACTTTCACCCTTAAATACTCAAGTTTCAACTTTAGTTAATTAAACTCATCTAGTTCCATATAGTAAGGAATAATCGATATAGGCTATGCACCTTTCGTGAGTTCAATATCAAACTCAATCCACTATTCAGGAAGAATTCATGATAACTCATCCAGGAAAACATCAAAATAAATATCCAATATAAGAGGAATATAGGATGAATATATTGTCTTATTTGATGCATGACTATACTCACCACTTATTCTATAATGTATTTAGATTTTATAAGATCTTATATACCTCTACTTACTTCTAAATCACACTCTCTAACCAGGATACACTTCTACCCCTTAGAAGTGGTGAAGGTCACCCATCTCTGGTAACAATCAATGTGAGTTTGATAAGTTGTTAACTAATCCATAACAAAAATCACATAAAAGGTGGTTATTTAAAAAATCATAAAATCCCATATATTTCCATAGTTAGTGATAATAATGGTAAACTCTAAACATATCTAAATATGATCAAGATTCTTTCCCAAGGTTGAGTCAATAGAAATAATCTTAGGGAAGAAATTAACTATTAAGTCTAAACCCACCATAAATTGAGAAAATATGAATGAATAGGAATCACCTATATCAAATATTGTAGAATAAAGAATATATAAAATCAAGACTATAACTTTAATAGTTGAAGGTCCCTCTCCACCATAACCTGGAACTTGTTCCACCACATAAAATTTGTATGAATCAGTTCCACAAATCACATGGGTCTCTGAATTCTATGAAGTCTACAAACACTTCTTAGGTTCTCTGTCTATAACATAGTTTATCCTCCATTATCCCATTCAAGATATATTTGAAAAAAAGAGCTTAATATGGATAATATTTCCAAATCAATGACAATACATAATAGGTTTCATTAAAAACATACTATAATTTCCTTTTATTCTATAATTATAGCAATTAGTAGCACTTTCTCCCACAGAGGGAGATGAATATCTCTTACTCTATTTTGATTGTCTCTTATCACCTTGGTCCATGTATTCTAACTTCTTCTTCCTACTACTATAAAATGAACCCATAATACTACTAGTGATTGCACTCACTGGTATAATAAGATCTAGGTTAAGACTTGCTACTCTATCCTCCTCCAATCCTTTCTCAATCGTGAAGTCCTTGTGAAGCACATTAAACTATGTCATCAAAATAAAATTTCTAACATGGATCCTCATCTTTGGTTAAAGGAAAATTTCAAACTTCTAGGACTTTTTTACCTAATCCCAAACAAAGATAGGGATGAATCTAAGAAACTCTATAAGGTGAACAGAAAATATGGACATTGAAATCATTCTCTATTGAATCTCCATCAAATCATGCATGTGATTTAACTTCATCGTGTTAGGAAATAATTCCTTAAATAATAGGTCCTCAAAGGTCTCCAAATTCATACTATCATGCCTATCATCTTTATTCATCATGATTAACCAACTCTTAGAAGGCCCCTAAAGCATAAAAGCATCCAATTTCACCCACCTATCAACTGGAGTGTCTACTAAGTTAAATATTTCCTGAATGATTTATATCTAGTCCTTAAAATCCTAGGGTCTCTAGTGCCCTGTAAGGCTAAGGGAGACTGGAGATATAAATATCAATTAATATCTACCATAATCATCCCACACCTATGTGATCCCCCATCCTAAATAGGAACAATCCAAAACACTATGGCCTCAATTGGTTCGACTATTTGGACCACTAGAGTTACAATTGGAGAATAAACAATTATGCCCTCTTACATGTATGAAGGTACTATAGGAGAAGCTTCACTTGATATATAATTCTAAACCACATTCCTAGGTTTTCCCATAAGATAATGTTGAGGTGGAATTATATTAAAGTCCACAACAAATTCTTATAAATTATTTTAATAACTTAAATGACTAAATTACTCAAGAAATTTATAGGAACACACATTAGAACCACTTCATAGAGAATTTTCATAAGAGGCTACCCATGAATAAAAAACATAAACCCTTACATATACACAAGGCCTAACCCATATCTCTAGTATTTACACATTAGTCATAGTCATATACATATAAAAAAATTATAGTATTTCCAATATCAAGTAATTAACAATAATTAATAATACATCAGGAAGTATAGCTTATAGATTATAACTGGTATGAAATTATTTGAAATATTATTTATCAAAAGTAGTTATATGCATGACATGTGTATTTATGTGCCTACGCATGATGCATTAATGCACACAAATCCAATAAACTCTAATATAACAACAATACTTAGGATTAGCATGAAACTATAAAATCATAACTGATAAGAGTAATCTTGTCACAGATAACTTGGAGGCCCATTACATATGATATTTCCAAGATCGTATGGTACTTCCATACTCAAGTTTCACACAGCCTATATCCTTTCTACCATTCCCTAAAATAGTCAAGAAGAAAGTGATAAAAAACTACCTATAATATCACTTTGTAACACCCCGACCTAGTCACCAGGTTTGAGCCAGAGTGTCACATGACCACATGTGCACCACCATATATGAAAGAAGTTATCGACTAATGGTGAGGAGATGGATGGTATCATGGGTATATTATTCCATCACTATTAGTGTCTATACATTACACCTATATCAAAATAGATTTAACCAATGGTTCACTATAAACCGTTGTCTAAATCCTATAAAACATATATAAAAACATTATTATAGATCCCCCCCCCCCTTTCCACATCAAGAAGAAGCCCCACCCTGCCCATAGAAAATAGAACCTACAACATAGAACTTAAAAATAGAACTTGTAGAAAACATAAAATAGAACCTATATCCCAACAGAACCTACAAACAGACAGAACATGAAATGAAACAAACCTAACATCACATATATTCATTTATAACAAATCATCAAACATCAAATTTCATATATATCAGTCAAAATGTAAGGGATCAATCTATCCCTCATCACCATTATTATCATCACTATCATCCTCAACCTCATCCTCATCCTCAACCTCATCCTCATCCTTAGCCACATCCTCACCCTCACCCTCTTCCTTACCCTCAGCCATATCCTGAACCTCTTCATCACCATCATCCTCACCCTCTTCATCACCATCATCCTCACCATCACCATTTTTAGGAACATCATCATCCCAACCACCACTAGGACTATTGCTCGGTGCACTATAAAATTTATTCAACGTCGACATATATTCATCAAAATTCATAGTAGTCTTTGGTGGAAGTGATGTACATAAAACTTTTATCAGTTTCATAAATTCAGTGTTTTTTCTTGGATTTCATTCTTCCACCTATATAGACCTTTTTTGGCCTTTTTTGACTTATCCTCATCCTATTCTTCCCATGAATTAGATTTTTCCAAGTTAGTGATACCTGAATCGGTCCAATACCTCATAGAGAAAATACACTTCCTAGGTCAAAGGCGTACTCTACCATGGTGCTCATCTCCCAAAACTTGATGTAAGTGATCGTTTGGACCAAAGTTGTTAGCTTCCTGGGCATAAAGGGTCTCAAAATAATACTATTACAAATATAAATAGACTATTAAGTTAAAAATAGATATTAAAATTTAAAAGAAACAAAGTAAAACTTATAATCTTCTATAGTTTCAGTTTATTAATTGTGCTTCCATCATTTTTTTTTATGCTCGAGCAAAATAGTTTTTCTCAAGGAACACATCCTTCAATATTAAAAACCACCCTCTATAATGAAATTTAATGTAATAAAACATAATTAAAAATAGGTTTTTAATAATTAATTTCATAACTAAAATCAAATGGATATTAATTATGTTAAGCTAAAAATAAAAACATATGGTAGATGAATTATAAATGAGTATCAATGAATGGGTTATCAATTGATATAATACATATATAAGTGAAAAAATCCTCACAGTAATAAATAATAAGTTGTTTTTTTGGTCACAATAATTAATTATAATATGAAAATGTATTACTATAACATAAAGAAATATGCATGAATGGGTTATCAACACTCTAATCATGAGAAAAATAATGTTTTTTTGTGTTTTTTCTAATATTTATATAAATTTAGTTTAGTTTGATTCAATTTATTTTATTCTAGTATAGTTACATTCTAATAATGTTTGGTTAGTACATATTCATTCATGTTTACTAAGTTTGATTTATTCTAGTTTGATTCATTTCAATTTGGTTCTATTTAGTTTATTTTAGTTTGGTTGTGGGTGGTTCAGGTCAGTTCAATTTATTATTGATCTATTTAAGTGTGTTTTTTAGTTTGACTTAGTTTTTTTGAGATAAATTCCATTTGGATTGATTTATTTCATTATAGTTTAGTTATATTTTTTTTAATCAATTTAAATTCGTTTTATTTAGGTTAATTGATTTTGGTTTAGTTAGATCCAGTTTCATTTCCTTTAGATTAGGATAGTTCAAGCCTATCAGCTTTAACTAAATATACTTTATTATAGAAAAATTTGGGTCAATTAATGTTGATCCAATCCAATTTGGTTTTTATATGATTGCTTTACTTTTTTTTCAATTTAGTTTAGTTTAAGATTTTTCAACTTGGTTCATATCTGGTTGAGTCTATTTAGGCCAAGTTGGTTTTATTTGGTTCAATTCAATTTATCTTTCTTTGGTTAGATTTGAGTTGTTTCAATTGTATTACATACATTCCAAAAAAATGAAGGCCTTCGGGCCATTGGAGGATATAATTGTTTTTAGTGTGGTTTGTTTCAATAATATTTGGTTCTATTGGGTTTAGGTTGGTTTTAGTATTTTTAATACAAATATATTCCTTTATAGTAAATTTAATGTGGTTTACCTATACTTGAATTCGTGTAGACATGTTTTTTTGGTTCACTTATGTTTATTTATTCCTAGGATAGTTTAGTTTAGTTCAGTTCTATTTGATTCAGTTTGATTCAATTAAAAATTATTTTGGTCTAGTTGATTTGGTTTGATTCTTATAATTGTAATTCGGTTGTATTTATGTCATGTAATGTCAAATAAATTTGGTTCAAATATAATTAATTTAATTACGTTTGATTCAATTATATTTAGTTTAGTTTAATTCAATTTAGTGTGGTTTGGTTTGAGTTAGGTCAGTTTAGGTTAGTGTAGTTTTATTTTCTTAGTGTTTTATATGGATCAATTCCATTCAGTTTTTATTAGTTTCATTTAGTTTGATTCAATTTGATTTAATTTTGATAAAAAAATTATATGATTTATTAATTTTCTATTATATCTTTTAATTTGGAATGGTTCAACTTGAATAAGGTGGAGATATTTTAGTTTAGTTTCAATTAGTTCAGTTTGGTTTGGTTTGAGTGTTTTTAGTGTCGATAAGGTATTTTCAGTAATATTTGGTTTTGGTTAGATTGGATTGGTTTTATTTAGTGCAATTAATACCAAGTTAGTTTTTTTTATAAATTTTTATTTATTTCATTTCATTTTAGTTTAATTCCATTTAGTTTGGGTCAGGTTATGTTGGGTTTGTTTTTTCTAATTGGTTTGGTGAGGGTTAGTTTGGTTTAGGTTATTTCTATTTGATTCCATTTGGTTTGGGTTTTTTCATTTCATCGTCAATTTCATATTTATCATCCTATTTGTTATCTTTATTTTTTATGGAAGTAAAACTTGAGAATCATAATATAAAAGAGAAAAAAAATCTATATATATAACAAAATACTATAAATATAAAACCATGATATTGAATTCTATTATATCAATGAGTAATAATTTACCCAATCCATCGAGGTTTAAGTCTTCATTGTAAGAATAATCTAGAGTGTAGGATGATTTGATACACCATGAAGAAAGAGAAAATGTTATAACTGGTCTTGAATAAGAGTATAAAAATTCTATATAAGAGTGAACCTCACTACAACCTTTTATTGTAAATAATAAACTCAATGTATATAAGAGTAATTGATTGAGTATCACACAACAATTATGTATATTTCACTATGAAGAAGAAGGTTTTGTTGCAGTGAATAAGGAAATCACACCTCAATTTGGGTGAAGTCAAGGATGATCATTTCATAATGATACATATAATTCCATGATCTGGATATTTTTATAATAACTTGAAAATTTAGTTAAAATTCAAAAAGGATAATATTTTTCTCAAGATCCAATTTAATAAACATGTAGCAGTATGTTTTGACCACATTAATTGAGTGGGACACATAGATTAACATTTAAGGATTAATAGAAATAATATTAATCCCAATTATTGGGGGTATTACGATGGGGGCTCATGGTTTGTTATCCTCTAAGGGCATATTACCCACCATTGTATGGGAATTAATGTATATAGGCATTTTTAGGACCTATTTAATTATCAATGTATTCCAAGGTGGATCAAACCCTAATATTTTATACTAGTTGGTGTAATAACTATAACATACTCAGAGAAAATATCGCACAGCCTATAGATGGTATGGTCTAGTAGGGATGTGCCACAAGGTTCAAGACTAATTAATATTTATTCCCATTGGGAGGGGGTTAATATGGTTGGCACAATCATAAGAGAAGCACAGAGACACTCTAGAACTTTCCAAAAAATGTGTGATCATTCTTGGGTGTCACCCTTGGAACTGATTTCTAGTATTGATTTATTTTATATATTTTTAGTGGTTTATTTATTTATTTTAGAATGTCACATGCACAAACACAACATTTTCTTGACATGAATATGACATAATTGGTGGTGCCCAGTTGATTCTTAATAAAACACTTCTTAAATGTGCATGAAAATTGAGTAGCTAATCTACCCATACTTATTTTAGGTTTAGGTTGGAATAATGTCGATACTATATGACTGATCAATATAGCTGAAATGAGAATAAATAGATAGATGAGGTGAGGCTTAGTGATTGTAGTCAAGCCAGCCATATTTTTATTAAGTCTCTATTTTTTATATGGGATTGGTATGGTGGGTGATCATGTTTGTATGATTATATGGTTTATTTATTCATACCCATTTTTATATCATTATTGTTGTATATTTAATTTTTTTACTCAAATAGTAATTATGTTTGTTGATGTTTGGTTTATTTATCAATTATTGCAAACTTTTATATGTTAGTGTAGTCTCCTCATGATATTACCTTAGAACCTGTTACTAATAGGCATCCATTAGTGTAGAAAAAGGCACACCTAAGGATATGCGGAGACCTATTCTAGTTACTATTCATAGTGAGTTAGGTTTATATGTTATTGCCTAAAAAATAAAATGATGAAAGGTTTCAAAAACTAATTTATAAGTGACTAGCTAAGTGATGATTATAAAGGAAATTAGAATAGTAATATTCATCCTAATTTTAATAAATTATATCTCACATGTTTTGAGTATTGAAATAAAGTCTATATCTAGTTGGACCTTTAAATACTAAATAATTACAGAAATTAGAAAATGATAACAATTAAAAATAAAATGGAATTAGTTTCAATATATAACTATACTAAAAAATATAATTCTAATAATGAATATAAAACAAAGAAGGAATAATATAACATGTGTTTCATGGATATTTAAAATGACGCTAGATAATTAGGTTTTGATTCTAAATTTGACATTAATATTGAATCTGATTTTCATTGACATATTACCAATTAAATTAAGGAATATAATGAAAAATTAAAATGAGATCATTATAATTTATGAGTTAAATAAGGAACTTAAAGGAATAAATAAGAACAATTTTGAGTAAAACATGGATATTTCTCATTATAATGAGAAACTAAAGAAAACTACATATATATTTAATAAAAATTCATGTTAAGATAGGAAGTATTTTCAGATTCTGAATTAAAACCTCAGGAGTGAAGTATTAATTTTGATAAAAATATTTTCTACTTTTTTTATGATAATTTTTTTTCAAGATGATGCATGTAAAAATTATGTAATGAAATAAAAGAGTTGTTTGTAACTAGTAGAAACTATAGAAAATTGTATAGAAATATCCTAGTTAAAGGGTTGAAAGTTTTTATCTCAACTACTATGTGTCTCATAAATATAATGTAAGGATAAAATGTTATTAAACATTCACTTATATTTCAAAAATATTTAAGTCACACAAAAGTGTATATTTTTAGATCATTATATTCTATAATATTGATTAGTAAATGCTGAAAATATCTAAGGGCTCCAAACTATAGCTTAACAAATAGTATTGGACTCAATGTGGCGTGAGTAAAAAATATTTCTATCAATTTATTATATTACAAACAATTCCATGAAGGTCTTAAGAAATATTTATGGTATAAGGATAGTGGGTAATCTTGGTATATTATGATACACCCATCGATATGAAGTTCCTAAAAAATATTAGTCGGGGGACCCAAACTCTACTCATATCATCTCACTAAAAAAACATATATTAAACCCTTTTATAAGAAATCTTGGAAAAAATATTTTTTCATCACCAATATACACATAGTGACTAATTTGTATATAGAAACCACAAAAAAAATATAGTGAAATTGTGGAAAGAGAATAGTAAATGATGGGTCCATAACTCACCGATTTGTTGTTGAATAAAAACAAGATGAAAATAGAAGCTTGAGGATGGGTCATTATAGTTGGAGAAGAAGATTGAAGTCATCCTAGATCTCAGTATCGGGAGAATTCAAAGGGGAGGGGTTCACGCCGTTGTGAGGGGATCTCTACTCAGAATGGGAGGAGGGAGGTGTTATTAATGCTTGGGATGGAAGTGTTGTAAGGGATCAGGATGGGAGGAGGATAGCATTTAAGATGGGATTTGGATGGGAGGAGGTGATGAGTTCTCATGCTGTAATTTAGGGAAAACCTATGCCAACGGTTTCAAAAAACTATTAGCATCAGTAAGATATCCCAAAGGTTTTATAAAAACCACTGGGATAGCCTTTACAAAACACCTTATCCCAATGGTTTAGAAAACCTATTTTGATAGGGTTGTGGGTATAGCTCACATTTATAGTAGTGAATAATGGTAATAATATAGAGTCAATCCTAAAATTAGATCCATCGTCCAAACTCTACCTACTTAGCTGCCTAACATGGGGCACTTTCTCTTCACTGGATCTCTAACCATAAAGTATATATTCACACCAAGATACCAATGTAGGGTGTGATAATAAACTTAATAGGACACTACCAATTTTTCCATAACATATGTTTGGAAATATATAAAGGTGTATTCCCTGAAAATAAGGTAGATTTATAAATAAACAATCAAGTATCAAGTCATTGTGTGCTAACCATGCTTCCATGAACCCTAGTTTTACCAACTTCAACGCCAAGATAGAAGGAAAGTCAGAAGTATTCATTGCATGTCTTATATTATTCCATATAGTCCACATATTGGTTCAACATATTTGGATAACTATCATATATCCTCATCCCACCTTTAAGGAAAAATCTAATGCACGTATTTAAGGGAAAGTCACACTCCACCATTAAGTAGTAGTCATCTGGATCATCCAATCAACTACTACCTCATGGTTATTCTGCTTTTGCATGATAGTACATGCACCTGACATGCCCGAATAATTGCAACTCTACTCAATCACATGGATATTACCCATTAGTATGAAGTGATAAACATTCCAAATCATGGACCTCTTCCAACATCACATGTTCTTTCCCACATCAGTTGAACATTCAAAGTTCTTATGCTAACCAACATTCCACCTAGATCCATAGGCTATCAAACACATTAAGTAACCCAAAATCTATGATCTTAAGTCTTGTACTAAAATTATTTCTTAAAAAATAGATTTGATACATAGTGAGATTAACCTATCATTATTATAAAACATTACCATAGGAAAAATAGTGTGAAATCAGGGGATAATAGTGTGAAATAAGAATATAACAATAGATCGAGCATAATAATAGGGATTTGGCTTAGAAATATATCATTCCCTTGGAACATAAAATAATAAATAACATTTGGTCAAACATAATAATAGGTAAATTATAACATTTTGAACAAACAAAATGACCACACTTCAAATTTTGAATAAAAAATGTCCATGCTTCATGTTGTGAATAAAAAAATCCACACTTCATGTTTTGAACATAAAAATGTTCATGATTCATGTTGTGAATAAACAAAATGTTCATTCTTTGTATTATGAACAAAAAAAAATTATACCTCATGTTTTCAATAAAAAAAATTCAAACATAACATCATTTTCTCATGAGATATAAATCCTTACTAATGCATTGGATGGTGATATAGGACCCCACCCATCATCATCCATACATATGAGTCCCACTTAAAATCAAATAATTTATCTTATTAGAAATAAATCATCAGAAAAAAATAGGATTTATAAATTTTTCAAATTATTCCATATAAAAAACATGATCATTTTATATCAAAAATATAATCTTCCAAAATGATTATTTAAGAAGATTAAATATATAGTGATCTATGAACCATTACACTATTAGAGAAGAATCCATTCAAAATTGAAGAGAAATAAGAAAATGATTTTTCTTAAAAAGTTTTTCTTAATATAATCTTAAAAGGATGTGATTTTTATGTCACTTTCCCAAAAAAATAAAAAATAAAGAGGAAAGATATTAAAATATTTCCTCAAAAAATCTAATAAATAGAACTTAAAAATAAATAAATCATATGTAAAAACAGGAAGTATAAGGTAAGAATGTCTTTGAAAAGAAAATCCTTTGAAGTATTTTAAAACACCTTTATTGAAAATTCACATCATTAAATGGATGAAAAAGCCTTTTTTTAATGAATAAATGGGATAAAAATAATAATTAGAGATAAAAAATATTTTTTTAACTAATTAATGTACAATATTGGTGAGAAGTAAAAAATGGATATAGAGGTAAAATACATTAAATTAAATGGGAATTATTCTAAACAAAATTTCATTTTTTTAAAACAATAGATACATCAAGGTTGAAGACTTTGGTGTGAAACATTATTTTCAAAAAAAAGGAAGGTGTAAATAAAACTTAACATTATCAAAAGATATTTAAGATCAATAATGGAAATTTTTATACAAAGATGTGTGTATATATCCCAAGGAAAGGATTTGAGTCCTGAAAATCCCTTACAACTTGAGTTACATTTTAATCAAAACACCTTGAAGGAGAGGGATTGTAATTGAACTTAAAATATAATTATTAAAATATAATTCAAGATAATATATATCAAAAATTTACTGTGTGAACCTTATAAATGGAATCAGGTGTATAATTAAAAACATGTCTTAAAGAGAGGAATTTGAGATGAAATACCCATACACCTTAAGAAATGTTCAAATAAAAACCCTTTGAAAGATATAGATCCTTAATATGAAGTTAAAATACCATAAATAAAGATAATTTATGATATTATATATCAAATAGTTTCCATATTAACCATTTAAATGCAATTAGGTGCATAAAATAAAATGTGTCTCAAAGAAGGAAAATTTGATACAAAAACCTTACCTTTTATTTTTGATTAATCAATAATTATCTAACCTCATATATAATGGAAATAATTATATTAATAACTTATATTATGAACTTAATATAAAAATAATACCCTTTTTTAATTATTTGGTAATAATATATTACAAATGTAATAACTAATTATAGTTTATCTTCATTATCAGTTATTATAACGTTCGATTGTTTGTTTCAAAAAACCTTCATGAAGAAATGATCAAATATCACTCTATGGTTTCAAGTTAATCATTACTATTTAATTAGATTTAATATATTTTTAAATACCTTGACCCAAGTTTTCTATATCCAACGGTTACTTTACTACTTTGGCATAATATACAAGTGAGTGCATCCCGAATGACTAAATAGTATATTAGTCTTAGTAAACTTGATACATACTTGAGTCTTGAATTAAATTTGAAAAAAAATTAAACATAAATTTTTTATTAATATCATTATTATCACTAGAATGGCTTTTTATATTATTCATAGTATACTTCATGGATTCTTGGGAAAGGAAACAAAATAAGGGTGAGCTCAAATGTACAATAAGAGTTATGTACAGCAGAATCTATCATGAGTAAATGAAGAATAATAAATAAGTAATAATCAATATAGAAAGGTAAATATATGAAAACACATTAAACATAATCAATTATTTACTATCATGAAAAGGTAATTCATATTCAATATGAAAAGTTAAATAACTGAAAACACATGTCATTTAATTGATAAACTGAGAATAAAAATGCATTTATATATAATATCATTAAAAAAATATCAAGGATAATAATAATTTAATTCTTAATGAAGTAAACTATTAATTATTTTAAATAATTATCTCAGGCATCATGATACCTCTACTATCAATACCTTTCATAAGATAGATTGAAAATGATGGGTAGGTATACACTAGAAACCCATTTATCTAATTCTAGCCAACAAATTCATCTCATGAGACTATCGATGAATTAAGAGGATATCTATAGATTTTTTCCACCAATAACTTAATTTCAAATTAATTATTAATATATTTAATAATAAATTTAATTCATTAATAATATTCCTTATCAAAAAAATGTATCGAGTAAGGAATACAGATTAACAATAATTTTTCTATTCAATTATAAAACTTTCAAAGTAAAATAACATATGTATTACTGATATAAGGTTTATGAAATAATCATATAAATGATAAAAATAATTTTTATATTCAATAAAAATTTAATTTCAAATGAAAAATGATCTCAAGAATGTGACTGTTTCAAGATAAAATTAACAATCACAAAAGAAAGTGAGATTGTATAATAATATTCACCACATTGGTAACTTTTATATTGTAACTTATTTGAGAATAATCTTGAAATGAAGCGTTAATTGTCATGAATAAATAGGTATTCATGTTAAATAAATCAAAGTGGAATTATATACACCACATAAAATTTAATAGGTTTATATTAACAAATATGTCACGATGGAATGGAAATTGAGAAAAAAATCCCATACAATGATCATATCATTGAAGTGAGGATTAATCGATGGATTGGTTATGTGTATAAAATTTAAGTAAAAATAATAAATGTGTAAATATAATATAAAATAATCAAAATTAATTACAGATAAAATCTTTTAATATCAAAGACAATGTAGAAGTAATATAACCCAATGAAAAGAAATTGAGTTATAAAATACTTTTCACTTGTAACTTTCAAGTCAAATACACTTGGATAAAATGATTAAAATAAAAACTCAGATTAACATTAAATATTAAGGATTTATGATATTACATGTAAAAGGGGTAGTATTTGTACTGTATAAAATAAATTAGGCCAATAACAATAAAATATACCTCAATAAATGGAAATTAAGATGAAGTTCCTTACCTCACACTTTATTTTGGTTGAATGTAGTGTAACCCAATGTGTAATGGTATTAATCATGTTATTAATTTATAACATAACCATATTCATATTTATAATATCATATATGATCCTATTTAACATTTTACCACCTTTTTTTAATAATATTTCATTATATTCATTGTTTCATGTGTTAATTGTCTTATGTTCTCATGCGTGTTTTGTAATGAAAGTCTCGGTTATTATTAATAGTGTATATATATATATCATATAAAAATGATAATAATTTTATAAATATTATATTTACTCATTAGATACATTTTTATAATCATTATTGGAGTCCGAACATGGAAAATGAATCGCATCACTTTGTGGAGACGGTAGGTCGTACGTACGCACAAGTAACGATATCATTCCCTTAATGAGTGAAAGGGTAAGGAAGTGTATGTTATATTAATTTTATTGAATAAATATAGTTTTATATATATCACACATATTCATTATATTTATCATTATTACTTTCCATGTAAATCATAAGTATACAAATGAATCGCATCACTTCTTGAGGTGGTAGTCCACCGTACACAAGATCAATGTTATCATATTTTTAAACAGAATGGAAATTTAGAAGGTATATGTGATATTATAATTAATAAAGTATGATAATATAATAAATATTATATATATATATATATATTAAATTCATCATTATATAAAATAAAGAGATGTGTTGATAGAAAATGGTTTACATCGGTTCGTGAGGTGGTAGTCTGTCGTACACATGATCGACAATGTCATTTCCCATTTGATGGTGGAGTAGATGGATAAATATTATTCCATACACATAATAATATCTAAATATATGGGATATAATTTTTTATTATATTTTATGTTTTAAGGTTTAATTTATTTTTAAAAATAAGAAATAAAATGAAAGAGCTTTGTAGAGAAAATTACCTTCTCTTACAGAAACCTCCATGGATCTTCTATTAAGGACCCTAGGGTTTGTATTTTTGAAATACTAGTAGATATATAATGTGTCCAATTATTTTTAAGAGATATTCTTTCAGTTTTATTTTTAGATGAATGGATTTATAGGTGTGAATAGGTGAAGGGATGGGGTGGTCTTTTATAAGTGGGGGAGAGGACCCACATGGAAGTTTTGAAAATAAAAAAGTGTAACCTGGGCTTTCACATAAACAAAGGATCCAAAATGGTCTATTATCAAACCTAATAGGTAATAAAACAAAAATATTATCATATAATATTTTTTTTATAAGTTTTATATCATTTTTAACCATTATCTTCTTAGATTAACCCCTCAGTAAACCTGTTTTTACCTAAACAATGATAATTATTTTATATTATTTTTACTATTAATAATGGTAAAAATTTAAGATAAAATTGATAAATAATAGAAATTATTATTATTAAAAAAATGTAATTCATTTTTCTAAATTCAATTCAAAGAAGTGGTGGAATTTAGTTTAAAATTAAACCTGTAGAGGTGTCGAAAAAGAGTTTTTCTAAAAAAAACTATCAAAAGATTAAAAAGTCTTTATATCAAAATTAAATATAAAATTGATTAAAAAGAACTAATTTTAAATAATAAATATATAATTGAACTATTTTTACTTTTAAAAATTTATTTAAATAAAATGGGAATTATATATGCTTTAAAATAAAAGGTAGTTTTTGATAAAAATCAATATTTTTTACTATTCATAAAAAACTGAAAATTTTTATGAAAATTATAAAAAGTAACCCTAAGATATTTTTGATATGATTATTTCAAAATTTCAGTTTATTTTTTAAAATAAATTTTCTAAAAATTGGTAAAAATTAATTTTAACATAAGTGTTTAAAATGTGATGAAACTATTTTCTTTAAAAAATATATTTTTTTAGAAAAAATTTCTGTTTATTTAAAATGATTATTATTTTATTTATAATAAGTAAATATCCATTGAATTTATTTTATGAATTTTTAAAACATATAATTTTTATAATTTTGTTAGTCTTATTCATACCCTCCAACTTAATTGCTAAGTTATAACGGTTATGTTTTAAATAATAATATTTTAATAGAGTATTGTGTTTCATTTAAACTTAGTGTTGTGTGCATAATAAGCTATCGAAGAGATTGATTTTATTTAAAAATATATATAATAAAATATCAGGGGGTCTGTATTCTCGTCTAAGCTCAGTTTCATATGTCATATATGCCATCAAACCCCATTTTCTTCTTTTAAAATCTCGGGGTGTTACATTTTACCCCCTTAAATAAATTGCATCCTCACAATTTAATCTTGATCTCGGTAAAAAAGATATTTTCCATTTGAAAATACCTTTATTTTAAACCCACATCATAAAAAAGGTTAATAAAACATTCTCTTAATAAGAGATAAAGGTAAGTAAAAAGGTCATCTAGAATACACGTACTAGGTTTCCAAATAGAAGAACATTGGTGATAAGTGAATATATGGACATAGAATAAAATCATATATAATTATATATATTGATAGATTTAGTTGATCATAAGAAATTGAATAATAAATGGAAAGTTAAGGACCTCAAAACCATAAATATGTGATGATTTAAAAGACCATTTGATTCATCATATATGAAGGTAATAGGATAACATTTTTGTTTGAATATCCTTTTTCATAAAGTTGAATAATTCCTTTATTATCTTGACTACGAACATAGGGAAATATATTTACTTGATATATTTATATTTCATAAGAACTATTTCATCATTTGGTTGTGATTTTATGAATTTACAATTCATATATTACTCTAAGAAATGAATATCCAAAAATGATTTTTTTTCCTGGAGAATTAAAATTAACTTTTAATAGATTATAAAATCTATAAAAGAGTTTTAATTCCTTCCATATATATATAAATATTTTCCAAAACTAATATGGTTAGTACAAGTTATCCAATATAACACATTAATATCAAAAATCAATAACAAAACCATTGGTTAAACATTAATATTTATCCATAAAATCATTTGAGTAAAAACAATGATATATTAATCAAACCATCACATAGGCCAATGGTAGGCGCAACACCCTTGTCTCCCTTCGGTTATATATTCAAGCCCCACTGCCTTTTTGGATGCAATGGGTTGTCACCTGGCATACAGGTTGTACTTAAAACCATATTAATAAAATTCCTATAACATTCCTAAAGTTTAATAACCTATAATTACCTCAACATAAAATATAAGATAAACCTTAAATGTTACCAATACATTCAAACTTATTCCCACAAAAATTAAGGACATTATTACTTAAATAACTTTTTCACTAAAACATATATTAAACCAATGGGTTGTATTTCCATAAATATCTCCTGAAATATCCTTAATCTTAGTATATTCCCATCATATAAAACCTAAAAATGAGTGTTTAAAAATTTTAACGTATGATTAATATTAAACTCATAAACCCATGATGGTATCCATAACTCTTAATTTAATAAAGAAATATATGCTTTTAAAATTTAACACGATCATTAGAGGTTTCATGATTCTTATAAATAAAATATCATTGGTAAAAAAATAATTCTAAAATATAATTATATAATATTAATACATAAATAATTCAACCATTTTATTTCAAAATAGGTCATTCCTTGGTATAGTGGTTAATCTTTTGAAGAGTAAATTGACTCAGATAATTCCTAGGTTCCCCACATTGAAGACTACAAACTATAAATGGATCCCTAGGATGAAATTTATTTTCTTTAATCGTACTCTTTATTTTTCTTTGAAAATTAATTTCTTTATTCCATTATTTTACACACATAAAAAAAATTCACTTCTCTTTGAGAAACATTTTTATGCTTTTATTTTCTTATTTCTAACAAGAAGTAATACAAGCCTTCTTTCCTCTATGGTTTCTACCACTGGGATCTTAGAAAACTCCATCCTTCTCTTCTTTGGTGATTCCAAGAGTTAGTTAAGTTATAGGTATTTAATCATATTTTGAGATAAATGATTAGGAATAATCATGATATCTTTCACTCAAGTCATAATCCCATTTGGTTTCTCATATTCACTACATTATCCTTTATATTTACTATTAACATGATTCCTTTGGGTTCTATCCATTGAATAAAACCAAAAAGCATAGTGTGAGAAAAAATAATCATAGTGGTAAAACCATATAATAATTTATATTATGTTTAAATCATATCACATTATTTACAATCTAAGACACAGTATATTTCACCTAGTTCGTTCATTTTCATCATATATTCAAATCTTTCATAATAGTTTGTAAAGAAAATTTGAATTATCCAAAGAATATCCCCTAAGAGTTTCAAACCAGTTGTGTAGTAAGGCCCATTTTCAGGTACTGGGTAGTGCTTGATTCAATCCTGATGCACCTATTTCAAAGTTATTACCTCTAGGTGCATCTATTACATAACCACATCCAGTTCTAATATCCATATAGGAATTTGTTTTCTTTGAAAAATCACATAATCTCTACCTTACCAAAACTTTAGGATGTTCTTATATAATTATCCTCAAATTCTATCATAGGGTTACGTTACCCAATATATATTTTCCTAAATATAGTTCTAAATATTTCTACTAAACTTCCTATAATTCCAATTTTAAATACCCCAAACCTAGTAGCTGAGATTTTGTAGTTACTTTTTTACTTTGGCATAAGATATAAGTGATCTCATCTCAAAAGGCCGAATAGTTTAGAAGTCTTGGTAAAATAGATGCATAATTGAGTATTTCATTACATTTGAAAATAAAAATTGAAACATAATTTTTCTTTTAATAATATCATTATTACCTATATTATATACTTTTATATCATTCATAGTACACTTCCTGGGTTCTTAAGAAAAGAAAAAAAATAAGGGTGATCTAAAATGCTTAGTAAGAGTTATGTAAAGTAGAATCTATCATGAGTAAATGAATAATAATCAATAAGGAAAGGTAAATATTTGAACACACATTCTATTTAATCAATAAATTTATTATTATGAATAGATTAGGCATAATAAATAGGCAAGATAAAAAATAGAATAAACATTCCATTTAATCAATAAACTGAGAATGAAAATACATCCAGAGATAATATCATTAAAAAACATCATGTATAATAATAACTTAACTATTAATGGATTAAATGGTTAATTATTGTATTTCATGATATATAATATCATGATACCTCTACTGTCAAGGCCTTTCACAAGACAGATTAAAAATAATGGGTAAGTATACACCAGAAACCCATTTAACTATGGCTAGCCAACTAATTCATTTCATGATACTACTAATGCATAGATGGTATATATATATAACTAGGAACCAAATTTAAATTAATATCTAATATATTCCTCATATATCAAATAATATATTTAATTCATGAATAATATGCCTTATCAATAAATTTCAATATCGAATAAGGAATATATATTAATAATAATTTCCACAATCAATCATATAACTTTCAAAGTAAAATATCATATGTATAAATGATATATGTTTTAGATAATAATAATATCAATTATGAAAATAATAGGTATATTCAATATAAATGTAATTTCTAATGAGAAATGATCACAAGAAAGTGAAAGTTTTAAGATAAAATTAATAATCACAAAAGAAAGTGAGATTGTACAATAATTTGTATCTCTTTGGTAACTTTTAAATTGTAACTTTTTGAAAAGTAAACTTAAAAAGAAAAAATAATAATCATGAATATATATGTATTTGTGATAAATACATAAAATTTAAATCATATACACCACATGAAAGGGAATAAGTGTATATTAACAAATATGACACACTGGAATGGAAATTCACACAAAATCTCTCAGAAAGATCATATCATTTAAGTGAGGATTAATAAATGGATTTATTGTGTGTATAAAATTTAAATACACATAAAAAATGTGGAAATAATATATAAAATAATCAAAATACTTTACACACAAGATCTTATAATTTCAAATACAATGGAGAAGTAATATAACCCAATGAAAAGAAAATTGAGTTATGAAATTCCTTGCCACTTGGTAACTTTCAATTCAAATCCCCTTGGATTAAATAATTAAAAAAACTCAAGTTAACATGAAATATAAAGGATTGATGATATTTAATTTAAAATGGAAATTATTTATACCATATAAAATAAATTTGGTGAACAACAATAAAATGTGCCTCAATAAAGAGGAATTGAGATGATGTCTCTTACCTCACGCTTCCTTTTGGTTGAATATAAATTAACCTAAAATATAATCATTTTAATCATGTTATTAATTTATATAATAACCATATTAATATTTATAAAATCATATATGATACTATTTAACATTTTACTACTAGTTTTTTAATAATATTTCATTATATTCATTGTTTTAGATGTGAATTGTCTTATTTGCTCATGCATGTTTTTCATGAAATTTCTAGTTGTTGTGTATAGGATATAGATAAATAATATAATAAATTATAATAATGTTAGGAATTTCATATTTAATTATTATATACATTTTTATAATCATTATTGAAGTTTGGACATGGAAAATGAATCACATCGCTTCGTGGAGATAGTAGGTCGTACGTACACATGAGCGGCAATATCATTCCCTTAACGAGTGAAAGGGTAAAGAAGTGGATGGTATATTAATTTTAAAAAATAAATATAATATAATTTATATCACATATATTTATTAAATTTATCATTATTAATTTACATGTAAATCATACAATAAAAACAAATCACATCGCTTTGTGAGGCGGCGGTCCACCGTACACACGAGTGATGTTACTATATTTTTAAACGGAATGGAAAGTAAGAAGTTATATATGATATTATAATTTAATAAGTATAATAATATTATAAATATTATATATATATATATTAAATTAATAATTATACACTATCATGATATTTTTTTATATAAAATGGTTTACATTGGTTCGTGAGGCGGTAGTCTACTATACACATGATCGATGATTTTGGTTACCATTTTATGGAGGAGAAGATGGATAAATATTATGAAATAAAAATAATCACATATAATTATATGGTATATAATTTTTTATTATATTTTATGTTTTAATACATAATTTAATTTGGAAAAATAATAAATAAAATGAAATAGGTTTGTTAAGACAATTACATTCTCTTAGAGAAACCTCCTTTGAACCACCTCTTAAAGACCCTAGGGTTGATCTTTTTGGAATACCAGAAGATATATAATGTGTATAATTATTTTATGGACATATTTTTTCAGGTTTTGGTTGATCTAAATGGCTTGATAGGTGTGAGTAATTGAAGGTGCGGAGTGGCCTTTTATAAGTGGGGGAGAGCACACACTTGGAATTTTTTAAAATAATAAAGTGTACCCACATTTTTCAAATGGAAAAAGGCTCCAAAATGGTATATTAAATAACCTTATAGGTTATAAGGTATAAATACATTCATAAAAATGGTATTGGATAATTTTTAGATCATTTTTAGCCTTTATCTTCTCAGTTTAACCCCTAGTAAACCCATTTTTACCTTAACCGTGGTAATTGATTTTAACTGTTTTTACTATTTATAATGGAAAAAAAATAAGTTGAACTTATTAGATATTATAAATTATTATTATTACAAATATTTAACCCATTATTCCAAATTCAATTTACAGAATTTGAAATTTTTAATTTAAAATTAAACCCGTAGACGCGTCGAAAAACAGTTTTTCCAAAGAAAAACTTTTAAAAGTTTAAAATGTCCTCATATAAATTTTAAATATTAAATTGATTATAATTAATTAATTTGTATTAATAAATATATAATTTAAATAAATTTACTTTTAAAACCATATTTAAATAAAATGGGTCTTGTATATTCTTTAAAATAAAAAGGCAACTTTTAATAAAAAACAGTATTTTTTACTATTCATCAAAAAATGAAAATTTTTAGAAAAATCCCCAAAATTAACCCTAATATAATTTTTATATGATTATTTAAAAAATTAAGTTCATTTTTAAAAATAAATCTTCTAAAAAAATTTAAAATTAATTTGAACATAAGTCTTCAAAACGCAACGAAATTGTTTTCTTTGAAAAATACTGTTTTTTAGAAAATATTTATTTTTATTTAAAATTATTCTTATTTTATTTATAATCAATAGATATCAATTTATTTTATTTTATTCATATTTAAACCATATAATTTTCATAATTTGGTTATTTTTATTCATACCTTCTAACTTAATGGCTAGGTTATAATGGTCATGTTTTAAGTAATAATATTTTAATAGAGTATTCTATTTTATTTAAACTTATAGGTTCATGCATCATAAGATATTAAAGATATTTATTTTATTTAAAAATAATTATATTGTACAATCTTTGTTTTCTTCATTCACATCTAATCTTAGTTTCATGTGTTATATACTATATCGAACCCAATTTTCTTCTTTTAAAATCACAGGGTGATACAATAATGGATGAATTATAATAATTTATAAATTTTAAATTTACTTTCATGATTACTTTAGTCGTTATACTAGAATATGAAATCAAAAACAAACATTTTCTAGTGATTTTTAACCTATAAAGGGTGTTTTATAATTAATTATTTAAATATTGATGAATAATTTTCAGAATAAAAAAAGTCATTATTTATATATTTATATTAGGTTAAACCAATAATTATGTTTTAATAATCATCCATGGTATAATTTTATTACATTGTTCAATTAGGTGGTCAAATCAACTCAATGTGAACATAACATGATTATTGGTGATTATGAGGTGATTTAGTTGCAATATCATTACACTAATAGCATAATTATATCATTTAGTGTTTATTAGTGTGGTATATAATAATTATAAATGAATTATAAGAATAAGTAATGGATGTATAAATATTAAGTAATTTTAATTGAATAATTTCTTCTTAGTATGCTTATTTTAAAATATTGAATTAATAATAATTGTCTTTTGATCAAATCATTAATAAGTTCTCCAATTTTTCATACCATAAACTTAATGATATTATAAAAATAATATATCCTCATTAAATCCATTCTAGGAATAATCAATAATTGATGGGGATTAAAATTGAATTTGTTTCTCATGGAGATGGTAGTCTTCACATACACATGATTAATGATCCCATTTCAAAATTAATGGATAGAATAATATTATATAAAAAATGATCATTTAATAATTTTATTTTTGAAATATAAAATATATTTAATCATAAAATCCATCCTTGATACTATCCTTGAGAGTTAGTGAGGAAAAATGAACAACATCACTTCATAGAGGCAGTAGTCCTCATATACGCAAGATTGGGGTTATTTTGTTTTCTTAATGGATAGAATATAATGACCCTTTTTTTTAAATAAAATTAAAATTTGAATGAATAAATTACTTATTTAGTAATGTAGTATAGAAAAAAAATGCACTACATTGGTTATATTAGACTGTTATAAAATATATTCCATCATACTTAAAAGACTATTAAGCATCATAATTTCTCTATAATATCCATTATGATTAGTATATAATGGGGGTTATGATGAGATATAATTGACACAAAAGAAATAAATTATGGCCTTGACTAGTAGTATCATACCCTATGAATCCCATTTACTAAAGCTTCTGAGGGGGATGGTATCACTGGACTTTTCCCTTGACCAACCTCAACTTGAGATTCAACAACTGAAACATGAGAAAAACTATTTTTTGTAGAAGTTGAAGCTCATAAATATCACTTCCCAATCCATGTTCACCAAAACATCCCAAGAAATTACCATCATTATACACCTTACCCTTAGGGATTACACTAGTGTAATAAGGGGTTTTGTATCCATACCCTACTAGTATGAAATTGTATAATTTATTTTTAGTAAAATATGATTATATTTATCCATTTTTAATTTTACTTTATACACATGATTATATAATGAGTTTAATAAAAACTATATTTTGATATGAAGAAATCAAAATTATATTTTTGGGAAATATATAGTTTCAATTAAAACACTATTTTTTGACAAATTCATGATTTTTGAAATAAATTATATTTTCATAAAATATTATTATTAAATAATATTTATTTAAATATAAATTATAATTTAATTTAATGAAGTTCAATGTAATTTTAATAAGGGTCAAAAAGGTGCTAGTGTCATAAAAACTGATATTTTCTAGTAAATAATGGGTTTTTTTAAGTGTAAATTCTCATTTTTATAAAATTATTTTTGTAAAATAAATTTTTAAATTTTAAATCAACATGTCAAAATTAGTCAGTGCTAAGTTTTTCATAATTTTATGAGATAGGTGAATTTTTGGTTAAAAATTAATTAGAGTATAAATATGTAGTGTGTATTATAACACCATAATACCCCAAAAGTGATGTAATAAATGATATAAAAGGCATCCATGACCAAAAATAAATTTTTCATTTAAAATAATTTTTTTGAAGTTATTTTATTAACTTTACAAACCTATAATGAATCATCCAAAGCCTATATTATATTCTGTATTTTTTAAAAAAAATATTTATGAACATAAATCACTTCCACATCATGAATGGTATTATTTTAATGATTTTGGTTCTTAACATAATAAAATATTTAAAAATGATCCTCTTTGTTCTAAACCATGGTAAAAACTTTTAAAGGTTTGTGGTTTTGATTATTTTATTACTTGGAGTCCAAAACCTATGTTTAGAAATTAATAAGGAATTCCTCTTTTTTATATATATACCCACCCAACCTCTCACTCATATTCACTAAAAAATCTATATATAATTAATTTTCTCTCCCTATCACTCTCTAAAGTCTTTTTAAGTTGTTTTTAAACTCTTAATATTCTTCTACTAATATTTTAGAATCACCCTCTCAAGGTAAGGTATTCTCTTCTCTTCCTATTTATTCAAGTACTTTCTTTTTATTAATCCTTTTGATTTAAAAATTTTCATGTTTTAATGTGTTTTTACACATTAATTTACTATTTTTATTATTCCCAAGTAATTATATACTAAATTTCACAACCATTAAACCCTTCTATGTGCATTTATGTACACCCATTATGCTATAGAAATTATCCCATGATTTTCCATGCCAAAATTTTGTAGTAGAAATACCCATCCCCAGTTCCACTCAAGGGTATTAAACTAGATGTATCTATAATTAATTTATTAGTAACTTCCTTATATGTAACCTACACTCCTTAATCATAGGATTAAAAGTGATTAAATATTTTCTTATGTTGTTAGATCTATGTGGAACACAAATACATGTACATAATATGAATGTGGTGGGTGGTCCCATAATTATATATCCCTCAAATTTGTTGGGTAATGATTTTATCTTATGAGATAATATGTATGGTTCAAGGGTGTTTATCCTAAGTACATTATGTTATGATTTCCAAGCAATTATCCTTGACTTATGCATGTGATTTCATGTTTTATGTTGTTTCCACTTTCCTATAAGGCCTTGATGTTATCATTTAATGTCATTATTGTAACACCCCGGGATTTTATGAAAAATATTCTTTTAATTTCATTAATGTCTTGTGTTGTATGCTACACCAAGATTACCTTGCGCTACACGCAACACCGTATTAGCTTGTAGTATACGCAACACTATTCTTGGATCGTGTTACACACAATTTTGATAATAGTTATTCTACGCAACATTGAGTATATATATATATATATATATTCAATATATAAATGAAATATGGTTGGATTCTATTATATGAAACAACGAAGGATTATTTCACAACACGCAACCCTGACTTGGCTTGCATTACACGCAATCGCGACCTTCCTCGATAGAGTGTGTTGTACGCAATACCGGGTTTTACTAAACAACGATATATTATTATAATATTATTATGAAATAGACGTTATGAATAGTATTAACTAAATTTTTAATTTTATAACATTATTATTCATCTTATACATTTTCTAGAACATGGTATAAAAACAAAATAATTTTTTCGGGTAAAATAAGTATTTTTCAAAAAATGCAGTTTTGCCGCCTTTTGATGGTGTACCCACTTTAAATCTAGTTTTTGACATGTTTATAAGTTCAATTTGACAAAATAAAATTCTTATTTGGAATCATGAAATAAAAATTTACTTTGGATAAATTTTTCATATTATTCTGGTAACTTTCATATTTTGATGAATAGTAAAAACACGCTATATTTTAATTAAAAACAACTTTTTTCATCACAATAATTTATATGGTTAAATTATAATATTGAATGGTTTTAAAGTATAAATAGAATATATTTTTACCATTTAATATAATTTATGTCATTAGCATTGATTCTACCTTGAATTCGTAGGATAAATCAATTCAATCTTTTGCAATGTTTTAAAGAAAACCCCGTTTTCTTTCGACAACGGGATTAATTTTAATTTAATTTCTGCAACTTTTTTGTATTTAATTTGGAAAAATGGATTCCATATTTTGAATCAGTGGATCCAAATTATGTTAATAAGCTACTTTTTATTTTTGGGAATTATGAATAGTAACTACGGTAAATTTTATTTACCATAGTTAAAGGTAAATCGGGTAATTAAGGGTAAATATAATATTATAAAATCACCCTAACACATGTCAAAATCCTATTGGATGACTAAAAGTCGACCCATATCACCTAAGGGTCGGATTAGATTCATTTAATGGACTTTTGTCCATGAAAATAATTTAATTATTATTAAAACCAAAGAATGTGACAACATGTCACTTTCTTAAATCTTATAAGTATAATAATTTTAATTTAGTGATAAACTTCATGAAAATTCGAAAATGAATAGTATACAGAAATCTAATACAATTATCTACATCATAGGAATTTATTTAGTATTTTTAGGGATTAAATAATTATCATTTATTATGACACAAAGATGATGCAGTAATTGTCTTATTAATGAAATATTGACATAATTGATGTTATAAATACCCAAATAAATGTAATTTAAGACTTTTTATGAATTAAACTAATTTTATAGGTTAATATGACATGTTATTATTGATTTAATTAACTTTTTTCCAACTAATCATTCAGTTATGATTTTCAAAAAAATCAATTACTAAATAGTGTCAAAATTGACATCAAATAGTTTTTAAAACAAATATTATATTTTTAATTGTTATTTTATTCCTAAAAATCTAAGGTTCGGCCAAATGACTTAGATAAGGTTATATATATTAATAATAAACAAATTGGGGTTCTTTTGGCTGCTTATAGTAAGTTTATTAACCTTATAGTATAAGAACACAAGAAGACACGGTAAAAGTAAAATTATTTAACTTAATGTTAAATCTAAATGATAAGGTTAAAATAGGAACCTAAACTTGTCTAAATTATATTGGATGAGAGGATTTCGACCCATCCCCACCTTAGATTTGAAATAAATCAATTTGAAGCTATTTAAAACTGAATTTGACTTTATAATAAAATAATATTTTTAGTTATTCCAAAGGTACCCTTCTCCTCCCTTATAAAAGGGCACCTCCTCCCTATCTTCCTCACACCACTTTGAGCCTTCAAGCTCGGACAAACCCTGCCAAATTATCTTCTCCACTTCCCTATAAACATCCTAGAGGTTCTGGTCTACTTTAAAGACTAATCTTAGTGCCCTAAGAGGAGTTTTCAAAGAGGCGTATTGAAGAAGAGGAGGTTCAGATACATACGAAGCATATCAGACATAAGGTAAGGGATAAATTTTCAATCTCATTTTTATCCGAGATTGCTTATACGTAAGTATTTACTGGGGTTACGTTTATCATACATGACCATGTTTTCTAAAAATGTTTTCATAAAATTTTTACCATTCTTCCATGAATGTTTAAAGTCATTTTTACCCTTTATTGACTTTTTACCACATTGTATGAATGGAATCTTTCCCTTGGTTACCATATAAGGTACTTTTTGACTTTTCTGACAAAAGTATGATAAGAATGTTTTTTTAACGTATACGGCATGAAAGGATTTTTATGGTTTTATAAAGCCTTATTTTCATGAAGCTTCCTTCAAAAGATTTCATGACTATTTTCAACAAAAACCTTTTCTTCTAAAATTGCATGACATTTTGTGAAAAGAAAATGATTTTGAAGAAAAAGGGATATTTTCCTCAAGAATTCATTTAAAGTGTTTTATCAAAACCATTTTCATCTAAGATGAAATTATTTCACATGTGTATGTTTCAAGTGTAATGTCTCTATGATTTACATGGTTTCACTTTTTTTTATTATGAAATGATATCCATTTCTTTTATATGGATTATGTGATGATGGGATGATTTTTATGAAACCCATTTTATTTATTGGGTTATTATGAATGATGTATGTTTATTTTGTGGAAAAAGTAAGAATGATTTCATTATGAGATAGTTGGGACCTATATCTCCCTCCAATGCATTGGGTAAAGATTTATATCTCATGAGATAGACATGGCTGGAATGGCAAGTTAAACCGGTTCAGTAATACAGGACTGGAACGAGGAGTGAACTCGATTCAGAAAGGGACTTTGTCCACTAAGATGGTCTTGGCAGTAATTCCTTGGCTACTATGGAAATCATATCATGTGCTTAATGGTTGCCACAATTACATGTTTTATTCCCATGCTATTTTATCATTCTTAATGTTTCTTTATGATCTATGTCTTACGTACTTCCATGTTTTATGTCATTGCTCAAGCTTTTGATGTTTAAACATTATGTTCGTGTTTTTAAGTCCCAATGTATATGGTATGTTTTATTTTATCCATGATTACCCTTACTGAGAATTTGAGCTCACCCTCTTTATGTTTTATTTTCCCCCAGGATCAAAAGAAAGGTTTTAGGTCAGGAAACAAAAAGTGGAAGATCTTTATGGGAGATGTTGAAGATCTTTCACCACGATTAGAAGATTACGTTTCAAGTTTCCAAATACATTAAAATATTACGGTCCTTGTTTGTATGTTTTTGTTATGTATTAAGTATTCCTCAAAAGTAATGTAATGTCCATGTATGTCAAGCTTAGGGTCGCTACAGTTGGTATCAGAGGAAAGGTTTAGTCAACCTTTGGAAACTAGGATGCAAGGACTTTAGTGAGATCCTTATAGATATTTCTAAGGTATGTATAGGGATGTCCCTAAGGTTAAGTATAAGTATAGGTTATAGTACTAGAATTATGGTAATCTAATATGTTAGATATTGAAGGTACTCCCCCTTTATTATATTGTTTTCCCAAGCGTAGTTTTTGCCTCTCACACTATTCTTTTTGGGTTTTAGATGATGGCTGGAACCCGAAGGAACCGTGTTGATCAATGTAATGGACAATGCAATGATTTTCCTCCTGAACAAACAAATGTTATGGGAGATGGAGTTCAAAATCTTATTTTTATACTTACACAAGCTATGAATCATTCTGGACTTCCAAATGAGCAGAGAAGGGAACAACATTCTATTGAGTCCTTCATGAGGCAACGTCCACCTTCTTTCAGTGGGTCTTCTGATCCACTTGTTGCTGAACAATGGATCAGTACCACTAAAAATATATTTTCAGTTCTTTAATGTTCTGAACATGATAAAGTCATCTTAGCAGTATATCGTTTGGAAGGTGAAGCTGATCAATGGTGGAATCTTAAAAAGAATACGAGGCAAAGAGATGAAATTGAGTCCATGGAATGGGATGAGTTCAAGAACTTGTTTTCCAATAAGTACTTCCCTCGTATTCTTCGATAAAAGATGGAGAAGGAGTTTCTTGAACTAAAGCAAAAGGATGATGAATCTGTTGGTATATACGAAGCGAATTTTACAAGTCTTGCAAGGTATGCATCTGGATTTATCATCCAACCTGAAAGTAAAGTTGATCGATTCTTCAGTGCCTTAAAACCAAATCTTCGAAGAGCATTAGCTATAAGAGACTTCAGTAGCTATGAAGAAATTGTGCGTTGTGCTATCAAGGTAGAAATGGAAGTTGGTGTTACTTATCCATCTCATAGTTTTGACAAGAAACGAAAGATGGAGTTCAAGGAGAAATCTCAGAATAATGGTGAAAAGAAGATGAATGTTTCCTTATTCTCAAAGTGTGGAAAGAATCATGGTGGAGATTGTCTTAAAGGGACAAGTAAATGTTTCAAATGTGGAAAGGAAGGTCATCGGGAATTTGAATGCCGCAATGATGGGAAGAAGATCCCTAATGATACAAACAAAGTAAGGGATACACAGAATGAACCTACTACAATTCAATGCTTCAAGTGCAAGGAAATGGGGCATTATGCTAATAAATTCCCTAATCCAAGGGTTAGTGATGATAGACATGAGCAACCACTTAAGGCAAAGGACAAAGGGAAGTCACATGCGATCACCATTGGCAATGTTGAATATGACAACGATGTGGTGGAATGATTAAGTGTTTATGTAATGGGATTCCAGAATAATGTTGTATATAGTATCGTGGAATATTGGAATATTTATGTTTTGGTCTATTGTGGTTTCCAATAATTTTATGGCATCGGTAACCATGAAAAGTGATTGAAATATTTTTGGAAAGCAGATGATATGCACATAATGAAGGGATAAAGAGAATATAATATGTTTGATAGTATTCATGAGCTCATGATTGATATAAGGACTAAGTGATATCATGGTTTGAGTATATAGAATTTTGAGGATTTTGGTATGTGGAAAGTGTTAACTTTTAACTGCATTCATGTTTTCACTAAGGTTCAATGGGTATTCATTTTTCAAGACAATACATGATTAAGGCCTTCGAACGTTTGTAATGTGACCAACAAGACATATCTTATGATATATGGGGATCAACGATGGTATTAACATGCTTCTTATATGAAATCTCTGGTAATCGTTTTCACTATAATATGATAATGGACTGCCATATTATGGATAAGCCTAAAGATTGGAATGGATTATGTTGGAAATAAGTTAGTATTGTTTAAGGATAGAACCTTTTTTGATATTATTGATGGGATGATATAGTAATGTAGTTTTAGAAAAAGGACAACCTGCAGGACGGGAGACAGCCTATCGCGTCGGACAAGGCTGTGGGAATCGAACCCACAACCGAAGTGTGACTGGCCTTTATCGCCTACCACTGGCCTACAGGAAGTCCCTGGTTAGTAGAAACTAGTTTTATTTTATTAAGTGGTATCATATATGAAGTATAAGTTCATTTTTGGAACCATATACGATTAATCTAACCATAAGATGGACTTATAACTTTTACTAACCTTTTGTTTGAAAGAGATGGAATGACCCATCATTCTATCACATGATCTTCTAACACATCACGAATAACAAATTCAACTTCATTTATTTAAGGGATGAAGTGGAAATTGTTCAATTCACGAACAACAGTGAGATTGTACCAAAATCATGCAAGTATTTCTTTTAATTCATCAACTTTAGGGAAATGATCTTGAAAACCAAAAATGTTGTCCTAGTTCCCTTATATCTGATGAATCAGATGGTACCTTAGATCATCACAAATCAATAGATTTGTGATTGTTGGTTTTTTCATAGCCATGTTCTCTACCACTCTCCATCAGAACTTGATGGTTAGATTTTTCTTCCATATCCATATTTTCACCTATGTTCTCCTACGTGGAAACCTAGTGATGAGTTAATTTGGGTAACCATTACATTTCATACTTTAGTTTTTAAAGGCATGTTTTGGTATTCCTTTTTATGATGTGGGTTTTTATTAAACAAACTTTTGAGTAGTAAACCATTTATAACCCCGACGAATTTTGAGGACGAAATTCATTTTAAGGGGGGTATAATGTAACACCCCGAGATTTTATGAAAAATACTCTTTTAATTTCATTAATTTCTTGTGTTGTATGCTACACCAAGATTACCTTGTACTATACGCAACACTGTATTAGCTTGTAGTATACGCAACACTATTCTTGGATCGTGTTACACACAATTTTTATAATAGTTATTCTACGCAACATTGAGTATATATATATATATATTCAATGTATAAATAAAATATGGTTGGATTTTGTTATACAAAACAACTAAGGATTCTTTCACAACACGCAACCCTGACTTGGCTTGCATTACACGCAATCGCGACCTTCCTCGATAGCGTGTGTTGTACGCAATACCGGGTTTTACTAAACAACGATATATTATTATAATATTATTATGAACTAGACGTTATGAATAGTATTAACTAAATTTTTAATTTTATAACATTATTATTCATCTTATACATTTTCTAGAACATGGTATAAAAACAAAATAAATTTTTCGGGTAAAATAAGTATTTTTCAAAAAATGCAGTTTTGCCGCCTTTTGATGGAGCACCCACTTTAAATCTAGTTTTTGACATGTTTATAAGTTCAATTTGACAAAATAAAATTCTTCTTTGGAATCATGAAATAAAAATTTACTTTGGATAAATTTTTCATATTATTCTGGTAACTTTCATATTTTGATGAATAGTAAAAACACGCTATATTTTAATTAAAAACAACTTTTTTCATCGCAATAATTTATATGGTTAAATTATAATATTTAATGGTTTTAAATTATAAATAGAATATATTTTTACCATTTAATATAATTTATGTCATTAGCATTGATTCTACCTTGAATCCGTAGGATAAATGAATTCAATCTTTTGCAATGTTTTAAAGAAAAACCCATTTTCTTTCGACAACGGGATTAATTTTAATTTAATTTCTGCAACTTTTGTGTATTGAATTTGGAAAAATGGATTCCATATTTGGAATCAGTGGATCCAAATTATGTTAATAAGCTACTTTTTATTTTTGGGAATTATGAATAGTAACTACGGTAAATTTTATTTAACATAGTTAAAGGTAAATCGGGTAATTAAGGGTAAATATAATATTATAAAATCACCCTAACACGTTTCAAAATCCTATTGGATGACTAAAAGTCGACCCATATCACATAAGGGTCGGATTAGATTCATTTAATGGACTTTTTTTCATGAAAATAATTTAATTATTATTAAAACCAAAGAATGTGACAACATGTCACTTTCTTAAATCTTATAAGTATAATAATTTTAATTAAGTGATAAAATTCATGAAACTTCGAACATGAATAGTCTCCAGAAATCTAATACAATTATCTACATCATAGGAATTTATTTAGAATTTTTAGGGATTAAATAATTATCATTTATTATGACACAAAGATGATGCAGTAATTGTCTTATTAATGAAATATTGACATAATTGATGTTATAAATACCTAAATAAATGTAATTTAAGACTTTTTATGAATTAAAATAATTTTATAGGTTAATATGACATGTTAGTATTTATTTAATTAACTTTTTTCGAACTAATCATTCAGTTATGATTTTCAAAAAAAATCAATTACTAAATAGTGTCAAAATTGACATCAAATAGTTTTTAAAACAAATATTATATTAGTAATTGTTATTTTATTCCTAAAAATCTAAGGTTTGGCCAAATGACTTAGATAAGGTTATATATATTAATAATAAACAAATTGGGGTTCTTTTGGCTGCTTATAGTAAGTTTATTAACCTTATAGTATAAGAACACAAGAAGACACGGTAAAAGTAAAATTATTTAACTTAATGTTAAATCTAAATGATAAGGTTAAAATAGAAACCTAAACTTTTCTAAATTCTATTTGATGAGAGGATTTCGACCCATCCCCACCTTAGCTTAGAAATAAATCAATTTGGATCTATTTAAAACAGAATTTGACTTTATAATACAACAATAGTTTTAGTTATTCCAAAGGTACCCCTCTCCTCCCTTATAAAAGGGCACCTCCTCCCTATCTTCCTCACACCACTTTGAGCCTTCAAGCTCAGACAACCCCTGCCAAATTATCTTTTCCACTTCCCTATAAACATCCTAGAGGTTTTGGTCTACTTTAAAGACCAATCTTAGTGCCCTAAGAGGAGTTTTCAAAGAGGCGTATCGAAGAAGAGGAGGTTCGGATACATACGAAGCATATCGGACATAAGGTAAGGGATAAATTTTCAATATCATTTTTATCCGAGATTGCTTATACGTAAGTATTTACTGGGGTTAAGTTTATCATTCATGACCATGTTTTCTAAAAATGTTTTCATAAAATGTTTGACATTCTTCCATGAATGTTTAAAGTCATTTTTACCCTTTATTGACTTTTTACCACATTGTATGAATGGAATCTTTCCCTTGGTTACCATATAAGGTACTTTTTGACTTTTCCGAAAAAAGTACGATAAGAATGTTTTTTTAACGTATACGGCATGAAATAATTTTTATGGTTTTATAAAGACTTATTTTCATGAAGCTTCCTTCAAAAGATTTCATGACTATTTTCAACAAAAACCTTTTCTTCTAAAATTGCATGACATTTTGTGAAAAGAAAATGATTTTGAAGAAAAAAGGATATTTTCCTCAAGAATTCATTTAAAGTGTTTTATCAAAACCATTTTCATATAAGATGACATTATTTCACATGTGTATGTTTCAAGTGTAATGTCTCTATGATTTACATGGTTTCACTTTTTTTTATTATGAAATGATATCCATTTCTTTTATATGGATTATGTGATGATGGGATGATGTTTATGAAACCCATTTTATTTATTGGGTTATTATGAATGATGTATGTTTATTTTGTGGCACAAGTAAGAATGATTTCATTATGAGATGGGTGGGACCTATATCTCCCTCCAATGCATTGGGTAAAGATTTATATCTCCTGAGATAGACATGGCTGGAATGGAAAGTTAAACCAGTTCAGTAATACAGGACTGGAACGAGGAGTAAACTCGATTCAGAAAGGGACTTTGTCCACTAAGATGGTCTTGGCAGCAATGCATTGGCTACTTTGGAAATCATATCATGTGCTTAATGGTTTCCACAATTACATGTTTTATTCCCATGCTATTTTATCATTCTTAATGTTTCTTTATGATTTATGCCTTACGTACTTCCATGTTTTATGTCATTGCTCAAGATTTTGATGTTTAAAAATTATGTTCATGTTTTTATGTCTCAATGTATATGGTATGTTTTATTTTATCCATGCTTACCCTTACTGAGCATTTGAGCTCACCCTTTTTATTTTTTATTTTCCCCCAGGATCAAAAGAAATGTTTTAGGTCAGGAAAAAAAAAGTAGAAGATCTTTATGGGAGATGTTGAAGATCTTTCACCACGATTAGAAGATTACGTTCCAAGTTTCCAAAGACACTAAACTATTACGGTCCTTGTGTGTCTGTTTTTGTTATGTATTAAGTATTCCGCAAAAGTAATGTAATGTCCATGTACGTCAAGCTTAGGGTCGCTACAATTATTAGATGTTTGTAGTATTATTCTAACCTTTTATGTCATTATGTTATTAACCTTGAATCACATTCACTTATTTACTTCATTTTATGCTTTTATTATTCCTTTATTGGGCTTTATAGCTCACTCGTTTCTTTTGTACGCCCTTAGGTTATCCTGTGTGGTTTCTAAAAAATCAATGAAATTTTAACGACATGTTATAGAGTTTTTAAATAATTTCATTATATCCCTACTTAAATTTATTGTGATATGTATCAAATTACCCAAATACACTAGGCCTATCGATATTTTGTAATTTTTGTTATGTATCTTAGTGTAATAGATTATAAAATAAAGTGTATAAAAGATATGGGTTGTCATAGTTGGTATCAGAGAAAGGTCTTGTTATTTTTCAATATTAGGGTTAGAAACCTTAGTGAAAACCATAAGGATACTACTAAATGTAGGAAAAAATCCCTAAATTTTGTTAAAGTATATATTGATTGGGTTCAAATAAATTAAATCCCTATCTGGATACTACAAGTGGATGTGATCCTAGCACAATTGTACCTGGGTGTAATAACCCTAAAACATACATATTGGGTACTAACTCTGTCCTTACTTGGTGAAAAAAAGGTCCTTGTTGAGCATCTGGTTTGACACTCCCAAGGGATATGCTTTTATGAATTCACAATCTCTTTACGAACCATTATGATGGGAACAAAAATGCCTATGAAATTTAATATTAGGAAATATACCATGTATAAATTAGATTAAAACTGATAAATTTATTGGTTAAGGAATTTATGTAATTTATGAGTTATCCCTTTAACATTAATAGTTTACCTTTTATATGTTAATAGTTTGAAAATTCCTATCTCTATTTTTTATTTATTTTATTCAATGTCTAGAAATAGAAGGAATTGTTTCAACAACCAATGTGATGGTAAATGTAATGATTTCCTTATTGAGATGCACAATAGAATGAGATTATGTGTTGAGAAATTCATGAGAATAAATACTCAATTAACTCAAGTTATGAATAGAAAATTTAATCAATGGGAAAACCCACATTTCACTAATAAATATAAAGTTCCAATTGATACTTTTATGTAACAAATGCCTCTAAAATTTAGTGGATCTTCTCATCACTTAATCACAGAACAATGGATCAAATCTATTAAAATGATCTTATATGTACTTAAATTAAATAAGAAATATAATTTCATGTTGGATATTTATCACATGGAGGGTTAAGTTTACCAATGGTGGATATTTATCAAGAATACAAAGTCGGTGGAAGAGATCGGAGTAATGGAGTGAAAGGAATTCAGGAAAATGTTTTTTGATAAATATTTTCATTATAATATCTAACTTAAAATAGATATAGAATTCATTAACCTCATGAAAAAAGAGTATTAATACATCAATAATATGAGTAAAACATCACAAGCCTTTCATTATATGCCTCCCATTTTTTTATTTACCACAAAAGTAAGGTTTATCTCTTCTTTAGTAGAAAAAAGTTGAATCTATAAAAATATTTTGAAATTTGAGACTTTGAAAGCTATGAGTAAATTATCTAATGTTACCTTAAATTTTAAATATAGATCACTAAATCTCAAGGGTCTCATGGGTTTTAACAAAGTAATCCAATAATAGAGTTTAGTTATGGATGTGGGATGGGGAAATCTCACTATGGAAAGAAAGTTCAATATCCCACTTTTCAAAAGTGTGGGAAGAATCATCCTAGAAATTGTATAAAGAGGACAAGGAAATTATTTAGGTTTGTTAAAGAGGGTCACTTGACTAGAAAATGTTGATGAGAGAAACCCATTTATGTGATGGAATAAAGGAAAGTTCCAATCAACCCTCATCCAATTATCCAATGTTTAAACTTCAAGGAATATGGAAACTATGTGAACTAATGCACTATGCCAAGGGTTGTCAAATAAAATTAGTGATAAAAACCCCCCAATGCCTAGAGAAAAATGGAGAACATATTCCATCATGACTACTGAGGTGGATCCTAAAAATTAAGTGGTAACTGGTATGATATTTATTCATTTAATAATAAAGAATGTACTATTTGATTCTGGTTCTATAAATTCTTTCATATCATGCATATTTAGTAGAACTATTCAAAAACCACCTCAAAACATGGAATTAAATTTATTGGTGAAAGTGTAAATGGGTCAATTATTATATCCCACTCATATAACTTCTCTCCTATTAATATTTTTAGTATGAATTTCCCAATGAACCTTGTGATTATCCCATTAGAAAAATTCAATGCTATATTAGGTATGGATTGACATTCCTTGTATAAAGACAACATAAATTTCTAGGAGAATGAAATCACCCTCTATATCATAAATCACCCTCTGATTCTATATAAGTGTAAAGAGGAGGATGGAACTCATTTGCAATCATAATCTCAAGCATGGATATTTTTTCCTTATGAGCAATTGTAACTTACTCAAATTATTTAGAATAAGGAAAATATCATACTTGACAACATGCCTATTATAATAGATTATGTTTATGTGTTCCCTGGATAATTTTCAGTTCTTCCTCCTAGTTGATAGGTTGATCTCTCAATCGAACTTATACTTGAAGATTTTCTAATATCCAAGACTCTATACAGAATTTCCATTGTTGAACTTCAATATTTAAAGTATAAACTATAAAATAATGTAGAAAAAGGGTTTATATGCCTAAGTGCATCACCAGGGTTGAACTAGTCATTTTTATCAATAACAATTATGGGTTAATATGCCTCTTCATTGATCATATTAAGC
Source organism: Viscum album (assembly GCA_963277665.1). Lineage (NCBI taxonomy): Eukaryota > Viridiplantae > Streptophyta > Magnoliopsida > Santalales > Viscaceae > Viscum > Viscum album. Next base: position 1,822,345,313 of record OY728137.1, on the reverse strand, counting down.
TCAACAATATCACAATAAATAACAAGTATCATCTTCCATGGATTTATGACTTGTTCAATTAGGTACATAGAGGCCCAGTACTTCTCTAAGGTGGATCATTGGTAGGGATATTATCAAGTAAGGTAGAATAAGGAGGATATCCCTAAGACTAATTTACATACATGGTATGGGAACTATGAGTTCATATTGATGAAATTTGGACTCACTAATGCTCTAGTTATCCCCATGGACATAATGAATAGAGTCTTTAGGGGATACTTTGACAAATTTATAGTTGTATTTACAGACGATATTCTTATCTACTCTAAAATAAAGGAGTAACATGAAGAGAATTTTAATTTTATACTAAACACCTTGTGAAAGGAAAATTTATATGTGAAGTATAGTAAATAATAGTTTTGGATGGAGTAAGTAACATCCCTGGGCATGTTATCACCAAAAAAGGGATATCTATAGATCCTTCAAATATAGATAAAATTAAAGGATGGCATAGAAAAACATATACGGATGAGATCTGTAGTTTCCCTAGATTTTTTGGGTACTATTTATGATTTGTGATAAACTTCTCATGATTTTCAAGACTAATAACCAAATTAACTTGGAAAGGAGTGAATTTTTTTCTAATTAATTTTGTGAGAGATTTAAAGAGTTAAGGAAGAGGTTAATCACTTCACCTATGCTCACATTATTCACCAATGGGAAAGGATTTGTGATCTAAAATGATTCATCAAAAATGGTATTGGGTTACATACTCATACAATATGGAAAGTTGATATCATATTCCTCCCGCCAATTAAATATCCTTGAGATAACTAGCCAAGTGATGATATTTAATTGTACAAAGTGATATTTGCATCAAAGATTTGGGGATATTATCTATCTGAGGGGAATTGTGATATATATATGAATCATAAAATCCTAAAGTATATATTCACAAAACAATATCTCTTTATTATCCAAAAAATGTGGTTAGAACTAATCAAAGATTATAACTATTCAATCCACATCTATCCTAGGAAGGAAAATAAAGTTGTAGATTCTCTGAGTAGAAAGGATCGTGTAACTATGTACATGATGAGGATTTAAATGGATCTAATATTCTTATACATGAAAATGATAGACATGGGAAATATAAAATAAACTTTATCCTTACTTGATAAAATAACTACTCAATCATCCATTCTTGAGAGTATCAAATATTCCTAAAGAATACGATAAGAATCTATGGGGAAAGGTGGTGAATGTTATAGAGTTAAACTTTTCTAAAGATAAATTCATAAGGTTCGGAACATAAATATGTGTCCTGTAAAAACTAAAACTAAAGAGGTAACTTTTTGATTATGTGCATATATCATCCTTCTCTATTTAAACAGGAATCACTAAGATATATAGATATCTGGAGTAAAACTTCTATAGGAAAATTATAGAATTTGTGAATTGATGTTTAGTATGCCAACAAGTCAAGTCTAAATTTCATAATTCTAAGGGTATGATGAAACCATTTCCCATAATAGTATGGAAATGGGAAATCATAACCATGTATTTCTTTATAGGGATCCCTAGTACATATAAAGTAAATAACACCATTTGGGTGGAAGTCGTTTTCCTTACAAAGTCAATGAACTTCATTACTATCAAGTCATATTTCTCTATTGAAAAAATCACCAAGATATACATATGATAAGTGGTAAGAATGCATGTATTACCACTCTTTATTACACCTCATTGAGGTATGGTTTTTACCTTGAGGTTCTGGAGAAGTCTTTAGCAATAATTGAATATAGAGCTAAGTTTTAGTACTGTTTATAACACATAGATATATGGTCTTTCTAAAATAACCATTAAAAATCTATAGGATATACTAAGATATTTTTCAATGGATTCAAAAGTATTTTTGGATTAGAACCTTCCCCTATTTGAGTTCTCTTGTAACAATAGTTTCTATTCTCACATTCAAATGGCACCTTATGAGGATTTATATGGGAAGATGTGTTAGACTCCAACATGCTGGGATGAAGTTGGAGAGAAGAATTTGATGGGACCTGATCTTATACAAGATATGATAGAGAAGGTTTAAATCATTAATCATTATATTATATCCACAAAAATTTGACATAAAATCTATGAATATAATAATTAACATAACTTAGAGTTTGAGGTTAGAGATAAATTATTCCTTCATATATCAGTATAGAATAAATTCATGAAGTTTGGGAAGAATATAAAACATAGTAATAAATACATTATCTCATTTTATATAATTGATTGCATCAAAGTTATGGTCTATTGACTAGAACTCCCACCTAACCTATCTCAAGTACATGATGTGTTCCATGTATCCCTCTTAAGGAAGTATATACCAAACCCCACACATGTACTGAATCAAAGGTTTTACCTTTTGAAAATGATCTTTTTTATAATGATTATTAGGTAAAGGTATTATATCATAGAGATAAATTTCTATGAAATAAGACAACTCACCTGGTAAAAGTATTATGGAAGAACCACAAGTTTGAGGAAGAAATATAGGAACCATAAGAGGTAATGAAATATAAGTACCCCCATATATTTTAGTGTATGAAATGAAATTTTAAGGATTAAATTTTTTAAGGGTATAATAATATAATGAACCAAACTTTTATAAATTAAATTCCCTTTTTAATTAATAAGTACCTTATTAAGCAATGTAGTATAGAAAACACATGCACTGTATTGGCTATTTTGGACCGTTGTAAAATATAGTCAAGTAAACTTAAAATAATATTAAGAATAATAGCCATTTTTAATATAGTAATTCCAAAATAACTGTTAAGATTATTATATATTAAGTTTTATGATAATATCTAATTTAAATATAAGAAATAAATGATGGCCTCAACTAAAATAATCATATCCTATAAATCCAATTTATTAGATCTTATGAGGGAGATAGAATCACTAGGCTTTACCCTTTACCCATACCAAGATGATATTAAATAACTTCAACCTGGTAAAATAATTTATATAATAATTTCAAGATCATAAAGATCACTTCCCAAACCATGTTTGTTGAACCACCCCAAGAAAGTACCACCATCCCACACCTTACCCTTAGGGTGTATGCTGGTGTAATAAGGAGTTATATATCTAGACCCTAGAAGTATGGATTTGTATATTTTATTTTTATTAAAATAAGATAATATTTATCCCTTTTCATTATTAATTTATAAACATGATTATATAATGAGTTTAATAATACCAAGATTTTGATATGAAGAAATAAAAATTGTATTTTTGGGAAATATATAGTTTCAATTAAAATACACTTTTTGATAAATTCAAGAGTTTTTAAATTAATTATATTTTCATGAAATGTTATTTTTAAATAATATTTATTTAAATATAAATTATAATTTAATTTAATAAATTCAAATGTGATTTTTATAAGGGTTATAAAGTTGCTAATGTTGTAAAAACTGGTATTTTTTGGTAAATAAGTATTTTTATTTAAAAGTATAAATTATAATATTTTAAAAATTATTTTTGTAAAATTAATAATATTTTTGGAATCATTAAATTCAATTATATAATGGTAAATGTTCCATAATTTTCTAAGATAGTCAAATTTTTGTGTAAAAAATTAAATACAAAATAGATATACGGTATGTATTATGACATTATAATAGCCTAGAATTAATGTAATAAATTATATAAAAAGAACAAATTGATAAAAATATATTTCCCCTTTAAAATAATTTGTTTTTAAAGTTATTTGATTCTTTTTAAAAACCTATAATGAAGCCTTCAAAACCTATCTTATATTATAATATTTTAAAAAACAATATTTATAACATGACTCACTTAAACATCATGAATGATATTATTTTAATGATTTAGGTTCTTATCCTAGTAAAATATTAAAACCCAGTAATCTTGTAGAAATAATGGGAAGTTTTATGTTTTTCATTATTTTATTACTCAGAGTCCAAAACCTATATTTAGAAATTAATAATGATTTCCTCTCTCTTTTTCTATAAATACCCACCCAACCTCCCAATACTATTCACTAAAAACCCATTTATAATGAATTTATTTTCCATATACATATATAAATCCTTCCCAAGGTGTTCCCAATATCTTAACAATCTCCTCCCAAACTTTTAGAATCACCCTCTTAAGGTAAGGTATTTTCTATTCTTCCTTTTTATTCATGTAATTTCTTTGTACTAAGCCTTTTGATTTGCAATTTTTCATGTTGTAATGTTTTTTTAAAAATCATGTACTATCCTTATGATACCCAATTAATTATACACTACCTTTTAATCTCATTAAAACTTTCCATTAACCTTTATGTACACTTGTTATGCTACCAAAATTATCTCAGTATTTTCCTTTACAAACTTTTGTGTAGTGAATAACCATCCCCATTTCCACTCAAGGGAATTCACCTAGATGTAACTATACTTAATTGATTTGGTGATTTAATTTATATAAGACAAAATTCTTAATCATGTGATTAAAACTAATGAAATACATTATTATGTTGTATGGTCTATGTTGTACACAAATGCATGTACATGGTATGAATGTGATGGGTGAGCCAAAAATTATATATTCCTCTAATGAATTTGGTAATTTTTTTATCTCATGAGATAACATTTATGGTTCATGGGAATTTATCCTAAGCACACTTTGTTATTATTTATTGTTTTTTTGCCTTGACTTATGTTTATGATTTCATGTTTTATGTTGTTTCCACATTCCTATTATACCTTGATGTTATCATATTATACCATGCTTTGATCTTCATGATTATGATTCTCAAATTTTTATGTAATAATGTTACTCCTATTGACTCAAATGTTCTATTTTACTTTATGATATGCTTTGATTATTCTCTTATTTGGATTTATATCTCACCCCATTCTTATTTACACCCCCAAGTTATCCCGTTCAATTTTAAAAGATCAATAAAATTTTAAGGGAATATTATAGAGTTTTTAAATAGTGTTGTTGTGTACCTATTTAAATTATTCTAATATGTATATAATTATCAAAATATAACAAGTCTCTCAATCTTTCGTGATTTGTGTTATGTATCTTAATGTAATAAATCATGAAATAAATTGTATAAAAATATGGGTTATTGTATAGAAAGGATTGAATAATTTTTTTACAAATAATATAATGAAATTATATTAATGATAAAAATTTAATTATATTAATTATGTTTAAGATTATTTAGGAAGTAGAATAGTAAAATAAAGAAGTAAGTGAAAGTAATACTCATATTTGATTCTTGACTTTTCTCTTGGAATATTCCTTAGAAATAAAAAAATTATGAAAACTAAAGGTGACTAGAATCTTATGGAAATGGGAGAGAATTATTATAGGATCTAAGTTTCATAGTTTCAATATTAAATTGAAATTATAGGTTAGTCTTGGAGTTGTTTAAGTGTTACCTTTTTATAAGTTGATAGAAGTTTAATTTTGGAAGTAAAAATTACATTTTCATTAATGCATTATTACTATTCAATGGTCAATGGATCCAAAAGGGAAAAAAGTGGATTGGATGCCTGTTTGGGTAAATATTCTCTTCATACACTCATTTTAGAGATAAAATATAGTGTTTTTATGTTTTTTCTTGTAACTTTTATCTTTTAACCAAATTTACCTCTACCATGGTGATTAATTTTTAACCTTAGTAATTAATATTAATATAAAAAATTAATATTTGACCTTTTAAAAAATTTAAACATATGATTTCATATTTTTAAATAATTTTATCAAAATAAAATTTTTAAAGGTTTGAAATGTTAATTTTAAAATAAATTCACATAACGTGTAAAAATAGTTTTTTAGGGAAAGTGTGTTATTAAGTTTAAAATTGTATGTAAAAGATAATATTATAATAGATACTGAATTTATAACATAAAATGGATTATTATAAAAAAAATTAAAATTCAAGTGGCTTTCAAATCAATCCAAAACCAACTTTTACCATCAAAACACTTAATTATATGAAAAGACTAAAAAAGGTTTTTATTAAAGTAACATTTTTATTTAGTTATAAAATTGTTAGAAATTTGATTTATAATTAAGTATAATATTCTAAAATTCATAATTTTATTCATTAAATACATATTTTGTTACTTTAAATTTGTTTTAGTCATCTAGAATACTCTTACGTGATCATTAAATCAAAAAATATATATAATTTTCATAAAAAATGTATTTTTCAAAGAAAAATAAACTTTTTTGAAAAAACTTAAAAATCATATTAAGTACACTTTTATGAGAGGAATTAAAAAAATAATTATATTTAATAAAATTTAAGTTTTATATTTTTAAATTTAGTTTTTAAAAGAAAATACATAATATAAAGAAAATTATTTTTATTAAAAACAACCATTTTCAATATTAATTCATATTAATTATTTATCTATCAAAGGTAATATATTTTAATGGTTTACAATATTAGTGGTTATTATAGATTTATTGATAATTTTCTAATAATATGGTGTGGTTCATATAAATTGGGTATAGCGTGTAAAATAAATTGTCAAATATAACATCAATTTTACAAGGTATGGAATTTCAAGTCATTACACACATCATCCATATTCTCCCTCTAAGGAACTAACTAGCCGGTCAAAAGTAACTAGGTTGTTTTGATATCTAAATAATATTTTTCATGGGTTATGTACACACCCATCGAAAAAGTAATTACATAGTAAGGAACAATCATGTCATATCAAGAAAAGTCTCATATCCACACACTCACCCAGATGAAAATCATATTAAGCAAGGGTTTTATAGGATACACATGCACCCCCATGAGAATCATATTAATAAAGGGTCACATAATCCACACATGAACCCACATGAAAATCATATCAATCAAGGTTCTCATTGGATATAAACACACCCACATGCATAGCATTCCATTAAATTTTTCAGAAAGGACCTAAATGGTAAGGACTTATAACCACAAGAATATCAATGCCCAAATCCAACAATTTAAACCTGAATCAGGACCACGCACCAATAATCCCTAGAATAAATCCCAAATAGATATGTGGGTATTCAAGATTGAATATACAAAAATAATACAAGTAAAGGGACAGGTTTGGTTTAGACTCACCCAACGGGATCCAATATAATGAACAGATATAGATGAATCTAAGAATGATTAATAAAAAAATGGATTCCAACCTTCATTTTCTTTTAATATATAAGTAATATCATTAGATCCTATTAGAATTCCCAGATCCAACAATGATAGTTTGGATCTAGGTTCTTCACTATGGATAAGAGAGAATATCTATAAATAATATGAAGAGTAGGGGAAAAATAATCACTTTCCTTGAAATACCTTGGTTTGGCATCTCTAGATCCAATAAAATTTCTCTCTTGAAAGAAGGAATTTTATAAGAAGAACCACTAGATTCCCTGGGTTTGAGATCCTTATGTATAGTACGCATAAAATTTGTTTTGGGGAGTTTTGGTTTAAAATTACAATTTTTGGATTATTTAATTCACGTGCATGGTTTGGTCACACAATTTACCAAACCGGACACCAGTCTTGCAAGGATCACTACCTCTTCAAGGTACTTTCATGGTTTGGTTTCATAGTTTAGTAAACCATGTACCAACCATTATTTTTCTTCTATTTTGAGTTACATGGTATTCTAGGAAAATTCACATGGTTATCTCTAATTGTGTTCTAACCATGTGCTTCCTACTACCCCTCTCCAATAAGTCACATGGTTTCCCCTGACCATTATAAAACCATGAAACCCATTAAAGGCTTAGAAACCATCCAAAACCTCCCAAAATATACCTAATAAATAACCCAAACAAATCATAACTCAAAATCACTTAAATAAAGGATGAAAGTAATTCATAACACACTCTAAAAGTTCAGGTTTGTTATAGTTTCAAATTATTAATTTTATTGTGTTATGATTTGGTATATGGTTAATAGATCTATGACTAGTAATAACTTAGGATAAAAGTTTTATTTTTTTATACTATATAATTATAGGTGGAGATATAAGTTTATAAGGATTTTTTATTATTTTTATAACTTTTTATTATTATAATTTAGTAGATTTTGATAAAGTATGATGTTATAGTTACGTTTAGTTATTTTACTCCATGTATGGGGTGAAATGGTGTGTGTGAATGTATCACACTTGGAACACAGGATAACTGGACATGTTCATACATGTATTCTATTGAGAAAATGGTTCCGATGAAAAAAATAGGTTTCAGTCATTTAAAACATTAATAATAACTTATTCAGTGTTTTCTTAAATAAATTATTTATAGCACTATATTTAACTGATCTAGGTCTGACATAACTTTATTGATATGAATTTTTGAGAGATATGTCATCAATATACACATATATGTAACGATTAACATAGAATGGGTATAATGGTTATAGGGATTTCTAGTGAGGATGATATCCCTATAGTTGGTGTGATGAAACATGATTTTCTTTAAGTTTTTATATGGGAGAATAGGATTTACCTAGAGAATTGTGACCGATTGTTTTGCATTATAACGTCCCTGTTTCAGAAGCCGCCCAGAGGTTCCCCATACCCGATTGGTCACATGGCCTCAAGAGAATTTCCTCAAACTCCAGAGGCTACTGACTAGTAGTGAGGGTCTTGGGTGTGATAGTGGTGAAATTATGCCCTCATTTGTATAGTAACGCAGTGGAAATAAACATATAACAATAGAAAAATAGTAATAATACCATACAACAGTAAACATCGAAATACTAAAGAAATAAAAAACTGGAGCACATCTATAATTATTCATGATACATATGTCTAGGAAAATAGCCAAACAAGTCACAATGCTGGAATATAGTAATAAACCAAAGTACAAGGAAAACTAATAAACTCTAATAGCATCGCAAGCATCAACTTGGTCCCATGCTCTCCACCTACAAGGAAATCAAGTACCTGAAGTAGAATGGTTATTTACCTTATCTATACCTACAATAATATAATCTATTTGGTCCCAAAAGCATGAACCAAACAGGGTGTGAGATGAATCCCAGTAGGCAACCACCCAAAGATCTGTGCCTAACGGTCAGTTAATATGTATGGCAGGAAATAAGAAAAATAAAGAAGTAAACAAGGAAGTACTCAGAAGTAAACAATACTATAGTTTCAGTAACATTCATTTTCATTTATTAGTTAAGAAACCAACAATCATAAGTAACCCTCTATGAAGTACTCACAGCCTAACCCCTCTGGTTCAACCAATCAAACACAAGCAACCCTCTGGGAAGTACTCACAGTCTAACCCCTCTCATTCAGCTTTAGCACATACTCTATGAGGAAGCACTCACCATCAATTCACCCTATGGTATCGTATCAGTAATTATAGACACTCTAGGGAAGTACACAATGTCCAAATCCCCTTGTGTTCTCGTAAAGAGGAACTACAAACACTATGAGAGAGCAAAAATTATATCCCCCCTATGGTCTCGCAACATAAAAGTAAACAGACACTTTGGAGAATCCCTCAATGTCCATTCTCCCTATGGCCTACTACACCAGGTTCCCACAACCCTGTGTAAGACAATCATGCACAAACAATATATGGCAGCCAAAGTAAACCTCAAGAACTACTTAGCTAAACAGTCTACAATATGTCACAGTGTGTCAGATAAATTCACTCCATCCTAACAATACTAGGCATGGATAACAAATCATCCTAACAGGAAAATCTAGACCAATTGGTCAAAAATAATCAATCATGGGAAACACATCCATAGCAAGGTAAATAACCCTGTTTACAATCATAAATCCTCTAGTCAGGCACATAAGGCATAACAGGCAATAACAGGGCTAAAAACCATAAACACGCAATATCCCAAACAAGGGTATTGGGCACTTTTGCACATATAACTCAAAGTCTAACTACATAAAGGCACAAACCACCTACCTCATCTTTTTACGACCAATATACATGAGCCTCAATCCTTGAATCTCCCTAGAACTTCATAGATCTATAAAAATGATAAAAATGATCAATTGATGATATCTCACGAAAGAGGAAAAATTAAGAAATGAGGCTCTAGAATAAGGAAGAGATTACTATTGTGATTCCAATTCAATCAATGGTGGTTGATTTAGAGAATAGATGGCTAGTCAGGGGCTTAGATAAGAATCAGCAGTCTCGTTCACTCCTGTACAAGATGGACAGAGAAGAAGGGTGTTCTGTCGATTAGACCCGATCCCGGTCCGTTTAATGAAAAAAAAGTACATGGAGTGTTAATCAAGGGTACACAGTGTGTACTTTCTTTAACCGACCTTCGCTTTAGGTGGTCTCTAGGTCACCCCATGTGGCCATGCACTCATCCATTACACGGTCAGTACACGGTCACCCATGGAAACCACGTACATGGCGTGTACTCATAAGTACATGATGTGTACTCCTGAAATTTCCAGATACTCCTCTTTTTCTCAAAAGAAACCAGAAAATAAAGAAATACCTAAAATAGAAGATTTGGGTTCTTACAAACTTCCCCCCTTAAAGAAATTCTTCCCTGAATTTCCCTAGCAAGGAGGAATATAAGAAGAAACCTCGAACAACTCTGGCCACTACGATCGTACATCGGCCTCCCTCTCCCAAGTCTCATCCTGTACTCACCCGTGCTACCATAGAAATCGTACCAGAGGAACAGAATGTCCACAGAAAACCTTTTCAATGTGATCAACAATCAGGATAGGATGCTCCTAAAATGATGCATCCACCTCTAACTCTACCTCCTTAGGTTGAAGGATATGATATGGGTCTGATAAGTAATGTCACAACTGAGAAATGCGGAAAATGTCATGCGTATCCTGGTACCTCTGAGGTAACTGCATCTGATAGGCAACTGGCCCGACTCTCTCAAGTACCTCAAATAGCCCAATGTATCTCATTGAAAGCATGCCCTGTCTTCTAATTATTCTTATGTCCCAACCTCAGTGTGACACGCAGGAAAACCTAATCTCCAACCTCAAACTCTAGAGGCCATCTCCATTGATCAGCATAAGACTTTGGTCATGACTGTGCAGTATCCATCCTCTTCCAAATCAACTTCGCCTACTTTTTTGTCTCCAGTACAAGATGAGTTCCCAGCATAGCTACCTCTCGTACTTCCATCCAACATAGAGGTGATCGGCATGGCCTACTGTACAAAGCCTCATAAGGTGACATCTGAATAGTTTCTTGGAAACTATTATTGTAGGAAAACTCCACCAGAGGTATTTGTTTCTCCCAAGAACCTCTGAAATCTAGGACGTACGATTGAAGCAGGTCCACAAGCACCTGAATCGTATGCTTGGACTGACCATCTGTCTGTGGATGGTAAGATTTACTCATAAGTACCGATGTACCCAAAGCCTTTTGTAATCTCTGCTAGACTCAAGAAGTAAAACGGGTATCTCTATCTGAAACAATGGAGTGTGTAACCCCACGTAGACGTACAATCTCTAGGATGTACAACCTTCTCAGATCATCAATACTAAAGGTCTCCTTGATCAGTAAGAAGTGAGCGACCTTCGTGAGTCTATCAATGACAACCCAAACTGCATCATTCCCTCAAGGCGACCTTAGTAACCCTATCACAAAGTTCATCGCAGCATCATTCCACTTCCACTTGGGAATGGGTAACTACTGAAAAAGCCCTACTGGTTATTGATGCTCCACATTCACCTACTGACAGGTGGAACACCTCATGAAAACCCCAACAACATCTCTCTTCATACTTGGCCTCCAATACTGATGGTGTAGATCTAAATACATCTTGGTGACACCAGGATGAATTTCCCAAACTGAGGAATGAAAGTCCCACATCAGATCCTTGTGCATGTCTACTGACACCCATATGCATCCATAAAAATGAAAGATCTCATCCTCACCTACTTTCTATCTAGTAATAAGTTCCTCTCCTAACACACATTTCCATAGGACTAGGCCTTCTGAATCTGATAGGTTCCTCATTCACACTCGATCGTGTAGAGTAGAGGTAACTTCCACTGAAGAAAGTAACGTCTACCCCTATCTATCATTCACCTCCAAATGCATCTTAGAGAACATAGCCATAAGCTTCCACTCACTACTGGCCTCCTGAACTGCCTGTATCTAAGTCCTCCTACTCAACGCATCAGCCACTACGTTTCCTTTTCTAGGCATGTAGGTAAGCCAAAAGTCAAAGTACTAAAGGTACTCAACCCACCTTCGCTATCTCAGATTTTGGTCATGCTGAGTGAAGATATACTTGAGACTTTTGTGGTCAGTGAAAATCATGAAATTCTCTCCCAATAGGTAATGTCTTCAATAGTGTAAGGCATGAACAACTACAGCCAACTCGAGATCATGCGTTGGGTAAATTCTTTCATGTGGCCTCAACTGCTGAGACCTTTATGCAATGACTCCTTCTCCCTACATAAGCACTACTCCCAGCCTGATACCTGATGCATCACAGTACATGGTATAACTCTTTCCTGGATCTAGAAAAACTAGTATCGGTGATGAATTAAACCTCCCTTTCAACTCCTGAAAGGATGAGTCACAAAAATCTGACCCATAAGTACTTTTCACCCTTCGTAGTCAGGCCTGTTAGTGGTGCTTCTAGGCATGAAAATTCTTGTATAAAATACCTGTAGTAACCAGAAATCCCTTGAAAACTTCATACCTCAAAGATGTTCTTTGGATACTCCTAGGAAACTACTTATCTCACTTTCTCTAGGTCTATTGACACTGCTATCTCTGAGATAACATGACCCAAGAAGTGAATTTGGTCCATTCAAAAGTGGAATTTTGAGAGCTTAGCATATAACTAATGCTCTCTTAGTGTACTCAAAATGATCTCAAGATGTATGGCATGGTCGTGCTGAGTGTGGGAGTATGCCAAGATGTTGTCCATGAAGAGTACCATGAAATAATCCAGCTACGGATGGAACACTAAGTTCATTAGTACAATGAAAACTACAGGTGAGTTCGTGAGACCGAATGGCATAACCACATATTCGTATAGACTAAACCTACTCTGAAAGGATTTAAGAGGTATATCTGATGTTATAACGCGCAACTTATGGTAATAGGATCTCAAGTAAATCTTAGAGAACACCTAGGCTCCTCAAAGATGATAAAATAGATCATCAATCCTTGGCAAGGGATATCGTTTCTTGAACTTCAACTGGTTCAACTTCTGATAATCCACATAAATTCTGAGGGTACTGTCCAGCTTCTTTACAAATAGGATAGGAGAACCCCAAGGAGAATTACTAGGTTAGATGAAACCATTATCCTGTAACTCCTTGAAATTATTATTGGGCTCATGTAACTCTGGTGTAGCCATCCTATAAGGAGGAATGGACACCGGTTCCACTCCTAGAACAAGCTCAATAGAAAATTCTACCTCTCACTCCATAGGAAAACCTGAAAATTCCTCTAGAAATACATCTCTTAAATGATCCACTACTAGAGAAAATTCCATCTATGAAGTCCCCTAGTCATCCAGATATAGTCTAGCAATATGGGCTATAACTCCTCCCAACCCATGATTCTCGGGTCCTACTCTACTTGTCGGGACATCCCATTTGCCCTTATGAAGAAACGATCCACCCTCTGGTAATGTGAAACTCATCCTATGGCGATAACAATCAACAACTAACTGCAATGGAACTAACTAGTCCATTCTTAGAATGAAAGCATAGCCTATCATCTCTAAGACATAGTGGTCCCACAAGAAGTGACACCCACCAACCTCTAGAGGGAACTCCTTGCACTATCGTGCACTAGTCATTCTTATCCCCAACAAAGTGTCTAGCGTCAAGACATTAGCAAAAGAAAATATATAGATCCGAAGTCTCTCCACAACAGCAATAGATATGAAACTATGGGAAGCCCCTATATTGAAAAGTGCATAAGATAAGACTGAGGCAATTAGAATCATACCTCGAACTGTAGAGGTTTCGGGATCCTGCTCCTACTAGGTCTGCTCCACTACAAAGTTCTAGCATGTACCATAGCCCTATGACCCGGCATGACCACCCTGAGCTGATTCACCCTATTGTCGCTGAAATCCTACCAACTGGATACCACATCCATGACCTCCACCTCAGCCTGAATAGCCAGAAGAACTCTAGTTCCCATACTGATGAGAAACTGGTGGTGCTGCTCCTGAACGTGGAGTCATAGAGAAACCCTTGTCACCAGCTACCAGTGAAAATATCTGACAAAAACGCTTAATATGACCCATATTTCCGCAAGATCAGCACTCAACCGGTTATCTCAGGAAATGTGGCCTCATATTCATGCTCTTACCACACTCTTAGCACACCATCTAGCCACCAGAAGAAGTATCATGTCTCCTCGGATCTCCGTGCTTAGACTCCCTACAGTGCTTCCTGCTGTTAGTCTGAGGGGCCCCAACTCTAGATGTCGAACCACCCTGGATCACTGATTCAGAATCTCTCAGATTTCTCTCTATGATCAATTCTTGGTTGACTATAGAGGTTATGGAATTCAACATGAAGATGTTCACCTGAGATCGGATGTCATGCCTAAGACCATCCTCAAACTTTCTTTCCAGGAATAACTCATCACCTCCTGGAATAGGTATGAAGTGTTGAAACTCTGTGAAGAGAGAATATTAATCCATGACTGAGAGAGTACCCTTCTCTAGACTCATGAAATCACAGGCTTAATCATCCCTCAACATATCTGGGTAGAAGTATTCATATAAGGAACGCTGGAACTCATCCCAATCCATAACCCGCTAGTATCCTTACTATGAGAACACATCCCACCATCTCTTGGCAGAGTCCCGAAGCATATACATAGTGAGCTTCACCCTCCTCTCTGGAGGCATCTCCAGATGCTCAAAGATAGATATCATGGATTCTAACCATGACTCTACAGCTTGAGGTCCTCCTTCCCCTATGAATGTGGGAGGATGATGCTGTTGAAAAACCCACATCAACTCTGCCATAGAAGGGGCAGGATGCGATACTCCTTGGAAGGTTTTCATGAACCTCATGCAGCCCTCTTGTAACTGTGCATCAGCACCTGCATCTGGTATAATAGTTGGTGCCAAGATAGGAACAACGAGAGGGTCTTCTGGAATTTCCTGATCTGTCATGTCTGGTGTCTGATCACTGCCCTGTAACTGGTGTACAATTGAAGGACATCTCGATGGAATGACTCTGCAAGGTCAAGTGCACACTTAGTTCAAGACTATCAAGGACAGAAACTTATAAGTGTAAAAAGGGAACAAGAGAAATAAATCCTTCAAGATTTTCAAAATAGGGATACACAGCATGTATAACCCCTACACGGTGTATTTCTTTAAGCCTCATCATGGGCGTGTACTCCTAACAACTTTGGTCGTGTAACACCCCATACACAAGACATGTTCTCCCCAGAAATGGTGTGTGCTTGAATTGATTTCCCCTTTCTGAGTTATTCTACACGACTAACCCACATGGTTCCCCTAGAACAATACTACAGGTGTGTTTGTGCTAGACACAACGTGTACTAGACGAACTTCACTGAATCGTGTTGTTAGTCACACGGCCGGTTACAAGACTGATTCTACATGGCATGTTTACTCCAGAGACAGTTTGTATTAGATACCCATGATCCACTTGTGTCGTTGTTCACAAATCTTGACACATTGTTGGTACACACTGCGTGTATGTCTGGTAGACGACGTGTTTCACCAAGGATTTCCCAACCCCTTGACTCTGCCCACACATCCAGTGACACGGTTAGAGACTACACGGTGTGTACATACAGTATATGGTGTGTACTTAAGAAAAATAGTTTCTTCCTAAATAGAAGGATACATTGAGTGTGTTTATCAATACACACCATGTATTCTAGGTTTTTCTGGATATCAAGCCTTGGAAACTACTCTGGAACCTGAAAAAAAAACTAAAACGAACATCAAAGTGCCAAATTCCAATCATTGAGGGGCCATACTCCCTGTGAATCAAAGATTGAAATCTTATACATGTCATATAAAAGCATAAAAATGAAATAATCCACCAAATTCAGATTTTTGAGGGCCCATAACACATCAGGGACCAAAGTTTTGCGTTCATTCAAGTAAACTTTAAACATTATCAATACCCTATAAAATAGCAGGTATTCTATCAAGGAATCTATCACAACAGCATGCATATCTAGTACAACATCTATCACAACAACATGAAATCAGCAATGAACCCTAAATGGAATGGCAAGAATGCATGATATGTGATCTCTAGAAAGTGCCTATATGAGGCATGAGATGGAATACCCTTATCTCATTGGGTTGTAATGGAAATATAACCACAATAATATCAACTATAATATCACAAAACATGTGAATCAACCAACAGTGAAATAAAATAAACTGTAATAATTGAAAAGCCATAAAAAATGAAATATATGAGGTAAATTGTATTTTCCTTATACACGGGTTAGCTACTCCTAGGCACATCTTATTACCAAGTACCTATTCCTTCCTATCTCTGTCTATAGGGTCCAAACAGTAATTTGAGAAGAAAATAATTCCTCTGATACCACTTTGTAACATCCTAGTTTCAGAAGCCACCCAAAGGTTCCCCGTACCTGGTTGGTCACATGGCCTCAAGTGCATTTCCCTCAACGCCAAAGGCTGTTGACTAGAATAGAGGGCCTTGGGTGTGATAGTGGGGAAACTATGCCCACATTGGCATAGTAACACATCGGAAATAAATAGATAATAATAGAAGAAACAGTAATAATACCATACAATAGTAAATAGTGTAAGACTGAAGAAATAAACAACTAGAGAACATATATAATGATGCATGATACATATGTTTAGGAAAAGAGACAAACAAGTCACAATGCTGGAACACAGTATTAAACCAAAGTACAAGGAAAACTAATAAACTCCAACAGCATTTCAAGCCTCATCTTGGTCCCATGCTCTCCA
This sequence comes from Viscum album, assembly GCA_963277665.1. Classification (NCBI taxonomy): domain Eukaryota; kingdom Viridiplantae; phylum Streptophyta; class Magnoliopsida; order Santalales; family Viscaceae; genus Viscum; species Viscum album. The sequence goes on along the minus strand of OY728137.1, from coordinate 1,822,328,350 downwards.
GCTCCATGGAAATCAAGTACCCGAAGTAGAAGGGCGCTTACCTTTATCTATACCTGGAACAATATAATTTGTTTGGGCCTAAAAGCATGACCCAAATAGGGTGTGAGGTGAATCCCATTATGAAATCACCCAAAGATCTGTGCCTAATGGTCAGTGAATATGTATGGCAGGCAATAAGAAAAATAAAGCAATAAACAAGTAAGTACTCAGAAGTAAATAGTCCTATAGTTTCAATTACATCCATTTTCATTTATTTGTTAAGAAATAAACAATCATAAGTAACCCTATAGAAAGTACTCATAGCTTAACCCCTCTGTTTCAACCAATCAAACACAATCAACCCTCTGGAATGTACTCACAGTCTAACCTCTCTGGTTCAGCTTTAGCACAGACTCTCTAAGTAAGCACTCACCATTAATTCCCCTTGTGTTCTTGTATTCGTAACTATAGACACTCTTGGGAAGAACTCAACATCCAATTCCCCATGTGGTCTCATAATGAGGAACTATAGACACTCTCAGGGAGCACAAAGTCCATCCCCCTATGGTCTCATAGTGTAAAAGTAAACAGACACTCTGGAGAATCCCTCTGTGTCCATTCACCATATGGTCTACTACACCGGGTTCCCATATCCCTATATAAGACAATCATTCACAAACGATATATGACAGCCAAAGTAAACCTCAAGAACTACTTGGATAAACAATATATAGTATTTCACATCATTTTAGATAAATTCACTTCATCTTAATAATACTAGGCATGGATAACAAAGTAGCCTAACAGGAAAAACTAGACCAAACGGTCAAAAACAATAAAACATGGGAAACACATACATAGAAAGGTAAATAACCCTATTTACAATCATAAATCCTATACTCAGAAAAACGGGGAATATCATGCAATAACAGGGCTAAAAACCATAAACACGCAATACCCCGAACAATGGTATTAGGAACTTTTGCACATATAACTCAAAGACTGACTACAAAAAGGCACAAACCACCTACCTCGACATTGTATAATTGATATATGTGATTCTCAGGCCTTGAATCGCCCTAGAATATCATATATCTACAAAGACACTAAAAAAGTTCAACTGAGGATATCTTATGAAAGAAGATGAATTAGGAAACGAGGATCTAGAAGAAGGAAGAGATTACTGTGGTGATTCCAACACAATCGACAGCGGTCAATTCAGATAACAGACAGCGATTCGAGGTCTCAGAGAAGAATCGGTGGTCTCTTTCGCTCCTAGACAAGACAGACGTAGAAAAAGGGTGTTATGTCAATTATATGCGACCTCGGTCCGTTTAATGAAAAAAAAAATATGTGGTGTGTTCTTCAAGGTTAAAAAGTGTGTACTTGCTTTAACCGGCCTCCACTTTAAGTGGACTCCAAGTCACCCCACATGTCCATGTACTCGTCTATTACACAGTTAGTACACGGTCACCTACAGCAACTGGGTACACAGCATGTACTCATAAGTACACAGCGTGTACTCCTGAATTTCTAGATACTCCTCTTTTTCTCAAAAGAAACCAGAAAAGAAATACATACCTGAAAAGAAGATCCAGTTTCTTACATTCATAGTCCATAGGATAGGTAAGGTATCCTAGTTATTATAAGATTTAACTTAGGGTGGTGTGAATCAAGTATGATAGAAGATTAGTTGGGTTTCATTCATGTTTTTTCCTGAGATGGGTTATGATATGTGGGTATCCCAAGAGAGAGGGGTTATCCCAGAAACATGGGTTTCTTTAGTGATGTAAATAATGGTCATATGATTAATCTTATAGGAATTACATGTGAGTTATGTGTTCTAGGTTCAAGTATTCATATTTCCTAAAGGTATGTTTTAGGTATGGAAGAACATATTATGCTTTGTGGAATGTACTTGAAATAAATCATATGCATGGTTAGTTGTTTTATTATTCTTATTAGCCTTGTATTTATGTGACATAAATCATAATAGAATAATTTTAAGGTATGTAAGAGAGCTATAGGAGTACAATCCCTCTTTTGAATAGGTTTAATAGACAATGGTTTTAGTTATGAACTATTGTGGGGGTGACTTTTAGGGTTTTATCTTACTAGAAGAATAAGAGAGTGATTTTTTTCACACATTGTAGGTGGCATGTGCAATGGTATGACTGGATATTATACATGTAATGGTGTTTTTAGTGATCAATTATACATTATTAGACATGGATGGTATATGAGACATTCCTATGGGAGTATGATGAAAAATTTTATAGGGAGTTAGATCATGCTAAGTTAAGGACTCTTAATATTTTACATAAATTATTGTATTTTATTAATGGTATTTCAGTGGAACATAGTGAATTAACACACCCAAGTTGTGATTGAGTGTGAAATAAAACATTTAAAGGTGTGAAACAATTTCTCTTTAATATAAATGGATAAGGGAGTTAACCTTGTTATATTACATCGAGTGTGAGTAAAAGTGGTGATTACTTAGAAATTGGTTGGGTGTAAATGGGAAAGTGAGAACCAATGGATCTAGGTATTACTAGTGAAGGTGGTGAGATATTTTTTATGTCATGGTGAAATAACTAAGGGTTCATGAGGGTTATGGTTGAAAATAGATAGCTGAATCATATGAGTGATGAGTTATGATCCTTTGATGAATGTGAAGTGTGGTTAGATGATTAATGGAATTAATAGAATGTTGAGTAAAAAAATATCTCTATGTGAGCATGGATAATTAAAGAGTTACAAAAATATAGATATTTTGGAATTAGTGAGATTATAAAATTGCTTGTAGGATAGTTTGAGGCCTATAATAAGTTGGGACATGACACTCATGAGGTAATGAGTGAGTTCAATGAACTTGAGAAATATCAGCCATGATTTGGGTATTTTAGTGGTAGATCCTCAATAAAATTGATAAATAGTATAAAAAATCACTATAATGGTAAAAACCCCTTGAGTAGGGCTCTTAGTATGGGTCTATCGGATTATAATGACTGTGTATTGTGAGTGAAAATATCTTTATAAGGATGAAATATAGATAGTAAAATTATCATTGAGAGATGATAAGGGAAACCTAATAGTGGGGTGAAAACATTTGATGGATTAAGGGTGTATACCTCATTTTAGGTGATATAATAGTGAACATGAGGAGTAAAAAACATCAAAACTCCAACTATCAGGTTTGTGGTTGTGCATTGTTTCTTAGATGCCAACATACTAGATTCTTTTATTTATTGTGAAATACCTAGGCATGGGTATTGATATGAGATGATCAGGTGAGGGAAGTAAATTCAGTGACTAACTGGATGTGAGGTTAAAAAATTAGACTGATACAATTTAATCATTAGAATTTAAATACATATTGAAGTAAGATGATTTATAAAATGATGTGAGGCAAATGCTATAGATAGATTCTCAAGAAGAAGAGTTTGAGTCATGTGTGTGTGATATTAGGATACTCTCAGCTAAAATATCAAGTTAACGGTGATTTGATATAGAAAATTTATATCAATGGTTGGGGTATGATGTTGTTGATTGGTTAAAACAAAAATATCATTAGGATTAGAGCATCATTATTGAGTTGGTACATCTAATTGGTGTCACAATGCATGGTAAATTGAGTTTTTAGGGGTTATTGATGCAATAGAGTACCAGTAGATTTTTTTTATGTGTAATCATGTACTAAGAATTATAATTTGACTCGAAAAAATAATTTAAGAAATAATTTTTTATTATGATGGACTATAACAATAAGTATATAGAGTTGAGATATTTTTTAGTATAGGTTTGTTGGTGGTACACTATAACTAATAGGATGTTAAAGATTATGAACATGTATCAAATTTTAGTAACCAACATATATCATGAGTGATGCATGAGGATTATTCTTGAGTATGATAAATTATATGGTGGGTATTTTTTGACTTATACTATAGGTGGTTGGTTGAATTCATGGATATCTAGCCTTTAGGGGAACTAGAGTCAGGGTGTATTTAAATTTCCAAACTCTGATTGAATTTTTGGCCACTAGGGATTAAATAGATTTTAGATTTGTATATTCTTAGAGTATAGAATAGTTTTCCTAAGATGAAATATAAGGGATTAGTATGGATTACTAGGGTAGTTGATATCATTAGGTACCCTATGGAGGTGTATCAGGTACCCTATATTGTCTTCTAATTTTGTGACCATGTATCAACTACCACCAAGTACTATGTGGTATAATACTGAGTACTCATTCTGGTGTCCAAAAAGAAGTTAATGCTAGGAAACCATAAAGTTCTTGGGGGTACCCCATTAGTACCCAATGGGTACCTAGTATGCCCAGTTCCCCTTTTTAAAAAGGAGTGACCCAATAATATTTTATGGTCACCCCCTTTGTTTAATAACTAAGGGCCTTATAGAGGAGGAATTTTATATAGCCTCACCCCCTTGTTTCCTTCCCTTTTGATCTTATCATGGTTATTTATGATTAGTGGTTGATCAAGAGGTTTTTTTGATAGTGGATCAAGGTAAGTTGGTTCCATTAATTTATCCTCTCATCTTTTAGTACCTCATTCTAAAATTTAATGATCAATGATTTAGGGATTTGATTATTATTCCATAAGATCATTGTATAATTTTAAGTAAGGATGAATGCCTGTGGTTTCATGCCATTTTTATAGAATTAATTCATTTAGTGAATTTAATTATTTAATTTGGATAAATTTGGTGAATTGAAGGTTAAATTAGAATAGGGAATTAGGTATTTTTCTTATGGTGTGATCGGGAGTTATTTTTGAGTTTTTATCACCCATTATATGATGTTTCAATAAATTTACACCTATTAGTGAGAATTTTTCTTAATAATATTGTTTGATTAATTATGTAAACTAATATAAATGTTTTATAATTAAATAAATGGGTACTTGTAATGATTTGAGGGCTTATGGATATTAAATTGGACTGGATGATCTTGGATGGATGGTGGGAATTGCATAAAGAAGGAATGACTAAATTTAAAGGTGATTGGTGCCTAATTTTATAATCATTATATGTAATTTCATGGTTCATGTGACATCCTGGTAGGGGTAAGTAGGTGTGAATAACCGGATATGAAATTGAGGTGGGTTACCACTTGTGGAGTGAGATAAGTCAAGTTTAATGGGATCATAGATAGTTCCCCAAGTATATACCTTAATTATATAGCCACCAAGGGTTATGTTATTATGGGAGAGCTTGGGTTAGAGTAAAAGTGGAAGTCATAGAGGGTGTCCACCCTAAACCAATTACTCTAGTGGCTTTGGGAGGTCTTATTCATGGGTTTGTGGCATTCAATTAGATCTATGAGTTAGTATAATTCTATTAAGTTGTTCTTATGGAAACTATATGGTTTATGCATTATCTAAATGGTGTTACCTATATATTTGAATGGGAATTATCAATAATGGACTTGAGATAATTAGATAGGTTTTTGAGGAAGTTTTACCTGGGGTAGACTAGTGATTTAATCATCAGACATTGATTTTTATTAGGGATTAGTGTATGATATGGGTAACTAGTGATCCTTTTTTACTAAGTTACCAAAATAGTGGTGAATAGTGATATAGGAACAAACAAATGTATTTTACTAATGATGATCTTATACTATGAGTGATGAATCATCAAAGTTAGATAACTATGTGGTTATCCCATGATGGTTCTACCCCATGACCATGGGTATAGGTTACATGGGATATGGCCAAGGGGTTATGACCAAAGGGGGTAAGCATAGGATGGTTGATCCCTACTAAGTTCATTAGTTCTAGTGATGCATGTCATGTATTTAGTGGTAATAGTTTAGGCCTAAGATTTGGTTATGTTATGATGTGTTCTACAAGTGGTACAATGGGTTCGAGCCAAGGGATATTATTTGGGATGGGACACACCATGGATTTTGATTATTTTTTACCTGAAACTTGTTTTGATATTATTGATTGGATCCTTGAAAAACTTTATGTTTTGATAATTAAAAATATTTATTTGTTTTATTTAATTAAATTCTTTAATAATTTGAATTATGTGTTGATTAAGTTATGTTTAGTTTTAAATATATTATAATATTTATTTTCTTAAAATATCTTTATATATCATTTTTTGAATGGTGATAACATGTTCTAAAAGTTTTATATTAATTTATAAGGATAAATAAGTCATTTAGGACCTTAAAATATCATTTCAACAAGTTTTTTACTATTCCTACATACCCAATTCATGTAGAAAATTTTCCCATGTATCCAATTCATGTATCCAAATCTCCTATATAGCCAATTTATTATTCACCATGTATCTAATTTTCTAGAATTAGTTAACTTTTGTATTTCTACCATTTATTGGGATAAAGTACTCAAAATTGAGTGATTATTTTTTTAAGAAAGCTAAGAAAATTATATACATTTAATTAGCAGAAATAAACTTCTTAATAGATCTCCATCACATCTTAAATTTGGAAATAAGTCACTATATTTTTTAGTATTTTTTCTATATTTTTTCAAAACTATTTTTCTTTTAGTTTTTAATCACAAATTGATTTATAGAAATACGTTTAAGGTGTTTCTTAATAATTTATTAAGATAATAAAATTTTATAAATATAATTAAATTGGACCTAAAGATTATTCTTCCTTTAATAAGTTCATTTTTAAGTTTGAAACTTTTTCAGTTAATCAATTTATATATTTTAGGAATTTTGATGCATGAATTGCCTATGTAGATTTGGCAACATTGATTCACTTATGCAAATTTCCTATTTAAATTCATCCACATAAAATCTTATTATGTGTTTATTTTCATCTACATAGATTAAAAAATTATGTGAAAAACACCTATGTGAATTTACCTATGAAGTTCAATGAAATTCTACAGGTTTTTCTAAAATCTAGAAATTTGCTCAGTTTTACGTATTGTTTGATATTTCAATTTTCTTCATGTTTATATGTTTTAAACATCATTTTGTAATGATAAATGGGTTTTATATTTTCACTAATACAACTTATAACTTAAAACTCAGAAAATATTTTTTATTATTTTAGGTTTTTTATTTGATTATATTGTTTCTAAATTTATATTGGTTGATATTGAACTAATTAAAAATTATTTTAATATTTTAATGTAGTTTTATTGTGTTTTGAAATTATCTGCATGTTTACTTATTCTTTCTAATAGAATGATTTTTAATTTCGTATTTCAAATTAAAAATTGATATTTTCATGGGATATTTTATTGACCTATTATTATGGAAATATTTTAAATTTATCCATTAAAATTATTTCAAATTGGATTGAATTATTCTTTATTATTTTGAATACTAGATTTTATTTAAGTGATTATTATGAAATGATAATATATCTTTCTCTATGTCTATGATAATCTAGTTTTATCATTTTTTTTCTTATTTTTGAATTATCTAACCTCTCTCATCTATGTTGAGTTCATTTTTTTAAAAGGAGTTTGATCCTTTCCACTGTGGTTGGAAAGTGACAGTATACTCATGTGATACTTAAACTATGATAGATTTAATACTTTTCAAGTGATACAGTGTGAAGAGTGTGGTGGTTTTGATACTATAAAGTGTTTTACATTTTACTTATGCTGGACATTTATCACTACCATTGGATGATCTCTCAAGGGTTGAATAAAAACTTTTATGAATTCTTCTTCTTCATTTATGAGACAATCAAGATGATGAAATAATCAAGAACTAGTAACTGTGTTTTATTATTCTTATATCTATTTTTTCTAGTTTCCTAATTATGTAACACTTCTTCCCATATCTCACATTATTTTGATTTAACTTTATGATTTTTTATATAAAATCATTCTCTATATTGGGGTTGTTAATCTCATATTCTAAATTCGGGACCGTTCGGATTGTGAATCCTAGTATCAAAAGTTAGGGTTGTAATTGGTTTGTTACTCCCAATATAAAATTCAAGTGTCTATTAGTTATAATTTCACTAGAAAAAGTAGGTTGTAATCAAGTTATGATTTCCCTTCAAAAATCAGATTAGTTCACAGTGTATTTATCACCAAGTAGAGATATAAAAGAGTATACTAGGTCCACTTTGAACCAAACTACTATAAAAAAACCTTGTGTTTTTTTTCTTTTAATTTTTCTACTAAAGACTAAATCTATTAATTAAATTTGATAATTAATTTAGATAATTAATATATCACTTTAGAAAAAATAGTTGGTCTATAACCCCCCTCTAGATCATTTCATGTCGGCTATCTGACCTAATAATTTTTATCAAAGTTTGGAACTTCTTTAGGATATTTTATATTTATTATTATTTTTCTTGTTATTAAAAAATTTCTATCAGAGGTTATTACTTTTAAAATTTATCCAATACATATATAGAGTATGTTGTTTATATTTTATTATGCTAATCTTTTCCTAGACCTCATAGTCTAAGGAAAAGATCTATAAGATGGTAAAAATGAATGAAAATGGTGCATGGATTCCTTATAAGTCACATCACTTTAATGGTAATGATTATGGTTACTGGTGATCCAAAATAGAGTCATACCTTAAATAGATAAACATATAACACCGATCGATCCTGGAAAAATCTATCCAAATACAAAAATATATCCTAGACGCTCTTAAAGGAAACGATGCTACTAAATATATTTTGAATTATAAATTAGTAAATAATATATATTTTACTATTAACATAATTGTTATTAGTCATGTGTCTACATGAAAGACATCACATGAAATATGGAAGATTTTATAAGTTTCTCACCTTGGATCAAACAAGCTGATTGGAACCAAAATTGGAATTCTTTAAGATGAGTACCAAGATTTCAAGATGGGTGATGATGAAAGAGTCAATAAAATATTCCACCAATTCAAAAGCATTTTGAATATAATGAATTCCCTTATAGAAACTTTATGAAACCTCATAATAGTTAAAAGAGTCCTAAGAGCTCCAATAAATAAATAGCTTGCAAAGAAGGTTGTGATCAAGAAAATTAATAATTTCAAATAATACACATTGGAAGAATCATCATATCACTTATTCAATATGAACTTTATTTGAATAATATTTCAAAAGAATAGATTTCATATAATAATGGTATTACTTTAAAATCACATATAAATGATATCTCTAACTCTTTTTAATCTAAGGCACGGGAAAGTGGAAAAGGATAAATCATCAATATAAGAAAAGGTAATTATAATTTGATGAAGTGAACTAAAAATTTCAAGAAGTGGCCAAATAATGATCGAAAGAATGATCAAAAATAAAATAAGGTCACTACATATGGACTCGATGTAGCCTATTATGAATATAGAAAGAAGGGGTATATCAATATCAACTATCCAAAGTTGAAGAAAAAATGTAGAGGTAAAAAATACAATAATTAAAATGTGATTATCATTCTGGATGAATTTTCACTGAATATTCTGATTCATGTGATGAATCCATAAGTGTGAAGGAATCATCCAACCTATATTTTATGGCAAAAAATAAAAATGAGGTTGGTAATGATTTTAATTATAGTTATTATTCTCATGGTGATGGTAATATCTTTGATGTATTTTATGAAGAAAATTGAAAAAATAAAAAATAATTTTCAAGAGTTATTAAATAATAAAAATAATTAAGAGAAGAAAATAAGAGGTATATCAAGAAAAGTAATAAAGTTAATAATGAGAATGATGCCCATAAGTAAGAAATGATAAATTATGCTTCATGTTCTAAAGGTAATATCTATGATGATTTTAAGTATTTTTAGAAGGAAAATGATAATATTATAAAGGAAATTTTAAGATTAAAATAAACATAATCTACTTTTGTTAAAGGAAAGGAAAAATATGAAAATATGGTAGCTATGATAAATATGAATAAATATAAAACTTTTTTTGGTTATAATCCATAGATTCCTAATTTATACAAGACTAGTTTTGTTAAAAGTTCTTCTAGAAAGGTTTCTTTTGTTACATGATTTAAATTTTTCATACAAGTACATTATGATAATGAATGTTATCTTATATATTCTCAATATATTAGATATACCAAGACTTTTATTTTAAAAAATTTATCTACAAGAGTACCTTAAAATAAATGTTTTAAATCTATTTGGGTACCTAATAATCCTATTATTAACCCAGTTGGACTAAAAATAGAATGGGTACCAAAAATGTCATGTAATTGGAATTTTTAGGAAAATTTCCTTAGATGTATCAAGAATGACACATAGTAAAAAGATAGTGGTTATTATCGGAACATGAACAGTGAACTATCCAATTTCCTCTCTCATAACAAATGTGATTGAGGCTCTATCACTTTTTAAAATAGCTCTAAAGGTAAGGTTAAGTGATTTGGTGAAGTAGATATATCTAATGTTATTTTAATTTCTAAAATTTTATATTTTGAATATTTGAAACATAAATTAATAAGTATTTCAAAATTATACAATGATGTTATTTATATTAAATATGAAGATAATAAATTTTTTATTTTTAAAAATCAAAGTTTTTTATTTTATGCTAATAGAAAAGATAATATTTATTCTATTAATTTTTATAGTCTATCTAATAAAAATGTTAAGTGTCTCAATACTATAGAAAAATATGGTGTTCTTTGGAATATAAGGCTTGAACATTCTCATTAATGAATGATACACAAATTATCTAATTATGGGAATGTTCTAGATTTACCCAAGTTAAATTTTAAAAAATATTTTTTTTGTGATTTTTACTTAAATGGTAAGTAACACAAGGAATATTTCAAATTTATCAATCATTTTTATACTTCTAGAAACCTTAAATTATTATAACTTGATTTATTTATCCTATTTGAAACTTTTTGTTTATGTAACAAGAAATGTTTTTTTATTTTTGATGATTTTAGTAGATTAACATGGGTTTTTTTATTTCACATAAGCATGAAACCTTTACTAGATTTATTTCTTTTTGTAAGCCAATTAAAAATATGAATTGTTATTTAATTTTTTCTATTAGAAGTGATAATGGAGTTGAATTGTTTAATTTTAATTTTGAAAAAATTTGTTAAGAAATTTTTTATGCTCATACTTTTTCTTCTCCTAGAACACCATAACAAAATAGTGTTGTAAAATGTAAAAATAAAACTATTCAAGAGATGGATCGAACTATGCTTAATGAATATAGTTTACCAAAAATATTTTTGGGATTAATATGTTAATACTTATTTCTATGGTTTGAATAAATTTTATGTTAGACTCTTTTTTAAGAACACCTTATGAATTGTATAATGGTAGAAAATCAATGGTTAGTTATTTTAATGTTTTTTATTATAAAGTTTTTATCTTGAATACAAAAGATAAATTTAGATAAGTTTGATACTAAAAGTATTGGAGGAATTTTTCTTGGTTATTTTTCTAATATTAAAGCTTATATATTTTATAATAACCATTCCATGACTATTCAAGAATTTATTCATATAAAGTTTGATTAATATTATGATGTTCAGAAATATTTTTTGGAAAATATTAAAGATGATTTCATGGATTTCAATTTTGGTGAAGAAAAACATCTAGATAATATATTTATTAAGGGGAAGAAAAATTATTCTAAATGTAATCCTATATCTTGGATAATTTTTAAAAAACATGCTATTGACAAAATGATTGGAAATGTTAGTTCTAGTATAAAAAATATAATCTTGTTTTAAATTTCTTCACAAATTCTACTTTTGTTTTTGATTATGTGACCAATTATGTTTTTAATGATTTGAATAAAGCTAATTGGATTATTGATATATGATATTAACTTAATTAGTTTTATAGAAATAATTTTTGGAATTTATTTGAACCCCTATAAAAATCATGTTATTGGAACTAAATGGATTTCTATAAATAAAATTAATGAATTTGGATAGGTTATTAAGAATAAATCAAGACTTGTTACTCAAGGTTATTATCAAGAAGAATTTATATATTTTGATGAATATTTTATGTCTATTTCCCATATTTAATCTATTATAATTTCATTATATTTCTTCACTTTTCAAGGTTTTATGTTATTTAAAATGGATGCTAAAAGTGAATTATTTTAATGATTTTATATCTTGAAGAATTTTATCTATCTCAACCCTCTAGTTTTGAAAATGAAATATTTCTTAATAATGTTTTTAAATTATAAAAAAATTATATGGTATCACCTCATTCTTGGTATGATAGACTTACTTAGTTATTTTAAAATTATTTTAATAAAGGTAAAGTAGATCCTATTTTTTTGTTAAAAAATTAAATAATATATTAGTTTTTTAAATTTATGTTGATAGTATTTTTTAGATATTAAAATGATTTTATTTGTAAATAAATTTCAAATTTGATGGATAGTAAAAAAAATTGAGTCTTATGGGTGAACTCAAATTATTTTTAGGTCTTCAAATTAATATAAGAAAAGATGTTATTTTCTAGAATAAATCTAAATATGATAAATATTTATTTAAGCATTTTTTTCTTAATTATTATAATACTTTTAATACCCATGTGATTATTAGTTGTAAATTAGATTCTAATGTTTCTGGAAAATTTGTTGATTCTAAATTATTTAGAGGCATGATTGGATATTTATTGTATTTAACTACTTTTATACCTGATATAATGTTTAGAGCCTATTTATGTCCTAGATTTCAATATAATCCTAAATAATCTCAATTAAAGGATATTTAATGTAATATTATATATGTTAAAGGAATTTTTAGTATTTTATTGCTTTATTATTGACAAAAAATGATTTAATTAGTTATTATGAATCAAATTTTGGAAGATGGAGACATGATATAAAAATTATCTCATGTATTTTTCAATTTCTGGATAAAAATATTAGTTTCTTTGAGTTCATGAAGAAAATCCGTTATTTTATCTACTAATAAGAATGAATATATTTTTTCTACATCATGTTGTTCTGGATTTTTGTGGATTAAAAAAAATTTATATTATTTTGGTTTTAATTTTTAAAATATACCTATTTATTGTGATGATTATTTTGATATTACTATTTCAAAAAACTATTTAGAACATTCTCAAACTAAGAATATTGAAATGATATTTCATTTTATTTGAGATCATTTTAATAAAAGAGGTATTATTTTAGACTATGTCCCAACTTAAAATCAAATTGTGGATATTTTTACTAAACCATTGTAATTTTTTATGTTTGATAAAATCAATTTTAAAATTTTTAGGATGTATATTTAAATTTACATTTATTTATCATGAATTTAGGTGGAGTTTGAGTATGTTTATATGTTATAATTTTCAGATTTACATGAAAATTTTGAAATCTAGAAGCTATTTTTCAAATTACTATTAATTAATTTCTCTATATATTTTTTTATTATAGTATTGTATCATGACTCCTTGACACATGTTTTGAAAAATTAAAGGATTTATAGTTTCTCCTTGAAATTTTTTTGATATATAAATGTTTAAGAACATTCTATATACTATTTATATTCTTTTTAAAGAAATAATTTTTCTATTGAAACCTTCTCTTTTTGATAATTTCAAAATTGGGAATAATTTTTTTAAATTATACTTGGTTTTTTAATTATCATAAAGGGGGATAATGTTGAGTGGATCCTTTAACCACTTTATATTTTGATAATTACAAAAAATTATTTTTTTTATTTCCTTTAAATTTCATAGTAATTTGAATTGTGTGTTGATTTAATTATGTTTAACTTTGAGAATATCATAATATTTATTTACTCAAAATATATTTAGATCTCATTTTGTTAATGTTTATAACATTTTATACGATTTTTAAATTGAGTTGCTAAACTAAATAAGTCATTTAGAACCTTAAAATATCATTTTAACATGTTTTTTACTATTTTCGCATAGCCAATTCACATATCCAAATATATCACATAGCCAATTCATGTAGCTAAATCTTCCACAAAGCCAATGAATTGTTCACCGAGTATCTAATTTTCCTGAATCAGTTTCCTTATTTATTTTGACCATATATTGGGATACAAAACTTTAAATTGAGTGATTAATTTTTTTTATAAATATAAGAAAATTATATACATCTCATTAAAAGAAATAATCTTCTGAATAAATCTCTATAACATCTTAAATTAGTAAAGAAGTGAATTTATGTTTTCAATATATTTTATATTGTTTTTATATTGTTTTTTAATCATAACTAGAGTTATAGAAATAAATTTAAGTTGCTTCTTGGTTATTTGCAAATATAATGAAATTTTATAAATATAATTAAATTAGAAAAAAAGTTTATTATACCTTTAATAAGTTCTATTTTATTTTTTAAACTTTTTTAATTCAATCTATTTATAGATTACAGGAATTCTGATATGTGATTCTCTTATGTGAATCACCAACATAGATTGGGCTACATCGATTCACTAACATGAATTTCCTATGTCAATTCATCTATATAAAAAAACTTTATGTGCTGAGTTTGAGATATATAGAGAAAAATTACTATGTTAAAAACACCTATGTGAATTTTTCTATGTAGTTTAGTTAAATTCTATATGTTGTTCTAAAATTTGGAAATTTTCTCTATTTTACGTATCGCTTCATATTTCAATTTTTGTCATGTTTATTTCAAATATTTAAATTATTATAATGAATTTATAAATTAATATTAATTATGAAGAATCTATAAGAATTTTTTTCATTATTTTAAACATTTTTTTATGAAGATCAATGGGTGTTCTATTTTCATGCATGAAACTTACAACTAGAAACTATAAAAATATTTTTTATTATTTTAGGTTGTTTCTTCAATTCTATAGTTTCTAAATTCATATTAATTGATATTAAACTCATTAAAACTTTTTTAAATATTTTAATGAAGTGTTGTTATGTTTTTAAATTCTCATCATGTTTACTACTTTTTTTAAATGTAATGTATTTGAATTTCATATTTCAAATTAAAAATTTCTATTTTCAGGGGATCTTTCATTGTCCTATTATTATGGAACTATTTTAAATTTATTCATTCAAATGATCTCAAATTTTTTTGAATTATTATTTATTGTTTTGAATATTATACATGAGTTGAATGATTATTATGCAATGATAATATCTCTTTATCTCTCTCTAATAATCCAATTTTATCATTTTTTAGGAATTTTCAATTATCTAAACTATCTTGGATATTTTGAGTTTATTTGTTTTAAAATTATTTTGAACCTTGTTATTGTGGTCAAAAATTGATAGACTACTCATATGATACTTCTTCTATGAGATATTTTATATTTCTCAAGTGATACAGAACGAAGAGTGTAGTGGTGTTGATACTATGAAGTGTTGTACATTATTCTTATGCTGAAAATTTCTCACTACTATTGGATGATCTCTCATGGTCTGAATAAAAACTTATATCAATTATTCTAATTCTTTTATGTGACTATCAAGATGATAAAAAACTCAAGAACCAATACTTATGTTTTATTATTCTGTCTATTTCATTCTAGTTTTTGGAGTCTATAACACTTCTTCCAATCTCTCACATGCTTTGACTTTCTCTTTATGATTTTTTCATAAAAATTCATTCTCTATCTTTTGGTTGTGACTCCCAGATTCTAAATTCAATACCATTTAGGTTTTGAATCTTGGTATCTAAAGTTAGGGTTGTAATTGGGTTGTGAAACCCCATACAAAAGTCAGTTGTCTTTTGGTTATACTTCTACTAGAAAAAGTAGGTTGTAATCAGGTTATAATTCCCCTTGAAAAATCAGATTAGTGCACAACATATTTCTTACTGATTAGAGAGGTATAAAAATAGACTAGGTCCACCTTGTAATGAACTATGATAAAAACATCCTTGTATTCTTTTATTTATTTTACTTTTTCTGATAAAAATTAAATTCATTAATTAACTTTAATAATTAATTTAAATAATTTATCCATCTATTTAAAGAAATTAAACAGGCCTAGTCACCCCCCTATGGACTGTCTTCAATTACCTATCTAACCTAACAGATGTGATATTTTTATTTCTATGAGAGATTTTGGTGATTATATCGATCCTATAGTTTGAGAATCAATAGAGGAGATGGATTTGGGATTGTATGGGTATGGTAGATACCATCCATATATCTAATTGATATAATGTAAGTTGGGTGGAGACTAACCTAGAACCTGATTGAGATCTAATGAGTTTAGTAAAGATCAAATTAGTATCCTATTCATACTTGATGGGTTAGGTATAATAAATAATAGTATCCATACATGGTCAGATAGGATAGTTGAATACCAACCTAAAATATTGTTTATAGGGTTGGTAGAGGACTATCTAGTATCTCTATTATGACTGAGCATGTATGGGTTATGGGAGACCAACCTGGTATCTCAATTTTGATCAAGGTTGTATGGGTTGGTGGATGATAACTAAGGACTTTGGTTGTGACTGGGATGATGGATTCTAAAATAATATCACAAGATTGTTATGATCTTACTGACGATTGAATATCTAACTCACATATTTATAGATGTGTTCAGACTATAAACCAGTATTGGCCAAAGTAGGTAAGGGTTGACTATCTGAGTAACTTCTCATGAACCATTTGGTATGACTGGTGTTATGAATGTGATTGATATGGATTTCATGTCATTAAATACATGAATTCATCTATATAGTGGTAATTATTAAAAGAACTGTCAATGGTGACCTCCTAAGTTTTATGATCATACCCTACACATGCACCCCGGTGGATGTGAAGACCTTATGTTTGGTATATAGGTCAATGTGATGGCCATAGTATAGGTATATCTGTTTAATTATCTTAATTTGGATTAGTAGATAGTATCAAAGTTGTGTCTAAAACTTTGGTAATAGTGTCTATTTTTTTCTTATATTATTTCTTATATATGATCATACTATTAAATGATATCTTTTAACAAGCATCTGATAGAGAAAATAAATGAATTGTATTTTATTGGTATTTAATTCATTTTCCTCCCTCTTATTTATTAACTCATTGAGTTTTAAAATATTTTGGGTCTAAGGGTTCATTTCATTGTATTTTGAAAATATTTATTTAAATGGACTAAAGTGTAATTTTAAATGGTTTTTAATTATTTTATTATTAATGTTTGAATGGATGACTATGAATAAACATTTTTTTACAGGTTAAGGATCAATTTATAGTTGTGGGGTTGTAATTTAACTAAGTTCTAGAATATGTATGAGTCATTTTACTAAAGCATAAGATTTATTTTTAACCATCATTGAAGGAAATATAGAAAGGTATATAACCTCCCTATGTACATATGATTAATTCCAATCAAACATAAGAGTTATTCAGAAGCTACAGGTTGAAATTTAATTAAGTCCTCTAGTGTCTAAGAGTAACATTTCATTTTGTAAGGGTCACACTAGTAGGAAAAATGAAAATAAACAAAGTCCCACACCACCCTAAGAAGAATTAGGGTGATAATTCCAAATGTAATACTTCTTTTTACCAAACATAATGTTGGTCGTTCCAAATGTAAGAGTCATTCTAACAGAGGGGAATAAATGTATCAAACAATGGTGAATTTTGAAGTGATTTTGTATTCCTTCATTTATCAATTAAAAATTTAAGATTCATTATATTGAATTTAAGGGTCATCAATTGGTGGGATTTCAGTTGACATATCATGTATGATATTTTTTAATTTCCAAGGAAAAGAATATACAAAATCCTTGATCCATGGATTATGAAGCCACATTGTGATGTATTTTAGGCCCAACTTAAATGGAAGAAACTAAAAAAATATCATGACATAATAATTTGATAAAAATGTGAGGTTTCTTTGTAAAAAAAATTAGTGAAACTACCATTTTATAGGTTCTTGAACCATGGTGATTCAAATCGCACTATGAAGGGATAAAGTAAGTCGAGATAGAAAATTTCTAAATAATTACACTACGACTTGTTCTCTTCCATGAAATAGCATAATTAAATTTGTTTCAAGATATTTGGTTATTCAAATATTTTCCATATCTTTTTTTGAAAAAGCGAATTATAAATAAAATAAGGGAAATTAAAGAAAGATATTCAAATTAGGAAAGAATAAATCCCTCAAGTACCAATATTTACTAATGAAGGGAAGGAATAATTCAAAGCGGTGGGTTTTTAGGAAACTTGAAATATCAAGGAAGATATTCAAATTAAAAGGGTAAATAATATCATGGTGTATTGGCCAATATAAAGGATAAAGGAATAATCTAAAAAATATCTAAAGGATAATAAGAAGGAAGGATTATGGGATGGGAGTCCTCAAAGTTTTTTATTTTTTATTTTTTATTTTATTTTCCTTTTATAATTATTCTATTTTTGTTCTTCTTAACTTTTATTACCACCCATCGGAGGGGTAAAACATTATGTGATTAGAAAGGTTAAGGGGAACCAATTTTTAGTTCTTTATTTTGGGTATTAATGAATAAAAACTCTCTTTTATTCATTAATTTTTGTATTCAGTAGTTAGATGATACTTTGAGTGTGATTTTATTCCATTTTTTATTCTTTTTGTCTATTTTTTCCTAATATGATAGTCACATCTCTCTCACCACTCATTTTAGTCTATATGTGATGGAATATTCTAGGATAAATGGTGAGTATCTATTAATGTTTGATATGTTTGTTTAAGACCATAAATTTATTTTCAATTTCTTAGGAGAACTAAAAAATTTTGGAATTACCTTCGTAATTTAGGTTATGTTTACTTTTTAAGTGTCATTTGTAACCTTTTATATTATATAGGAAGTAAGTTTAATTAAAAAGTCATTAATTCAAGATTAATCCTCACAATTTATTTTTACCTATGGTGAATGATGAAGAGATCATAGATTCATTCATTTATCAATTAATAAGAAGAATTGTGGGCCATTTTAAAGAATAGTATAGCTTTAAAATTTGAAATATGACCCATGAGAAATAAAATTTTCATAATTACAGTCAATATTTATTGATTTAAATATCATTAAAGTCCTCTTAAGTCTGAATACAATAAAAACACCCCCTTTAACTAATTATGAAAAATAAATTTTTTCACCCTTCTCAAGGACAACCTATAGTTTATACTATATTATATAGTTAATAAAATTATATTTTTAATAGATTTTATCAAACCCATGATATATTTTTCAAAACATAGCACCGTTTTCAGGGATTTGGTTCCAAAAAAGTTTAAAAAATTATTTGTATGAATTGGTGTAAACTAAAAAAATATTTTCTCTTGATATATAGATTAAGATAAAACCATTAACCAAACTTAGAGACTTAATAAATGTTTAAAATTTATAAAAAATAATAATTTGAATGCATTGAATTTTTAGACTCCATTGAAACTAAGAGTGTTCACTGTGAATCTACAATAATGAAAGTAATCCCTAACCAAACTCTGAGAGACCTCTGTGCACCCCACTTTGTTAATAAAAACATATAAATTACCAATCATACACTTCAAACTGAATTTGAATTAAATATTGGTATAATCCAATTGTTAATTTTATTTCATGGAATTTTATGAGAAGAAACAAATAAATATTTCAAGTAATTCACCTTGGTGTGTTCCACCCAAAAACCTAGAGGAGTAAAAAATGATAAAGTGAAGTGGATAGAATTTTTATTAACTTTATAAGGAGTGGATAAGGAATAGATATATATCTTACATTAAAGATAGGTGAATGAATAGGATGGACAATAGTGTATCTTCTTCTAGAGGTTCTTCCACACTTCAAAGATCATATCCATCAGAAAGGATATTTATTCCATAATAAAATAATCATGGGAGACTTTGTATAAATATTGGGAAAGATTTAAGAAGCTATGTTCCAGTAATCCCCACCAATACATTAAGGAGAATCACATTATAGTTTTTTTTCTTGGAATTTCATGAAAGTAAAATTAATTTAATAGATTTTTCATCATGAGAACAATTGATATAAAAGTCGCTAGTAGAGTACAAAGGATTGATAGAGAGGATATCTCATAATTCATAGCATTTTTATACAAAAGGTATTAGTATGAGAGGCTAGTATGAGGTAAGGTCTTTTCAATCACCTATTATAGAGTCTAATCCTGAGTAACTAACCAGTCTAGTTATAAAAATGTCTCTTAAACAATATTTTGAGAAATAATCACCAGTTAAGGTATATGGTCTATGTTCCTCTCCAAACTATTTTACTGATCAATGTGCTTAAGTTCAAGGAAATAAAAATTATGAAACTACCTACCAACAAAGAAAATTTCAGCAACCAAATCAAGGATGGAGAGATAATTACTTTGTCTAATATGTATTTTATAATCAACAAAATAACATTTGACCGCCCTTTCAGTAGAAATACCAATAAGCTCCACCATTATAACAACCCATAATCATCCCTATAACTATTAATTTTATCACCCAAACCCACCCCACAAAACCCACCCCCACACCATTAAATAAAATTAGAACTTTTATAATACCTCAAATAGTTCAAAAATACCTATATCAAACCAAAATGTTTCATAGGTTGAGGAGTTAAAAATGAGGTAAAGTAATTATGGAATAGGATAAAAATCCTTATGTATATTTTGTAAACAAATCTTGGAAATTTACCAACTCAATCGGTCCTAATCCCAAAAGGTAATGTAATACTAGTAACAACTATAAGTGTAAATGAGGTTCACTCCATTACCAAACTTTATTCTTAGAAAAACTAGACCAATCTTGAAAAATGGGATGAAAATATTTTGGGGGGAAATAGGATGGAATCTGAAAAGAAACCTGAAATTTATCCCAAGTATAAATAAAAAGGAAAGAGGTAGATAGGCCTAAAAGGGTGATAAGAAATTATAATTACCCTTATAAAAATAGATTAATATAATAATAGACCTTACACTACTATTCCCATTCATAATGACCCAATCTAAGAGAATAGAAAATGAAAAGATCCAAAAGTGGATTCTGGAAACTTTCTAAAAAGTTGAAATAAACATACCCCTACTTTAATCTCTTAATAAAATTAATAAGTATGCTAAATTATTTAAGTAACTATTCACTAAAAAATGGTTTCTTCAAGGAAATATGATATTAAACTTAGGAAGAAGTGTTTCATCCTTGATCACACCACAATTTCCCACTAAGTTTCATGATCCAGGGATATTTTATCCCATGAACAATTATATCTATGAATTTTAAAGATAAATTGCATGGTCTTGGAGATTATATTAATTTAATTCCACATTTTTTTACTTCTTTTTATATTAGATAACTCAAACCCAAAAGAGTTATAATTAAAATTTCAAATATATCTATTACATTCCTAGCTAGAGTACATAAATAAGTAGTGGTTAGATTATAGAATTTTATCTTCCCAACTGACTTTTATGTGCTAAAAATATAAGAGTATATAACCCTATATTAATCAGTTATCATATTAGGTAGGCCCTTCTTGAATATAGAAAATATAATAATAAATTTCCATGAGGTAACTCTTAATATGGAGTTTTGTGAGAGTGGTTTACACTTCAACATTCTTTATTTCATAAACTATCCATTGAAATATCATTCAATTTTCACACTTTCACATTCTAAAGAACATCCTAATTATATATAAGTATCAATTTTCAAGATAAATACACTTTTTATGGTTGATTTGAAACTTGAATATGTGAAAAATTAAAATCAATGATATAAGATAAAATATTTTAGTATAATTTTAAATTATTGGTACCCTGAATCTTATAAAGGCTCCAAACGATTGGAAATTTATTCCACTCTAGATCCTCATGAATAAGATACTCAAATAAATTATAAGGAACCTAGTCCATGTGAATAATATTGTGTTTTAAAATAAATTTCAATATTTTTTAATTAGTTAAAATTTGAAACTTCTATGAAAACCAATTGGGAAATACTTGAACTCCCTATGAAACCATCTGAAGATGAGGTGAATTATAAATTTTCTGATTCATCTGATTTATTATTCAATGATTAAGGATCTATCATTTAATATTATATATATAAATACAAGTTTTTAGAGATAAGTAATATGAATCTAATGATTTTATTAGTAAATACCCAAAACCAGGATTTAAAACCTTTTCCCACTGATTTAAATTTGTGTTTTTAATGGAAGGGAGAATGATACCATTGATCATTACTATAACCTTATCCCCTAATAAAGAAAAAAGATTGAAAAAACTATTAATGTAAAATGTATAAGCTATAGGCTGGAGTTTAGAGGATATAACTAGGATAATTCAAAATATATGTATGCATAGAATTTTTCTTAAAGAGGATTGAAACCCTATTAGATAGCCTCAGAGAAGACTCAACACAATTATAATGGAGATAGTTAAGAAAAAGAAAGAAAATTTTCTAAAATAAAGTATAATCTACCCCATTTATGACTCATAATGTGTGAGTACCATTCACATAGTTCCCAAGAAAATTTTATTGACCCATGTGAAAATGATCAAAATGAATTAATTCCTATCATAGTCTATAAAAATGGAGAGTTTTCATAGAATACATGAAATTAAAGTAATTTATTAGGAAATATCATTTTCCCATTCAATTTTTTGACCAAATTTTACAAATATTTTAAGAAAAAAACTCTAAAATTTTCTTTATGGGTTTTTAGGTAACTTTCAAGTTCCCATTACACCTGAGGACTAAGAAAAAAATAACTTCCACAAGTTTTATAGTACCTTTTCTTACCATAGGATTTAATTTGTATTTTGAAATACACTAAGTACATTTCAAAGATGCATGGTAAGTATTTTCTATGACCGTATTGAGGACTTCTAGGAGAAATATTTGGAAAAATTCACTATTTTTTGAAATTATATTGATCACTGCTTGGGAAATCTGTATAATATTATAAAAATGTATATAGAAGAGAATATAGTTTTGAATTTTTAAAAATTCAACTTTATAGTTAAAAGAGGGATATGGCTGGTAAATTTAATTTCATATTATGGTATTGAGGTTGATAGACCTGAAATTGAATTTATCAATTCATTAAATTACCCCACTTTTGTAAAAAATGTTAGATATTTCTTATTACATGAAAGGTTTTGTAGAATATTCGTCAAATAATTTAGTAAGATTGATTTTGACCTTTCCATATTACTTTTAAAAGATTCTAAATATAATTTTGAATATGATTTCATGAAATATTTTGATGAGTTAAAATGTAAACTGAGTACACCACTAGTTATATAGCCACCTAATTTGGAGTACCCCTTTGAGTTGCTTTTTTATGATTCCAACTAAACTGTTGGAGTAGTTTTTTCCAATGAATTAAAAGAATACATAATTTCATTGAATATACTTAAAGAATAGAATATATAGCCCAAAACAATTATAGAACCATTGAAATAGTTTTTTTAGTAGATTTTTTCTTTGGATAAATTTATATCATATTTTTATGGTATTAAGGTGACTATTTTCCCTAATCATACAACCCTTAAGTACCTCATGAATAAGACTGAAGTAGATACAATTCTATTTAGATGGATGATTCTACAAGAGTTTGATTTATAAATAAAATACAAGATAGGATCTGAGAATCAAGTTTTAGACCACTTGATCAAGCTTCCTTATACAACCAACATGGAAATTATTGATTAAAGTTCATATAATGACTTCATCCTAAGAGTGAAATTTTATTGGTAGAAGGATAGGTATCATGGTATGATGATATGGTAAACTTTCTAGTTACTTCTCAAGTTCCATCTCACTTAAATCTATAATAAATTCTTACAACCAAATCTAAATCAAGGTTCTATATTTTGGATGATTCATATATTTGGAATATTTTTATTGATCAAATGATTAGAAGATGTTTGCATGAGAGTGTGTTACATTCTATCCTAGAATTATTCCATACTTTTCCTTATGGGTTCCACTTTAGACCTAAAAGGAATGATAAGAGACTTTTAGATTTTGGTATATATTGGATCACACTGTTTAAAGATATTAATAAATTTTATAAATGATATGATAAATTCTAGTTCACTGGTAACATATCCAAAAGACAAGAGAAACCTAAAAATCCAAGGAACTTTTTTTAAATCTTTTAAGTATGGGAAATAGACTTTATAATACTATGTATTATGTCATTTGGAAATTATTATATCCTATTACCAATGGACTAAGTTTCAAAATGAGTGGAAGCTAAAGCCACAAAAACTAATGATGCTGATGTTGTTTGTGACTTTATCAGTACTAACATATTTTTAAAATTTTTAGCCCTAATAGAAATAATCATTAACTAAGGATATCACATTTTTAATAGGATCACGGAAGCTTTGATGAAAAGTATAGAGTGAATCATAGAAATTAACACCCTATCATCCACAAACCAATTTCCAAGATGAAGTTTCAAATAAGGATATTAATAAAATATTGTAAAATACTATAAATAACAATAGAAAATAATATATACAAAAGTTATAAGTAAATTTTTTTTCTTATAGTAAATATTACAAAACTCTAATTAGAATGATTTTATACCTATTGATTTATAGTAAAAGTTAACATCAAACTATAGAGTTAGAGTATAAAATCTACTGGGAAGTCAAGGAGATAAGCATGGATTTGTAAAAGGATATAAAGGATAGGATACTATATATTCATTAACTGGAATAAATCAAAAGAGAATATTTTATAAACTCTATAATTTACAATTAAAGAACTATAATGGTTCATGATAAACTAATTCAGCATAAATACTTTAATTATAGAGAAAAAGTGTTGCTTTACAACACAAGACTCAAACTAATGCTAGGTAAACTTCATTAGATATTGGAAGTTCCATTTATTATTACTAATTTGTACCCATTTTGTGTTATGCATATAGTTAAATAATGATAGGAGAACCTATTCACTATCAATGGGAATAGGCAGAAGAAATATCATGGGAATCTACTATAGGAACTAGTGGAGGAGATCACACTCTCCCAACCATTCTGCCAAAAGATCCCTTGATCTATACCATTCCTCAAACTTTTTTCTTTATTTAATGAAATAAATATTCCTAATAAAATTTTCTTAAACTTTCATTATAATTAGAATGAACTAATGGTATTACATCAATAAAGTGCAGGGGAGAAAAACACTTTTTAGTTTTTGGAATTTTGTTTTTTTATTTTTCATTTTATGTCATTTTTTGTGCTTTTTTCATTTTTAATATGTATTTTAAAAACTTGTGGAGATAAATTTAAATTCCTTTGAAAATTTTAAACCTATTCCAAATGTGAGAAACTAATTTAAATCATGAATCTTAACTTAAATGAATGGTGAAATAAACTTACTTTCAAATACAAAGTATAGTAAATTCATAAAAATATTGCTAATTTTTTAATCCCATTTCTTGAAATAATTACCTACATTAAAATCACTTACTTGAGAGTCTTTAAAAACCATTTTTTACATCTTCATTACAATGAACTCGTTTCTTGATAAAATAAAACCATGATTTGTGATCATACCACGATTCACTGTGTCATTTTCACCCTTACACCATTGTATTAAACTGAATTTGCATTGTAAATTCCAAAAATAATAAAAAATTTAATTCCATGTTTAAATAATTTATTTTGTTTTTATCACTATTAAAAATTCCAATGTTATTTGTCTTGAAAATTTCATTGAAGGTGAAGGTGATTTGGAGGGCATATGATGATGTCCAAGAAAAATGGGCCAAACTGCACAGGATCCAAGCACACTAGTGGATTCATCTGCACACTGCTACTAGACCGTCCATACAATTAGGCTTAAATTTTTTGTTTGGGTCAAAAATTAATTAGGATACATTTCATATGAATAAATACAAGACTCATTCTGCCATATGATGGACTTACCAACCTGATCTGTCCAGCACACCAAATCTGCATGGAGTCAAAAGTGGTGTGTTATGATCTATCCATATCTTGGGATATAGGTGTCCAAATTGTGCCAAAATTTCGGTGGATACAGACAAGAAGAGGGGATACAAATTTTTTATTTTCTCAAAATAGAGATAAGGCTGTCTTGAGGTCGAAACACATGTGAAAAGTGTTTTTAATAATTCTGTATGCTCAAAACCACCTTCCCATTTTCCTATAAAATGGAACCTTGGGCTCCTCATTTGCAAGTTCGACCAGGAGGAAAAGCTCTGGTATTTTGGAGACCCAAAGTATTTATCTCCTCATACTTTAAGTTCTAGAGTCCCTTATCATCATAGGGGGATCAACAATGAAGAAGGGGTTCCACCTGAGCCTTCTCCTCCTCTCAATGGTGAGCTAAACGGTGGACGATCATTTCGAGGGAGCTAGACATACTTGGAATGGAGTTCTAGCACTTGATACTATACTGGTTTTGTGTAATTTGTTTGTGGATTATTTTACTTACGTTTTATCTAAACATGTTTCTCCTCTGAGTTCATTTTTTGGGTTTAATTAAGTGAACTGCTTTTCATTTCAACACCGATTGGGTTGAAATTTCAAGTGGAAAACTTGAGTTGTTCCGATTGGGAAACAAAAGGATCCTCTTTCTCTCACACATACAAAAGATTTTAGTATTCTTTGGTAACCTTTAATATTTTCTTTAAGTACAAACCTTAACCACACGATTGTTGTGTCACGGGTTAGTACTTTATACAACGTTTAGAGAGGCAAGAGGGGAATCAAGATCTTAACAACCCTCAACCAAAGAATTAAACAAAACCATGTGAAATTTTTAGAACAATGAACTATCCAAGATGTGTAGTGAACTTGAATTTATCTCCTTATCTCTTAATTCTTAAACCAACACCTTATTCTATCAACTATTAAACTCTTTAAGTTAAGTTATTTTCTTAAAACTGTTTTCAAAATCACCCCCCCCCCCCTCTTTTAGTAATCTTTATTAAAAATACATACTCAAAACCTATCAACACTCCTCGAGAGACGATATAGGGTCTTCCCTAGACTATAAATTAACCTTAAAAACATTATCAATTTGATTTGTCATGACAGTGTGGTCAATTTCATAACTAGAATTTACTAAGTAATCTATTGAAAACCTTGGAGCATTGACTACCTTGTGTTGAAAATTATTGAGGAATTATATTAGTTGAAAATAATTTTTTAAAGTAGAATTATCTTTTAGAATACCTTATTATATGACCTTTGTTCTCCCCTAGAAACAATGAATGAATTTATTAGGAAACCATATTACAAGCCCAAAATCTCTACCGACCTAGTCTAGAAGTAAATTAATGATACTAGTTAAACACAAGTGTGGGGGGGATATTGTTTTATGATTATTACAAAAATTGAGATATGTTTGGGATTAGATCTAGGAAATGAATATATTCATAATTTTTTGTGATTGTTTGTAACCAGAATTTGGAAGAAGTTGTTTGTAAATTAATATGAGGAAAATAGCAAGGATGAGAAATATAGAAAAGTAAAATCCTTTAAAATGAGGCCATGAAGTTTACACAATTTCTTGAAAATAAAAGATTCGTATCTATCTTAAAATTTTAAATCTTAGTAAAACTAATAAAATAAAAGAAACAAATCTACTAAAGGAAATAGAGAGGATAAAACATCTATAAATGCTAAAGTTAATTATGTATGAACATTCTGTGAGAATTTGTAAGGAGTTCAGAGCAGAATATTTCCAAGAGGAATGCAATTATTTGGTGTAATCTTCAAATCATGAATTTTTTGTCACTTTAGATCTAAAACATCCCCATTCTTCCTTATAATCATTCAATATTAGAACCTACCACCCCTTATCCATATAAAAATAAAGTAATTTTTTTATGATAAGAACAATTAATTAACTCATTGGGATTAAAGAGACCAATTGAATATTGAAGATGGTTATTATATTTGATGTTAATGTATCTATAAGAAGTAAATTCAATGTATGATGAAGGTTTATGATGGATTATTGGGAGATGGAGGAAGCATTCATCGAATGATAAACAATAAGGTTTTTTATATACTATTTATGGGTAAACAAAAGTGAATTTATTGTCATTATTATTGGAAAAGGAAATAATTATAATTCTTGGAACAATTGGATGGATAGTTTTGTAAAGATCCGTAAAATTAAAGGGAAATTTTTTCTTAATTTTCTTTGAGATTTTACAAGAACTCGGTTTCTGACGGCACTTGATTCCGAGGCCCGGTGTGCCCGGAATTACTATCCGAAGTTTAGCTCGGGTACGTTCAGTAAACGAATGAGCGGGTTTTTCTAACTTTTGAACCGGTGCTCGGAATCAAATTCTGAGGGCACCGATGGATTCGCAGCGCTGGTAATTGCTTAAGAACACCTTTTCCGGAGTTGCGTTTTCACGGGAGGAGTTTTTAAAAAATTGTGGAAGTTGAAAATAAAAATTGAGCTACAATTTTTATTTTTCTCTAAGTGTTTAGACTTTGAGTGGAAGTTGGGGTAACCACCCAACTTCCCATGGGAGGTTATGAGAGTGGTGGGTCCCACACGAACCCCACCTCTTCATCTTCCCTAACCTTCCATAACCATCCATTTATTAAGTCAAGTTGAGTTAATTAATTGAGTGGATTAATTCAACTTTTGAATTTCAAACTTAAGTCATGTTAATAAAATAAGGGAAGTTATTATTTTATTTTGGTTGGAACTTGTTGCGTTGGGAGGATTTGGGAGAAAAAGGAAAAGCTCTTGAAGTTCTTCCTCCTCGACGAAGAACGCAAAGAACGTCGGATCCTCGGAGATCGACGACGCGACGCCGACGAATCATTTCTCCACGACGCGACTCTCTCCTTCTACGACGTCTTCTTTCGCGATGGTTATTTCCGCGATGAACCCTCACTCAACGAATTCGACGAGGTGGGGGTTTATTTAAATTGTTGTTCCTGATTACTTCTATTGTCATTCTTCGTGAAACTTTTCCGCTTGCTATCGATTAACGGGAGGGGGCCAGACCGCACAAACACGGCCGACCCTCCTCCCTTATTCTTGTATTATTGCGGTTCGAAGGAAAATGATGCGGTGTCGACGCACTGCGCGGGATCGTGTGGCAAGGATGTGTGGCGCCGTCGCGCCACGCAGATGAAGTTGAATAAGGTCGCAGCGTCGTTCCGCCGCGCCAGAGAATCATGAAAACACCGCGGCTGGAGCAGGGCCGCGGCGGAGGGGTGTGGCGCCGTCGCGCCGCGCCGGACAGTCCAAGGCCGCGGCGGAGCAGGGGAACCGGCAGCCGGTTCCGGGCCACCGGCGTCGGAGCAGGGGGACCGGCCCTTTCCGGTCCCGTGGCGGCAACAGCCGGCCAACCGGAGCGGCCCGGCCGGCCAGAGGAAGAGTCGGGGGTTCGTAACCCCCGGCTGGCCGGACATGAGCGGCCCCCCACATGGGGGGCGTGGATTAAAAATGGGCGGGGGGAAGCGCGCCCCCCCGCACCCCTGTCCGCTCGGCTGAAACTACCGAGCCACCTGACCGGTGCGAGCGCGCCAGTGCGTCGGGCCGGGCCGCCAGGCCGGGCCGCGCCATCCGGGCCGAGCCGCGCCCAAGTGGTTTGGACCCGGACCCGGGACGGTTCGACCCGGTTTGGGCCAACCCAGAGGCTATCGGGCCGGGTCGGACCGGGCCCGAACCCCCTAATATCGGACCTCTCACGGTCTTTTTCCCATAACATGGGCTGCAGACCTCCGATCGACGCACCGTTAGCGGCGATGAGATCCTTGGAACAAGACGGTCGTTTTGATATATTACACTCAAGGTTTCGAAGTACTTTGGGTTCGGCCGGGTTGGTTCGTTCACGAAACCAACCGGGCCCTCGGAGCGGAAACGCTTATAACTTGGGCTCCGGACGTCTGATTGACGTGCCTTCGACTTTGATGGATTCCTCTAAGTGAGATGGACCTTTTGGATTACTCCGCTCGAGGTTTGGATGTAGTTGGAGTACGGTCGGGTTGGTTTTGACTTAAAAACCAACCGGTCCCCTGGGACGAAAAATCCAATAACTCTCAGACCAGGCGTCCGAATGACGCGTCGTCTGTGACGTTGAGTTTCTGTTGACGATACGAAACTTTTGGATACATAAACTCCGGACTATGTGTCAGTTGATGTATCAGCCCTTCGGCTCGTGGAGCGGACCCTCCCGAACGATCTTGCTGTGTGCGGGAACCCTAGAGCTGGCTACGACTGCGACGACGATGACGACTATACAGAAATCCTCTGTGGATTCGACGGCGATGACTACAGCACTCAGCGATCCTACGTGTATCAGTGCTACTGATCCTGTGTGGGTCAGATCCTGTGTGGGTCAGCGCTCAGCGGTCCTGAGTGGGTCAGCGCCTACAGATCCTGTGTCGGTCCGATCCTGTGTGGGTCATTGCGGGTGTTAGTTACCTATCGATCCTTTGTGGGTCATTGCAAGGTTTAGTTACCTATTGATCCTTTGTGGGTCATTGTGGGGGTTAGTACCTATCGATCCTGTGTGGGTCTGATGGATTAGATGAATCAGTGGCAATATCTGATCATCTCTATCATCTTATGAAGAAGTATACCTGTGTGAGCTGAATCTTGACTTTCAATCCTTATCTTCGATAAGATTAACTTGATATCCTATGTGGATTACGTTTTTCTTTCCTGTGTGGAATGGGTTGTGTTTTCCTGTGGGGACTGGGTTGTACTTGGGCTCGGATATTAGAGTCGAACGAGAATTGATGACTTAGGTATATGTATGGGCATATACCTAATAAGTGTCGGATGTTACTTCGTGTTTGTATCTTTCCTTTG
Organism: Viscum album; assembly: GCA_963277665.1. NCBI lineage: Eukaryota > Viridiplantae > Streptophyta > Magnoliopsida > Santalales > Viscaceae > Viscum > Viscum album. The sequence continues at coordinate 1,822,297,628 of OY728137.1, read as the reverse complement.
TGGATTATCCTTTGTGGATTCTGGGAGACCTTCGGGGGTCTCGGGGTCCCTACTGAGTAGCATATACTCACCCCTGCACGGGCTATGCCCGCACTACACTGTGTTGGTTGCAGATGACAGACAGCGCTGATCGTGGTTGAGGCTTGCGGAGCAGTCGGTACCTGGAGGTGGACCCCAGGGCAGGGCGTACTCGGAGCGGACGGCTGGACCCGAGGAGCTGTGGAGGATATCTGTACCCACCCTTCAGGTGGGACTTCCAGTGGACGGATCCAGGCTGCGGCTTTAATTTTCAGTCGTTGTACTCCCTTTTTCAGTTTTACTTTACTTTCAGTTTGGGTTTGTATTCTGGCTCACTTACTTTTCCGCACTTACTGTTGTACCCAGTTTTTACTTAGTTTTTACTTCTACTTGCTTGCTCTGTGGTGTTTCTTTACTTTATAAATGAAATGCCTTCCCTTTTTACCAGGAATTACGCCTTGGGGCTAGTCGCCAGCCCCTGGCCTATGGAAGGCGGGCTTGGGGTAGTCACAGCACGGGCCCTGAGGATGGGTCGTGAAAAATTGGTATCAAAGGTGTTCGGTTCTACAGCAGAACTCAGGACTCTGATCTTTTTCTATGTGAAGCAATAGTGTTAAGATTATTGAGTGTGGTTATCAGTCCAGGGAGTCCGGTGTTGGTGCGGCGGATGACGTATCCATACACCAGGACCATGACTTCTGATTTCCAACTTAATGCACGAAAACATTGATTGCATGTGTGTTTCAAGTTTTCTTTGTGATTACTTTGTGTCAGCTCACCAGGTATATTGTTTGACTGTGGCACACCTGTTTCTTTTCAGGATGGCCCCACGACGGCAGCCAGCTAGGGTTCTGAGAGTTGTGCGTGACGACAGCCCACCGAGCGACGTGGCCTCGATACAGGGCCCTTTGACAGCAGAGGCATCATCAGTACCACTACCCGCCGAGCCACCGATGCTACCATCCCCAGCCGGTGACGATGCATGTTTCCTTAGTGCACTGTACGAGTTTCAGCGTCAGTGACTGCCCAGGTTCCACGGGGAGACGGACCCTCAGGCATCCGAGGATTGGCTGGAGGCAGTTGTATGGGTTTTCAGGTTAGTGAGGACACCAGCAGACCTCATGGTGATCCTCGCGGTGAGCCTCCTGCAGGCGGCAGCAGGCAGATGGTGGATCTTGATGCTCCAGGTGCACGATGAGGCATCTCTCCTCTGGACTGACTTTGAGAGCCTCTTCCGCTCGGAGTTCGTCCCAGCCACCCTCCGTGCGGTGCGCATCCAGGAGCTTCTACAGCTGCGGCAGGGCAGCTGGACGGTTGCCCAGTACTCAGCAAGATTTACAGATCTCTCGCGCTATTCGACGGACATGGTATAGGACCCATTCTTCTAGGCCCGGACCTTCGAGCAGGGATTGAGGTAGGAGATCAGGGAATCGCTGATCTCCCTCAGCATTCCGACATAGGTAGGGGTACTGTAGAGAGCCCTTATGATCGAGAGCTTCCTTGATGAGCCTACATCAGCAGCGAGACCTACCGTAGGGCGACACGTAGCAGAGTCTTCTACAGCAGGCAGTCGACGGATGACTCATGGGTCCAGGCAGACCAGACCCTCTGGTAGACGACCTCAGGACACTGGATCAGTGGTGCGGGGCACACAGTGTAGAGCCAGTCTTTCAAGAGGCAGACAGTGCTACGCATACGGCGGGTAGGGCCATATGGCTCGTGACAATCCGACCTGCCGTGCAGAGGAGCAATAGACGGTTGAGGGACCACCCAGGCAGAGGAAGAGGGTCGATCGTGGCGGTCCTCAGGGAGCAGGCAGACAAGGCAGAGGAGCTGGCCAAGCAGCAGGTGGTGGGCGACGCTTTGAGGCTCTACCACCACCACCACCAGGGGGTCCACCCCGACCACAGGGAGCTGGCGGGCAGAGACAGGCACAGCTCAAGGCAGCGGAGGCCTACGACCACGACACGCCCGAGATGATTCGAGGTACTATATGTGTCTATTCCACCCTTTTTGTAGTTCTTATAGACACAGGAACGAGTCATTCTTTCATTTATGCTTCCCTTGTTTGGAGCTCAGAGATTCCAACAGAGCTGTTGGCTCGATCCTTATGGCTAGAGACTCCTACGGGAGTAGACTTGATGATTACGCACTGGTGCCAGCAGTGTGAGCTTACTCTAGGAGGTGAGAGCTTCGGCTGGGATCTTCTTGTAGTGGCGTCGAGGCCTTACGATGTCATTTTGGGCATGGATTGGTTATCTACAGTCCATGCTCAGATTGACTGCATTAGGCGCAAGGTGCGATGTGTACGCACCGACGGGAGAAGGTTCACCTTCACCGGTGAGAATGGAGCCTTCACAGCATAGGATGGACTCACGCAGAGGAGAGGACAGCCCATCACTCATCAGTTGGCTAGCCTCATCCTAGGAGTAGTTGACGTGCGGAGTCCTGGTTTTCCTGCAGTGGTGGATCAGTATGCGGACGTTTTTCCCGACGACGTTCCGGGACTACCTCCTCGCAGATAGGTTTACTTTTATATTGACCTGTACCCTAGGACAGCCCCGATATCCACTCCAGCATATCGGATGTCCCCCGCTGAGCTTCGATAGTTACGGGTACAGTTATAGGACTTGCAGGGCAAGGGATTCATCTGACCCAGTGTTTCACCCTGGGCTTCCCCGATATTGTTCGCCAAGAAGGCGGATGGGAGCTTACGACTTTGTGCTGACTATCATCGCCTGAACCAGGTGACAGTGAGGAATAATTATCCTCTACCGAGGATTGATGACTTCTTCAATCAGCTCAAGGGATCACGGTGGTTCTCAAATATAGACCTTAGATCAGGCTATCATCAGCTCAGAGTTCGGGACGAAGACGTGCAGAAGACGGCCTTCAGATGTCGGTATGGCCACTATGAGTTCTTGGTTATGCCATTCGGAATAACCAATGCTCCAGTAGTGTTCATAGACCTCATGAATAGGATCTTTCAGCCATATCTCAATCGATTTATCGTGGTCTTCATCGACGACATTTTGATTTACTCGATGACTGAGGAGGAGCATGCCTACCACTTACGGGTTGTACTAGACACACTCCAAGAGCACCATATTTATGGAAAGCTCTCGAAGTGTCAGTTCTGGATACGCGAGGTCCACTTCTTGGGACACGTCATCTCTGAGGTGGGAGTTACGGTGGATCCTGCGAAGATCGAGGCAGTGCTAGCTTGGGAGCCACCCAGGAATGTGACGGAGGTGCGGAGTTTCTTGGGACTAGCTGGGTACTACTAGAGATTTGTTCCAAACTTCTCCAGAGTTGCGGCACCACTCTCAGCTTTGACGAAGAAGGGGAAACCCTTTGTGTGGTCAGACATATGTCAGTAGAGCTTCCAGGAGCTAAGATAGATATTGACCAGCGTGCCTATCTTGAGGTTGCCGGAGGAGGGAGTAGGGTACTTAGTTTACTGCGATGCATCAGGGACCGGACTCGGATGTGTCCTAATGCAGGAGCGGGCCGTGATCGCCTATGGATCACGTCAGTTGAGGCAGCATGAGAAGAACTATGCTACCCATGACCTGGAGTTAGCATCAGTGGTCTTCTCTCTGAAGATGTGGTGACACTATCTGATGGGCGAACGCTTTACAGTCTATTCTGACCACCAGAGTCTCAGGTACATCTTCTCATAGAAGGACCTGAACCTGAGACAGTGGCGATGGCTCAAGTTCCTCCAGGACTATGACTTTTAGATAGTCTATACTCCTAGGAAGGGGAACGTATTAGCCAATGCTCTCAGTAGGAGGACGGGCATCCAGCTACTTGGGGAGGCGACAGAGCATCTTCCCGCTTTGCGGATATCCTTCGTGGATACCGATGGAGCAGCCTTTCTTCAGTCGCTCACAGTCACTTCTCCACTACTACATTGGGTCAGAGAGGCATAGTGTGGGGACGCCGACTGTGAGACACGGCGTGCGCAGATATCCTCAGGACAGGAACCTGATGGTTTCTCCTTAGGAGGAGAGCATGATGTCCTTTTTAGAGGACGTACCTTGGTACCAGTTGCTTTACGAGAGGAGGTGCTGAGAGAGTTTCACACTTCCCCTTTGGCGGTACATCCTGGTGTGGCGAAGATGTACCAGGGCCTCAGTCAATAGCACTAATGGCCGGGCATGAAGAAGGTTGTGGCAGAGTTCATTTCTCGATGCCTCACTTGCCAGCAGGTGAAGGTAGAGCACCAGGTACCAGCAGGCTTGGTACATCCCTTGGAGGTCCCAGAGTGGAAGTGGGATGGGATATCTATGGACTTTGTGACTAGACTTCCACGCACTTCTAGAGGTCACGACTCCATTTGGGTGATTGTCGACCGACTCACCAAGTAGGCTCACTTCTTACCCATCAGAGAGCAGGGCTCAGTGGAGAGCTTGGGACGTCTCTACGTTTAGGAGATTGTGCAGCTTCATGGGGTTCCATCGTCTATCATATCTGATCGAGATGCTCGCTTTACTTCCCGACTTTGGAAGGGTTTGTAGGAGAAATTTGGGACGCAGCTACGTTTGAGCACCGCCTTTCACCCTCAGACAGATGGTCAGACGGAGAGGACCATTCAGACTCTCGAGGACATGCTCCGCGCATGTGTCCTCGACTTTGATCACAGCTGGGAGGACCACCTACCCTTGGTAGAGTTCGCGTACAACAACAGCTACCACTCCACCATCGGGATGGCACCATATGAGTAATTGTACGACCGACCTTTTAGATCACCTCTGTGCTGGACAGACCCAGGGGAGTTAGCACTTGTGGGACCAGAGATGGTCCAGGCCATGACAGAGAAGGTCCAGGTAATTCAGGAGCGAATGAGGACAGCTCAGAGCTGGCAAAAGTCTTATACTGACAGGAGGCGGAGGCCACTAGAGTTTGAGGATGGCGACCACGTCTTCTTGCGGGTCTCACCTCGACGTGGAATACATAGATTTGGCCGAGGCGGCAAGTTGTCTCCACGCTTTATCGGACCATTCCAAGTCCTCAGCAGGATTGGCGAGGTGGCTTATCGCCTTGCTCTACCACCTCAGTTGCACCGGGTGCACGACGTCTTTCATGTATCTCAGCTGAGGATATACGTGCACGACCCGACACATATCATTGACCATGGGGAGCTGGACATAGATGATGGGGAGACTTTTGTGGAGGTCCTAGTGGAGATCGAGGATCGACAGGATCGGGTCCTACGTGGACGGTCGATTCCTCTAGTTCACATCAGATGGCAGCACGGGAACCTCCAGGAGAGCACTTGGGAGCGGGAGACTCAGATACGTGCACAGTACCCACATTTGTTTCCCTAGTTTTTTATGTATCTTTATAGGGATGTAAAGCCCTAAGGTGGGAGTAATGTAAAGATTTGTAAAATTCAAGGGAATTTTTTTCTTAATTTTCTTTGGGATTTTACAAGAACGTGGTTTCTGACAGCACTTGATTCCGAGGCCCGGTGTGCCCGGAATTACTATCCGAAGTTTAGCTCAGGTACGTTCAGTAAACAAATGAGCGGGTTTTTCTAACTTTTGAACCGGTGCTCGGAATCAAATTCTGAGGGCACCGATGGATTTTCAGCACCGGTAATTGCTTAAGAACACATTTTCTAGAGTTTCATTTTCACGGGAGGAGTTTTTATAAAATTGTGGAAGTTGAAAATAAAAATTGTGCTACAATTTTTATTTTTCTCTAAGTGTTTAGCCTTTGAGTGGAAGTTGGGGAAACCACCCAACTTCCCATGGGAGGTTATGAGAGTGGTGGGGCCCACATGAACCCCACCTCTTCATCTTCCCTAACCTTCCATAACCCTCCATTTATTAAGTCAAGTTGAGTTAATTAATTGAGTGGATTAATTCAACTTTTGAATTTCAAACTTAAGTCATGTTAATAAAATAAGGGAAGTTCTTATTTTATTTTGGTTGGAACTTGTTGTGTTGGGAGGATTTGGGAGAAAAAGGAAAAGATCTTGAAGTTCTTCCTCCTCGATGAAGAACGCGAAGAACGTCGGATCCTCGGAGATCGACGACGCGAAGTTGATGAATCATTTCTCCGCGACGCGACTCTCTCCTTCCGCGACGTCTTCTTCTGCGATGGTTATTTCCACGACGAACCCTCGCTCAATGAATTCGACAAGGTAGGGGTTTATTTAAACTGTTGTTCCTGATTACTTCTATTGCTGTTCTTCGTGAAACTTTTCCGCTTGCTATCGATTAACGGGAGGGGTCCGGACCGCACAAACACAGCCGACCCTCCTCCCTTATTCTTGTATTGTTGCGATTTGAAGGAAAATGATGCGGTGCCGATGCACCGTGTGGGATCATGTGTCAAGGATGCGCGGCGCCATCGCACCGCGCCGATGAAGTTGAATAAGGTCGTAGCGCCGTTCCACCGCGCCGGAGGATCACGAAAACACCGCTGCCGGAGCGGGGCCACGGCGGAGGGGCGTGACACCGTCGCGCCGCGCTGGACGGTCAATGGTCGCGGCAGAGCAGGGGAACCGGCGGCCAGTTCCGGGCCGTCGGCGTCGGAGCAGGGGGATCGGCCCTTGCCGGTCCCGTGGCGACAACAGTCGGCCAGCCGAAGCGGGCTGGCCAGCCAGAGGAAGAGTCGAGGGTTCGTAACCCCCGGCTGGCTGAACATGAGTAGCCCCCCACATGGGGGCCATAGATTAAAAACGGGTGGGTGGCAGCGCGCCCCCATGCACCCCCGTCCGCTCGGCCAAAACGGCCGAGCCACCTTGCTGGCGCCAGCGCGCCGGGCCGGCTGCCCAGGCTGGGCCGCGCCCAGGCCGGGCCGGGCCGCGCCCAGGCCGGGCCAGACCATGCCCAAACGGGCCGAACCCGGACCTGGGATGGGTCGCCCCGGTTCGGGCCGACCCAGAGGGTATCGGGTCGGGTCGGACCGGGCTCAAACCCCCTAATACCGGACCTCTCACGGTCTTTTTCCCATAACTTGGGCTACGGACCTCCGATCGATGCACCATTAGCGGCGATGAGATCCTTGGAATGAGACGGTCGTTTTGATATATTACACTCAAGGTTTCGAAGTACTTTGGGTTCGTCCAGGTTGGTTCGTTCACGAAACCAACCGGGCCCTCGGAGCGGAAACACTTATAACTTGAGCTCCGGATGTCCGATTGACGTGCCGTCGACTTTGATGGATTCCTCTAAGTGAGATGGACCTTTTGGCTTAATCCTCTCGAGTTTTGGACGTAGTTGGAGTATGTTTGGTTTGGTTTTGACTTAAAAATCAACTGGTCCCCTGGGACGAAAAAGCCAATAACTCTCAGACCGGGCGTCCGAATGACGTGCCGTCTATGACGTTGAGTTCCTGTTGACGATACGAAACTTTTGGATACATCAACTCCGTACAATGTGTCAGTTGATGTATCAGCCCTTCGGCTTGTGGAGTGGACCCTCCCGAACGATCTTGCTGTGTGCGGGAACCCTAGAGCTGACTGCGACTGCGACGACGATGACAAATGTACATAAATACTCTGTGGATTCGATGGTGACGACTACAACACTCAGCGATCCTACGTGGATCAGTGCTACCGATCCTGTGTGGGTCAGATCCTGTGTGGGTCAGCGCTCAGTGGTCCTGTGTGGGCCAGCGCCTACAGATCCTATGTGGGTCTGATCCTGTGTGGGTCATTGCGGGTGTTAGTTACCTATCGATCCTTTGTGGGTCATTGCGTGGGTTAGTTACCTATCGATACTTTGTGGGTCATTGCGGGGGTTAGTACCTATCGATCCTGTGTGGGTCTGACGGCTTAGATGAATCAGTGGAAATATCTGATCGTCTCTATCATCTTACGAATAAGTATACTTGTGTGAGCTGAATCTTGACTTTCAATCCTTATCTTCGATAAGATTGACTTGATATCCTGTGTGGATTACGTTTTTCTTTCCTGTGTGGAATGGGTTGTGTTTTCCTGTGTGGACTGGTTTGTACTTGGGCTCGGATGTTGGAGTCGAACGAGAATTGATGACTTAGGTACATGTATGGGCATATACCTAATAAGTGTTGGATGTTACTTCGTGTTTGTATCTTTCCTTTGTGGATTATCCTTTGTGGATTCTGGGAGACCTTTGGGGGTCTCAGGGTCCCTAATGAGTAGATTATACTCACCCCTGCACGGGCTATGCCCGCACTACATTGTTTTGGTTGCAGACGACGGACAGCGCTGATTGTGGTTGAGGCTTGCAGAGCAGTCGGTACCTGGAGGTGGACCCCAGGGCGGGGCGTACTCGGAGCAGAAGGCTGGACCCGAGGAGCTGTGGAGGCTATCTATACCCACCCTTCAGGTGGGACTTCCAGTGGACGGTTCGAGGCTACGGCTTTACTTTTCAGTTGTTGTACTCCCTTTATCAGTTGTACTTTACTTTCAGTTTAGGTTTGTATTCTGGCCCACTTACTTTTCCACACTTACTGTTGTACCCAGTTTTTACTTAGTGTTTACTTCTGCTTGCTTGCTCTGTGGTGTTTTTTTACTTTAAAAAGGCAATGCCTTCCCTTTTTACCAGGAATTACGCCACGGTTCTAGTCGCCAGCCCCTGGCCTATGGAAGGCGGTCTTGGGGTAGTCACGGCACGAGCTCCGAGGATGGGTCGTGACAAGGTTATAGAATATTAGTCTAAATATGATTATTGTTGATCTAAGTTGTAATGCCTCATGATAAGCACTAAATTTTTAGAGAGAAATATTGTCTATAATAGTTTATAGAAGCTTGAAGGGTTTATTGAATGGGGAGACTAAAGAGTTGATATTTAAAGAAGTAAAATGTAGATGAATTTGTGAAGAAACCATTTTTATATTACTTAGTGTCATGAACCCCCTCCACTAGTTCCTATCCTAGGTTAGAAATGAAGAGAATTAGTGACCCTCAAATACTTCCTCCAATAGTTCATTGGTTACTGACTAGCATCGATTGTATAAGATATAAAATGGGTGGCATTACCCTCAATATATAAAGTTAACGATAAGAGATCCACCAATTAACACAACATCATATATGGTAAATCAATATCCCATGAAAAAAAATCTCACAATGCATGAAATGAAATACATGTAACTTACAAAATAGAGTACAAAAAGTCTCATAGATAGTAGCAGTAACAGAAAATATCCACTCCAAGCTAGAAGAGTCTATCTTAGTTACCAAATATCTCCTAATCACCATAAAAATAGTTTTTATATTTATACAAATATATTGGTGTGAGAATAAAATTTATACTTAGTAGAACCCTCCTAATCAAATCTCATGAAAATGTGAGAATAGAATATTAATTCTCTTTTAAAAAAATAGTAGAACCAAGAAGAACCTACAAGGTAAACTACCTATTCCTAAACTCACCAAGGCTCACTCAACAACTATCACACACAATGTAAAAACATAATATCAAAAATAAATATAATCATAGGCACCCTATAATCACTTCCCTATTAGTTTTCTACTCTCAAGCCCCAACATCTAATATCTTATGCTCTCATCTCTTCTATATCATCATTCAAATCATAATAAGTGATCCTACCTCTCAGCCTATACCAATCATTCCAACCTCAAATTTCAACCTCATTGAATATTCATATTTCACATCAAAATTCCAGATTGGTAGGGTATTGTGAACAAGAAGGGCATAAACCATGTTCCCTCCTCATACCATGCACAACCCCCACTAAATAACATTTCCACTAGGTATATCCACCAATGATACCATTTATTACAAATAAATGAAGAGTATGGAAAAGGGTGTATCCTTCCATCCTCCCTCACTAACTGGGATATTAGGGAAAACACTCAAAACCTACAACATTTGGGCGTCGGTAAGGTTATCACACTTGGGTGGGGTGCATATAGAATTCATAAGAAAATTCAAGGATGGTTAGTCACACAAAAATATCATCCTAGGGTGCATAAAAACCATATAATAACTCACTTACTCCACCATTATATCGCTACTACCTAGTAACACCCATGTTTTGCCTCTACAACACAATCAGTCATGAACCATATGAAAACAACAATATCACTAGCCATGGATATAGATTTAAACTTTTACAAATCCAATTCAAATTTTACCATTATTTTTTCACATCATGTTCATTATTCTCTCTTCACCTATTTTAATGTCAATCCACTCAAAATCTAACACACATACTATTCCAGTTATCATAGTTCACTTCATTGACATTTACCATATCATGATATTCAGACCAAAACCCCCATTTTATATTCATTATTAATCCATTTCAACCCATATCATCAAGTATCACTAATGAATCCCAACATCTCATAGCCAACATCTTAAAACCTAAATCCATATGAAATAACGAACCAATCATTATTACTATCCACTTCACATTCATCATATATCTCAACCACCCTTACACAGCAACAAATGATAACTAACTCTATAGGAATATATAATATATGTGTTATCAAAACACTTTTCCAATTCTATATTAATAAAAAAAAGATTTTCTTCACCATATTTGATAATAATTAAATTATGTGAGGTGATTCAGATCTAAAAACACATAAAAATGCATGTTTTCATGTAAATCAATTCACAATAGTAAAAGGGGTCATATAAGTATAAAACATGCAAAGGATATTCAATTTAAGAGGGGTTTTTGTTATCATGGATATTTAAGGTTTACACCACACAAAATTCTAATAAATTTTCCATTAATTTTATCATATTATTCCTTAGTTATTCTTACCTTTGTTTACTAAATGAGAAATAACTAGCAGCATCACATGAAGTAACAAAAAAATATAGATAACCATATATGCATCACTTCCCTTCCCATTTATTCATTATTTCGGTTATTTATCTTCGTAGGTTAATTCATAATAATCACCCAAAGAACCAAAAGTAGGATAATCCCATGATTTTCACAAATAAAATAAATAGTCTTGAATACTCTATCTCATTACAAAGATTTGAAGTAATAGTATACAAGATTGAATGAAATGGGGATTAACCACCACTAAATTCAAAGGAAAACTCTCTAGAACCTATCCAAAAAAATACACCATCAAGTTATGCTTGAAAATTGGCTAAAAATAAATTAAACTCAATATAAAAATCCTATGGAAGAAGATGGAACAAGGGAAGTGAGGAGGATGGTAAAGGATAATACCTTAAACCAATAGAAATGATATTGATAATCTAAAGAGTCGGAATCCTTAAGAATGGGTATTGTAGAGTAAGGATAAGGACTAAGGTCATCTAGGGTATGAAATAAGGGAAAGAAAATTAGACTAAGGAATATTTTTCCCCCAATTTATAGAGGAAATTCAACTATCCCCTATCAAAGTGTAGTGACTCTCACTATGCCCATGGTTCCCCTTGGTCAAAGGATATCAGGATTTCAATAATTTAAATCAGGATAACCCTCCCCTCCTGAATCTTGAACATATTTAAAATTATTTTAAATATATATTTACACCACCATTCCTTGGCCTATGATGTGGAATAAGCTGTTTTTGATGCATTGCAGGCCACCACAACCACTCACCGTGATATAGGGAAATATCTCTTATTGTTTCGACCTACCATGATAAAGACCATGGGATGGAGACCTCCATATCTCTATTTCCTCCACCATCATGAAATAAAAATTCTATAAACCTTTAATTCCACCACACCACACCAAAAAGAGTTTCAAGGGTCCCCATTTTATATAGGGAGACCACACTATGCACCACACCTAGAAAAATGCTCATAATCCTAGGTGTGTATTCCCCGCACCAAAAGAAAACCCAACCAAGTTCATATAGATCACCACACCTTCCTACTATTTCAATTTGATCCTCCTTATTTTTCATAGGATGACTTCTCTATACAAAACACCCTCCACCATGGGTTTTTAGACCCTGTACTAGACCATTTATCCCAAAATAGATGGGCTACATAGACATCCTTCAGAATTTCCCACACATATCACTACACAACTCTAAAATGGCCACCACTATGCCTACCACCATGGAATGGTGTACCTTTATATGTAAAAATAACCTTTATCCTTTGTAATACCTCCAAAATCCCTCCAAATCCTATAAACACACTTAGAAATGCAATGTAATGGGTTGGAAGGGTCTAAGTCATCACATTAGATACCTCTCAAACTATTATCTTCTTTAATAATTTAAAACAAAACTCATAAATAAAGGTAAAGGTGGAAGGTCTAAATTAACACCCCATAAGATACCTCTCATAAATCCTACTATAATTGAGACACAACCACCACCTAAAAAGAACGAGGAGTTAATAACATACGACATCAACACCCACTCAGTGCTCCTCAAGAGATACCTCTCAAATAGTGCTAATGTCATTATTGAAATAAGAACTTAAATCAATGAAATAAAACCTCAATAATAATAGGACTAAATCAATAATTTCATTCACCACTCAATCAATGGAATAAACCTTTTACAATAAAACCACTCAAGCGGAAACCTTCTTAACAAGACTAACATTATCGAATGAAGTACTCTCATAAACCCAGGAAAAACTAAACCACTCATAGGTCCACCTATTAATCCCAAGGATTACTACACACACAAAAACACCCACTATGCACTTTCCACCCTTGAATCATGAATTATACCACAACACCATCCCTCCTTAACTGAGAAAACTCTGAAACCCATCAGCCACATGATATTCCTCTCAAAAAAACAAACATATTATCGCCTCCTGTAAGGAAGATGGTTAATCTACAACCCTAACTCGTTTTAAAAAAGACATCCCATATAAATTTCATTATATATGGGAAAACCCCGTAAATAGAAACCATATCATCATGGAGATATCAAGACATTAGAAGAGAATATCATTTAACAATCTAACCTAAATCTAATCCTTCCTCTTACCAATCAATAACCTTTAATAATGGAAAAATAAATCCATGTTTCACTTTTTCATATGGGTGATGAGTTGGTTTTCAGTTGGTAAGAGGATGGATGAGATTTGGGTTAAAAATAGAGAGAATGAGTTCCTTATGAATCCCATTTCTAATAAGTCGTGAGTTAGAGACTATAATTGAGGTTATAAAATACATAATGCGATGCATTACCCTTAATATATAGAGTTAAAGATAATAAAAAAAGGATAACTAATAATAAACACCACATAATATAAGGTAAGACAATATCTTATGATAATAAAATCCCATAATTGATGAAATAAAATATAATAAGCCTCCAAAATATAGTACCAAAGGACTCCTAAGTAGAAGAAACAATAGAAACTCTCCACTCTAAGCTATAATAGTCCATATCAGTCACCAAATCCCTCCTAATCATCTTAAAAATAGTTTATATATATATATATATGGGAAGGAATGACATGTATACTTAGTAGGATCCTCCTATGGACCTCTTATGAAAATGTAAGAAGAGTATACTAATGCTTCTGTGAATAAGTAGTAGAACCAATAATCACTTACAAGGTAAAATACCCATTTCCAACCTCACCAAGGACCGCTCACCAAGTATCACACACAATGTAAGAACATAATATCATAAGAGTATAATCATAAGCACCCTGTAACCACTTCACTATTGGTTTCAATCTCTCATGCCCCAATGTTGGAAAAAATTTCTCTCATCCCTTACATATCATCATCCTCATCATAAGAGGTGGTCCTAGCTCTCAAAATTTACAAATCATCCCAACTACACATCATAACCCCGTCGCATCTGCATTCATTATATTATAAGTCTAGAGTATTTGGGTATCATGATCATGAACGAAATTAACCTCAAGTCCTCCTAATACTATGAATAACCCCCATTAAATAACATCACCACTAGGTATATCCACGAAATTTTCCATATACTACTAATGAAGTAAGATCGGGGAAGAGGGGGTATCCACTCATCCTCCCTCACCACCCTAGATTTTAGGGAAAGCACCTTGAACCAAAAACCTTTGGGGTTTGATAATATTATCTGACTTGGGTGGTGTATATATAGAAATAAAAAGAAAATACAATGATAAATAGTCACACACAAATCACATCCAAGGGGTACACACAATATCCCTATAATAACTTACTTATTCCACCATTATATCACCACTATACAGTAACACCCATTGAGGCCTCTACAACACAGCCATAAACCCCATCAAAATAGCCATATCACTTGAAATAAATATACATTTAAAAATTTATAAATACAATTTTGGATTTTCCATTATATTTATGAACCCCATTAATTATTATTTCTTAACCCATTTTAATGATAATCCATTCGCAATCCAACAATCATATTATTCCTATCATCATAGTTCATTTTATAGACATTTACTAAATCATCATCTCTAAACCAAAAACCCAATTTAATATTAATTATTAATCCATTCAATCCAATTCCATCAAGAATCATTATCCAAGCCCCAAATCTCATATAAAATATCTTGAAACCCATATCCATACAACAAAACAAGCCACCCACTATTACCATCCACTTTTAATTCACTACATATCACAACCACACATTCACAGTAGCAGACAATAACTAACTCTCTAGGAATATATAATACATGATATAGGACAACACCATTATAATTATAGATTAATATAAAAACCCTTTTATTTATTATCATTTATTATTATTCAATTATTTTAGGTCATTATAATATATAAACACATCAACATTTAGGTTTTCATAGATATCAATTCATAGCAATCAAAATGCTCATATAAGTAGGAAATATGAAAATTATCTTTAATTTAAGAGGGTGTTCATTATCATAAAATATTAATTTTGACACTTAACTTAATTCTCATAGATTATCCATTACTTTTATCATATGATTCCTTATTTATTCATTCCTTTCTTTACTAAAAAAGAAACAACCTAAAGTATCACATTAAGTAACAAAAAATATAGATAAACCATATATGTAGCACTTCCGTTCTCAATTATTAATTATTTGAGATATATATATTATTAGGTTAATTTTTACTAATCACACAAAGAAAAAAAATCATGATAATCTGATGATTTTAACAAACAAAAGAGACAGTCTAGAATCCCCTACCTCAATATGATGTTTCGAAGGACCATTGTACAAGAGAGAATGAAACGAGGATCAACCACCATCGAATTTGAAGGATAAATCTCTAGAATATATCCATTATAATATAACATTAAAGAATGGTAAAAATTATTCCCTAAAATAGAGGAACCTCAATACAATAATCCTTTATAATAAAAGGGAAAAATGAATAGAGGATGAGAGGAAAAGTGAATACCTTGAGCCAAGAGAAATGATCATGATGATACAAAGAGTAATAACCATTAAGAAGGTTATCTAGATATTAAGAAGAGGTTATAAGGTTGGTTAGGATTTTAAATAAGAGAAATTAAATTTAACAAAGGAATATTTGGCCCCCTATATATAAAGGACGTTCAATTAGCCTCCACTATGGTGTGGTGACTCTCACTACGCCCATGGTGCCCCTTGTTCAAAGGAGGTTTTGATTTAAAGAATTTGAATCAACTTAACACCCCCAACCCCAATCATGTGTGTATTTAAAATAAGTTTTAATATCTATGACCACCACTATGCCTTTCCCTATGGCATGGTGTAAAGTATTCTAGATGCCCAGTAGTATACCATAGAATAGGGAAATATCCCTTATTCTTTCAACCTTCCATGTTGAAGACCATGACATGGTGGACCCCATATCATAATTTATCTTCCCTCATTTTCTTGACCCCACCTCATCCTCACACAACACCATGCCTCATCCCAAGGAATTTCAATGGTCCCTATTTTATATAGGGATACCTCCCCAAGCACTATGCTTATGAAAACGCCCACTAGCCTATTAATGGTGTTCCCTACACCAAATGAAAACCCAATAAATATCCTATAAAATAATGAACCTTCCTCATATGGAATATTGATCCATCACATTTCTCATATTAGGAGGACTCCATGTGAAATTCCCGCCACTACGAGTGTTTTAAACTCTATTGTGGATAATTTCGCCCAAAATAGTCACAATCTATGTCCATCCTTCAAAATACCCAAGAATATCACTAAAAAACTCCAAAATGTACACCATAATTCCTACCATCATGGTTTTTTGGACCTTTATATATCCAATCTATCTTATATCCTTTATAATGCATCCAAACTCTCACATGATGCCTCCAAAAACCCATAAAAAAGTAATTGACTGGAAGGTTCTAGGTCATTATAATTTGTATGAAGGCTATTATAATCAGTGGTTAATATTCTTTGGATAATGGTCTAGAAGAGATAAGTTAAAATATTGAGTAAAGAGACAATGAAGATACTTTAAATACTCAAAATTTAGTATTTAAATACTTCAAATTTCCTTAAAAACAAGATAAATTGTTTTGGAATTATTCTGATAATTCTTAGATTTATTTGAAATAGTAATAAGGTTTTTATTGTTGATTAAGGAGGATTTGAATTAGTTTTAATAGGTTCTAAGATTAATTAATTAATTCTATAATTTATGGAGAAAATTTTTCTATGTATTATTCCATAGTTATGGTGTTGTTCGGAGAAGTACTAAAAATTTATAAAGTAAAAGATACATATGATGTTTTGAGGATTCATAAGAAGTGACTTAGAACTGAAGAAATGAAAAAATGCATGGATTTTTCCTGTATGAATAAGATTTTATATAAAAAATATTTAAATTTCACAAAGTTATATATTACACATATAAATTTAAATTGGTTTGTACGATGTTCTAGTGATAATTAAAGAAATTAAATAAAGGGAAGATTATATATGAAGTGCTGATGATACATATAATGTCCGAGTGATCAAATAATGAAAAATGGTAAATGAATAATTCATTTTCCTATATACATATGATACACTATAAATCATGTATAAGATTAACCTAAGAATCTAAGATTAAATTTAAAAAATGGAGATAACAAGTGTAATATGTTTGGTCGCTATATGAGATGTTCTACCTAAGGAAATTGAATAAGTGGAAAATTCACAGATTATATGTATTATGAATCTGAGTGCTAAATCATAAAATTAAAAAAAATTAATATGTATGATTCACATGAGAAATTAAGTAGAAAATTTGGAAAATTATTTCATCATACATATGATTCATCTAAGGAATGTGTTGTTAATACATGTGATTTTTAGTTCATAGTTTGAGAAAATAGAAAAGGGAGAATTGTACTATGTTATGTAGGATTTTGTATATCTTATGTGAGTTTCAACACTTTGTGAAAATGTGATATTTCTAGTGTATAAAGTCTGATTTTTCCAAAATATTAATTCTAAAGAGTAAATTCATATTGGATGATGTTTATATTTAGATTTCAAGATCAAACAATCATGATACTATTTCTAATCCATGATAAAAGATGTGATGAGAAGTATATGAAGTGATAAGAGATTAATAGGATCATTTTTTCATTAATATATGATTTTCAAATAAGAATATTTGTAAATCAATCTTGGTGATCAAAGATAAAACAAACTAGATGATGTTTTATGCTCTATTCTTCAATAATTTAATATCAGGATTAATTTTGTATATTTTGATTCAAGTTGAGATTACATAATCAAGTTGAAGCTGATTCTATGAAGACAGATTATTTCAACACTATAAAGTAAGTCACCATGTCACATTTTATGCAACCATGCACACTGAAGACTATTTTAAAATGAATTAAATAGAGCATATTTCATGTAATATTTTTTAAGTGGAGAAGATATTGAGTTTTTTGAAGTTTTGAAGAAATAAACTATCTTTATTCTTTTGGTGATTTAAATAAATAATTGAATAAGAATTTAATGGTATTTGAATAAGAATTAAAACTGGAAATATTTTCCAAATTTAAATTAAAATATTATTTTCCACATATCATAAAGAGTTTCCATATTCATATATTATGGAAATGATATTTATGAATATTATATGAATATAAAAATTAACCAAAGATAAAGAAGTAGGTGTAAATAATTAATAATAAATTAGACATTAATTTTATTGTATAAAATAAATAAAGGAAAAAAGAGAGATTTTATACCACTTTGACCTAGATATTATTCTCTATGTATTGAGGATAAGGGGAATTATAACCTGATGATGGATTTGTGAAGATTATTCAGATCGTTAAAGAATAATTCCTTGTAATACCCATTATTTCATAGTTTCAAGAAAAAGAGGGAAGTGGAAGATTTATTGAAGGAATTGATGTGTTTTTTATTTTAAGATTTGAGTATTCTAAGAAATAATAATATAAAAATAAAGAATAGATTTATATATAGGTAACTATGATATCTAGTATTGAAAAATATGAATACTAAGGAAGAAGGATGAGTACTTTTTCACTTCTTTGCAAGTGAAATAAGTGGAAAGAGGGAGGAACATCCAAGAGTGAAATTTATAGAATAGATTAACCATGACATCACACTTAAATTATCAACTAGTGGAGGAATATTTTATAGTTTCAAAGATCTTGAAAATATGTACACCATCAGGAGGTATTAAAAAGATCCAATGGGATGCTATATTTGGGTTAGGTTCAAGACTATCCAAGAGTTAATGGGGATTAATTCTCCCCTTATTAAGTGTAGGTAATCATGCTTTGATTTTTAGAATAATCCTTGGTTGAACCACTTGTAATTATGAGATGGATATTATTGTAGAAAATCTATGATTCGGATGATTGCAAACACAACAAGGATTATTTACTCGTGTTGAGTAGTGAACCTTGTAAATATAATGTGTTCTTATATTTACTATTTTTTTGTATTGCATATGGAATTATGAATTCATTAAATAAAATATATCCACTTATATATTAACCAGCAACAGAGGTTCAAAATACAAAGGTGGTTAAAAATTGAAATACAGTTCAGAATTTGGTTAAAAGATAGACACACCTTATTCAACACCCTCCCAAGTGTCTAAACTGATCTAGTGGAATATATAGGGATGATACATAGAAACCCAATAATCCAATGGTGACCCTTGTATGAGTTTTTAATGTGAATATCTTTTCTTAAAATTCATTCTTGTGTGATGAGAGAAATACTTTCTGAAAGGTTAGTATAAATGAGAATGATATAATAGAAAATTAGAAATGAATTAAATATGCTGAATGAATAAAATAGAATTGATAATATTTAGGAGGCATGATATTATTGAGTGACATGGAATTGAAAAGGGTAACTCAAATTAGATAGTAATTTGAATTTTTATTCGGTAATACTTTTTATTTTCACTTGTGTAGGAGTATAAGGTTTAAGTGTAGAGTTATTGATAAAGGTAATAAATTTATTATATTTTATTGGTATTCAATTCATTGTGTTCCCTATAATTTATTAACTCACTGAGTTCTATAATTATTTGGGACTAAAGGTTCATTTCATTGGATTTTGAAAATATTTCTTTAAATGGCCTAAAGTGTGATTTTAAATTATTTTACTATAATTTTTTAATTAATGAATTAAATGGTCAATTATTAATAACCCCATGTTTTGTTGTTCATATGAATTATACAGTTGCAGTAGTGTGGTAATAATTTGACAAAGTTTATGAGTTCATATGATTCATTTTAATCAATTGTAAGAGTCATTGTGAACCATCCTTAAAGTAAATTTAGCAAATTCCTAAGACTCAATGTGCATGTATGATTGTTTATACTCAAATTTAAGAGTCATTCAAAATCTAAAAATTGAAATTTGGATAAGTCCTCTAGGTAATAAGATTAAATTTTCATTTCATAATGGTCACACTGGGAGAAAAAAGTCAAATTGATAATGTCTAATAGAACCCTAATAATTTTAAGGGTGATTATTCCAAATGTAAGATTAATTTTTAACAAACATAAGGGTGGTCATTCAGAATGTAATATCTATTCTTATAAATAGTAATAATTGTGGAAAAATTTGGGAAATGTAAGAGTCAATGTTCCCATGAGTTAGAGTCATTTCCTCAGACCCTGTAAAGCATAAAGGTTACTTTATCTGAAAATAAGAGTAAATTTATCCAAATCATAAGGGTTGGAACATGGAGATATTTTAGTCAAGATCTCACGTATTATATTTTACTTTTTGGGGGAAAAGAAAATAAATAAACCTTGCATAATGGAAGATGAATTCATGTTGTGATGTATCTTTGGCCAAAATTAAATGGAAGAAACTAAAATAAGTTTGTTTTGTGATAAGTTGATCACTCCATGGGGTGTTATTGGAAAAAATTTAGCAGCACTACCATTTTAGAGGTTATTTTATCATGGAGATGGTAGTCAAACCACTAAGGGATGAAGGAATTAAAGACAAGAAATTGCTTAATAATTACCCCATGACCAATGCTCTTTTATGACATGACATGATCTTCAGTAATTCAATTACTTTCCATATATTTTGTTCACCACATGTATTAAAAAGAGAATAATGGAACTATGGGAAATATATTCGATTCAGAAAATAATTAAATATTTAATTCCCAATATTAACTAAGGAAAGAAATAATTCAAATATGTGGGTTTTCAAGAAATCTAAATTCTTGGAGAAGATATTTAAATTTAAAGGATAAATAATTTCATGGTGGAGTTGACCAATAGGAATGATTAAGCAAGTAAGAATATAAAAAAAATCTTGAATGATGAGGAAGGAATGTGGATCAGGTATTCATTAAAGTTATTGAGTTTTAATTTCTATTTGTTGATGTTGGTGTAATTTTTTTGTTTTTTTTCTTTCTAACTTCTATTACCTCTCAATGGATTGGTAAAACCCTGTATGATTGGTAAGGTAAAGAAGAACCAATTTTTAATGCTTGAGTCCTTGTGTTAATTAATAAAAACTCTCATTTGTTGAATGATTTATACATTTAGTGATTGAATAGTAGTTTGAGTTCGATTGCATACAAGTCTATAATTCCTATTATCTATTAATTGCCTATTCTGATTATCAAATCACTCCCTCTACTTGGTTTAGCTTATATATGATGTAATAGTCTAGGATGAGTGGTGAGTTTCTAGTAATTGGTCATACATGTGTGGAAGACTATAAATTTATTTTGAATTACTTAATAGCACTAAACCCCAATTGAGAATTTCTTATGTAATTTTGGAGTGGTTTTCTATTTAGGTGGAAATTGAAACCATTTCAATCACAAAGGAAAGAGGCTTGATCGATTGATTATTACTACTATATTAATCTTTACAATTTCTTTGAACCTAGGGTGAATGATGAATTAATTATGGATTCCTTTATTTATTAATTAATAAGAATAAAATTGGACTATTTTAAATATTATAATATCATTATAATTCTTAATTTGACCTTAGACGAATCACTCATTCATCATTTTGGTAAATATTTATTTAGTTTAATATATTTTAAATTAATCTTAAGTATGAATACACCAAAAACCACCCCTTTTAACTAATTATGATGAATAAATTTTTTCACCCATATTTGGAGACATCCTATGGTTTCCACTTATTATATATTTAATAATATTAGTTTTTTAATAGCTTTTTTCACACCCATGATATTTTTTTCAATGACCATATGGTATGGTTTTATTTTTTTATATCATGGTGTATGATTTTATTTATATTTAGCTTACCATTATTGTAACAATGTAGAAATTAAATACCTTAGAGTTATGATGGAATGTTATACACACAACACTGAATGAATATCATTTCTTTGAGCTTAAAATAGAGGTATCGTCTCAGGGGTTTTCCCTAGACCAAGACCAATTTAAACTCTAACAAGTGTAGCTTGAGTGAAATTGGTTGTAGGAGAAGTTCAAGAACCTAGAAATAATTATGAGGTACATGTTAACAGAATATCCACCTGTGATGACCAATTTTTCTTATCTTATCCTTAGTTCTTAAATGGAGATCTTGAGGGGTTATGTAAGTATAAGTTAGAATTATATAAACATGTAATAAATTATATATATATATATATATCATGTATATTTTTATACATTTCACATTTTAATTTTAAATTAAAGTAAAGTTTAATTTAATATAAATTTATTTACATCCATCCAATAGCTATTACTAGGAAATTAATAAGAATAAATTGATTTTATGCTTAACAAATGAATTTTTCCTTAAATTTTATTTATATGATATGTGCTCCTATATTAATGTTTATTTTGTATCAACTCTAGAAATTGAGTTTAATAAAAAGGTTTTCATATTTTTAATCAGTATTTACAAAAAAATTATCAATTTTATTTTTATTTTTAACATAAAAATAAGTTTTAAAATTAAATATTAGTTATCATGGATAACCGGTTATTTATTAAGGAATTATTTATATAAACAATTTGTAATTTTTATCTAAATAGATTAAATTTATATATTTTAATTGATTACTCTAATATTATATTTAAAAATATTAACAAATATATTAACACCCATTTAATTAGTAATTTCTACAAAATAATAATAATAACACATAATGAATAAAAAAATTCTAAAAAATGGTTTCTTCTATATGTTTTATGATTTAGTTTAAAAATTAATTTTATTATATTTATAAATTAAATTAGATTAAATTTGAGTCTAAATTAAGAATAAAAATTTCAAAATTTGGTAAAGAGGTTCATCTTATATTTTTAGTAAAAAAATAATTACCATGGTAAAACTTTAATCAAGGTTACTAAAGGTAAAAAGTGGTAACTTAATATGGCTTAAATTTTACTAAATAAACTTGATACATGAACCTTATAGAATAAATTTTTTAGGTGGTAAATTTATACACAAAAGTCTCACCAATATTTCCTCACATATCTCCCATGTGATTTCATTTTACCCCTCACCTAACTTTAAATTCCAAGGAAAAGTATCTATTTTTCACATATAAAAGGAGCTCACTCCCACCTAATTCAAGTAAAAATTACCCTTAGAATTAATATTAAAACCCTTAACATTTTACCTCTCTAAGAAGAAATTAAACTTTTATCATCCCTTCATTATAATAAAATTTTCCAATTCTTTCATTTTCTAAGAAGTCCTCCAAGAGAAGAATCAAGTCCTCAACGTGATTATAATCCACTCCCCAACCTTTTCTTCTATATATTTCTCTTCCAAAACTATTCTAAACATAAAAATATAATTAAATAAGTATAATTATTATACTTTAATTTTATTATATTTATGGAATAACAATTATCCATCTACCATCCATCCATTTGAAAAATGAAAATGTCACTCATGTTACATGCGGACTACTGCCTCCATGAACAAAATATTTTGTTTTTTATCAATAATTTTCATGGATGGTTATAAAAAATATATTTACTGAATAAATATTATATTTGTGACATTATTAATATTATTTAAAAATATATTAGTGATTATATTAATATTATTAATAATAAGATATCATTGTAAATTTAACCACCCAAAACGAGCATACCAAGAGGGAAAATTTTATTATTTATATCTAATATCATCTTATCTTGACTTTTTTATCCACCTATTATAAATTATTATTTATATATTTAATAATTTATAAATAATATCATCATTCTTCAATAATTATTATATTATAATAAAATCAATTTCATATCCATTAGTTATAGCATATTCTTGTCTGGGTTAATTTAACCACCTACAAGAACGATGGTATAAAATTTTATCATAGATGGTTATGGAAGCTTAATTAATGGTATAATATGATATTAATATGTAAATAATTTTTTTTTTGCTTATATAATGGTAATATTAATATTTAAATCTTTATTAAGATATTATCTTTTGTTTATTAAAAATTAACAAAACAAGATCATTGTCGACTTCATCTTCATGAATCGTAACTAAAAATCTCAGGGAATGAAGTTAGAACTTCAGAAATAATTATGGAAAATATATTCTGTTAAATTAAATAATCTAGGATTTATGAATTTATTATAAAATAATGAGGATTGAAATCACCATTATGAAACTTGTAAGAAACAATCAAAGTTACTAACATATAAAGATGAAAATAAATAATAAATGACTAATTAATGTCTAATTAATGATAATAATTAAAGTATATAAAAGGTAATAGATATGAATAATGTTCTAAAATAAGTTATTAATATAGTAATTTTTATTATATAGGAGGTTAAAGTGCTTTCATAGAATTAAATAGTAAAGGTAAGGGTTTCTCATCTCAATTTTCTTTCTTGGAGTCATATGAAATATTCACTGTTTGTTTTATTTTGTGTGATATATATATACTAACCTATAGATGTTTTTATAATAATTTTCATTAAATTAAATTTATTTAAAAATCCATCTCAATTTTTATATTTCATGGTCTTTTGATTTAAAAGATATTAAATTTGTAATGGTTTTCATCACAATTCCCCTTTATTGAAGAATATTTTCATATTATGCACTTCTTCATATTATATATAGTGTACTTACTACCCCATTGGATTCTATTATTATTATTAAAGTTTATTTCATGGTATTAAAAATTATTTTCATAAATAAATACTTAATGTTATTTTAATTCACAAGTTACCAAATATGTAAGGGTTTTTCATATCATAATTTCCTTTCTTTGAGTTATAATGTTCCTTCATGCACTCAATTATTATAAGTTTAATTTATTTTATCCTATGATTATATTATATTAAATTTACAATTTCCTTTTTAGGTATTTACAATACCTTCTTCATAATTACTTTCTGAAGGATTTTTACTTCAAATATTATGATATTGATAAGGGTTTTGTTAACTAAATCCCATTTTCATTGAGTTATAATATTTATTCATGACCTTATATTACTTACATTTATTTATTTAATATGAAATTTACACTTTATTTCTATGTAAATTTCCTTTTTAATTCAAAACTTATTCTTTAATGGATTTCTTTCTTTATTAAAAAATGTTGTGGTTAATAATAATTCTTATCCTCTACAATAATCTCCTTCTCTTCCATGTCTGTATTCTTTCATTCCACAAATGTTTTATTTTATTATTTATAAACCCAAATATGTATTATCACAAGTAAATGTCTTATATATCTTTAAATATTTTCAAAATTAATTTTTATTATCTTTTTTATGATGTGGGTTTCAATAAAGGTATTTTAAAATATTAAAAAGGCATTTCTTTTCATGATTGTATCTTTTATCTTCAAATCCACATTTTTTGGATTAACAATTATTTCCTTATAAGGATTAATTTTTAGGATTTCTTTTAAAGTGGTGTTTTAAAAAGGATTTCATGTTACCTTATTGAAAATTATTTTATAAAGTGGATCATAACTTTTTTCATTATGATAATGTTAAGAAATGTTTTTAAAAAACACTTTTTTATGATTTCACTTCCATTTCCGTTTAAAACTCTAATAGATATATCTCAAATGAAGTTATATTTCATGAATTTAATTCTAAATTTTCTTATGAATTTATAGTTTATACGACACATTATTCATAATGGTTATATTCTCTGTCATGCTTCATCTCTCTCTTGGTATTATTTTTTATGTCATGCCCATGTCCCTTAATCTCATGAATGTATGAAATATCATTTCCATTATTGAATTAATCATATGTCAGTTAATTTATATGATGTGAACACTATATAAATTGAAGGGTGTTTACTAAGAAATTTGTTCCATTTATTGACTGGTAATTATTGACAATCTATATACTTGTTATTTCAATATGAATAATAATTGATTACTAAGGCATGGTGATTATGTATTGTTTCCTTTCATATGATGAATTACTTAAACTTAATTAGTGACGAGTGAGGTACATAATTTTATTTCCCCTTGATACAGTGGTAAGTCTCATGAGAAAAACTATTTTGGGTATTTTGTGTATGTTTTCCCATTTATTTATAGTGTCTTGGCATAAGGCCTTGATTATTTGAATTATTTATAATGCCTTGGCATGAGGCCTTGATGTTTTGAATTAAGATGTCTGAAATTATCCATTTTATTAGTAGTAATTAATATATTATTACCCATGTGATTATTTATATAGTTATGTTATCAATGAATATATTATCTTACCATGTTCATATTTATATACCATTATTTGATTATTATTTATTCCTGAAATATTATTTATTCCTTGTTTGTTCTATGATTACTTCTATTGTACGCTACCCCTTACTAAGCATTTGATCTCACCCTTATTATAATTCCTTTTCCATAGATTATGAATAATACTATTAAGTATGATATTTCAAGATGATTATCATGTGTGGATAATTTTATGGGAGATATTATAGACTTACTATAAAATAATAAATCCTTGGTTTAGTGGAAAACATGCTCATTGGATGGGAAAGATATAGGTTTTCTTAGTTAAAGGTTTTCCTAACTCTCTAAAACTCTAAACTTAAAATTTTATTGTTGTGTAAGTGACTCAATATTTTTTGTTGATATTATAATAATGGATGGTTAAGTTTAGGTTGCTTCAGTCAGTATAAAAACTGGTATGTAATGTATGTGTTTATTCACACTGAATCTGAGAGTGTGGGTACAGGGTGTCACAACTATATCTTTGTTTTGTTTCACTTTGATGTTATACCTATTATGGATGTTTATATAAATTATCCATAATTGTATGTCATGATGTCAAGGGTATAGTCTTCTCATGATTTATCATCAAACTCTCGCCACTAGTGAGTTTCCCTTTGCATATGGGATAGTGATGGAACATGAGCCTCAGCCCGATTGGTGAGGACTCGGAAGGTGTATCTAAGAGACCTGAGATCAAATTCAGGTGGAGGAGGATTTCCGGGACTATAGCAGTATTCTAGAAGCACTGTAGAAGCACTGTAGCTGACACTGTTTGGTACTGTAGCAACTGGAACTATTCATCCATCTGGGCCTTTGGGCCACTGGTTTGGTCCTCAGGTCCTGTAAGGCTTTCGGGCCACCCAAGGCCTTCGGGCCAGTTGATTCTCAAGGCCTTCGGGCCACCTTAAGGCCTTTGTCCCACCCCAAGGCCTTCGGGCCACATGAAATGCATATGAACCAGTCGGACTACAAGGGAAAAGGATTCAGAGGAGGATTCAGGGCAAGCGCATCCACTAGAGCAAAGCTAACCGGAATTGGAAGAATGAGAGGGTATGGCTTTGCCATCGATACCGAGCCTGTGCAGCTTTTCATAGGACAGCTAGCCGACCAGCCCTGTGAAGGTGGAGTGCTGATATCATGACATATGCTGGCGAGGAGCAGTTCCAAGTTTTCTTGTCTGGGTGATTCCCTCTAAGACCTACAGGTCATGTAATTGTCTCTAATACTTCGGGCCTTGTAAGGGTTCCACCTCACCCCTTGAAAGGTATATTATCAAAAATAATAAAAAAATTAAGGCCTTCAGGCCATTCCAACCATATAGGACGGTGCTCTCGAGATCATGTAGAAACCCAAATTGAGTAGTAAGGATGGTGACTGGGCCGAGGGCGTAACGTACAGTTTGTTTACATGGGTTTTCAAATTTTATTGGATAACCATGCAGAGTTACTATCTTACACTGGATTTCATGTATAATTTATATTTAGGATTTATGGATTTTTCAACATAACCATGCAAGACCAAAAAACCTCCATCTTCTTACTATTTTTCCTCCAAACCACATCTAACACTCCACTTCTTCTAAATAAATAATTATCATGGTTGTATTGGACATTTATAAACATTAAAAACATATAAAATATGATTTATCTTAATATAAAACAAAATGAAAAAAAATTTCCCTCAAATTAAACATGATATTTTCATTTAAATTCTAAAGATAAATTTGATTAAATCCTAAAAACCTCAAGTGATACAATAATAAGTCATGAAATCATGAAAAATACCAACATATTTCATAGTCCAGTTTAAGATTGTTGGGTTCATTAGGGATGTAGATTATTGGTTGACTCTAACACTACATTTTAGCTCAATGAACAATGTATTCCATGTGTAAAATATGAGAAATTATAAACTTGATCCATAATATATGATATGTTAAAGTTAAAGATTGATGTTTTTTTATTGAGAGACCAGTACGTATTTTTTAGCATCAGGAGAAAGTATTATAGTAGAAATTTATTTCTCTTATTCAAGTATTATGGAAACATACACTATAGGAAAATTGATTTCTTCAACAAGCTCTATGCGACAGAATAGAATTTCGTCGCAAATGGTCTATATAA
Organism: Viscum album; assembly: GCA_963277665.1. Taxonomy (NCBI): domain Eukaryota; kingdom Viridiplantae; phylum Streptophyta; class Magnoliopsida; order Santalales; family Viscaceae; genus Viscum; species Viscum album. The sequence continues at coordinate 1,822,269,415 of OY728137.1, read as the reverse complement.
TCTGACTATTTGTGATAGACTAGTTTATCCATCACAAATAGTCTTTTAGTAAAAACTTTTTGTCATGGATGAAGTGGTCTGTCACAAAAGGATTTGGTGCACTTGCGCATGCAGTGGTGAGAACGACCTATTTAGGATGGAAATAAAATTTCATCACAAATAGTTTGTTGTTATGGGGTTATTTGTGGTGGAATAGGTACATCCATCACCAATATGCATATACCTAAGTGTTTGTGATGGATTTCTTCATAAAAAATATTATTTGCGATGGATCCGTCACAAATAATCTATCTGCAGGTTTATTTGTGGTAGACCAGTCCATTGAATATAGTTTTTTATTGAGCGAGAAATATTATTTTTGGAGGTGGTCTATTGTGACGGATAAGCAGTCTATTGCTAATACTCGTCACAAATAAAAAATTCATCGCAAATATTCTTCATAAAAGTTCCAAGTGATGGACTTTTTATGATGAAATTTCCATCGTAATAAAAAAAAATATAAATATATACATCCCCCCTTCTCATAATTCCCCCAAAATTCATTTTCACTTCATCAAAAAAACGCTCTATTTTAATATCTAATCTCCATATCAGTAGATTCAGGACCAGATCAATAAATCCTTCGGTATAATACCAAATTCAAGGTACTTTTTAAACTGTATTTTAAATGCCATTGATTTTTTCTATTTAATTGTTTTTAAATTTCTATTGTTTGTTAGTTATTTTATTTTATTAAATTGGAATTATATTTAGTTTAAATTAGTATAGTCTAATAAAAATTTCTATAATTTATCATATATTTATATAAATTAATATTAAAAAATATGAATTAATAAAAAAAATATTATGAATTGGTAAAAATTAATAAAAATTAGTATAAAATGATATAAATTAATAGAAATTATTATAAATTTGTATAAATTAAGAAAAACATATAAATTGATGTAAATTAATAATAATTATGATACATTATCATAAAATTAATATAAATTGATATAATTTAGTATAAATTTATATAATTTTTTTATAAATTAGCTAAAATTCTTATAAAAATAGTATATATAAATATAAATTATTATAAAGTGATATAAATTAGTATAATTTTTTAAAAAATAGTATAAATTATCCAAAAATAGTAGAAATTATCAAAATTGCTATAAATTAATACAAATTAATATATATTAGTACAAATTGCTATAAATTAAAGAAAATTATATATCCATATAAATTAGTATAAACTTATATAATTTATTATAAATTAATATAAATTATTTTTTATTCATATAAATTTGTATACATTTCTAAAAATTAATATACATTATTATATATTATTATAAAATTACTATAAATTGATATAATTTAGTATAAATTTATAAAAATATATAAATTTGAATAAATTTATAGAAAATTAGTATAAAATGAAATAAATTATTATAAAGTACTGTAATTTTGTATAAATTAATATAAATTATTAAAAATTGGTATAAATTGTTAAAAAAATTTGTAAACAAATAATAATTGATATATATTAGTATAAATTCATAAAAATTTAAAAAATATATATATATTCTTATAAATTAGTATAAATTGATATCAATTATTATAAATTGATATCAATTATTATTTATTCATTTAAATTTGTATATATTTGTAAAAAAATGATATATATTTTTTAAAATTATTATAAAATTAACATAAATTGATATTATATAATATAAATTGATATAAGTTACTCTAAATTAGTATAAATTAGAATAAATTAATATAAATTGCTATAAATTGTTATAAATTAGTATTAATTCCTCACAAATTAGTATAGAATAATATTCATTACTATAAATTGATATAATTAGTATAAATTAATATAAGTTAGTATAATTTAATATGAATTAATAAATATTAGTATAATTTAATATAAAGTGATGAAAATTATTATATATTAGTATAAATTTACAAAAAAATGGTATTAATTAATTCAAAATTGTATAATTTAGTATAAATTAGTATAAATTAATATAAATTGTTATGTATTAAAATAAATTAGTGGAAATTAATATAAGTTTTTATATATTCATATAAGTTAGTATAATTTAATATAAATTAAAAATTTTTAGTATAATTTAATATAAAATTATTAAAATTATTATATATTAGTATAAATTTATAAAAAATGGTATTAATTAAAACATATCAGTATAATGTAGTATAATTTGGTATAATTTTGTATAATTTATTATAAATTAGCACAATTTAGAACAAATTAAAATAAATTTTTTTGTATTAGAATAAATAAGTGTAAATTAATATATATATATATATATATATATATTAGATATTTGGTGGTACAATTACAATGAAACACAAACACACCACACACCCACAGGCTTGAAGGGCAGGTCATAGCCCCCCCAAGGGGTAACCCACCCATCAATCCCTTTTTATTATTATTATATATATGGCTCGCATGCCAATAATTTATGGCTTGTAGACCCTTTCCTCACCACATTTCAACCTTGTTGTGCTTGGCCTGACCCATAGGCCCAAATTTTCTAGATCGTAGGCTGAGTGTAAAGTAATATAATTTGTTATACATTCATATAAATTAGTATAAATTAATATAAATTATTATAAATTAGTATTAATTCCTATGATATAATTTAGTATTAATTAATAAAAAATACTATAAGTTAATAAATATTAGTATAAATTCATTAAAATTAGTATAACATAAAATAAATTAGTATAAATTATTATCATTTACTATCAATTATTAAAAATTGATATATATTAGTATAAATTAATAAAAGTTATTATACTTTAGTATTAATTATTATAAACTAATATATATTTCTATAAATTAGTATTGATTTATCAAAAATTAGTATAAATTAGTATAATTTACTATAAATTGATATAATTTATAGAAAATTAATATTTATTATTATAAATTAATAAAAAATAGTATAAATTAATAAAAATTAATATAAATTTGTATCATTTAGTATAAATTAATAAAAAATGATTTACATTAGTATAATATAATAAAAAATATTATACATTGGTATAAATTATTATAAAATAATATATATTACTATAAGTTAGTATTAATTCCTCACAAATTAGTATAAATTTGTATAATTTTCTATAAATAGACATATTTTAGTGTAACTTAGTATTAATTCCTCACATATTATTATAAATTACTATAAATTAGTATAAAATGGTATCATTTAGTATAAATTAATAAAAATTAGTACAAATAAGTATAATTTATTATACATTGATATAATTTAGTATAAATTAATATAACTTAATATAACTTAAAAAAATATTATAAATTCATACTTTAAATTTTATTCATTTGTAACAATATTTAAAATGATATATTTTATTAAATACATTTTTAAAATAAAAATTAACTGGTTATTTAATGAAAAAAAATTTGTGTAAAGAATTTTATATATAATAACTGATTAGTATTATTTTATTAGAATTGTGAACCTATGAAATAGACAGAATTTTTACTATGAGATCATGATTGGATAAATCATCATATAAATCCAAATGGATCAGGTATAAATCATGTCTATATCGAGGGTGTCAAAGAATTTATATTATTCATGTCATCAAATTCAGAATTTTTTTAGAAGGAACAATTAAGTGCTCGTATAAAAAAAGTGTGATCATTGAAGGTATGAAACGTTTTATAATGTTGGAGTTCATATTTTACATTTTTTTTGAAATGATTATATATTTTGGTATTAATATGGTGGGAAAAAATTTACAAAGAAATACAAAATTTTTCTTTCCAAAACCATCTCAGTTTCAAAATTTAGTACATGTTGTTGTTGGACAATATTTTCAAAAACATTAAACTTAGAATGATGATTCTAATCCTAAATTGGAACCTTATAAAATATAATTTTTGTTGAAATCTATTAAGGAGGATTTATATTCTGAATATAAGATAAGAAAATTTGAAGCTCTCATAAAATTTATAGTTATTAAATCTGATTTTGGAATGCCAATTAGTTTTTTTAATAAAATATTTTATTTGGTTAAATAATTTTTACCAAATTGAATACTTTGCATGTAAATTTCTATGAAATAAAAAACTTGGGTTCATAATTTGGGTCTCGGTTATCAAAATATCCATGCATGTTCAAGTGATTTCATCTTATATTATAGGGAATATGATTTGTTATCTAATTTTCCAACATGTTGAAAATTGAGGTCTAAAGAGGTGAAATACGAAAATTCTAGGTTTATTCCTATTAAACCATTTAGGTATTTTATAATTATAGCTATACTAAAACATAAATTTATGTGTTACAACACAACATCATTAATGACATAGCATAAATCCATTTTTTGATAAAAGACTAAATAATCCTTATGATAATGATTCTTGGAAACACATTGATCAAGTGAATCCATATTTTTCTTTAGAATCATATAAAATATGGTTGGGTATTTCTACTGATGGTTTCTATCTATTTAGCTATTATGGTAGTCAATATTCTTATTGTCATATTTTCATAACTTCTTACAAATTACATCCTTAGATGTTAATGAAATAATATATATATATATATATATATATTTGGAATTATTAATTCCAGGTCACCCAAATAAGAATATCGATGTTTATTTAACACCATTGATTGATGAGTAATGTTTATTATGGAATGAAAATATAACTAAATATGATGTATTTATAGGTCAAAATTTTACACTCAAGATTTCATTAATGTGGAAAATTAGTGACTTTCCAATATATGGTATGTTACCTGGATGGATTACAAATGGTCCAAAATATTATACATACTACATGGATGATAATAAATCATTATCCCTCATGAATGGAAGAAATCCTTGATTTTTATTGTAATCAGATATTTCTTCCTAGAGATCATCCATTATGATTGAATAAATATAATTTTATAAAAGGTAGAATTAAAATAGATGAACCTCCAACAGTTCTATCTAGTATTCAGGTAAAATATATAGTCTCCCCATTATATCCTATTCCTTTGGGACCAACTATAAACCATCAAAAAATAGGTGGTTTTGGGTGAGATCACTATAATAGCCTCAAACCCAAACTCCTAAATCTGGTTCTAAAACATAATCTTTACCTTTATAGATTTTAAATCGATAAACATGACCCAATTTTAATCCTCTAAAAGTTATAACATCAAACTAATATATTGGATCACTTAATTACCCAAGGATCTATTAGGTTTAGAGTTTTAGAGAATTAGTAAAAACTCTTACAAAATAACTTATATACATAAAAAAACTATTTCATAAATATATATATCATCTCCCACTAATTTCCTCACATCTAGTAACCTTATTTGGTATATAATACTTAAAAACTTTTTTTACAACCTGGGGAAAGGGAAAATGAATAAAGGGTGAGATAAAATTCTCAATAAGGGTTACATATAATATAAAATATCATGATTAAATATGGAATAATCAATATAGAAAGGTAAATAACTGAAAAAACATTTAATTTAATTAATAACTTGAGAATGAATAATAATAAGGTAGGAATAGATTATAATAATATAATGTCCTATAAATAATCACATGATCTTTAAACTTATCAAAATATATCATAACTATTCAAATAATCATATGGACATAAATAACTAATTTTGTAATAATGGAATTTATAATTTTAGAAATCTTAAAATTACCTTTGTGACCTTGTTCCATAACATAATAAATATACCATCAAGGCCTCATGTTAAGATATATTACATAAATGGGTATGGCCTCGACCAAATACCCAACCTATTTTAACTCATGATACTTATCGATGTACCAGGGGAATATATAATTTTGGGCCCTAATCATCACTTAAAAAGTATAATACATTAATAATACGAATAAACAATACAACTTAATCAACATTCATTAATGATCAATAATTGTCTGTATTAGAAGAACTAGCATACAGAATGTCAATACTTTCCCTATTCAAACTTATCATAAACCATCTATAGAAAGACTAAGTATCGTATCATTATAATATATACATAGTGGAGAATAATTAAAATAAATTGTTTTTATATTTTATGAATAAAAATAACATAAAAATATCATTAAAAAATTTCTTGAGGAAGATACCCTTTTCCCTTTAAAAATTAAATCTAAAAACTAAAGATTTCTAGAATATTAGGAAAAAAGTATTTGAAAATATACATGGAAACATATAAAGGAATATTTAATTAATTGATTGGTCATTATGGTGGTAAATTCCATTCACGCCATAATTTTTAGAACAAATATTTTCTTCACACCTTCAGTAAAAAGTACCTTGTTCAGAAAATAACATGAATATTATTTTTAAACCTTTTTAAAAAAAATAAAACATGGGTATAAATAAATTTTAGCTGTCATTTTTAAAAAGATTGATATGGAAGAAAAAGGTTTTCCAATCAAAAGAGGATAAATAAGGTCTTCATTTCTTAAAAAAATCTGAACCTTTGTGAGTACCAAAGAGAGAAAGATGGTACTAAAAATCAAAATTACAGAAATATCCAAAGGATAAGAAAAATGAAATGGGTTTATCAAATAAGGATCATATAATTTCCTCAATGTAAATTCAAGCATAAATAATCATGATTAAAATGGGATTGAAACATAAACCCCTTACAACTTTGGTAACTTTTTAATCATAAGACCCTTGAAAGGATAACTTCAAATGAAACTTTAAACATTATAAACATAGGTATATTCATGATATGACATATAAAATTGGTATAATATAAATCTCATAAATAACATTGGTTTATAACATAAACTTATGTCCCAAGGAAATATAATTTGAGACAAATAACCCTAACAAAGATCATATCATTGAATTGAGAATTAATCAATGGAGAGATTATGTGTAACAAATGTAAATCCACCCAAAAAAAGTGTAAATTCAACATAAATCAAAAAAATAAATTTGAATGTAATATTAGAATAATATAATCATGTAATAGGTGATATAACCCAATGAATGAATATTGAGTTGAGAAACCCTTACTTTTCTCTTTGTATCACCTTCCTTCAATTGATCGTAAGGCCTTTGAATGAGTGGTTTATAATCACCCCAGTGGTTGGTGACTATGGGAATGGATTATTGGAGAGGTATTTGGTTATTTTTTTGAGATAAAAACGAATTTTAGTTGTGTGAAAAAAAATTAAGTGGTTCTCTTTTTATAGGAAAAAATCAATAGTGTTTTCTCAATTTTTCAATCTTTAAGGTTCATAAAGGTGATTATAAAAATGAAAATTGGAACAAAAAAAGACAAAGAATGATATGAATTAAAATTTCATATTTATATGAGTCATGATATAATTTTTTATAATTTTTTATAATTTTTTAATTATTTAAATAAAAATAAACAATATATACTATTTAAGGTTTTTTCATCACTATTCAAAATACTTGACTTTAAAAACATCATGAAAACTAGAAATTTCAAATCTAATATATTAGATAATAATTAATCCTTATTAAATATATATATAACTCATAGAATATCTAAAATCATCTAAATATTATCATTTTTAATATTTTAAAATTTTTTATTTAATTGCTTTACTATTTTTATATATGCCACATCATCACGGCATAAGTGTTTTACATAATTATAATAATTTTAAAAAATAAAAATTAATTATTAACATAAAAAAAAATTATATATAATTTTTATCATTTAAATTTGTTCATAAGAAATTTTTATTCTCATTCATGGAAACACATTTAATATGTTATTTTGACTTTTCACACCTTGTGTAAGCATTACAAGTGAGAGGATCTAATGGCCCTCCATTCCCCTCGCTCGCTCTACTCTCCTGCTTTCCCCATTTTCTCTACCCACTTGGCATATAGGGTTTTCTCCTAATCTATCGATTCAGGCTTCCTTTCTTCTCTTCACCTCCCCTGTCTTTCCCCAACTTCTTCTATGGCTTATCCTATGGTTCATTCCCCTACTTCCTTTTGCAGATGGTCTGCATCGGTTTTCTCCTTGGTTTTTCTCCTCAATTTTTATTTGATGTAGGTGATTTTATCTTACCCTAGGTAGTTTTTCCATGATCTAACCTCAAATTCCAATGCTCTCCTCTAGGTCAGATCTAAGCATTAGATACTTAGAGGTTTTGGGAGGAGGCTCAGTGGTTTTGGGTTTTCCCAGTGTCTTCTTTCCTTATCTTTTCAAGTTTCATTCCCCTATTTTTTCTTCTTTTGTCTCAGTTATAGCTTCCCTTAGGGTTTTGTCCCCATTTTTCTATTATTCCATATTGGGTTTGTTCTCATTTTCAGTGTTCTTTTTTCTATTTTGTGTGCTTTGGTTTTGTTTTTGGGCCTGTTTTTTTTGGGTGGGTCATGAAGATAAACTCTATCATGGTCTTCGCCCACCTATTTCTCTACTCTGGCTCCAGGTCTCCACCACTCTCTCTGAGGTGGATTTGTGCGGTGGTCTCCTTGGGGATTTGGGATGTGAGTTCGAGCGTTCTTGCAACTTGTGGTGATTTTATCTTCATTGGACCTAGGAGGATGAAGGTGACCTTAGGTTCTCTAGTGTGGGGTCTTTCAATTCTCTATGTTTTTTTGTCAATGATGATAGTAAATTGCGATGTTGATGATAATTTATGGCAGTTCCATATCGTCATTATGTTGGTCTATGGAGTTTCATTTTGGTTGTTTATGGAGGTGATGATGGACTCCAACGGTGACGAGATGTTTGTGGTAAATATGGAGTGGTGCATATCAACTCTAATGAAAAGTGTTATCTGGTGTACGGGTGTCATGAAGGACGGAGAAAATGATAGCGATGATAGGTTGGCATCGATGGCAGGTGTGAATCATGATGCAGAAGTCATATCTTTGGCTAATGCAGATCCTCATGGATCGAGGCTACATTGGATTATGTGTTGTTTATGTGTTTTAAATTTTTTATTTTGAATTTGGTGTGTATGTTTTGTATCCCGTGTGTGATTTTTGGGTTTCCGCTCAGCCTCAAAGTTTCTTTTTGAAAATAACATAAAAAAGATAATTCGGAGGTGTAAGTATTACATAAGAATTTGGATAATATTATTGTTATATAACTCTAAATTTAGAAACTATTAATAAAAATCACCATTTATACATAATATTGAAAACCCAAGTCATTCAAATAATTTTACCTTCTCAATTATTATCATTAGGGAACCAAATTTTACTTTTCCAGTGTTGTGTAAGCACTGCATCAGCAATGAAAATTATTTTCATATTTATCATGAAATAAATTTTAATTTATATGTTTTGAATTATTTTTGTATAATATTTGGATTATATTATAATACATGAATCTTTTTAAAAGTTTCATAAATTTATATATCATATTTATGTTATGATAATAACATAAAATATATTGTATCTCATAAAAAACTATTTTTTCACTATTCATCAAAATTTGATTTTAAACACTCCAAGAAAATAATATATATTGAATATAAATTTTTAAAACATTAATTTTATTTTATTTATATCCATAAAAATAATTCAATACCCTAACTTATCCAAAACACATCAAATTTAATACTTTTAAATCTATTTAATTTTATTTTTTTACCATCTTGTACAAGTGTTGCATCGACAATGTGTAAACATTCTAGATAATTATATCATTTCTAAAAATTAAAAAAAATTACTATAACAAATATGACATGTTCATACTCAATTAAACCCTTTTTTATCATTCGTAAATTGTTTTAGTTCTTGTGATAAAATATTAAAGTTTATTAAAACAAAGAGAGAGACATTTTTTTCTTACTTTACTTAAATAATATTCATGTCATTATCAAACAAAAAAGGCATCAAGTAGATTTTTTTGAGATTTATATGAGTATAGATAAACTTGACTCATCCAATAGTATTAGGGAATGTTTTTGGATGATTTTATTGATTGTATCGGGGTGTATAGTGGAAGCTGGTGGGCTGGGGATTTAAAAATTTTCATCACCAGAGTGATGAAACTTCATCGTCTTGGGTGATCTGAAGGCCAGTATAGTCCAAGGATCTCACATGAATCATCAAATCATGGAAAATAAAATATACTGAGTACCTCATTTTAATCAATTCATTCTCATCTATCACACGTCAATAGGGACCATTGTTAAGGACCTGAGGTCGAACCCCTCTAGATCATCCACACACGCTTCAAGAATATGCATATACATTGTTCATCGAATTTTGGGTGTTATCATAGTGCTTTGATGACTTCTTATATGTCATGAAGATCACCTCTATCGCATTCCTTCGATCCGCAAAGGTGTTCTCGGATCGACCGCTTAGATAGATCCATTATCTCTCTAGAATTATAGAGGATAAAAAAGCTATCAATTCCAACTAATGAATAGTAAATGGAATATATCTCTTCCCATGCTTATATGGTAGGTGTCCAAAATACCCGTTTTGGGTTCCCTGACCCCCATATATTTAATGTCTACTAAATAAGAAATAAATAAATAGTCATGACTAACTAACTATGTCATAAATATTATTTATAATTTTTCACATACTTTTAATATATATCAAATATATTACATGATAAACCTAAGTCATAAACTTGACTCATAATTCCCACTATTATTAAATTAACCTTAGATATTAAAATAATATTTATTCATATAATATTATTCCATATATTCACTTTATACCTAGTGAATACATTTAATAAATAAATTCAACCTAATTATTTTATACTTGAATAATAATGAATTTATCTATTCATCAGTGATCGATAATGCTTGTAAAAATATCAGATCCCATAGTGGGGCCCAGCATTTCCTATATGCATGTTCACTATAATAGGGTATAATCTTGAATGTGTTATTATATATGACCCTATAAGTCCTTATCTTGATAGTAGTGAATAGTATTTATTGACTAAGAGTGGAGTCTAGAAACCCATAAAGGCCCCTAAAGATATAAGAAATATTCATAGTAATGAAAATCATCCTATGAATACTCACTCTGTAATATATTCTTTTATCTTGTGATATATCATAAAGCAGGATCCAAATCTTGTGTCATTATCCATTCTTATTTTTTTATTTTTTTATCTAACTGTATAGACTTACCTTCAACTACCATGGCCATGGATTTAAGGAGGTACTATCATCCTAATCAACAATGCATGAGATATCACTTCCCTAAATCAGAAGTGACAAATTCTATCTTGACCATTCAACCAATGTCATACCACCAAAACAAGCTACCTTTCCATGACTTCATTGTCAAAGTTTTTTCATTACCTAAAATCATGTGATCAAATTTCCCACATTGATAATGATCTCAAGTTAGGAGACCAATATACATGTTTGTAGATAATAACTACCAATGACACCTAAAACATGTGGTGTTCCTATTGTTGGTTTTGTCCTCATGATCTCAACTATTATAGATCACCAAGTGTGAACTTCATGAGAATAATTGTCAATGATTATGATCCCCCAAGACCTAATAGTCACACATAATCTATATCCTTTCAATATTATGTATATGGACCATAGGAAATTAATTTAAGATTGCTTTCATTGTATCTCTAGTTTCTCATTATATCCTGGTAAGTGTTTTTGATATGACACGTAATCCAAGGAAATTACCATAAATATAGTGGAAACAGAAGTATATACACTATTATAGTAAAATAAATGCATGTATGTATCAAATTTTATACATTTAATGGTAATAAAAATGCATACATAAGTTGGATCTAGAGAACCGTCTTTCAATATTCCCACTTTCACTATATCCAATTACTAACAAGTCTCAACCCATTAGCTCTCACATGATAATCATGATTCTGATGAGATATAGATTTAGTTATGGGGTTTACCACATTTTCCTCTATGGATACTCTGTTAACTATAACTTCAACCCTCTAAGTATAATCCATTAAGAGATGAAACTTATGAAGTATATTTTTTGTCATCTGGTGTGACCTGGGATCCTTGGTGAGCACCACTATTATAGTATTATAACAATAAACTATAATAGGGTCTACAATGCTAAGAATAGCACCAATTTTTGAGAAAAATCTATGTAACCAAGCCACATTCTTAGTTTCATTAGAATCCATCTTATGCTCATATTTTTTTGTATAGTCAGTGACCATAAGTTTCTTTGATCTTCTCCATCTCATTGTACCACCATTCAGAAAAAAAATGTAGCCTGATTGTGATTTCATATCATCATGATCTATTTAGAAACTATAATTAGTGTATCCTCTTACTAATAGTTCCACATCTCCTTCATATACTAGGGATATGTCCTTTGTACGTCTCAAGTAATTTAGGATGTTTTTCACAACTGCCTAATGTATCTCTTCTGGATTAGCTTAATTTCTTCCCACCATACTCAAATCAAAGGAAACATCAAACATAGTACATATAATGTAATACATGACATATCCCATTATTGAGGAATACGGTATTATATTCATTATATCAATCTCTTCATGTATTTGTTCACACATTTTCTTAGATATATTGATCCCATGTGACATTGGTAACAACCCTTTATTGGTTTATTCCATACTATACATATTTATTAACTTGTTAATATATGTACTTTGACTTATCAAAAGAATCCTATGAGATCTATCTCGATAGATATTGATCCCTAGAATATATACTAGTTCACTTAAGTCTTTCAGGGATAAGAACTCATTTAACCAAGTCTTAACTAACTATAAGACTTTCACTTTGTTTCCCATAATTAATATTTCATCAACATATAATTCAAGAAAAACAATAGCATTCTCATTAACATTATTATAGACACGAGGATCTCTTTAATTTTTGACAAAAGAAAGTTCTCTTGTGGCCTCATAAAAACAAACATTCCATGATCGTGATGAATTCTTCAACCCATAAATGGGTCTCTATATCTTACACACTTTATTGAAATTATTTGGTTTAATAAACCCTTCGGGTTGAGTCATAGAGATGTCTTCAACCAACTTCCCATTTCAAAAATAAGATTTGGAATCCATTTTACAAATATAATAATCATGTAAGGCTACTATTTCAAGTCATTTTCTAATGGATTTAAGCATAACTACTAGTGAGAAGGTTTCTTTATAATTTATTTCTTGATGTTGACTGAAACTCTTCATTGTCAATATTTCATTATAGGTATTGACCTTACCATCTATGTCCATCTTTTTTTTTTGAATACCCATTTTCAGCCAATGGGTTTTACATTAGTAAAGGGTCTACCAAAATCCAAACTTGATATTGGTACATGAAATCCATCTCAGAATTCATAGATTCTTTCCATTTATTAGCATACTTTCCATCTAGTACTTCCTTATAAGTTATAGGGTCATCATAATCAAGGAGTGATGTGTCTTCTGAATCAGTGATAATAAAACCATAATTCCATAGTTCTCTAACCTCTTGAGATTACCTATGCAATACTTATGTCTCAATAACATCTTCATCTCCCACTTTCTCTTGTGGAGATTATTCTTGTACCAACTCTTGTGCATCTGGAGCATCAACTTCATCGAAGTCAATATTTCTACTACTATTTTCATTGGAAATGTGTTCCCTTTCTAGAAATATGTCTTGTCTTTCCACAATAACTATTCTATATGAAGGGTAATATAGGTAATAACCATTTGTTTCTTTAAGATAATCTATAAAGATTCACTATGTGCTTCTAGATGTTAATTTGTCACTAGGTATAGTCTTAAAAAAATCCATGCATCTCCATACATGTATGTGTGATAGATTGGGTTTATTTCCACACTAAAACTCATATATAATCCTATATGAAGCTTTAGTTGGTACTTGGTTAAGGGTATATGTCATTTCTATAAGTTGTTCCTTCAAAAGTATAATGAAAGAGTTTCATGGCTCATCATTGATATGACCATGTCTAGAAGGATCTGATTCCTCCTTTCATTAACACTATTCCACTTAGGTGTATACGGAGGAGGGAGTTGTGATACTATCCCACACTCTTTTAAGTGGTCAATGAAATCTTGGTTAAGATACTCTCCACCTTGATTTGAGATAGGTACCTTAATCTTCATACCAATCTAGTTCTCTACTTCATGTTGATATTCCTTAAACATCTGAAAGGAATATTACTTATACCGCATTAAGTAGATATAGCCATATTTTCTAGAGTCATTAATAAAAGTAGTAAAGTAATAAAACCCATACCTTTCCTCTACTAGAAATGGATCACATACATTTTTATGAATTAATTCCAATAATTTAGTGGCTCTTAATCCCTTCCCAAAAATGAGTGCTTTGGTCATTTTCCCTTGTAAACAAGTGTAACATAAATCTAGGGGTTTTAACTTTGTTGAGTCTAAATACTCCATTTGATGTAATTTTTGTAATCACTTCTCATTTACATGAACAATCTTTAAGTGCCATAGGTGGGTATTATATGATTCATGCTCACTGGTTTTGTCATTGATTATCATTACTATATTTTAGAGTTCAAGTATATACAAGCCATTGTTAATATGTACCACACTATAACATATTTTATCCTTATAAAAGAGAAAAAAACATTTAAAAACTTCAAATAAAATCATATGGTGTCTAGAATAGACACTGAGATTGTGTTTCTAGTTACTTAAGTCACATAATAAAAATTATTCAATACAAGAACCAAACTACTAGGTAAAGTCAGATGATAATATCTCATTTCCAAATATACTAGACTCACACCATTTTCAGCTTGTATATCCACTTTTTCCTTTTTATTCTTCTTCAATATAATTGTTTCCTACATATGAATACAAATGTGATAGCCACATGCTATGTCCAATACACATCTTGTAGATAATGAAAAATTGCATTCAATGAAAAAAATACTTGAAGTAGAAGAATATACTTTCTTCTTCTTTCCAGCTCTACAGTTCTTCTTCAAATGGACTTTATTAACATATATAAAGAAAACATCCTCCTACTCATTTCCCTACCTCTTTATCTTTGGCTTTTTGGAAGGATGGTTCAATTGTGTGTTCAGTTTAGACTTAACCTTAGACCCCTTAGCCTTACACTTCCTCCTATTTTTCACCATAAATACTAAAGAATTGATATTCTTCCTATTCTTTTCATATTGTAAAACCTAATCCAAAATATCTAAGAGTAAATTTTTCATGTTATTCATATTTTAGTTAATAACGGAAGTTGAGAAACTTGATAGTAAAGAGGAAATAATGAGATTGGTCGCTAGTTCTTAGTTCAACTTGAACCCAAGGGATTTAAGTCTCTCAATGTACCCAATCATCTTGAGTACATGAGGTCCTTATTGATTCTCTTATACTAGCCTACACCTATATAGTGCATTAGAAAATCTCATACCTTTCTTGCCTATCTCTCTCCTGACATAATTCATGGAGATGATTAAGAATATTTTATGCATATTTGTCCTCATTCATTTTCTATAGTTGAATGGAAATAGATGAAAATATGATACACTAAACATTTATTGCATCATATACATGATTTTTACATTTATATTTATATTCCTTTCCTGATCCCTGTGGAGGATCAACAATAATTGAGGGCTCTATCACATAAATATTTCTCTCTTAGCATAATACTATGCATAAGATCCAGTACCACTCAAGAAAGTTATGGTTGGTCAGGATATTTTCTTTATCTGGTATGGATTATAGTGATAATGTTTATATGGTGTTGGTGAGTTCAATTTTTATCTAAAATAAATTAACTTTAGCAGTTATTACTTTATATGTATTACCTTTTAGAGGTTTTTTATTAATTAATTATCAAATCATTAAATATCTCCCACTATTTTATCAAACCTTAGTATCCATCACTAGTAGAATTGAAATACTCTATTGCTTGAGTATTCTGGTCAAAAGGATCCTTGAAACCTCTCTCATAGTCTACAATATTTGGCTACGCCACTACTTAGATATTTTTAAGGTAGGTTTTAGACTAGCCAACCACATTAACTCATAGTTCCTTGAACTATTGAGTAAAGTCCCAGCTTATCTGAATCATAACCTTGATTATCTTAATTTTTTTCCTCTAAAGTGATATAAATATAGTTTTCACTACTTATTTAATACCAACTTTATCTAATTCAACTCATTAATCTTTTAATAAATCCCCAGTAGGAGGAGGCACCCTCAACTTTGGATGACGAGCACCCCGTACACTTGGTTTTGTTCAAATTTGAGCAATAGAAGGAAGTATGACTTAATATATCTTTGATGGATTTTTAATATTTCTTGAAAAATGTAATTCATCTCTATTAAATATTTCTATACTATGTTGTCGTTCTCACAACTAAATATGAATTAATAGAAAATAATTCATTATATCTTTATATATTTTTCTTGTTTATCATTTTATGTGTTCTATCAGTAAACATGCACATATATAAAATAATAAATAATGTATAAAGGAAATAAAATTACATGACTCACTTTGAGTATCTAATATTGGTCAATCCATTTAAAACTTAATGGATCAACCATGACCTAGGGGTATCATACCTGAGTCAGATCTTGACTCTGATACACAACTCACCCTTGACCCAAAGTATTCACTTCTCTTTTTGGGTACTATCTCGTCTTTTCGGGGTTCACGCCTTAAAGTGTCATCATTAAATGTACAAGTATACTCATTCATAGGTTAGGGGGTCTCAGTAACTTCAAAATATATATAGATAAAATTTGACATACATGATCTTATACATTTTGAAAGAAAAGAAGATGGTTTGTAGACTATCATAAAATTGAAAACTTATTACAAACATCACATGCAGTTGTAATAAATAATTAAATTAATTAACTTAGACATACAAATGTTTGGTCAGTTCTCAAGACTAGTTAATGGGTAAAATTAAAGCACGATAAAATTAAATTTATATAAATTTAAAGTATAGGATACTTTTTATAAATTAAATTAATCATTAAAATTCAAAGAATTTATTTTCATTCAGTCATGATTTTAATTTAATTTTATATCAAAAAATTAAATTAATTAATTTTTCATTGGAAAATTAATTTAATTAATTAATTTAATTTATACTAAAATTAAATTATTATTTTCAAATAATAAATCATTATTATTATTTAATCCTTTTGTGGTATTAAAATTTTTCTCAGGCACAGAAACCCCGCCCAATCCCATTACGGGTTAGGATGAAACCCCTCAGGCCCATTTTAGGCTAGGAAGACCCCATACAGAGCTGTTCTAGGATAGGCTGACCTGTCCTAACCCATTATGAGAATGAAAAATCTACCAAGGACAATTGCAAGGTGGGTTGGATTCAACAAGACTAGTGGGAATTGGGTGGTCACCTGATCTGGGCAGGGAGGGTCGTGATAGATGGGGTCCCAACAAGGGTGGTCACGGGACATCGGTTGGACTGGTTCATGATGGGGTAGCAGCTGGTTTTAGGTGATGGAAATAGGCCCAGCTGAGGGGGTGGATTCTTGGTACGACGGCCGGCATCAGTTGGGGTTTGGGAGGGTAGAACAACAGGACGCCAGTGGCAGGCTCAGTCGTGGATGGAAGGATTAGGGTGGTGGCGTTCGGTTCGACTAGAAAGAGGAGGGTTCTTCATCTGGTGTTGAACAGAATAGCTCAGTTGGTCGGTGTAATAAGGGAGACGGCTGGGAAGAAAAGGAAGTGCTGGTGGCTTTGACTAGAAGCCACGATTTTATTATTATTTTTTTAAACCATTGTTTTTTTGACTGGGCTACCACCCATTTTTGTTTCTTATGTGAGTTTTCAACACACACGCTGCCCATTACACCCACTCCCCTTTTTTGAATATAAAAATAAATTTTATTGATTTGATTGTGGAAAAAAACAACAAATGGACACCCCCTTTTCAAATTTTTCATCAAGCCTAGCAATAGTAAATTTTAAAAAAAAAATAATAATCAATGATTCAATATACAGTGTGGAATTTATTATTCTGGTGGGTATTATTTCTGAATATTTTATTTATAATGGATCCAAGCTATAAAATCTATGGGGGTCACCAAAAATGCTGTAAAATAAGAACACAATCATATATATATCCTCAAATTTTAATACCCAAAAGGCCGCAAATGATCCATATCAAAAATTTAGGATGGCCATATCTTGGCCATCTGATATTGAATCAATGTGTGGTTTTTTTATTGGCACCAAATTAAATCCCTCTACTTAACTCAGATGATTCAAACGGTGCCCTTGAAACTAATAGATGGTTATGGGGTGTATAATTAGATCCTTTGGTCTAGGGATTTAAAAAAATTCATCAATAGAACAACAAAAAATTATCACCTTTGGAAATATAGACCCTCAGTACGGATTTAGGATCTCGTGTAAATTATCAAAGCAAGGAAAATAAAATAAAATGAGTACCTCATTCGAATCTAAGTGTGCTCGTCTGTCGCACATCATTGGTGAATGTTGCTCAAAAGATATGAGACCAAACCCCTCTATATCATCCACACATGCTTTATAAATTCACATATATGCTATTCTTCAAATTTCAGGTGTTATACTGGAGATATTATGACTTCTTTGAAGTCAAGAAGATCACATTGATCTCATGCCTTCAATCTGAAATGGCGTTCTTAGATCAACCACTCAGATATAGCCTTTCTCTCTCTAGAATTCGAGAGGAGAGGTAATCTATCAATTCTGAATGATAAATAGTACATGTAATAGAGATCCTTCCATACTTATATAGTGGGTGTCCAAAATATCCGATTAGGGTTCCCCGATCCCCATATATTTAACATCCACTAAATAAGAAATAAATAAATAATTATGAAAAACTAACTAAGTCATAAATATTATTTATATTTTATCACGTAATTATAATATATATTAAATATATTATGTCATAAGATTGAATCATAATTTCCTCTAATATTAAACAAACCTTAAATATTTAAATAATATTTGTTCATATAATATTACTCTATGTATTCACTTTTTACCTTATGAATACTTTTAATAAATAAATTCAACCCAATTATTAAATACTCAAATAATAATGAATTTATTTATTTGTGAATGATTGATAATGCTTGGAAAATTCTCAAACCCCATGGTGGAGCTCACTATGTCCTATATACCTATTCACCAGAATATGGTATAATCTTGAATCCTTTATTGTGTTTGACCCTCTGGGCTCTTATCTTGATAGTAGTGAATATTATTCATAGACCAAGAGTAAGGCCTTACAACCAATCAAGGCCCTTAAAGATACTAGGAATAGTCATAGCAACGACAACCATCCTATTAACACTCACTGTGTAATATAATCTCATTGTATTGTGATATCTAATAAAGTAAGATGTGCATCTTGTTTCATCATCCATTCTTGCTTTATTTATTGATCTAACTGGATGAACTTACCTTCAACTACCGTGGACATTGATTTATAAAGGTACTACCATATTGATCAACTAGGTTTGAGATATCACTTTCTTAACTCAGAATAAAAAAAAATCTATCTTGATAATTCAACCAATTTCAAACCACCAAAGACACACCCAACACAAGATACCTCAATGTGACTTTATTGTCATGGTTTTTTCTTTGCATCAAAGTATGTGATCAAATGAAACACATTGATAATGATATCAAATCAGGATACCAATACACATATCTGTATATTTGAACAACTAATCACACCCAAAACACGTGGTTTTACTATTTTTTAGTTTTTCTTTATGATCTAAACTACTATAGATCTCCAATTTTAAACTTTATGAGAATAAGTCTCAATGCTTATGATTCTACAACATCTAATAGTCACACATCATTTGTGTCCTATCAGTATGATGTATTTGGACTATTGGAAATTACTTTAAGATTACTTTCATGGTATCTATAGGTTCTAATTATACCATGGGAACTATTATAATCTTTTGATATGACATATAATCTAAGAACATTACCATAAATATAGTAGACGTAGAAGTATCTACACTATTATGGTAAAAAACACAAGTATATATAAAATAGTATACATGTAATAGTAATAAAATTTCATACATAATTTGGGTCTATGGAACCCACTTTCAACATTTAGGGTCTTACCCCATAGTTTTAACCCGATTTTTCCCGTTTTACCCTTACCGAGGTGATAAATTTTACCATTATTACATAATGTCCAAAAATAAAAGGGGACTATTTAAAAAAATTTAACCACCTAATTAAAAATATGGAATCCATTTTTAATTATTAAATTTATATAAATAGAATAAATCAAATTTAATATAAATGTGTATAGCACAATGAAAAACAATTTTTAGAAAAATACGTTTTTAAGCCCAAAAATGAACTTATACCAAAATCAAATATAATGTTGATTAAAATTTAATTAATTAAATTATAAATAATTAAATAATACTTATGTTACTTTAAGATCAAATTCAAATCATAATGGTACATTTTAATGAAAATAAATGACTATTTTACAAAAATTGATATTTTTCACTATTCACTAAAAAGTCAATCTTTTTAGAAAAATCCAAAAAATTTATCCTAAGACAATTTTGATATTATTATTTCAAAAATTATATCCTTTTTAAAAAAATACCATTTCTAAAAGTGTAAAAAATTAATTATATTATCTGCACACAAAAATATATATAAATTGTATTTGAAGAAAATATATTTTTAAAGCATAAAATGACTACTAAAAATTGACCAGTTGTTTATTTTAAATTAATAATAAATTTTTATTATATAAATCCTTTAGAAATATATTTTCATAATATGGTTATTAATATTTATACCTTAAATTTTAACCTCTAGGCTATAACGATCACATAATAATATTTCACTATTTTTTGAACTCGGTGTTGTGTGTTGTATATGCTATGAAACTAAGTGTTATTTTTAAAATATCAGGGTGTTACATTCTCCCCCATTTAATAAATTTCATCCAATATATTTTAACTTGATCTTGATAATAAAGGGTTTGATATTTGAAAATACTTATATTGAAAATCCACATCATAAATAGGGTTAATAAAATATCCTCTTAAAAAGAGGGAAAGGGAAATATGAAGGTTATTTAGATTAACACTTAACTTGGTTTAAAAATAGGATTATATTAGTGGGTAGTGAAAATATGGACATTAAGTAAAAATTAATAGCTAAATAATTATAGAGAGTGATTGATAACATTGATAACAATAAATTGAATGGTCATGGGAAATTCAATGACCATAAAATCATAAATCAATAAGGTGTGAAAAACCCATCAAATCATCATAAATAATGGTAATAGGATAACATTTTTAGTTCAATATCCTTTTACTATAGTTGAGAAATTATTTTACTATCTATACTAATAACATAAGGAAATATACTTACTTAACAAGTATAATTTCATCCTTTAATAAATTTCCACCACAATCTCATATTTTAATCCAAATGATGAGTATCTAAGAGGAATTTTTCATTCATGGAGCACTAAAATAAACTTCTAATGGATAATAAGATCCAAAAAATAATAAAATGTTATCCCTTATGTATTTATACATTAACTAAAACCAAAATGGTTAGAACAGGGTAAGATAATATAAATAAACCTTCATATGATAAAATATAATATTAATCTCCAAAGCCTCAACAATAATACCCAAAGATTAGAATGATTTGATCACATATTCTTTCCAGATAAAATTAATATTAATATCCAAATAACATCAATCACTCTTAATGTATAATACTAAAAATCTATATAGTATGGTCATATATTCTCCAAAATATACTAATCATTTCCAAAAATAAAGTCATAATAAAATCATATATGTTTCCAAAAGGTAAATCAACCTATATTCCCAAAATAAAACCCATATTATCCAAATGTATTTCTATTTACCTTAATCTTATAATTTCTCCAAAATAATAGACTTCTTCAAAAATAAAATTAGTCACATAGTCACCAAATCCTTTTTAAATCTCATGGTTATCTATACAATAAATCATATGTTCTAATATGTATTAAACCCTCTATCCCAATTAACCATAATTACTTAAACATTAAAGATCATATTAACCCTAAAGGTTATGAATACCTTTAAACTTATGTACATAAAATATATAAGCATTATTCCTCAAATAAAAATTTCAATAAAAAACATATTGAACCCAAGAGTTCTATTACCATAAATACCTCCCAAAATAATATTAATCATCTTAAACTCCCACCACATAAAACCTCAAAAAGGGTATCTATACTATTAAACTTATGATCAATATTAGACTTATTAACTCATGATGGTATCTATAAATCTTAAGTTAAACTCACATGAAAACATCATAATCTCCAAAGTTATCTAAACCTTTTCTCTAATAACAATTATAAAGATTATCAAACCCTCACTCTCATATTTAGTTTTAAAACATAATCTTTATATATCTAGATTTTATATTGATAAACAAGACCCAATTTTCATCCTTCAAAACATATAACATCAAAATGATATATTAGATCACTTAAATACCCAAGGACCATTTAGGTTTAGATGTTTAGAGAATTAAGAAAAACTCCTACATAATATCTTAGATACAGAAATAATTGGTTCATAAAAATATACATCATCTCCCACTAAGTTCTTCACATCTAGTAACCTTATTAGTTAAAACATACTTAAAACCTTTCTTCATAACTAGGGGAAATAGAAAAAAATAAGGGGTGAGATAAAATACTCAATAAGGGCTATGTATATCAGAATCTATAATGATTAAATAGACATAATCAATATGGAAAGGTAAATAATTGGAAAACATTCCATTTAAACAATTACTTGAGCATGAAGAATAATATGGAATGCATAAATGATGATCAAATAATGTCATATAAATAATCACATGAGCTTAAAAATTATCCATGAATATTATAATTATTAAAATTATCACCTGGATATCAATAAATGATTTCATAATGATGGATTTCATAATACCAGACATATGAAACTTATCGTCAAGGCCTCATACCAAGACATGGTAAACATACCATTAAGGAATCATGCACATACATCTTACAAAAATTGGTAAGGCCTCAACCAAATACCCAACCTGTTTTGTTTCATGATACCTATTAATGCATCAATGGGATAAATAATTATGGGACCCACCCTTCACTTAAAAATTATAATGCATTCATCATATGAATAAAAAATACAACTTAATCAAAGTGCCTTAATAATCAATAATTGTATGTATTAGATGAACTACCATTCGTAATTTTAATACTTTCCCCTATCAAACTAATCATAAACCATATATAAAAAGACTAAGGATGGTATCATTAAAATATATCCATAGTGTATCATAATTAAAATAAATGTTTTTTTTTATTAATATAAATAACATAAAAAGATCATTAAAAAATCTTTAGAAAAATAACCTTCTCACTTTGAAAATTGTTTTTAAAAACTAAAAATTTCCAAAATATTAAGAAAAAAAATTATTGAAAAAGAACCATAGAAACTTGTAAATTAATATTAAATTAATTAAGTGGTTATTATGGAAGTAAGTTTTTTATATTTCCATAATTTTTAAAACTAATATTTTGTTCACACCTTCAGTAAAAAGTTCTTTATTTAGAAAATGACAAGAATATTATTTTTAAATATATTTTTTATAACTCAAACATGGGTAAAAATTACTTTGAAAAATAATTTAATAATATTCAAAACATTCTTGAAAACATTTTAGAAAACATGGATATGGAAGAAAACTGTTTTCCAATTGAAATAAGGGAAATAAGTTTGGATTTTCTTAAAAACATTTTCTGAACCATTTTCAGTACTAAAGAGGGAAATATGATAATTAAAAATAAAAATTCCATAAATTTCCAAAGGATAAGAAAAATGAAAAAAAATCCAATAAGGATCGTATAATTTCCTCAATGTAAATTCAAGCATAAAAATCCTGATTAAAATGGGATTGAAACATAAACCCCTTACCACTTTGGTAACTTTCGAATTTTAAGCCCCATAAAAGGATAAATTAAAATAAAATTTTGAATATTATGAACATAAGTATATTCATTATATGAATTTTCAAATAGGAAGTATATATACCTCATAAAATAATATAGGCTCATATGTCCAAAATAATTAAAATTTGAGATAAATAACCCTTAAAAAGTGAATATCATTGAATTGAGAATTAATCAATGGAGAGATTATGTGTAACAAATGTAAATACGTACAAAACAAGTAGAAATAAAACATAAATAAAAAATCATTTAAAACATAATCTTGGAATAAAATAATCAAGTATGAAGGGATATAACCCAATTAAATAAGATTGAATTAAGAAACCATAACTTTTCCCTTTGTGTCTCCTCCCTTTGATTGATCTTAAGGCCTTATAGAAGAGGTTTATGATCACCCCATTCACTAGGGGAAATGGGAATGGATTATTATAGAGGTATTTGGTCATTTTTTTAGAGAAAACACTAATTTGAGTTGTGTGAAAAATGTTTAAGTGAGTCCCTTTTTATAGGAAAAAATCAATGGCGTTTTCACAATTTTTCAATCTCTGAGGGTTATAAAGGTAATTCTAAAAATAAAAAGTGACACACATAAGGAAAACTAATTATATGTAAGTAAATTTCATATATATATGAGTTGTGATAAAAACATATAATTTTATAAGGATTTAAAAATAATTTTAAAACACTAAATACTATTTAATGCCTTTTTCATCACTATTCACAATACTTGACTTTAAAAACATCATGAAAACTACCAATTTTGAATATAATATCTTATATCATCATTTATACTTACTAAATATCTATAAAATTCAATGTATATCTAAAATCATCTAAATATTATCATTTTTAATATTTTTAAAATTATTTATTTAATTGTTTTACTATTTTTATAAACGTCGTGCCATCGTGGTGTAAGCATTTTAGAGAATTATAATAATTTTAAAAACTAAAGATAAATTAATAAAAAAAATTATTATATATCATTTTTATCATTTATATTCATTCATAATTAATATATATTCTCATTCATGACAACATATTTAATATGTTATTTTGACTTTTTAAGCCTTATGTAAGTATTGGATAAGAATTTGGATAAGATTCCTGTTATATAACTCCAAATTTAAGAATATCAATAAAAATTATAATTTATACATAATATTGACTTCCCAAGTTATGAAAATACTTTTAAATTCTCAAATATTATCATTAGGACACCAAATTTGACTTTTCTACTATTTCACAAGCGCTACATCAGCACTAAAAATGATTTTCATATTTATCATGAAATGAATTATAATTTATATGTTTTAAATTATTTTGGTATGATATTTTTAGTGTATTATCATAAATTATTCATTAATTTAGTTTCATAAATTTATATATAATATTTATTTTATGATATTATCATAAAATATATTATATCTCATTAGAAAATATATTTTTTCATTATTCATCAAAATTTGACATTAAACACTCTAAGAAAATAATGGAAATAAAATATAATTTTTTAAAATATTAATTAAATTTTATTTATATCCCTAAAAATCATTAAATAGCATAACTTATCCAAAACACATCAAATTTAATACTTTTAAATCTATTTACTTTAATTTTTTACCAACTTGTACAAGTGTTGCATCAGCAATGTGTAAGCGTTCTAGGTAATTAAATAATTTATAAAATTAAAAATAAATTATTGTCATAAATATGATATTTTAATACTCAATTTAACCATTTTTACCATTCATAAATTATTTTAATCTTTGTGATAAAATATTAAATTTATTAAAACAAAGAGAGTGGTGTTTTGTTTTTTATACTTTACTTAAATAGTATTTATGTCATTATCAAAGAAAAATGGCATAAAGTTGCCATTTTTTGAGAGTTAGATGAGTATGGATGAAATCCACTCATCCAATTATATTAGGAATTTTTTTTTTTTTAAGGTCTCTTCCCAGAGTTTTAACCCATTTTTTTCGTTTCACCCATACTTAGGTGATAGATTTTACTATTGCTTCAATTAATAATGACCAAAAAAATAATAGAGAAATATTTAGTAAATTTTAACCAAATAATTAAAACTATGGAATACATTTTTTTAATATTCAATTTCTATAATTATAATAAATCAATTTTAATATAAATGTGTAAAACACACAAAAAACAATTTTTAGAAAAAAAATGTTTTTAAGCCCAAAAATGAACTTATACCAAAATTAGGTATAATATTGATTTAAATTTAATTAATTATATTATATATAAATAAATAATAATTATATTACTTTGATATCAAATTCAAATCATAATGATACTTTTTTAATGAAAAGACGTGATAGTTTTACAAAAAATAGAATTTTTCACTATTCACTGAATAAATTATCTTTTCAAAAAAATCCCAATATTTCATCCTAATATTTTTTCATATAGTGATTTAAAAAATGATATCATTTTTAAAAAATAAAATTTATAAAATTATCATAATTTAATTATATTATCAACACACAAGAAGTAATAAAAATCATTTTTGAAGAAAACCTTTTTTTGAAGAAAAAAATGACTTTACTGAAAATTGAGTACTTATTTATTTTTTATTAATAAATAAATTTGTATTATATAAATAATTTATAAATATTTTTTATAATATATTAAATATTATTCATACCTCATGTTTTAACAATTAAGTTATAACAGTCACATAATAATATTTCATGGTTTGTTTAAGCTTAGTGTTGTGTATTGTATACGCTATCAAATTAAGTGTTCTTTTTTAAAATCTTGGGGTGTTACAATCATAGTTGGATAAAGTGAAGTATATTTTAGGAGTTTCTACATTTTTTTATGTATTGTTTCATCACATGTTGATGTAGTTCATATTTAGATGAATTATTTTGATAACATATTTATACTATGTTGGACACAACGGACAAAACCAAAGATACAATGAAGGTAAGGTTAGATCTTGATCAAATTTTTAGGTGTCCTAAACTTGAGTTTTTTTAAAATGAAATATCACATAAATTAATTAATCCAAAAGAAACCTATGCACTTTCTAAATAAATTTAATTTTTTTTATTAAATATTTGAGGTTACCAAATGGTTATGCTTCTAAATTTTCTCATTGTATAATAAATGGACATATTATTGGGTTAAAATGTTATGACTGTAATGTCATCATGAAAATATTATTGCCTATTGATCTAAGAGGGATATTGAATTCTTCAAAATGGGATGTGTTTAATGAAATATCATGTTTCTTCTAAGACATTTGTACATCAACAATAAATTATGATTCCCTGAGTATGATGTAAAAAGATGCTTTTATAATTTTATGTGAATTATAAAAAATATTTTTGTTCATCCTTTTTTGACTCAATAGAACATTTAATATTGAATTTATCATATGAAGTTAAATGTGGAAGTTGAATACAACTCTGATGGATGTACCCATTCAAGAGATGAATGCCAAAAATTGAAGAATAAGGTTTGTAACAAGGCATCAGTTGAAGGGTCAATTGTCGAACCTACTTACAAAACGAAATTTTAAATTTATGCTCTTATTATTTTAAAAATTAATATCATTAAAAACATAATAGAATGTGCCACAATGAGTAAAATTTTGTTGATGTCACAAACCATCTGTTTTAAATATTTAATCATCCCAAGCCTGATTTTAGTGGTTATCATGAATGATGGATTTTAGATGAATAAATACACATATCTCATGCATATGTTCTGCTCGATTGTGAAGAACAGACGTGTTTTTTACAGTAAGTATTAATTTTACTTTCATTTTTTAAAATATTTTTTATAAGTAAATTTATATTAATTTTTTTTATACTGTATGATGATCACATAAGATGCTCATGAATAACACCGATAGTGTAATTTTGGATATTATTTAAAAGGATGGTAATTTAAATTGTTTATGATCAATTATAGGAAATAAATTTTTTATTTTAAATAATTTTAATTATTTTTTATCCATGTATCACAACATGGAAATAAAATTGATAGTTGGTTATATTCACTAAGTAATCCAATATCCAAATTGGTAAAATATTATAATAATAGATTTTGATTTCATACACATGTATATGGTGAATCAAAAAATCAATGAATAGTGGTGTTTTTAAAATATTATCATAACAAAGAAAGTGAAGTTGGATTTTATGGGATGTTGGATGAAATAATTTAGTTATGTTATCTTGAGAAAATTATATAACAATGTTTAAATATCATTTATCTAATACTGATCAAGTTTTTCATGTTCATCCACAACATGGAATCATTGATATTAAATATAAAAATTTCTTATAATAAATGAACCATTTTTATGGCATCTAAAGTACATCAAGTTTTTTATGAAAATTATTTTTCTCCGTGAATATATTTAAATGACTGTTGGAGTGTAATAAAAATGAAATCTCATTAGTTTATGGGAAATTAAATTGGTGTATAGAAGTGAAAAATATTTAAATTTTACTAGAAACATCATTGAATATATCTCTTAATCGAAGATATATTGATATAAATGATGATACCTCACAGTTAAGGTATGATGGTGTTGATAATTTTGATGATGTAACCAGTGAAATTCATATTATAAGGGATGGTAAAATTGAATCTCATAATAAAATTTGTGGTTCTGAAGAGGAAGATGAATGCATTAACATTAATAAAACCAAAGATAAAGAATAGATGAATATGAAGAATAAAAAGATGATGAAGAATGATGTATTATTATTATTTTTATAAATATTTATTAGTTTTTTATATTTGATGTTTGTATTAATAATTATTTATAGGTAACGTTATTTTCACCCAGTTTCATTCAAAAAAAATGTTCTATATTTTTAAATTATTTATATTTTTTATAGAGTATAGAATTTTGTTATAAAAATAATTATATGTTTTATATGGATATATATGATTATGATGACATGATTCAAATATTGACAAAGGATGTGTTATCTGGTGATGAGTGTAGCACCCTTGTTTTAAGTTACTTGACCCTTTATTTATGTATTTTAAGTATATTTAATTATTGGATTAAGTTTTAGGAGGTTCTGAGGAGTTTTGATGCTTGTTGGGGGATTTTATAGAGGTGTTCGGTTTGAACATGGTTAATAGAAACCATGAAACACCTCTAGAATACCATAAAAGGGAAAAAAATGATCACTGGGAAGGCACACGGTTGGCACACAGTTTGGCCAAACCATGTGGATTCCCATGAGAAATTGTGCACCTTGACATAGTAGGAAATGTATGATTGGAAAATAGTTTTTCTAACTATGAAATCTAACCATGCAAGGGATAGATTAATATAGTAGATCATTAACGGTTGGCACACAATTTTTCTAACCATGCAAGCCAACCATGTGGGGTGTTATCTTGAGACAGTATAAACTACATGGTTGGCGCACATTTTTCCAAACTGTGTGGCCTAACCATGCAGTGTATAGTTGACCCTATGAAATTTGTGGATATAATATAATTTAATTTATTTAAACCATGTTTTTTCCATAATTCCCCCATAACACAAACTCCTTTTTCTCCCAAGGTGTGAGAGACATTTCCCTTTGGTCTAGGAGCAATCAGTATGCATTTCAAAGGTTGTTGGAGATATAGATTCGTCGGTAAGTCTCCATTCTTGGACGTTCTTCATTGATCTCTTCCCCCTATATTTTCAAGAATATTAGATCTGATTATATGTAGATATATCCATGTTCCATGATGGGATTTTTTATTCTTTGTTTTTGAATTTATGTATGGGAAGGTGATTCATGATTGGATCTAGAAAATTGTTGTGTCGTTCTTTGTTTTTTTTCCAACGTTTATGAGGTAGGTGTCTTTTCTCTTGACTCCACTTGATTAAAACTTGAAGTTTTGGTTTTAAATAAAAAATTTTCTTGAATTTATTCTGAAATTTATGTGTGATTATTTTTGTAAACATTTTTAATAATGGTTTTGAGAAATTTTAAAAATTCGATGTTTTGTGGAAACCCCACTTTGATGATGCTTTTAAAATAGTGGTTTTAATATTGTGAATTTGTTTTGATTCATGGAAAATGTTGGTTGAAATGTTTTAAAGGAAGAATAATCTTATGTGAAATGGATTGGCGTGGGTTTTGGGCATACATAGTGGTGTGCGTTCATGTTTTATTTTATAAGGCCTTGTTAAAATATGACTTAGTGATCGGTGCTAAATGTGTAATGGCACATGGGATTCATTACCTTGTGATAGCTTGGTAAATTTAAGAGGACCTCTCATTAGTATGGAACTATCACCTGGGCATGCATGTGTGGATGTATAGATGTGTGGAATCATAGAATGGGTATGTTAATGGATTTGAGGAAGGTTTTAAAGTACTATTTTGACTTCTTTACATGTAAAATGGTTTTTTCTTGGAAAACTATTTTTTCATTGATATAAACTACTTTAAATTGTTTTTAAAATGTTTTATATAAATTTACAAACAAGTTTTTTCCTATTAGCGTGAGTTGGGAATTCATTGGTAAAATTATAATAAGTTTAGACTCACCCCTTTCTTAGGTACTGATGTGCATTTTTAGATGTCATCTATTGAGACACATGTAAAGGGAAGGTATCTCAGTTCTTTAGTGATTCTTCTTGATACCTAGGGAGTGTCTTGTCAAGTTGGAGTATGAAGCAGGTCAAGAGTTTTTGGTTTTTTTTGTGTGTCTTTGGGTTTTTTTGTCTTTGGTTTTCCTTGTATGTTTCCTTTTGGTTTCTACTTGTACTCTGGTATGGTTATTAGTTTAGTTTAGTTTGGTTATTCAAGTTTTACTTTGTACTCATGCATCATTTATAGGTTTGGTTATTATGGATATCTTATTTTGATTGTTTTATTTTCAAATGTAAAAACATCCCCCAATTGATTATTAATACATTATCATTTATTTACAGCCTTTGGTGTCTTGGGAATGTCACCTAAGGCCTAGTAATGTTCCACCACCTCTTCCCAATCCAATGGGTGAGGGGTAGGATGTTACAAATGGTATGAGCTTATTTGGTCTTGTATTTGGACATTATATCAGTCTTTATAAGTTCTTTTATTTCATGGGATGGTAGCAAGGATATTTAATTATATAAACTTTAAATTTAGATCATAAAAAGGCATAGATAACCTTTTTATTTTGAACTTCAAGTTACCAAGGTTTTTGGTACATGAGTGTTTTTAGACACTTCAATGTGATTTGTCACCACATCATCAGAGGTTTAGTCTATGAGAGTTGCATGACATGAATTGGTAGTATGAATTTCCACTAGGACTTTATTTTTCATTATTGAGTTAATGATTTATGAAATGGTAAGATGTAAGGTTGATTTTTGAAAAGGGTTAAAAATGTTTTCAAAATATGTGATTTTGAAAAGGATTGATGGTGGTGTTTTGAACATGGTTAAAATGGTTTGTTGTGGATAAACATGATTCTGGAAATATTTATGGTAATATAAATAAATGAGAAAATTTTAAATAGTTAATGCTTCATTTTATATTGAGTGATACTAAATGGAGTTTTTTTTGTTATAGAAAATGGCACTATGTAGGTGTCGTAGGAACCAACCAAAAGATTATATTGAGAATGTGGTTGCACCTGAGCCACAGGTGAACCAATAGTTGGTCCAGAGTATTATCCAGGCTTTTCATAATGTGGATAAATGGAACAGAAAGGATGAATCAAGATAATTTGATCATTCAGTTCAGTTTCAAAAGAAAAATCTACCCACCTTTCGAGGGGATTAAGATCCAAATAAAGAAGTATGGTTGAATATAATGAATCAAATATTTAATTTACTTGGAACACCAACTAAGATGAAAGTGAAGTTGGTAACTTATATTCTAGAGGATCTAGAACACCAGTGGTGGGATTTAGTGGTTCAGGCTAAATTGGATCAAGGCATGGTATGGGAG
Organism: Viscum album; assembly: GCA_963277665.1. Lineage (NCBI taxonomy): Eukaryota > Viridiplantae > Streptophyta > Magnoliopsida > Santalales > Viscaceae > Viscum > Viscum album. The sequence continues at coordinate 1,822,237,447 of OY728137.1, read as the reverse complement.
GATTTTGAAGAATCATTCAAAAACTAATTATATCCTCACACGTTCAGAATTTATATAAAAATAGACTTCTTTGGTTTTAATTAGGAGAATCTATTGGAAATAGATTATGTGGATAAATTTATTAATTTTTTTTACTTTTCACCAGAATTTATTATAAGTGAGTCCTTGAAGGCATGATTTTTTTGAGACGAGGTTGAAACCATAAATTTTCTTGAAGATTTTTATGCTTTGTATAACAGATTATATAGAGATGGTCAATAGAAAAATAGTGGAAGAAAGAGATATATCAGGAAACATGGTCAGAGGAATCATGTTTATTCCTATGGGAGCTGGTGTGATCCCTAATGTTGGGAACAAGATAAGGAGGGATGCCTATTCTCAAGGTGGTGGTATCTCTCATAATCAGACCATGGGATCATTAAATCTCCCACCTCAACCAAAAAGTAAGTCATGGTGTTATCAATGTGGTTCTTTTGATTATATAAAGTGAGATTGTATGGAACCACCTAGAGCATGTCACAACTGCAACAAGATGGGACATCTTCAGCACTATTGTTTCAGTGCTCCAAGGTCAAGTGATGGGGACTCATCTCATGCTTCTTAGGAATCATATGCTTTTATGGGATGAGTGTAGCAGAATAGATCTTGTCAACAGAACTGAGAAATACATGGTGATTCTAGGAATACCATGACTCCTCAACCAATATAATCTCAACAGGGTAACAAAGACCAAAGTGCACTGAGTAAGAAATTGTATGGAGATGAGAAAGTGATAATAGATAATCAATCGGGGCCTTCGAAGGTAATATGTATGATTATTTCAAATTCTACCATTATGCAAGCTTTGTTTGATACAGAATCATCCCATTAATTTATTTTTTCTTGTGTCATTGATCTAATGGGTTTACATGATGAGATGATGCATTCTGTTTTGAAACATCAAACACATTTGGGACACTGAGAGTGTTGATCCTTGAAATGTGTAGTATGTTCGATAACAATCGATGGGACTGAGTTATTATGGGATTTCTCTATGATAGTGATGGATATCTATGAATTGATTCTAGGAATGTATTGGCTAATGACCTTTGAGAACCATATCGATTGTTATGCATGGAAGATGAGTTTAAAATCTTCTAATGGTGTTAGATATCTCTTTAAAGGAGATTGGGTAGTGGATTCAAGTAGAGTAGGACCCATGGTATTGGTGGTCGTAACTATCTCTTACCAGTTAACAACAGTTGCTTTGGAATTGGTAGATGAGATTGGGAATATATATTTTCCAACCATAGTGGACCAGTTCCTTGACGTTTTTCCTAAAAATTTCTCAAGGTTTCCACCCAAAAGAGAAGTGGAGTTTATAATTGATCTCCTACTGAGGAACAATCCTATTTCCTTTCTGTATGATCATATAGAACCAAAATAATTGAGTGAATTTAAGTATTGTTTAGTATAGTTGTAAAGTAAATGGATCATTAGACCAATCACATATTTTTTGAATCATTGATCCTCTTTATGAAGAATGAAGATATAACTCTTAGAATTTTTGTAGATTATTATAATCTTAACCAAGTTATGATAAAGAATTGGTATCCTATTCCAAGAATTTATGTTATGTTTGATCAATTGAGGAGAGCCCAGTGGTTCTATAAAATTTAATGAAGTTTAGGATATCACCAAATGTAGGTTTGGAAGGAGGATATTTTGAAGATGTATTTTAGAAGAATATATGGTCATTATGAGTTTGTTGTTATGATTTTTAGTATTACGAATGCACCAGTCATCTTTATGGGATTGGTGAATCAGATATTTCAAAGGTATATAGATTCCTTTATGGTGGTGTTTTTGGATGATATAATGGTGTATTCTAGTACAAAGGTGGATCATGAGAAACACTTAGTTATAGTGTTTGGTATCTTGCGGGGGCATCGTCTGTATGCCAAGTTATCAAAGTGTGATTTCCAGATACAAGAGGTAAATTTTCTTGGCCATTTCATTTCTGAAAAATGTGTTTTTATAGATCTGAAAAAAAGATATAAGTTGTTATCTATTGGAAATATTTGAAGAATGACTTTGAGATATGTAGTTTCCTTATCTTTGGGGGATACTATAGACATTTTTTACGTGAATTTTCATGTTTGGAATTACTGATGAAAACTTTGATGAGGAAAGGAGTTCATTTCTAATGGAAGGATGAATGTTAGAAATCCTTTCAAGAGATTAAGGTTATACTTATATCAAAACCTATTTTTAGATTTCCAGATTATGGATAGGGCTATGTAGTTTATTGTGATGAATCAGGATCTGGGTTGGGATGTTTTATTATTCATGGAGATAATGTTGTCACTTATAGGTCATGATAGTTACAGTTACATGATAATAACTACCCAATACATTATTTGAAATTATTAGTTGACGTCCATGATTTGAATAATTTTCATCATTATCTTTTTTGTGAGAAATTTATGGTGTTTATAGATCATAAGATCTTAAACACATTTTCTCACAAAGATATTTTAATATAAGGCAAAGAAGAAGGATAGAATACCTTAAAATGTTCGACTTGGACTTTATGTATTCACCAAGTAAAGGAAATTTTGTGGTTGATGAATTAAGAAAGAAGTAATATAATCAGTTGGCTGAAGAAGCTTCAGACCAGTGATAGTTGATGTCATTCATAGAAGACAAACACATGGATTGTACTAACTAGGGTGATGTTGTAGTTTTATTCCAAGTTTTTTTTATTTATTTGGTTCAACATGTGAAAGATTCTTAGATATTGAATCATGAATGTATTACTATGAGGTCAAAATTCAATGGTGGGGAGACCATTGAGGGGTGGAAGATAGATGAGAGTTCAGTTTTGAGGGTTAGAGATCGGATCTTGGTAACTTTGGCTTATCATAAACAAATTATTAGTGTCTACCACCATTTGAAATTGTATTCTCATCAAGGAATTCAAAATATATATATAGAAATGAAAGCACATTTTTAGTGGGTTGGTGAAGGAGTTTTTTTAAATGTGCCTCACCTATTAGTAGGTCAAGTCGGAGCACCAATGACATGCAGGCATGTTGCAGTCTTTACCAATTCTCATGTGGAAATGGGGATGGATAGATATGGATTTTGTGACAATTTAACCAATAATGATTAAGAAACACGATTATGTATGGGTGATATTAGATCGGCTTACAAAGTCAACTCATTTTATCCCTATTCATGAATCTCATATGGTGGAGGACCTACCCAAAATATATATCTGAGAAGTTGTAAATAGGCATGGAATCCTAGTCTCAATTGTATCTGATAGAGACCCTAAGTTTACATCTCATTTTTGGAAGTCCTTATAGAAATCCCTTGGTACTCAATTGACTATGAGCATAGAATATAATCCTCAAACAGATGGAAAATCTGAGAGGATGATCCAAAAATAGGAGGACATGATTAGGTCTTGTGTAATGGATTTTGGTGGATCATGGGAGGATCACATACTACAAGTGGAGTTCTCGTACAATGATAGTTATCAGTCCTTGATACATATGACTCTTTTTGAATCATTTTATGGGAATTATTTTTGTTCCCTACTTTATTGGATGGAAATAGGTGATAATTCACTGGTTGGACCCATCCCTATGGAAGATACAATAGAAAATATCCAACTAATCATGAAAATAATAGAGATGGATCAGAGTCATTAAAAAACATATGAGATCAACATCAATGGTCATTTTTATTTGAGGTGGGTGATCATATGTTTTTTAGGATCTCTCTAAGGATTGGGAATCATTTTTTGGTAAAAAATTCAAGTTATCTCCTCGATACATAGACCATTTTGAGATTCTTAAATAGGTTGGTGAGGTGTTATATTAGTTGGATTTTCCACTGACGCATGCCAGTCGCAGGGCGTGGTCAAAAGAAATCATAATTTTTCCTAGTGCAGCACAGTGGCTGGCTAGGGTCATCTCACTTTATAATCCTTTCAATTTATTCACTTACTTTATTCTAAATCACCTAAACAATTTATTTATTTATTTAATTATGAATTTAATGAAAACAATGAAAATCTTTTTGGTTTTTTGATTATTTAAAACAATGACATGTAAAATGATAATTTAAACTATCATGCAAATCTAAACTGAATGAGTTAATAAGAAATCACTTGTTTTTAGGGTTTGGTTTAAGGTTAAATCATTATTCTCTTTTATATGTTTGATTTTAGTTTGATAATCCAAACATGAAATATAAAGTTTGAACTACTATTCTTTATTTATAAATTGTGGAATATCATTGAATGCCAAAGCACTCTTAATTACACCTCCTCCTTTAATCAAGGTTGATGATACTCCTTGGTCTAAGAGGTGCCATCTTCTAGGACCCATCTCTATCGATGTTGTTTCATCAATTGAATAGTTGAACTCCAATTTTTTGAGAACTAACCAATGGAGAGAGGGAAAATTGATTAAATAAAAGAATAGAGATAGATTTAGTTGCATGTAATTGGGGGTAGTCACCACATCAGGGACATTTCCCATTCTTTAATTTTTATTTTACTTCTCTCGCCCACCATTATTTTTACTTTATATTATTATTTCTTTTTTTCTTATCCTCTTCCACCCACTCCACCAAGTAATCTCTTACTCTCAGAAATGAGAGGCTGACCCCGAGGCTTGGCCTAAGGGAAGGTGAATATGTTCTTGAATTTTGATTAAAGTTTAACTTTAAGTTTGTAGGTAGAATTGAGTAGAATGTATGGGTGAGGCGAATGTCCCCGATTTGGTGACTTCCCCAATGATCGGAAACTCAATATATCTCTATTATTTTATTTAATAACTTTTTCCACTCTCCATTGGTTATTTATTAAAACATTTGAATTGAAATAATCAATGGATGAAACAATATTGATAGAGCTGGGTTCTGGAAGATAGAACCTCCTAGACCAAGGAGTGTCATCAACCTTAATTAAAGGAGGATGAGAAATTAAGGGTGCTTAGGCATTCGATGATATTTAAAAATTTATAAATAAATAATAGTAATTAAAACATGAGATTTCATGTTTGTATTATCAAATTAAAATTTATAAAGAATTTTAAAATAATAATAATAATAATAAAAGTATTATTACTATTATTATATTTAAGAGAATTGAAAAATGAGAAGAGAATAAGAAAATAAGAAAATAAAAAACAAATTTTAAAATAAGAATCTTAAAATAAATAAAATATAATAATAATTATTATTATTAATACTAATGATATTAATTATGATAATACTAATAAAAATTAAAAATAATAAGAATTAAAGAAGATGATGAAATTGGTGGAAACAAATTAAAATAAATGCATGATTTTATTAGAAATTTAAATTACAATTAAAAACTAAAAAAAATAAAGAAAAATGGGGAAGATTTATAGCCAGACTCCTCCTTGGTGGATATATCCTTCTTGGTGGTTTAGACCAATGATTTGGAAAGGAGGGGTTCACTTCCTTTTATAGGTGAGGGGGAAAAATTTTGGCTCCAGAATTCATCCTCTGAAAGTTTACACGTGGTTGACCCCATTAATGTCCAAATAATCAAATTTTTTTCTAGAAAGTTGTTCAAAGATCTTTTCAACATTTTCGCTCAAAATTTTAGCTTCATCCTCCATGTGTATTAAAAGATATCACTAATTTACTCCAATATTTTTTTATGTCTGAATGATTCACAAATGTTTCTTTAATGTTTAGCATCCAATATCCACCTTAATGAGTGAATAATTCCTTAAAATTTAATTTACAAATGCGTATATGATTCCTCTTTTGAATCCAGCTAGAATCACCTCAATTGACGTCATATAGAATGATTTATGCCTCATTTCTAGAGTGGGGTCCACTATATTTTCCCGAACACATTTTCAGATTGATTGATTTTTTCGGGCCTCTATATAGCTGAATTAGCTCTTGGTCTAGAAGAGAAATTTGTATCTCAAAAATCAATAAATCCTTAAAAAACGACTCACATCAATTAGATATATATTTTAAAATTTATGATCAAAAAACTAAAGTGATTAAAATCTATCAAAATTCTAGAATTAAGAAGTTTTCACATTTTACCCCATTTTTATTCTATAATTCAAATTACCCATTATTTTAATAAAAAATTGAAATACATAGGTTTTATCATTAAAAATAATTAATAAATCATTATAATTTGAATAAAAAATTGCAATTAATTTTGTTCTTTTAGCCGACAAGGTTCAGTTCAGTGCATAATGTGTTTCATGTATCTCAATTGAAGAAGTCTCAACCTAATATTGACATGTGATTCAATGGGATCACATCAAACTAGATCTATATGATATGTTTGTTTATTTACCAATATGGATTATCTATAGACAATAGAAATCCTTTTGAGGAAAATCATTGGTGGAAAAATGTTCAGATTCTGGAAGAAACATGGGAGCATGAAAAGGAAATGATGGAGCAATGGTCAAAACTTTTCAAGTAAAAATACGGTTTTCAACTTTCTGGGGAAGTAAATTAAAATGTTTGGGAGAATTTATGACCCCTATTTTCATTTACTTTACCCTTTTTTTATCTATTTTAATTATATATAATGATTAGGTTAAGTTTCAGGAGGTTTTGAGGGGTTTTGACACTTGTTGGAGGCTTTTTTAGAGGTGCCTGGTTTGAGATCAGTTAGTAGAAACCATATAACACCTCCAAAAAACCATGTAAGGGAGTGGTCACTGGTAAAGCATATATTTGGCTCATGGTTTGGCCAAACCATGTGGATTTCCTAGAGAAACTTTTCACCTTGAAATAATGGGAAACACACTGTTGGGACACAGTTTGTATAACTGTGCGAGCCAACCGTGAAAGGGGTGTCTTAAGACAATATCTCATGCAAGGTTGGTGAATGGTTTTTATAAACATATAATCCAACCATTTGGGGAGTTTTATTAATATAATATCAACTATATGGTTGGCATATGGTTTTCCAAACTGTGCAGCCTAACTATGCAGTATAAATTTGTCCCTTTGAAATTTGTGGATCTAATCTGATTTTATTTGATTTTTTTAAGCCTAGTATTTTACCTAATTCATGAAATACTTTTTCTCCTAATTTTCTGGAGACATTTTCCTTTGTCCCAAGAGTGATCTGTAGGTGTTTTAAAGCTTACTGAAGATCCAGATTCACTGATAAGTCTCTGCTCTTGGTGGTTTTTCATTGATCTCTTCTCCTTCTCTTTTATAAAACCTTATAACTGATATGAAATGGATATATCCATGTTCTATGATGGAATTTGTGATTTTTTTTTGAATCTAGGTAATGGAAGGTGATTCATGATTGAATCTATAAAATTGTTGTGTCGTTCTTCATTTTTTCCAACGTTTGTGAGGTTGGTGGATTCTCTCTCAACTCCACTTGATTAGAACTTTAAGTATTAGTTTTAAATAAATTTTTTACTTGAATTGATTATTAAATTGATATTTTATTCTTGTTTGAAAAATATTTAGTGATTTTTTTGGAAATTTTGGAAATTTACTGTTTTGTGGAAAATCCTCTTTGATGATAATTTTAAAATAGTGATTTTAAAATTATGGATTTATCTTGATTCATGTAAATTGTGGTTAAAATGTTTCAATGGAAGAATGATTTTATGTGAAATGGTTTGGCATGGGTATTAGGTATACATAGTTTCATGTGTTCATGTTTTGTTTTACGAGGCCTTATTGAAATATGACTTCGTACTCGGTGCCAAAGGTGTAATGGAACATGGGATTGGTTACCATGTGATGACTTAGTAGATCGATTAGATACCACTAATGAGTAAATAAATTTCACTTAGTCATGCATGTGTGGATGTGTGGAATCATAAAATGAGTATGCCAATGGATTTGAGAAAGGTTTTAAAGTATTATTTTGATTTCTTTCCATGGAAAATGATTTTGGATTAGAAAAATATTTTGTATTTGATATAAACTACTTTAAATTGTTTTTAAACTAATTTATATAAATGTACTAACATGTTTTTCCTATAGGCATGATTTGGGAATTCATTGGGGAAATTTTACTGAGTTTAGACTCACCCCCTGCTTGGGAACTATTGGGCATTTATAGATGTCATCTATCGAGACACAGGTAAAGGGAATATATCTTGATTATTTAGTGATTCTTCTTGATACCTGGGGTGTTTATTTTTTATTTGTAGCTTGGAGTGGGTCGGAAGTTGTTGGATTGTTTTTTTTGTCTTTAGGGTTTTTTGTATTTGGTTTTCCTTGGATATTGCCTTTTGGATTCCTCTTGTACTCTGATATGGTTGTTGGTTTGTTTTTTTTTTTTTTTGTTATTTGAGTAGTAATTTTTACTCATGCATCATTTAGAGTTTTGGTTGTTATATATATCTTGTTTTGGTTGTTTTATTTTCAAATGTAAAATCATCCTTCAATTGTTTATAAATCCCTTGGAATTTATTTCTATCCTTTAGTGTCTTGGGTATATCACCTAAGGCCAATAAATGTTCCACTACCTCTTCCCAATCCAATGGGTGAGGGGAAGGATGTTAAAATGATCCTCCTGATTCATCAGCTGAGGGTTTTGACCTGACACTAGCTACTAGGTGGGGTCGGGGCCTCACACGATTGATAATTCAAAATCCTATTCCAGAGTGAAGTCAATCTCTTAACTTTGATCCTCATTAGAGGTAGTAATTTTAAAAATTAATTTTGTTTAATTTTCATTTAATGTATTCTACTTATTAATTATTTTACTAATTATTCTTATTTTCATGGTTTTTCACATCTATTCATTGTCTATACTGGTGCTATTTTGAAGAACTATTTTTCTTCTCTATGGGTTTCATAGTATTAGGTTTCTATCGAGTTACGTTAACATATGTCCAGGCACTAGTTGGTACGTATAAATAAACAATGTTTTTTATTTTAAATTTATATAATTTATATTTTAATATATTATTAAATTTTTTTAGTGTTTATGGTCACCTATTGATGAGACCATGAGACTCACTATTTGAGAGGCATGGGAGTCTTGCATGCATGATCATTTCTATCAGTTTTTACATATCCTTCTGAGGAGAGTTATGTAGAGTGCATGAGTGACTATGTTTGATGAGTCTTGTAGGCCTCATTGACCTGATTACATCCCCACTCAAGCTTGAGGGATTTTTCATGTACTATATAGGAGAGACTTTCTAGAGTAGATCTAATTTTGGTCAACAAAATTGAGGGAGACAGGATATCACACGCAGATCTAGGAGTCATAATTTTAGTATACATTAGTGACATTTGGTATGTAATATTATTTAATAATTATATGTATGTATTTTTAATACTAAATGTATATGATAAATTTATTCAGCCTATAGTTGATCCAAACATTATAAATTTTGATGTGTACAAGAAGATGTACAGTGCTAGTAGCACTGAAAAGATTATCGATGATTGAAAGTGACATATCGTAGTTATTATTTTGTTCTAGTTTTTTAAATTAATATAATATAATATTATTAATTTTATTAATTTTTTTATATGGTTATATGATACATATGAGACAAAGTTTTCTCACAAGCGTGAGATTCATGTTGAGAAAAAGGATAGGGATGAGGCCTTATGAAAGTTACATATTAATGAGGTGGATTGGATGTGGGAAATGATGAATGTTCTTAATAAAGGTCAAGCGATCAGTATAGGTTCACAATCAACCCCAACTAGTTACTATGGATCTGTATCGATGACATCATATGGCTCAAAGAGAGTAGTGTTTTCATCATTTCCATTTTTTATTGAAAAGTATGTGGCAAGGTTGTGAGATCAAGATAAGGTTATATAGAGATTTAAGAGATAGCAGGAAAAGTAGTGATGCCATTAGGAAGAGTGGTGATGACAGAAAGATAATCAACATGAGTAGATGATGGAGTATATGCATTGGATTACACATGGATTAGGGATGGATCATTCACCCCCTTTGTGACATTATTATTGTATTTTTTCTATGTAATATTTCGTGTAATACATTAGTTGTAATTTTATATGGATGTTTTTTGTTTTATTAGTTATCATTATTTAGCATCTTTTTTTTATTTTTAGTTATTTGCGATGTAATTGGTATTTCATTATAAATAATAATAGAGAATAGATTTTTCTATATACTTCCCATTCCATTGTAAAATTTGTTGATAAAATATTTATTAAAATGAAAAAAATAATTTGTCACAAATAGTATCTTCATGGGGTTGAGTGTGATGTTATTTTCAACAGCATACTATTTATGGCATATTTCCTTTGTAAATAACTCATTGAAAAAAGTGATTTTCATATAGTGATGTATGGGTTCAAGAGGAGACTTGGGAGAAAGAGGTGTATATGAGGACCTAGTAATTTGGATTGTTCATTGAGGATGCACCATGATTTTTTAAGATAAAAATATTGATAGTATTGAGGTTGTAATGGAAACATATTTCTATGAATATACATTTTAATTCAAAATTTCATATTTATATAATGATGAATTTGAGGGAAATTTGGATTAGAGGAGGCTGATATGGAAAACTTAACAAAAGGTGTAAGGATTTGAACTTGGTGGGTATAGAAAGCATCATTGAAGCTCTGGTGGGTTAAGCAATGGCCTAAGTCAATGTTTCTAGCACTAAAGTTTTGGTGGAAGGTCACCAGAGTTTTGGTAGCATATTGAAATTACATTGAGGTCCCACTAGTACTCAAGTGGAATCCTCAATAGTAATTTTTTTTACATCCCACCTAAACTCATTAAAAACCAACTCTCTTCCTCTCCTCATCACTCCTTTCTACATGCTTGACTGCCTCTCTATTTTCCCTCTTCTTCTTTATATTACACTCATTAAATCCCCCTTATTTATTTATTAAATATCACATCATAAATTTTATTGGTATTAGAAAGTAAATTTTAAGGAAATACCCAACTCTATTCTTTATTAATTGTTTATTTAGGCGTTTTTGTGGTTGAAAACCCTTGTTTCATCAGATTTTGAAGGGTTTGGTGAAAATTCACTTTTTGGATCACCCAATAAAGTGGTCTATTAGATACTTCTCATTTTCATCATAGTTATGTTAATTTGACCCTCTCTCATGTTATTTTGTATTTGTGTGTTTGTACATGAGTTAGGGAAGAAAACAAGTGCATGAAATCCAAAGTAGAAGTCATAACGCTCATAAATGGAAAAAAATCAGTAATGGATTCATATAATTTAATATGGAATTCTATATGGGGGGGAATGAATTCTAGATAGCGTGGTGAAGTTGGTTATTATAATGTGATGGAAATAAATTTTTTGTATTAGTTTCACCGTAAAACTACAAATGAACCATAGTCATAAGATATATGATTTCTCTTATTTTGTTTGATAGGTTATTTTATTGATTACACTCACTATGGATTTTAAATTGATTTATTCATTGGTTATGCACTGTGAATTTGTGATAATGACTATGTCATGTAATATATTGTATATGTATACATGTGATATAATTTTTTATGGTACATGGTAACAATGATGGGTGGTAAGGCCCATGGTATTTTAACTGATGTGTAATATAGTGTGAGATGTGACTTTCTCCCTTTATGCCTAAAAGGTGAAAGTAATATGACCTAAATCCAACACTACATGTGATGAATTTATAGGCTTAAAAAATATTGAATCCAATTTAATATGATATTAATTCAATGTATATATTTAAAATACATAGGCTCAAAGTGCGGTGGGCTTGTGATATGCATGAGATGATACTGCTTTCAATTATTAGAAACCAAGCATTAAGGAATTAACATTTTGATAAATTACACTATTTTGTCTATCATTTATTAAATTTTTATATAATATATAACATGAAAAATGGATATTAATTCATTTGATGCGTACATTGACCAATTATTAACTCATATATTGTAACATGTGATTTAATATGAAGAAGTCTCAAGGAGCATCCTCGAGGGCTTAGTAAGGAACCCACTCCATGTGATGATTGTGTGTGTGTGTGTTGGCTCATTATATCTCAATCATAACACCCTAAATGTAAAGACCCGTAAATTTCAAGGAAATTTTTTTCTTAATTTTCTTTGGAATTTTACAAGAACGCAGTTTCTGACGGCACCTGATTCCGAGGCCCGGTGTGCCCGGAATCATTTTCCGAAGTTTTGGCTCGGGTACGTTCAGTGAACGGACGAGCGGGTTTTTATAACTTTTGAACCGGTGCCCGGAATCGAATTCTGAGGGCACCGATGAAATCGCAGCGCCGGGTTTTGCCTAGAAACGCCTCTTCCGGAGTTGCGTTTGCTCAGGTGTGGTTTTTAAATTTTGGGACTTAAGGTTAAGAAATAAAATAAAGTTGTTACGACAGCTTTATTTTTATTTCACTTGAAGCCACTTGAAAGCCACATTAAGCTGGTTAAGCTTAGTTGAAGCGGATAGGGTGCAACTGAAATATCCTATCCTCTTGATAGGATATTTGTGGGTGGGGCCCGCACGAGCCCCGCCGTTTCTTCCGCTAAGTAACGCACCCGCGAAAACCCGTCAAAGAAACTGAAAGTCAACTGACGCGGTTTCTTAGTTTCTTAACAGACCATTAAATTGGGTTGTTTCTTTCGTCCAATTAATTGGGCGGTTTCTTTGGTAAATTAATTCTTGTAATTAATTGTTCGTTTCTTTTTTTTTAATCGTTGCTTGTGCGTTAATAAAATAAGATTACTCTTATTTTATTTTGGGTGGAAGCTTGTGGCGTGGGGAGAATTTGGAGGAGAGCGTTCTTCTTCGGCGAAGAACGCGAAGAACGCCGGCCTCCGGCGAAGAACGCCGAAACCGCGGAAATCAACGACGCTTCTTCCGCGACGTTTCTTCCGCGATGATCGTTCCTTTCCAAGCGACGTTCTCCCTTCGGACGCACCTCGACGACAACGGAATCAACGACGTTTCTCCGGCGACTTTTCTTCCGCGACGATCGTCCTCTTCCGCGACGAACTCGCGAGCGACAACGCTTGAGGTAGGGGTTTTAAACCTTTTTAAAGTTGTTGATCTTTCCTTCGATCTTGAAGGTTCTTTTTTTTTTGTCAGCCCTTGTTTCCGAATCTTTTTATTTATTTTTAAAAAGATTGTGATGGATTATCGTTCTAGAAAGGCCGATTGTTATCAATCTAATGCGAGGGGGGTCGGGCCGCACAAACACGGCCGAACCCCCCCCCCCTCCTTTATTCTTGTTGTTTCTTGCGGATGGAGCGAGATGGCGTGGTGCCATCGCACCACGCGGGAATCGTACGGCAACTATTGAGCGGCGCCGTCGCGCCGCGCTGTGGAACGAAATCAAACAAGATCGAGACGCCTTCGCGCCACGCCGAGAAGTCGTTCAAGCACGTGACGTCGTCGCGCCGCGCCAAAGAGGCCGCAAGTTAATTTTGAGGCCTCCGCAGTGAAGGTCGGGTCCCGGGATGACCGTAGGCGCAGACGGGAAGCAAATCGGACCACCGGAGCGTCTCCGGTGGCCCGCGGAAGCCGGCGGCGGCGCGGGTCGCCGGCGCGGCGGCGCCGGCGGCCGGAGGCGGCGGCACCCCGCGGGTGTCCAGGGCGGCACCCCGCGGGTGCCGCGGGGTTGTCTGGCGACACCCCGCGGGTGTCCAGGGGGGCACCCCGCGGGTGCCGCGGGGTTGTCTGGCGACACCCCGCGGGTGTCCAGGGCGGCACCCCGCGGGTGCCGCGGGGTTGTCAGGCGGCACCCCGCGGGTGTCCAGCGCGACACCCCGCGGGTGCCGCGGGGTTGTCAGGCGGCACCCCGCGGGTGTCCAGCGCGACACCCCGCGGGTGCCGCGGGGTTGTCAGGCGGCACCCCGCGGGTGTCCAGCGCGACACCCCGCGGGTGCCGCGGGGATGTCAGGCGGCACCCCGCGGGTGTCCAGCGCGACACCCCGCGGGTGCCGCGGGGATGTCAGGCGACACCCCGCGGGTGCCGCGGGGCTGTCAGGCGGCACCCCGCGGGTGTCCAGCGCGACACCCCGCGGGTGTCCAGCGCGACACCCCGCGGGTGTCCAGCGCGACACCCCGCGGGTGCCGCGGGGATGTCAGGCGACACCCCGCGGGTGTCCAGCGCGACACCCCGCGGGTGCCGCGGGGCTGTCAGGCGGCACCCCGCGGGTGTCCAGCACGACACCCCGCGGGTGCCGCGGGGTTGTCAGGCCGCTCGGCCGAGCCGAGCCGGACCGGCCCTGGCCGGGCGGGGCCGGGCCAACCGGGTCGGACCCGGTTCGAGCCGACCCAGGGGGGGTCGGGCCGGGTTGGCCCGGACCCGGACCCCCCCGTTTTCGGACCATTTCGGTCAAATTCATATATCTTGAGCTCCGGACGTCCGAATGACGTACCGTCAGCTTTGTTGAATTCCTCTCAGTGAGACGGAACTTTTGGCTTACTCTGCTCGAGGTTTGGATGCCGACGGAGTACGGTCGGGTCGGTTCGTTCACGAAACCAACCGGGCCCCTGGAATGAAAAGGCCAATAACTCACAGACCGGGCGTCCGATTGACGCGCCGTCTGTTTCGTTGACTTCCTCTTGATGAGACAGAACTTTTGACATACTCCGCCCGAGTTTTGGATGCAGTCGGAGTATGGCCGGATTGGATTGTACCCGAAATCCAACCGGGCCCCTGGAACGGAAAAGCTGATATCTTTCAGCCAGGACGTCCGTTCGACGAACCGTCAGCGGCGTTGGTGATTGTGTTGAGTAACGGTCCCTTTGAGTATACCCTATGGGAGTTCAGGGTACAGTTGTGATACGGCCGGGATTGGTTCGCACACGAAACCAACCGGGCCCCTGGGACGAAAAGGCTAATAACTCACAGACCGGGTGTCCGATTGACGCGCCGTCTGTTGCGTTGAGACCCCTATGATGAGGCGGTCCTTTGAGACACTTCTTTGTGGGACTTTGTGATACTTGGAGTATCGACCAGTAGCTCGTGGAGCGGACCCTCCCGGAGACGAGCGTGCGGAGTACGGAGACCGTGTAGCCGACTGAGACCTGACGACTGCTTGACCGACTCGACTTGGAGTGAGTCGACTAGCCCAGTGGACGGAGTGCCCGGTATTTGGCGGCAAACCCACGGCGGACGGAGCACCTGGTAGTTGGCAGCAAACCCGCGGTACTCGACAGGAGGAGTACCTCAGTAGGCTATTTGGGTGAGCGCCCGGTATTTGGCGACAGACCCTCAGCGGACGGAGCGCCCGGTAGTTGGCCGCAAACCCGCAGTACTCGACAAGAGGAGTACCTCAGCAGTCTTAGGTTAGTGAGCAGTACCTCGGAGTCGTGACAGGACCACTGTACACTCTAGAGACGGAGCTCCTCAGTAGTTACGGTTTCGATAATGAAAATCCTGGTTTGAGCTGAGTCAATGAATCTTTGCGTTTCCTCATGATTGAGATGGGTCGCTTGATAACTTAGGTATATGTATGGGCATATACCTGGGTGATGGTTATCCGTTGATTTCATGATTTTTGTGTATCCTTGTGATTGGATGGGTTACTTGATGACTTAGGTATATGTATGGGCATATACCTAAGTAGAGTCTGATGTTACTTCGTGATTGTTGTCTTTACTTTGTGGATATCCATGTTGGATTTAGTGAGACCTTAAGGGTCTCGGGGTCCCTACTGAGTAGCTTATACTCACCCCTGCACGGGCTATGCCCGCACTTCGTTGTGTTGGTTGCAGACGACGGACAGCGCAGATCGCAGTTGAGGCTTGCGGAGCAGGTCGGTACCCGGAGGAGGACCACTGGGCGGACGTACCCGGAGTAGACGACAGGACCCGAGGAGTAGAGGAGCTATCTGTACCTACCCTTCAGGTAGGATCCGTGGTGGACGATCCAGGAGCTGAGCCATCTGTACC
Organism: Viscum album; assembly: GCA_963277665.1. Taxonomy (NCBI): domain Eukaryota; kingdom Viridiplantae; phylum Streptophyta; class Magnoliopsida; order Santalales; family Viscaceae; genus Viscum; species Viscum album. The sequence goes on along the minus strand of OY728137.1, from coordinate 1,822,221,551 downwards.
TACCCTTCAGGTAGGAATCGAGGAGGACGACCCAGGAGCCGCTTCGTTCTTCCAGCTGCTGTTTTTCCCTTTCGAGTTGTACTTTACAGTTGGGCTTGTATTTCCGGCCCTTTTACTTTTCTTCGCTTGTGTTTACTTTTCCGTTTGCTTACTCTGTGGTGTTTGTTTGCTTTTGTAATGGCAATGCCTTCCCAGTTATCGGGATTTACGCCATTGGTGCTAGTCGCCAGCCCCTGGCCTATGGAAGGCGGGCTTGGGGTAGTCACGGCACGGGCCCCGAGGTCGGGTCGTGACACTAAACATGAGCTTTCCCATCCTTATCCTTTTCACTCAAGGCACTAGCATGTTATGTATATTGGATGGATCTCACTCAAACATTAAGTGATTCAAGTTGGCTTGTGGATACCTATGGAGGTGGGAATCTTATGTCTGTCACTCCAGTGATCTATATAAAGAATTTAAAAAGGAATTAAAAGGTGTTGTGGTGGATTCTATAGTTAAATGTATTTTTTAAAAGTTTTATTTATTCTATTTTTATTTCATGTCTCATTTTTCTATACACGGGTGATCTAAGGGTGGGGGATTTAATCACTTATGTTACTTCTATAAAGTGTTTATAGACCCCTTAAATTTTTTATAGAAAATGCATGGGAATAATTGGCCATCCTTGTAAAGTATATTATAGAAGGGGTATATAATTAATTATAGAAATATGAATACATCTAGCTACAACTATTTGTAACAAGAACCTATTAGGACCCCATGTGAGATGAAAATTAAGAGGCTAGGTGTAAAGACCCCAAATCCAGTATCCCTGAGTCAGTGGTTACATAATTAGATTAGTACTAGATACAAATTATTTTATCCTTAAGGAATGAATAGATTAGTATTCTTGTTAAACTAGATACATACTTGAATCTCACATTACATTGGAAATAAAATATAAAAAATGGTAAAATACAATATTCATCCTTGAACACATTCAAAGATTCCTTCTTAAAATCCTAAGGAAATAAAAAAATAAGTGTGGGCTCAAATGATCAGTAATCATTACTTATATAGATATCTATCATGAGTAAATAAGTAATAATCAATATGGAAAGGTAAAAAACTTAAAATACATGTCATTTAATCAATAACTTGAGCCTGAAGAGTAATATGGTAGGAGTGAATAATGAAAAAATAATTCCATAATCACATAATATTGAAACTTTTCCATGGATATCATAAAAATTAAAATAATCACATGGAAATAAACAACTAATCTCATAATTATGGAATGTATAATGTCATACATCTTAAACATACCATCGAGGCCTCGTGTCAGGACATCTTACATAAATGGGTAAAGCATCAACCAAATACCCAAATTATTTTTTCTCATGTGACCTAACAATTTATCTAAGGGATATAATAGTCCCCTCCCATCACTTACTAAGTCTAATGAATTCATAATATGAAATGGGGAAAATTCAATATATAATCAACATAAACATTGGAATTGAAAAACTATCATACAATATGTTAATAATTTCCCTTATTAAACTAATAATAAACCATACAGAGAAAGATAAGAATGATCTCATTAAAACATATCCCCATTGGAGAAAAATTAAAATAAAGGGTTATTTTCCATGATGAATAGAAATAATATAAAAATATCATTAAAAATATTCTTGAGGAAAATACCATTTTTCAATTTGAAAATCTCTAAAAATTTCCAGAATATTAGGCTAAATAATTACATTGAAAAGAACCATGGAAATTTTTAAAGAAATATTCAAATCATTGAGTGTTTATGATGGTAGGAAATTTCATTCATGTTGAGTATATTAAAACAAATATTCCTTTCACATTTTCAGTAAAAATTAAAAGTGCCTCATTCGTAAAATGAAATGAAGATTCCTTTGAAAATTTTTATAGAAAGTCAAAAATGGGTAAAAATTTATTTAATCAATCATTTGAGAATAATAATAAAAATTGGAAACATTTTAAATAAAATATGGACATGGAAGAAAAATATTCCCAACCAAATAGAAAACAATTTCGGTTTTCCTTACAAAAATTATTTCATAATCTTAAGTAATTAAGAGAAGAGAATGAAAGGAAAAATTATAATTTTCCTAAATTACTAGAGGAGAATAAAATATATTATTTTTAAGATAGAAGTATCATATAATTTCCCCCAACTAGGAATTAAACATAAATAATCCATAATAATGATGAGATTGTGAAATAAACCCTTACTATTTTTGTAACTTTTGTATAATAACCTTTATGAAAGAAATAACTTCAAATGAAACTTTAAATACCATTAATATAAATGGATCCATAATATATCATATCAAATACATATTATATATACCACATTAAATAAATAAGTGGTAAATATGGCATATGCCTCACAAAAACAAAGGTGAGACGAGCGACCCTTACAGATATCATATCATTGAAATAGAAATTATTCAATGAAGATATTATGTGTAAAAAATTTAAATCCACAAAATATAATTGTAAAAAAAATTATAAAATAATAAAATTTCATTTAACACATAATCTTGGAATAATATAATCAATGAAGAAGTGATATAACCTAATGAAATGAAATTGAGTTAAGAAACCCCTTACCACTTGGTAACTTTCAATTCAAATCATCTTGGATGAAATAATTTTAATTGAAACTTAAAATACTATTTAGTATGAAAAATTCATAATATAACATGAAAAAGGTAAGTATAGATACTATATAAAATAAGAGGTGGTGGCTCCTACAAGAGACAGGCACGGACAGCGTGCGAGGCTGAGACTCCTCACTGGGGATGGTGGCTCTTGCAGGCGATGGGCACATATGGCATGTGAAGCTGGGACTCCTCACCTGTGATGTCGGACTGTAGGTCGTGTGGATCTGGAGGCGTATAAGGCAAACGAATTATGAGGGGCACAGCGGGGTTTGGCGATGGGAGGCAGCGGGTCTTCTATTCATGGACGAGGGTCGATTCTCAGGTTGGTAGGTGGACGGTGCAAGGTGGGGGTGAGCAAAGGTTTTCTGGAAGTGGTGGTGGTGGCAGCATTCAATTATAGGGTTTTTTTCAATTTGGTCTATTGGGTTGACTCTAATTTTGTATTGGGCTTTATCCCTTTGGGATTTCGGGCTAATGTAATGGGATTTTTACTGGTTCTGTAATGGGTTTAGTCACTCTAGGCCTATAGGCTTATAATGGGTTTTCCATTACCCAGTTCAAAATAGGTTTCCTATTTTCTTGATTTCTTTTTAATAAAGGGGATTTCTCCTAACCTTTCTGGTATGTTCATGTCAGACGTTTTGATGATATTCATTTCATATGTCCAAAATGACTTTGTTGGGTTGATTATGGTAAAATTAGTCATTATTCCATCATCTCTAGAATAATAATCATTGAATTATTATAATTTTTATACATAAATTATACTTTTAAAACCAACCAATAAATATGGTTATGAAAAATGAACTATGTTAAAATCATGGATATGGTAATATGAATGTATGATTTATATCAGTTTGTGAGGCGGTACACACAAACTAATGGGAGAGGAGATAGATATAGGTTATTACATTAACATAAAAACATCTCAGTATATGTAAAATAATTTTTTTATATTTAAATATGTTTTATTAAGATTTGAAGGAGGTAGAAGAAGAAATAAAACTAAAACATTCAGTTAAAATTTATACCTCTTCTTCAGAAAACTTCATTTTCTTGAAACCTTAAGCCCTTTAAGGTTGATATTCATCCAAAACTATGAACAATAGAATATGGGAAGTGATTTTATGAAGGTATTTGGGTAGGTAGTAGTTGATTAAAATGGTTCTTTAATTGTGGATAGAATAGTAGAGGGATACCCTCTTATTAGTGAGGGAAGGGAATTCTTGAAATTTCTAAATCTATTAAATTGATATAAATTCATTTTCAAATTACATACAATAAAATTTGGATAATTTGGGTGATTTTCTTAACCTTATATATTTTTTAACTCATCATTAACACTTTTGACAATTTCCACGATAAAAAAATTACTCTTTAGGGTAAAGATGGTTAATATAAAAGAAAAATTAGCCCATAAATGGACCGTGGTTGATATTTTCAACCATATCCCAATAAATTTGTCAAATATAGTATTTTTACTAATTTTAATTCATTTAATAAAATATTGTTTATTATAAAATATCATTTATGTCATTTTTGAAATACATGAAATATTATAATATAATATGTGTCTAAATCGTCTAAAATAGTTCAAAAATTACATGAATTTGAAGATAAAGAAGATATAATATTATAATAAAAATAAAATAAAATTTTGATAGCTTTTGATATCATTTTGAACTTTATCCTTTGAATTAACCCATTAGTTAACCAATTTTAACCTTAACCATGGTAATGATGTTTTCAATATTAAAGGGTTATAATTTGAATTATAAGGTGAAAATTGGGTCATAAATAGATGATTTGTGACATTTTAATCCATTTATCATCCTAATTTTCCTATTGAAATATTTTTATAACTTTTAAATAATTTAATAAAATATATTTAACATAAAATATCATTAATGTCACTTTTTGACACTATTCATTTAATTTGACATTTAAAACAACCTAGAATAAAACTAATTCAAATATAATCTTTCAAGAATCCCTAAAATTTTATATTTATCCAAAAAATCATGGAGTAAAATAATTCATTCAAATTATATAACTTTTAATATTTTTAAAATCATTTATTTTATTTTTATACTAATTGAATAAATATTGTGTCGGAATTGCATAAGAATTTAATGTAATTATTTCATCACTAAAAAATTGAAAATAAATTACCATGAAAGAAAATTCATTTATCTTTCAAATAACCATTTTACAACTGAACATATCCTCTGTAAGAACTTGGGTTTTTGTATGAGTTACAAATCCCTTATTTTTCAATTTTAATGCTTAATTATGGCCTTATGTGAGTTTCCAACTTGATCACATGTGTTTTGGAGGTTTCTAGGACCTTTTCAAAGCCTGGAACTAGGTTTTTGGTTTGAAAATGGTCCGGCGCATGGTTAGTTCAAACCTTATGGGGAAGGTTGTATGGTTTTCCTAAACTGTGCAATGATGGACAAAGGGGTGGTATAAGCCACATGGTTAGGCCAAACTATGAGGAGTGGGGTACATGACTATGCGGCCACTTATGTAGTTTTTTAGACTTTGTTAGAGGGTTAGCGCATGGTTTTTTCATAGTTTGTATGCTAAGTGGGTAAACCGTGTGAGTGCCCCTTGGCCAATAGGAAACTGTGCATGGTTTCCGCACAGTTTGACAAACTTTGCAGGTAAACCATGCATCCCCTGTATTTTGGGTTTTTAATTAATTTTAAATTTAATTTTTTTTCTTGTTAAAACCTAAGTCCTTTTTCTTTAAATGGACATCAAGGAGGATCTTTGTTATCTCTCTTGATAAACTATCTTAGGAATTCATATCTACTCTTCATCTGACCTCCTATTCAAGTGTCGTTTGTCTAATTGGATCTGCATCGGTAAGATCTACATTCCTTTTTATCCATTTTTTATTCTTCTGGATATCGATTGTTCTATTTTATTTTAGGCTCATATACCCTAATTTTCCTTTCTTCATATATTCTTCATATTTCTCCTAAACCAAGTTGAATCAGGACTCAATACTAGACGAGTAATCCACTACCGAGATAAGGTAGGTGGTCTATACTTTTCTTTCTATATTCAGTGCTTTTTAGAGCTATAGGCCATTACGCCACCCAATAGACTTTATGGTGTGGCCCTAATTATGAATGGTTTACTTGTAATAAATTTAATTGGACCTATTAGGAATTTCCATAGGATCCATTGTGATGTGTTGGTACCCATTTCCCAAACCAAGGTCTCCCGTGGGGTGTAACTTATGAAAATTCCATGTTTATGCCATGTTAAACCACCCAAGGGGTGTTTTTTGGGTTTTCCTTATTATATTAATCCAATTATAAGTGGAATGGGTTGAATGGGATGATTAGGAGATGGTTTTCCTCCTTTACATTGATTTATTATATTGAAATTGAATTGGTTAATTGATAAATTAATCAAATGAGTTATGTTAAATGTGATGTGTTAATGGATTGGATAGATTTAATTGAATGGGTGGGTATACCCATGAATATGTTAAACTGTGTATGGTGATAAATGGGTGGGTATACCCATGTAACATGTCTAATTGAAATTTATGATAAATGGGTGTGTATACCCATGTTGCTTGATTGAACGGAAGTGGAATATATGATTGGGTATACTCATGTGATTCTTGGGTATGAAATGTATTAAATGAGTGGGTATATTAATTATATGGAATGGAATGAATGTGATTATATGATTAGGTATACTCATGGAAATTTAATTGTTAAATGGTATGAGATGGATGAATGTTTGTATAGATGTCATGGATGGCTCTCTATGGATTATGAATGTGGTGCTAGATGCCTTGGGTTGATTATGCCCCTGGGTCCTGACTCCATAGGATTTCTTGGTCCTTGACACCCCTTATACCTGGCTTTCTTGGACTCTCATAGGACTTTTTTGGTATGAAATTCTCCTTAGACTCCAACCAGTGCCTATATCAAGTTTCCACTAAGATGCTCTTGGGACTCGACGAGGATGTCTTGATTCTTGACACCTTTGATTTGGCCCTTGTGTGGTCTGATACTTGACATACGGCACGACCATGGAATTTATTACATGATTGGTTGTACGAAAAGGTTGTGAGATATTTTATAACTTCTTTATATGGTAAGATCGTATTGTTTATTTATAATTCTTATAGCCTCCTTTATAGGAGCTGACACTTTTGTAGGGATCCTTGAGAGGCTATGTGGTATCACTTGGATATATTGGACACATGCCATGGGAACATTACTTCTTTTTACCTACTTACATACACTTTTTTATCCTACTATATTATGTTGCTTAGAACTATATAGACTTCTAGGGGGATACCTATTGGGATGTTTATCTCACACCCTATTTGGCCCTCCTTGGGGACCCAAACAGATTATATAGTTGTAGGTGATAAAAGGATAAAACATCATAATAGTGGTTGTTGATCATTTATTTATAGTAGGGGAGCACGAGACCAAGATGAAGCATGCTATGCTATGGGAACTTTTTGGACTTTTTATCATTTTAGACATGTGTGTTATATTATACTGTTATATACCTATTTTGGTTGTTTTCTAGATACATGTATCATCTGCATCATTATGTATGATCCATATTTTGATATTTTTATTTATTTCTACTATGTATCTATTGTCTTCTTGTTTTACTGCTTCTGTTATTTGTCTGTTTTGACTTCTGTTGTGATATACTCTGGTAATGAGGGCATAGTCTCCCCAATGACTCACATAGGCCATCGCTTCTAGTCTAAAGCCACTGGAATTTGGGTAGATGTGCTTGAGTCCGTGTGGACAACCAGTCTTGGGGTACTATCAAGTGTCATCCAGGTTCGGGACGTTACAAAGTGGTATCGTAGTGGTTCTTTTCTAGTTTGAATTAATATTTGGTGATAATAGATAGAGATAGTAAGGGAATGGAATCTGATAATAATCTATTCTCGAGAGTTGCTACACCGTGTATAGGGAAATCCAAATTTCCTAAATGGAATTCTTATTTTTAGGATTTTGACTATTATATTTGATTTTATTCCACTATTGGGTGACACACTTGATTTATGTCGTTACTATTGATATGATTATGGCTCTACTTTTGTTGCAACCCAATGAGATGAGGGTATTCCATTTCATGTATCATATAGACACCTTGTTAGAAATCACATTCCTTGAATTAATTCATTCCATTTAGGATTCATTACTTAATGCATGTTTTTGTGATAGGTGTTGTGATAGTTATGCTTGTTGTTGTGATAGACCTTATGTAGTGGATAGATAAGTGACGTCATATTTCAATTCATAAGGTGTATGGGCCCTTATGGATTGGAAAATGGTGCACTTTTTAATTCAATTATTGATGTAAATTTATATGTATGGATGATATGGGCATCAAATTTTGGTTCATGAGGTGTTATGGTCCCTCATGGATCGGAACTTGGTGTACCATTAGTTAAATCTTTTGAACTAATGACTGCTAAATAAAAATGAGATGAAAAATAGATACTTGACCTAGACCAAGCTTTTGAGTGGGAAATAGGTGGTGTTTCTAGTCATGCTGAGACTATTTATTTTTACAGTCATAGCTTTAGGAGTAGGTTGTGGGGTATGACTTGGTTTTAGGAGGGTTTTCACATGTCCTATGCTTTTGAGCTGTGAATTTGATATCATTCCTTCTAAGGCGTGTGTTTGGAATTGTAGATATATTCCACCACAATGACCACAAGTTGTAATCCATGAGGGTGGAAATGACCACTCTCTGGAGGCGGTGGGTCATGGGCTACCATTTGATCCTCCTTTAGTGCCAGTTGTGGTACACCAATCTATTCTGGACACAAGTGCTAAGGTAAAATTCCATGAGGGATTATTTCTCTATATACATAATTTTTAGGGATCACTGCATCCTGCCTTGACTATGGTTGAGCTAACACAGGTGTTCTAGTAGTAGCATCCTCCCATGTTTTCATGGGATGTCATTCCATAGGCTGTTGAGTTGTGGCTTGAGACCCTGCTAGCTATCTCCGATCATCTAGAGATTACTCTTGAGAGGAGGGTCAAGCTCGCCACTTATAGGCTACATGGAGTATAAAAGCACTGGTGGGATGTTTTGAACCAGGCTGACGGGCTATGAGATATGGTTTAGACTGATTTCTAGACCTACTTCTATGAATACTTTTACCCTGTGACTCTATGGGAAGAGCAGGCTAGTGATATTATGCGTCTGGAGCAGGGCGCGATGACAGTTATAGAGTACTCAGAATTCTTTATAAAGTTGTAGTGTTTTTCACTGATGTACCTTACTGATGATCTATCTAGAGCGAGACGCTTCAAGGAAGGTTAGTAGTATCCTATCAAATCTCAAGTCAACATGTTCAGATTGACTTCTATCACTGAGATTGTGGATCATGCACTAATTACAGAGTAGAACCTGAGGGAATCTGGGGTCGTAGAGCAGGGTTGTGTTGTCTCTCAACCTAGTGGTTCAGCATCTTCAGGAAGGAAGCACCATTTTGAGTATTCACGTGAGATGAGTTCCAATCAGACTATGAGTACTAGTAGCTCAGTGTTTTTCTATCAGTGTGGCGGGTGAGGCTATGTCAGGAATCAGTATGACTGAAACCCAATTGAGACTAAAACTTGTGGAAATATGGGGAACGTGCAGCGGTTTTTCAAGAACTTTCCTCCAGATACGAGTGGTAGGGGTCATCTCTGACACCAGGTTTGGGAGCAGGTTCCTTAGCTCCATGTTAGGTAGGGAGCTGGAGTAGTTCTAACTGATCAGGTTGAAGAACTGGTAGTCATGGCATATGCATCCAGAGACTAGTTATACCGAGACATCAGAGTGGACCTAATCCAGTTAGTGAGGTTGTATCATAGGGTTATGGTGTGGGCCAATTCTATTTTGTACATCCTACCCTTGATGAAAATAGTTTCAGACTGTCTACCATGTGATGTATGATTCTAGTAGCCTCTATTATTTCATCTGCTCTTTTTTATATAGGTTCGTTGTATAGTTTTATATCTACATCAGTGGTGAAAATACTTGGGCTTATTATGTTGTCTTTTGAGGGTGTCATGATTCTAGAAACATTGTCGGAAATCAAAATGGGAGATGTACACTGATGTAGGGAATTCCCCCTTGAGTTTGGTGGGTGGCACTTCATCTATAGTGTGTATTTCCTTAAGATGATAGGGTTTGACGTCATACTCGGGATATAATGGCTGGTATTTTATCGATCTCACATTGAATACTATCATCATAGGGTGACTTTCACATCACTAGAGGGTGTGGTGTATACTCACAATGGTGTATGGGATGTCCAGGTGATCCGAGCTAGACCTAAGCATCATGGGTTGGGTAGAATGATAACCCAAATTGCTAGTTTGTATCTGGATGATCAGGGAATGAGTCAATCGGACTTTCCTCCAATGGTTGATCATTTTAGGGATGTGGTTCCCAATGAATTTTCTAGTTTACCTCCTAATATAGAGGTGTATTTCTCCATCAAACTAGTTCTAGGAGTAGCACTGGTATCCATTCCTCCTTACAGGATGTCTATGAAGGAATTGTAGGAGCTCAAGAGGTAGCTAGAGGATTTGGAGGAGAAGGGGTTTATTCGACCCAGAACTTGTCCATGGGGTTCTCTAGTACTTTTATCAAAAAAGGCGGATGGAACTCTTAGGATATGTGTGGATTATCGAAAGTTGAACCAGTTGACAGTTAATAATTGATATCCCTTTCTATGGATAGATGATCTGTTTGGTCAGCTTTGTGGAGCTCGGGTGTTCTCAAAAATTGATTTTAGGTCTGAATATCACCAGGTGTGTGTTTGACCTATAAACACAACTCATATATCTTTTAGAAGTAGGTATAGTCTTTATGAGTATATGTTTATGTCATTAGGTCTCATGAACACACCATCAGTTTTCATGGAGCTAATGAACTGAGTGTTCCATACTTACCTGGATTCTTTTGTGGTGGTTTTCATGGATGATTTATTGGTGTATTCACACAACCTAAATGAACATTCCAACCACCTTTATATTGTTTTAAATACACTGAGATAACATTAGTTATATTCTAATCTCACAAAGTTCCATTTTGGATGGATAAGATTCACTTCCTAGGTCACATTATCTCAGAGATATTAGTATCAGTCGACCCAAAAAGTTTAGAGTTGTATTTTTCTGGGAACATCCCAATAAAATTTTTGACATATGTAGTTTCTTGGGGCCAGTTGGTTACTACAGATGTTTCATACAGTACTTCTCATTATTAGCAGTGTTGTTGATGGGCTTGACTAAAAAGGGTGTGAAGGTTTTATGATCAGATTATTATGAGACATCCTTTTAGGAGCTGAAGGGAATGTTGACATCAGCATCAGTCCTGATATTTCTAGAACAAGGAAAGTGTTACACTATGTATTGCGATGCATTAAGTATTGGGTTGGGATCAGTTATAATTAAGGGGATAGAATCATGTCCTATGAGTCTCGGTATTTAATGTCACATGAGAGGAATTACCAGACACATGATCTTGAGCTATCTGCAGTTGTTCACACATTGTGCTGTTGGAGACACTATTTACTGGGAGAGTGTTTTTTGGTGTACATAGACCACAAAATCCTCAAGTATATTTTTACTTAGAGTGATCTAAATCTGATGCAGTAGAGATCGGTTCAGAACCTTCAGTCTTTTGGGTAAAGGCAATATAGTGGCTGATGCACTGAGTAGGAGGACTCAGATACAGGAAGTGTAGTAGGCCAATAGCGATTGAAAACATATGGAATTTTTATCTGAGATCAAATTTTAGGTGCATGAAATTTAGGGGAAACATATATATAATCTTTATTTGTGACCTCTACCCTACTGGATAGAGTGAGGATGAGACGAATATCGGATTCAGAAGGCCTGGTTTTGTGGAAGAGTGTGGCTGGTGTGGACCCACCTCTTGGTTGGACAGTAGGCAGGGATGAGATACTACGTATCCATGGTTACATTTGGGTTACGGTGGATATACGTGAGGAGATGATGCAAGAGTTTCATGCTTCAGCTTGGGCAGTGCATCCCAGAGTCACCAAGATGTATTGTTCCTTGCGCCATCAGTATTGGTGGTCAGGTATGAAGAGAGAGCTAGCTGGTTTTGTTATGAGGTGATCCACCTGTCAGAAGGTGAAGGTGGAACATCAGTGACCAGTCAGGATTTTACAGTAATTACCTATTCTGTAGTGGAAATGGGATGATGTCATGATGGATTTCATGACTGGTTTACTGAGGTCACCTCAAGGTAATGATGTTGTGTGGGTTGTTGTTGACAAGATCACAATAGTTTCTCATTTATTTCCAATCAATGAGACCTTCATTGTTGATGAGCTTGGATGTTTGTACATCTGTGAGATAGTACGACTTCACACAGTCCCGTGCAATTTCGTTTCGGAGGGTTAGCGCATGGTTTCTATATGGTTTGTAAATTGTGTGGGTAAACTATGTGAGTGCCCCTTGGCCTATAGAAAACCATGCACGGTTTCTACATGGTTTGAAAAACCATGCGAGTAAACTATGCATCCCTATATTTTGGGTTTTTAATTAATTTTAAGTTTAATTCTTTTTATTTTTAAAACCTAAGTCATTTTTCTTCCAATGGACAACAAGGAGGATCTTTGGGAGCTCTCTTGAGAAACTATCCTAGGAATTCATATCTATTATTCATCTGACCTTCGATTCAACTATGGTTTGTCTCTTCAGATATGCATCAGTAAGATCTAAATTCCTTTTTATCCATTCTCGATTCTTCTATATATCGATTTCACTATTTGATTTTAGGATCATATGCCCTAATTTTCTGTTCTCCATCCATTCTTTAGATTTCTTCTAAACCAAGTCAAATCAGGCTCGATATTGGATGAGCACTCCACTACTGAGCTAAGGTATGTGGTCTATAATTTTCTTTTTGAATTTAGTTCTTTTTAGAGCTATTGATCATTACATTACCCACCTAACTTTCTGGCACAGCCCTGATTATTAATGGGTTACTTGAAATAGAAGTAATTGGACCTATTAGGGATGCCCATAGGATTTGTTGTGATGTGTTGGTACCCATTTCCCAAACCAAGATCACCCATGGGGTGTACCTTATAAAAATTCCATGTTAAACCACCCAAGGGGTGTGTTTTGGGTTTTTGTTATTAGAAGAATCTAATTATAAGTGGAATAGGTTGAATAGGGTGATTAGGATATGGTTTTCCTCCTTTACATTGATTTATTATATTGAACTTGAATTGTTTAATTGATGAATTGATCAAATGAGTTATATTAAACGTGGTGTGTTAAATGGATTATATGGATTTAATTGAATGGGTGGGAATACCCATAGAATATGTTAAATTGTGAATGGTGATAAATGGGTGGGTAAACCCATGTGACATGTCTAATTGAAATTGATGATAAATGGGTGGGTATACCCATGTGACTTGATTGAACATAAGTGGAATATATGAGTAGGTATACTCATGTGATTCTTGGGTATGAAATGTATTAAATGAGTGTGTATACTCATTATATGGAATGAAATGAATGTGATTATATGGGTGGGTAGACTCATATATAAATTTAATTGTTAAATGGTATGATATGGATGAATGTTTGTATGGATTCCATAGACAGATCTCCATGGATCATGAATGTGGTGTCAGGTGCCTTGGGTTGATTATGCCCCTTGGGTCTTAACTTCGTAAGATTCATTGGGCCTTAATACCCCTTGGATTCAGATTTCTTGGACTCGCATAGGAATTTTATGGTATGAAATTCTCCTAGTACTCCAACCAGTGCCTATACCAAGTTTCCATTGAGATGGTCCTGGGACTTGATGAGGATGCCTTGGTTCTTGACACCTTGGATATGGACCTTGTGTGGTCTGATATTTGACATACAGAATGGTCATTGAATTTATGACATGCTTGGTTGAATAGTAGGGCCCTGAGAAATTTGATATGACTTCTTTATTCATTAAGATCGTGTTGTTTATTTATAATTATTTTAGCTTCCTTGATAGGAGCTGACACTTGTTGTAGAGAGCCTTAAGAGGTTGTGTGGTATCACTTCGTTATAGTGGAAATGTGCCATGGGAACATTACTTATGTTTACCTGCTTACACACACTTTTTTGCCTATAGCTTTGTGCTGCTTATAACTATATAGACTTCTAGGTGGTTACCTACTAGGATGTTTATCTCACACCTTGTTTAGCCCTCCTTGGGGACCCAAAAAAAGTATATAGTTGCAGGTGATAATAGGGTAAAATTCCCAAACGGTGTTTTTTGATCATTACTTTGGAGTAGGGGAGAATGGGACCAAGATGAGGCTTGTGATGCTACGGACACTTTTTGGTCTTTTTTTATTTTGGATGTCTGTGTTATATTATACTTTCATGTACCTATTTTGGCTATTTTCTAGAAATATGTATCATTTTCATCATTATGTATGAGCCATCTTTTGAGATTGTTATCTATTTATGCTATGTATTTATTACCTTCTTGTTTTATTTCTTCTTTTATCTATATGTTTTTGACTTCTGTTGTGATATACTCTGGTAATGAGGGCATAGTCTCCTCAATGAATCACCTAGGCCCTCGCGACTAGTTGGTAGCCTCTAGTGTTTGGGGAGATGCACTTGAGGCCTTGTGGCCAACCAATCTTGGGGAACTATTGAGTGGAATCCAAGTCCAGGATGTTACAGCCTCTATTTATCCCTATGTCAAAAATCAAGAAATAATAAAAAATGAGAATTACTTTTTTAACTTTTCTTTATGTAATATAATATAACGGTAAAAATCAAAGAAACATGGCACCGATTATCCATATTTTCGAAACTTGGATAGAAATGTTCAAACTCCACTCATCCAATAGGATAAATTCAATTTTTACGGTCATTTTTTAGTCTTTATCTATAAAGACCCAGAATTTACATGTAATTTTTTTTTTATTAAATGGGAATTTTACGAGTCCGCGAAAATTTACAGCGCATGATTCTGAGGCCCGGTGTCCCGAAATCAATTTCTGAAGTTTTGTTAGGGTGCGTTCATCAAACATACGAGCGTGTTTTTATAATTTTTGAACTGGTGCTTAGAATTTAAATCTGAGGGCACTGTTGAACTCACAGTGCCGGTATTCTCTTAAGGAGACTTTCACCTCAATGGTAGTGGGTCGAGAATAAAATATAGTTTTTGGTTTTTCATGGAAATTAATAAAATAAAATGAGGTACACTTTATTTTATTTTATTTTGAGCCACCATGTGGATGTTGGGAGGTAGGACCCACTGGAACTATAACCTCCATGTGGAGGTTGGAAGTGGGGACCATTAGGCCATAACCTCCCATGAGAGGTTATGGTGGTGGGGACCACCACACCTCAACCTCCCATGAGAGGTTAATATGGTGGGGACCACCTGAGACCACATAACCTCCCAATTTGAATATTAGGGGTGGGGACCACCCGACCCCTATTAAATGGGAGGAGAGGAAAACCTATCAACCCCCCCCCCCTCTTTAATGTGGAGGAGCCTCTTGAGCTTCCTCCACATTAATGTTGCCAACACACCAAATTAATGTTTCCAAATCCTCCTCTTTAATTTTTAATGTGCCAACCAAGTGTTTAGTTTTTCTTTTTGAATTATTGCTAATGAAATAATAGATATTATAATCTATTATTTGGCACAAATTTTCACTGGGGTGTTTTGAGAGGAGGATTATTGGGAGAGGAGAGAAAAGCTCTCACCAACGAAGAACGAAGAATGCCGGCAACGATCTCCTTCGACCTTCATCCTCGGATCCAACCAATGTGGGACGTCTTCAACCGACCTTCCCTCCAAAATGTTGTCAATGAGCCGACGCACGAGATTGGGATTGGAAGTGTGCGGTGGATGTGATGAACGACGATCTCCTCCATCTTCTTTCCGTGTTTTCATCATCAAACAACGAACAAAGGTAGGGGTTTAATTTCATTTAAAGTTCCATGTTCTTCCTTTCTTCAAAACAAAGAATGAGGATGCTTTCTTTTTGTGGGTGGATTATTTTGGTTCATTCTAAAGGACCGATTGTTATCACTCTAAACGCGGACAGTACGAGCCAAAATAACATGGCCCGACACCCTCTGTCGATCCCTTTTTTGATTTCCTTCGGCATGGTGAAGAAACGACGAGGCAATGAAGGTGGAAAAGAAAAGGTCGCGCTACCCGCAACCTTCGTGACCCGCGCCGCCCTGTGGCATCCCGCACCACCACCGGCCAAACTGGCCCCGATCAAGCCCCCGCTGGCCTACCTAGCCGCCACTCGGCCTGCCCAGCCACCTCCTGGCTACCCGCCGGCCTGCCCGGCCGCCTCCCAGACACCCGTCGGCCTGCCGCCAGCCTTTCTGACCACCTCTCGGCTGCCTCCCGGCCGAACTGGCGCCCTGGCTGAACCGCCAAGCCGTGGAGGCCTCCCAGCCAAACCGGCGCCCTGGCCGTGCTGGCCTTCTGAGCCTACCCGAGGATCCCCCTCACAGCCCTGGCCGAACCGGCCCCGTTCGTGCCCTCTGATTTGAGCCGCGTCGGGTCGCGCCCTCACAACACTCCAGGCCGAATCGGCCTCGAGCCCAGGCCGGACCGCCCTCGCGGCCTGCTGGGTTGGGCCCAGCGATTCGGGCCAAACCCAACGGGTTGGACCACCCAACGGGTCAGGATGGGTCGACCTGAACCAGGTCGACCCAGACTAATTCGGGTTGGGCCGAACCTGGACCTACTACCAACCCTTTACTTTATTTGGCTATATCTTTGGCATCGGATGTCTGTTTGACGAACCGTCAGCGGCACTGGTAATATTGGAGTTTGACAGTCCCTTTGAGTATACCCCACTGTAGTTTGGTGTATAGTTGAGATACGATCGGGTTGGATCGTGCATGAATCCAACCAGGCCCCCGGGACTAAAAGGCTAATAACACTCAGACTGGGCGTCCGATTGACGTTTCGTCTGTTGAGTTGATACCCCTATGAAGAGGTGGACCTTTGGGATTTTTCTTCATGGGACTTCGTGTAAGTTGATTTATAAACACTTGGCTTGAGGAGTGAACCCTCCCGGAATCAAGCGTGCTTGTTCAGAAACCCTGTGGCTGGCTTCTCTCTGACTACTATTCCTGGATCCTGTGTGGGTTCAACAGTTCTAACTATTGTTCCTGGATTCTGTGTGGGTTAGACAGCTCTGGATACTGTTCCTAGATCCTGTGTGGGTTCGATAGTTCTAACTGATGTTCCTAGATCATGTGTGGGTTCAACAGCTCTGACTACTATTCATGGATCCTATGTGGGTTCGACAGTTCTAACTACTGTTTCTGGATCCTATGTGGGTTCGAAAGCTCTGACTACTATTCCTAGATCCTCTGTGGATTTGACAGTTCTAACTACTGTTCCTGGATTCTGTGTGGGTTTGACAGTTCTGACTATTTTTCCTGGATCTTGTGTGGGTTCGACAGTTCTGACTACTTTTCCTGGATCCTGTGTGGGTTTGACAGTTCTGATCACTCTTCCTGGATCCTGTGTGGGTTCGACAGCTCTGACTACTATTCCTGGATCCTGTGTGGGTTCGACAGTTCTGACCGCTGTTCCTGGATCTTGTGTGGGTTTGACAACTCTGACTACTGTTATTGGATCCTGTGTGGGTTCGATAGCTCTGGATACTGTTCCTGTATCCTGTGTGGGTTTGACATTTCTGATTTCTGTACCTAGATCCTATGTGGGTTCGATAGAATAAATGATTTAGTGGCTACATCTAATCATCTCTAAATATCTACAAAAGTTGTATACCTGTGTGATATGAGTCGGTAACTTTTGTATTTACCTCATGATTGAGATGGATTACTTGATAACCTAGGTATATGTATAGGAATATACCTAAGTGGGGTTATCTGTTGATTTCATACCTTGTGGTTTATCCTTGTTGGGTTTTGTGAGACCTTGAGGGTCTCGGGGTCCCTACTGAGTATCGTTATACTCACCCCTACACGGTCTATGCCCGCACCTCGTTGTGTTGGATGCAGACGACGGACAGCGCTGACTGAGGCTGAGAGTACCAGGACCGAACGGTACCCAGAGGTGGACCATAAGACGTGGCGATACATGGAGGAGACGGACAGACCTGGAGTGCTAAGGAGGCGATCTATACCTACCCTTCTAGTAGGAACCTCAGAGGAAGACCCAGCGGAAACTTTTCTTTTCTTCAGTTGTACTTTCCGTTTCCTTTTATTTTACAGTTGGGCTTGTATTTCCGACCCCTATTTTACTTTCAGTACACTTTGTTATACAGTTTTACTTAGTGTTTTGCTTCCAGCTTGTGCTCTATTGTGTGCGTTTTCAGGTTATAAAGGCAATGTCTTCCCAGTTTCAGGGATTTACGCCTTTGGTGGTAGTCGCCAACCCCTGGCCTATGGAAGGCGGGCTTGGGGTAGTCATGGCACGGGCTCTGGGGGACGAGTCATGAAAAATTGGTATCAGAGGATTCGGTTCTACCATAGAACTTAAGACTCTGATATTTTATATGAAACAATAGTGTTAAGGGTATTGAGTGTGGTTTTTAGTTTAGGAAGTCCAGTGTTGGTACGGCGGCCGACGTATCCATACACCAGGACCCTGACTTCTGATTTCCGACTCAGTGCACGAAAACACTGATTGTGTGTGTGTTTTGAAGAGTTTTCTTTGAATTATTTAAGTCAGCTCACCATGTATAAATTCTTAATCATAGCGCACCTGTTTCTTTTCAGGAGGCCTCCACACAGACAGCTAGCTAGGATTCTGAGAGTTGTACGAGATGGCAGCCCACCGAGCGACGAGGCCTCAGTGCAGGGCCCTATCATAGTGGAGGAACCAACGGTACCACTACCCATTGGGCCACCGGTGCCACCAGCCCCAGAAGTAGAGAATTCATGCCACCTGAGCGCGTTGCACGAGTTCTAGTGTCAGAGGTCGCCTAGGTTCAGGGGTAAGATGGACCTGAAGGCAGCTGAGGATTGGATGGAGGCTTTGGTGAGAGTCTTTAGACTGGTAGGGACACTAGTCGACCTTATGGTGATCCTTGTCGCGAGTCTCCTTCAGGAAGAAGCAGGCAGATGGTGGACCCTGATGCTCCAGGTGCATGACAAGGCAACACTTCTCTGGGAAGACTTCAAGAGCCTATTTCATGTAGAGTTTGTCCCAGCCACCCTATTTGTTGTGCGTATATAGGAGCTACTTCATCTGCAGCAAGGCAGCATGATGGTGGCATAGTACTCAGTGAGGTTCACCGACCTCTCGTGCTACTCCACAGATATGGTGTGGGGCCCATTATTCAGGGCCCGGACCTTTGAGCAGGGGTTCAGGTGAGAGAACATGGATTCGATGATCTCACTCAGCATCCTGACGCAGGCGGGTGTGCTAGAGAGTGCCCGCCTAGTGGAGAGTTTCCTTGCTGAGCAGTCTCCAGCAGTGAGATCCACCACCAGTCGACACATAGCGGAGTCTTCTGCAGCAGGCAGCAGATAGATGTCACAGAGGTCCAAGAGGACCATACCCACGGGTGGATGACCTCATGACTCAGGGTCAGTTGTGTGGGGCACAGGAGATAGAGCCATACATGCTGGGAGCGGGCGGTGTTACTCATACGGCGGGCAGGGTCACATGGCTTGTGACTGTCCAACCCGCCATTCGGATGATCAACAGACAGTTGAGGGACCTCCCAAGTAGAGGCATAGGTTCGATCGAGGCAGTTTGCAGGGATCAGGCAGACATGGTAGAGGAGCTGGCCGTGCAGCTGGCAGTGGATGACGTTTTGAGGTGTTACCGCCACCACCACTAGGAGGTCCACCCCAACCGCAGGGAGCAAGTGGACAGGGGAGAGTTCAGCTCCAGGCAGTTGAGGCTTACAATCACGACACTGTAGAGATAATTCGAGGTATGATCTGTGTCTACTCCACCATAGCTTCAGTTCTTATAGACATAGGTGTCAGTCACTCTTTCTTTGCCACTGCCATCGTTCGGAGCTCGGAGATTTCGACGGAGTCGTTGGCTTGATCCTTACGGCTAGAGACTCCTATGGGAGCATATTCGATGATTACGCACTGGTGCCGGCAGTGTGAGATTACTCTATGAGGATAGATCTTTGGCCGGGATCTCCTAGTAGTGGCGTCGAGGCCTTACGACGTCATCTTGGGTATGGACTAGTTATCTACATTCCATGCTCAGATAGACTGTATTAGGTGCAAAGTGCGGTGTGTCTGCAAGGATGGAACCAGGTTTACCTTCACCGATAATAAGGGAGACTTTTCAGCACAGGATGGACTTACCCGGAGGAGGGTGTAGCCGATCACTCATCAGTTGGATAGCCTTACCCTCAGAGCAGTTGATGTAGAGAGTCTGACTTATCCTGTAGTGGTGGACCAGTACGCGGATGTTTTCCCTGATGATGTCTCAGGTCTATCTCCTCATAGAGAGCTGGAATTCTACATTGACCTATACCTTGGGAAGGCACTAATATCTACACCAGCATATCGGATGGCTTCAGCGGAGCTTCACAAGCTGCGGGTAAAGCTAGAGGACTTGCAGGGGAAGGGATTCATTCGACCCAGTTTTTCTCTCTAGATAGCCCCGATTTTGTTCTCTAAGAAGGCATATGGGAGATTGAGGATTTGTGTCGACTACCATCACCTGAACTAGATGACCATGAAGAACAAGTACCCACTCCCGAGGATTGACGACCTCTTTGATCAGCTGAAGGGAGCACGGTGGTTCTCGAAGATAGACCTTAGATCAGGCTATCACCAGCTCAGAGTTCGAAACGAGGATGTGCAGAAGACAGCCTTCAGATGTCGGTATGGCCACTACGAGTTCTTGGTTATTCCTTTCGGCATAACCAATCCTCCATCAGTGTTCATGGGACTCATGAACAGGATTTTCAATCCATACCTCTATTGCTTTGTCGTAGTCTTCATCGATGACATTCTGATCTACTCGACTACTGAGGAGGAGCATGCCTACCATTTGCAGGTAGTACTAGACACGCTCCGAGAGCACCATCTTTATGGTAAGCTCTCAAAGTGCCAGTTTTGGATCCGAGAGGTTCACTTTTTGGGACATGTCATCTCGGAGGCTAGAGTTGCAGTGGATCTAGCGAAGATTGAGGCGGTACTTTCTTGGGAGCCACCCAGGAGTTTGATGGAGGTACGGAGTTTCCTGGGTTTGGATGGTTACAACCGGAGATTCGTTCCATACTTCTCTAGAGTTGTAGCACCACTATTAGCCTTGATGAATAAGGGGAAACCCTTTGTGTGGTCAGAGAGATGCCAGCAGAGCTTTCAGGAGCTGAAGCAGAGGCTGACTAGTGCCCCCATATTGAGTCTTCCAGAGGAAGGCATAGGGTACGTAGTCTACTACGACGCATCAGGGACCAGACTCGGGTGTTTCCTGATGTAGGAGTGAGCAGTGATTGCATATGGTTCTTGACAGCTGAGACAACATGAGCATAACTACGCTACCCATGACCTAGAGTTAGCAGCAGTGGTCTTTGACTTGAAGATGTGGCGACACTATCTGATGGTCGAGTGTTTAATTGTGTACTCTGATCACAAGATTCTCAGGTATATCTTCTCTCAGAAGGACTTGAACCTAAGACAGCGACGTTGGCTTGAGTTCCTCCAGGACTTTGACTTCGAGATAGTCTATACTCCTGAGAAGGGGAATGTTGTTGTAGATGCACTCAGCAGGAGGTCTGGTATATAGTTGTTAGGCGAAGAGACAGAGCAGCTAGCCGCTTTGCAGATATCCTTTGTGGATAGAGATGGAGCAGCTTTCCTATAGTCTCTCACAGTCACACCCCCACTCCTTTAGCAAGTCAAGGAGGCGCAGCATGGGAACGCTGACTGCAAAACACGATGTGATCAGATATCCACAGCGCAGGAACCTGGTGGATTTTCTGAAGGTGGGGAGCACGTCATCCTCTTCAGAGGACGTACTATGGTGCCAGTTTCACTTCAGGAGGAAGTGTTGAGGGAGTTCCATACATCCCCTCTAGTGGTACTTCCAAGAGTGGCGAAGATGTACCAGGATCTCCAGTGACAACACTGGTGGCTAGGGATGAAGAAGGCAGTTGTAGATTTTGTCTCTCGGTGCCTCACCTGTCAGCAAGTGAAGGTAGAGCACCAGGTACCAGCAGGCTTGGTTCATCATTTAGAGGTGCCAGAGTGGAAGTGGGATGGGATATCCATGGACTTTGTGACAGGACTTCCACGTACATCCAGGGGTCACGACTCAATTTGGGTGATCTTCAACCGACTCACCAAGTCGGACCACTTCCTACTGATCAGAGAGTAGGGTTAAGTAGAGAAATTGGGATGCCTATATGTTTAGGAGATTGTGTGGTTACAAGGAGTACCTTCTTATATTTTCTCCGATCATGAAGCACGGTTTACTACCCGGCTATGGAAGGGGTTGTGGAGGCTTTCGGGACACAGCTTCGTCTGACCACCACCTTCCATCCTCAGACGGATGGCCAGATTGAGCTAACCATTCAGAACCTCAAGGACATGCTCTGTGCTTGTTTCCTAGACTTTGGTCATAGCTGGGAGGATTACTTACCATTGTTGGATTTTTCATACAACAACAGCTATCACTCCACCATTGGGATGACACCTTTTGAGGTGTTATACGGGTGACCTTGCAGATCACCCTTGTGCTGGACTAACCCTGGGGAGTTATCACTAGTGGGACCAGAGATGGTACGAGCTACCACGGAGAAGGTGCAGATCATCTAGGAGCATATGAAAACTGCACAGAGCAGGAAAAAGTCTTATGCTGACAAGAGACGCAGGCCTCTGGAGTTCGAGGATGGAGACCACGTCTTTTTATGGGTCTCACCTCGACGAGGACTACAGAGATTTGGACAAGGTGGTAAGTTATCTCTGAGATTCATCAGACCCTTCCAGGTCCTCGGCAGAGTAAAAGAGGTGGCTTACCGCCTGGAGCTTCCCTCTCAGTCGCACCAGGTGCAAGACATTTTTCACGTATCCCAGCTGAGGAGATACGTGCATGATCCTACTCACATCATAGACCATAGAGAGCTGGAAATCGACAATGGGGAGACTTTTACGGAGGTTCCAATGAATATTGAGGATCGATAGGAGAGGGTCCAATGTGGACGGTCGATACCTCTGGTGCACGTTCGCTGGCAGCACGGAAACCTCCAGGAGAGCACATAGGAGTGGGAGGCTCAGATGCATGCTCAGTACCCCCACTTGTTCCCTTAGTTAAGAGTTGTGGCTTACGGGGACGTAGATCCCTGAGGTGGGGAGAATTTAAAGACTCAGAATTTCCATGTAAATTTTTTTTTTATTAAATGGGAATTTTATGAGTCCGTGAAAATTTATGGTGCATGATTCTGATGCCCGGTGTGCCCAAAATCAATTTCTGAAGTTTTGTTCGGGTACGTTCAGTAAACGTATGAGAAAATTTTTATAATTTTTGAACCGGTGCTCGGAATTGAAATCTGAGGGCACCGTTGAACTCGCAGCATCGGTATTCGCTTAAGGAGACTTTCACCTCGACGACAGTGGGTCGAGAAAAAAAGACAGTTTTTGGGTTTTTCATGGAAATTAATAAAATAAAATGACCTACACTTTATTTTATTTTATTTTTGAGCCACCATGTGGATGTTGGGAGGTAGGACCCACTGGAACTATAACCTCCATGTGGAGGTTGGAAGTGGGGACCACCAGGCCATAACCTCCCATGAGAGGTTATGGTGGTGGGGACCACCACACCTCAACCTCCCATGAGAGGTTAATATGGTGGGGACCACCCGAGACCACATAACCACCCAATTTGAATATTAGGGGCGGGGACCACTTGACCCCTATTAAATGGGAGGAGAGGAAAACATCTCAACCCCCCTCTTTAATGTGGAGGAGCCTCTTGAGCTTCCTCTACATTAATGTTGCCAACACAGCAAATTAATGGTGCAAAATCCTCCTCTTTAATTTTTAATGTGCCAACCAAATGTTTAGTTTTTATTTTTGAATTCTTGCCAACGAAATAATAGATATTATAATCTATTATTTGGCACAACTTTTCACCGGGGTGTTTTGATAGGAGGATTATTGGGAGAGGAGAGAAAATCTCTCGCCAACGAAGAACGAAGAATGAAGAACGCCGGCAACGATCTCCTTCGACCTTCATCCTCAGATCCTACCAACGTGGGATGTCTTCAACTGACCTTCCCTCCACAACGTCATCAATGAGCCGATGCATGAGCTCGAGATTGGAAGTGTGCGGTGGACGTGAAGAACGATGATCTCCTCCATCTTCTTTCCACGTTTTCATCATCGAAAAACGAACAAAGGTAGGGGTTTAATTTCATTTAAAGTTCCATGTTCTTCCTTTCTTCAAAACGAAGAATGAGGATGCTTTCTTTTTACGGGTGGATTGTTGTGGTTCATTCTAAAGGAGTGATTTCTATCACCCTAAACGCGGAGGGTGCGGTCCAAAATAACATGGCCTGACACCCTCCGTCGATCTCTTTGGTGATGTCCTTTGGCATGGTGACGAAACGATGAGGCGACGAAGGCTGAAAAGACAAAGGTTGTGCTACACGTGGCCTTCGTGACCTGCACTTCCCAACGGCGTCTTGCACCACCACCGGCCAAACCGGCCCCAGCCGAGCCCCCGCCGGCCTGCTCGGCCGCTACCCGGCCTGCCTGGCCACCTCCCAACCACCCGTCGACCTGCCCGGCCCCCTCCCAGCCGAACCAG
Organism: Viscum album; assembly: GCA_963277665.1. Lineage (NCBI taxonomy): Eukaryota > Viridiplantae > Streptophyta > Magnoliopsida > Santalales > Viscaceae > Viscum > Viscum album. The sequence goes on along the minus strand of OY728137.1, from coordinate 1,822,197,069 downwards.
CGCCCTGGCCAAACTGCCAAGCCGCACCAGCCTCCCGGCCGAACCGGCGCCCTGGCCGCGTCGGCCTTCCAAGCCTGCTCGCAGTCCCCCCTTGTGGCGCCCTGGCTAAACCGGCCCTGAGCCCGAGCTGAACCGCCCTCACAGCCTACTAGGCTAGGCCCAACTGGCCGGGCCAAACCCAACGGGCTGGCCCACCCAATGGGCCAGGCCAGACCCAACGGGTCAGGCCGGGTCGACATGAACCGGGTCGGCCCAGACTAAGTCAAGTTGGGTCGGTCCGACCGGGTCGGACTTGTAACACCCCAAGCTTCCACCGTACGCTTCTCTTTGAATAATACAGTAGCGTGTGTTGTACGTAACTTCGAGATTCTAACACACTGCGACCAATCAAAGTAGTCGTTATGAATAGTAATACCCACTTTTTGAAATTTTATAAATTTTATTTCTCAAAATGGAATTCATTTTTGGATTCATAATATCAAAATTAGCCTAGGGTGAAATTTTGGTACTTTTCGGATAGCTTTTATATTTTGATGAATAGTGAAAATTACTAAATTTTAATTAAAAACAACTTTTTTAATCGAAATGATTAATAGTGATAAATTATGAATTTGAGTGGTTTTAAAGTATATTTAGAATATATTTTTACCATTTAATACAATTTTGTTCATTGGATATAATTTCACAATTAAACCGGACATAAACAAGTGTCAATCTTTTGATAGTTATTATCTCTTAAAAACATGCTTTTTGTTTTAACAACGGGAATTAATTTTAAATTAATTTCTGCCACTTATGTGTTTTGAATTTGGAAAAATGGATTCCATATTTGGAATCAGGATGCCCAAATTGTGTAAATAGGTAACTTTTATTTTTATACATTTTGGATAATTACTTGGGTAAATATTTTATTTGTCATGGTTAAAGGGTAAATCCGGTAAATAAGGGTAAAAAATAATATTATAATAATAATAAATTACCCTAAAACGTGTCCTAACCTTATTGGTTGATACATGTCTGACCATGGGCATCTTTGGGTCGATTTTGGGACCCCATGGAGGCACTTGTAGGTGATAAGGACACTTTATATTAATTAAGTTAAAGTAAATACAAAAATGACATAAGCATATATATTTTAGAAAAACAATTTTTACATAGGGTTATACATGTTATATTTTCGACTATAAATATTCATTAGAAATATAAAAATATTTACTACATAATGGTATTTTATTTATAATTTTTAGAAATTAAATAATTTAATTTATTTATGACACAATGATGATGCAGTAATTACCTTATTAATGAAAGATTGAAGTAATTGATATTGTAAATATCAAAATAAACCTAATTTGAGACTTTTAATAAATTAAAATAATTTTATAGGTTAATATGACATGTTAGAGTTGATTTAATTAAATTTTTTTGAAGTAATAATGTTGTTATGATTTCACAAAAATCAAATACTAAATAGTGTCAAAATTGACATAAATGAGTTTTTAAAACAAATATTATATTATTAATTGATATTTTATTCCTAAAAATATAAGGTTCAGCCAAAGGACTTATATCATGATATTTTTATCATTAATGGACCACTTTAGGGTTTCTTGGATGTATATAGTAATTTTATTAACTATATAATATAAAAATACAAAGTGACATGGTAAATGTCAAACTAGTTAACTAAGAGTTAAAACTAAAAGATAAGGTTAATATAGTGACCCAAACCTGTCTAAAATCTATTTGTTGAAACGATTTAGACCCATCCTCACATTAGACTTTGAATAATACACTTTGGAGCCATTATAAACTGAATATGAATTTATTATAAAATAATACTTTAAGTTTTTCCTAAAGATCCCCTCCTCCCCCTTATAAAAGGACACCACTTCTAACCAATTATTCACACCTTAAAAGCCTTTTGGTTTAGCCAAAACCTACCCAATTATTCTCTAAACTTCCCTCAATTCAACCTAGAGGCCTTATTTTGATCAGAAATCCAACCTAAGGAGCTCTTTTGATCAAATCAAAAGGAAGAACCCGAAGAAGAGGAAATGTTTTCACCACCCTCTTTCAAGTTCCTTTCTTCTTCAACTTCTTATTTCTTTATTATTTCCATTCTAAAATAATAACTCCAGTATCTTCTATATATTGTGATGTTATTATAAATATGTTACAACCATATTCAGTATTCTATCCATCCCTTGAATGACATGTCACCATACGTGTGTACGTACGGCTTACCGTCTCCACGTCGTGGTGTAATTGTTATTCAATACATTATTATTTGGATGGGTATAATAATGATATTTAATTCATGTAAATAATAAATATAACATGATAATTATTCTATATATATGATATAGCATCCAATTATATATTATTTTAATATCAAAAGAATGATATTGTCGCTCGTACGTACGTACGGACTACCGTCTCCACGAACACGATGAGATCCATTCCACATCATATCCCTGCAAGTATAATTCTCATTTGATGATTAAAAATAATTTTTAAGGACTTTATATCATTATGGATATGAATAAGATACAACCTATCCATAACAAACACGGCTTATGTAACAAAACATATAAAAGTAAACGAGTAAGTTAACACCCGAAACAACGATAATACTAAGATATTATTAACAAAGTAATGTTAAAAGATCATATATGATATCATATTAATGTATATGATTCTTGTATAATTTAATAACAATTATTTCACCATTATACATGAGGTTAACCTACCCTAAACCAAGGAAAATTACAAGGTAAGGGGTTTTCATCTCACTCCTTATTCCCGTGAGATTCGTGCCATATTGCCACTATTACCTTTTGTGTGGTGTATGTACTTCCCATAATTGTATTCTTTGTGTAATACACTTTAATTTATGTGTATTTACATATTCATTGTACGATACCTCTTTCATGGGGTGTATGTTTCGTAAGTTACCAAATTGGTAAGGGTTTATTTCACAATCTATTCATTATCTGAGGTTATTTATATGTAATTATCTATTGGGACCTCTTTATCATCCACATCCATGTTTCTTAAAAATATATTTAAAAACATTCTTACTATTTTACAGAATATGGGATAAATTCATTTATACTCTTTTTTGACTTTTTATAATATGTTTATAAAGGAATCTTTCTATCGTTTTCCAAACAAGGTCCTTTTTAACCTTTTCGACAAAATTAAGGTAAGAATGTCTTTTTTTTAACTTATACGGCGGGTGCGGATATTTTCTACCATTATAAACTCATCGAAGCTTCCCTTACAATCTTATAAGAATATTTTAAAAGTAAATGTTTTATTTTATAATTATGTGACTCTTAAATTATTTCAAAATAGAAAGAGTTATTTCTCTAAAAAGAGTTTTGATTTCATCTATGTCAACATCCTTTGATGGATTTTAATTTTATTTGGAGTTTATTTATTATGATAAAAAACTTCCATATTGTATTGAAGGTTTTTTGATATGTTTGACTGTGGATGTTCTATTTTTATACCATTCATGATTTATGGTTAAAGTATTGACATTTCGTATGCAAGTTTTAATACGAATATTTATGATATGTTTAAACCTTTTCATATGAAGAATGTATTGGACTTAGTAAGTGACGGGTGGAGCTCGCTATAGCTCCTCAATGAATCGATAGGTCTCATGAGACAACTAGATGTGGAATTGGCTGAGGCCCTTTCCCAATTTGATTTATGGTTTTTCCTGAGGCCTTAATCATTTTTAGATGTCTTGGCCGCGGCATTGACAAAATGTTTCAGAATGTCTGGCATTATACATTCCCTCATTATGGAAATAATATTGATGGTTCATGTGGTCATTCGACTAGTATAATACCCATGATTATGTTTTATTATGGAATTATTTACTCATCTCATATTCTTTCCATAAAAGTATTCATGTTTATTATTGGTAAAGTCATGTGGTTTCAATTATTTACCATGCTTAATATTTATGTCATTTTCCGCTGTATTACTTACCCTTACTAAGCGTTTGAGCTCACCCCTTTCTTATGTTTCATTTTCCCAGGAAATGAAGAAGTTATCTATGAGTGACCAGCAGGCATAATCTAGGAGGCTTGGATGTTTCTAATGAAATATATTTGTGTTGTATTTCTTTTCAAGTTGTAAAGTTGAACTTATGTATGAATCTTGTTTCCAATAATACTAAATCGGTCGGTCTTTTGAGACATGATTTCATTATGATCATGCCAATGTTATGTAATAATGCACCAACTCTGGGTAACTGGGGTCAGGGCGTTACAGGACTGGCCCCAGACCTACTAATGACCCTTTACTTTCTTTGTCCATATATTTGGCACCAGACGTCCGTTTGACGAACCATCAGCGGCGCTGGTAATCTTGGAGCTTGACGGTCTCTTTGAGTATACCCCACTAGAGTTTGGGGTATAGTTGAGATACAGTCAGGTTGGATCATGCATGAATCCAACCTGGCCCCCAGGACTAAAAGGCTAATAACTCTTAGACCAGGCGTCTGATTGACGTGTCATCTATTGCGTTGAGACACCTATGATGAGGCAGACCTTTGGGATTTTTCTTCGTGTGACTTCATGGAAGTTGATGCATCGACACTTGACTTGAGGAGTGGACCCTCCTGGAATCAAGTGTGCTTATGCAGAAACCCTATGGCTGGCTACTCTTTGACTATTATTCCTGGATCCAGTGTGGGTTCGACAGTTTTAACTATTGTTCCTGGATCCTATGTGGGTTCGACAACTCTGACTACTATTCCTGGATCCTGTGTGGGTTAGACAGTTCTAACTGTTGTTCCTAGATCCTGTGTGGGTTCGAAATCTCTGAATACTATTCCTGGATCCTGTGTGGGTTTGACAGTTCTAACTACTGTTCCTGGATCCTGTGTAGGTTCGACAGCTTTGACTACTATTCCTAGATTCTGTGTGGGTTCGACAGTTCTGACTACTGTTCTTGGATCCTGTGTGGGTTCGACAGTTCTGACCATTATTCATGGATCCTGTGTGGGTTCGACAATTCTGACTACTATTCCTAGATCATGTGTGGGTTTGACAGTTCTGACTGTTGTTCTTGGATCCTATGTGGGTTCGACAGCTCTGACTACTGTTCCTGGATCCTATGTGGGTTCGACAATTCTGACCGTTGTTCCTGGATCATGTGTGGGTTCGACAGCTCTGACTGCTGTACCTGGATCCTATGTGGGTTCAACAGCTCTGGATACTGTTCTTGGATCCTGTGTAGGTTCGACAGTTCTGATTTCTATACCTAGATCATGTGTGGGTTCGATAGAATAGATTATTTAGTGGCTACATCTAATCATCTCTAACTCTCTACAAAATTTGTATACATGTGTGAGCTGAGTCGGTAACTTTTATGTTTACCTTATGATTGTGAGGGATTACTTGATAACTTAGGCATATGTATGGGCATATACCTAAGTGGGGTTATATGTTGATTTCATACCTTTTGGTTTATCCTTGTTGGATTTTGTGAGACCTTGAGGGTCTCGGGGTCCCTACTGAGTATCGTTATACTCACCCCTGCACGGGCTATGTCCACACCTCGTTGTGTTGGATGCGGATGACGGATAGTGCTGGCTAAGTTTGAGAGCACCAGTATCGGACGGTACCCAGAGGTGGATCATACGGCATGACGGTACATGGAGCAGACATACGGACCTGGAGTACTGAGGAGGCGATCTGTACCTACCCTTCTGGTAGGAACCTCGGAGGACGACTCAGCGGCAGCTTTTCTTTTCTTCAGTTGTACTTTCCATTTACTTGTACTTTACAGTTGGACTTGTATTTCCAGCCCCCCTTTTACTTTTAGTACACTTTTTTATATAGTTTTACTTAGTGTTTTGCTTCCAGCTTGTACTCTGTTTTGTGCATTTTCAAGTTATAAAGTCAATGTCTTCCCAGTTTTAGGGATTTACGCCTTTGGTGCTAGTCGTCAGCCCCTGGCCTATAGAAGGCGGGCTTGGGGTAGTCATGGAATGGGCCCCGGGGGACGGTTTGTGACATTATCATATTATTTTTAACGTTAATTATCTAATTTACCCTTACGGTGGTGACAATTATTTACTATGGTTACTATTCATAATGAGTAAAAATAAAATGGGCCTATTTACTAAATTTGGTCTTCATGATTACAAATATGGAATCCATTTTTCAATATTTAGTTTTTATAAGTGGTATAAATTAATTTAATATTAAAATTAAAAACATAATGAAAAAAGTTTTCACATAAATGTCTTTTTAAGTATAAAATTGTTTTTGTATCAAATTTAACCATAAAATTGATTATAATAAACTAAATGGGGTTATTAATAATATAATAGAACTAATTTTACTTTTTAACCATTCTAAAATAAAATGAAACTTTGTAATGCTTGAAATATTTTTCAATAAAAAACAGTATTTTTAACTATTCACGAGAAAATCAATTTTTTTAGAAAAATCCCAAAAATTCAGCCTAATATAATTTTGATATTATGATTTAAAAATGATATTTTTTTATTAAATATAATTTTGAATATTTCTAGAAATTAATTATAATATTTTCTCATAAAAAGCAATAAAAACCATTTTTGATGAAAATGTATTTTTGAAGAATAAAATGACTTTTCTAAAAATTGAGTAATTATTTCCTAATAATTAATCAATACATTTTCATTGATTGGTAACTTTATATATATTTCATAATTTGGATAATATGATTCATACATGCCAATTCAACGACTAGGCCAATGGAAGGTATTCCACCATTGTCAAATCCTTTGAGTAAAAATAATGTCATACTAACTAGGATATCACATAGGCCAATGGCAGGTATTGCACCCTTATCACCCTTCAGTTGTGGGTAAAAGCCCCATGACCTTGCCGAATGTGATGTGTTATTTCCCGGTGTCTCGGTTGACCTTTTTCTAAAATTATATTAATATAATTCCTATAACATTCCCAAAAATATGATGAACATCCTTAAAAATAAAATTAATCATCAAATTACTTTTTAACCACTAAGGTTTTCTATAGAGCAAATCAAATAATATTAACTGACTATTATTACTTTAACATTAGCGATCATATTAACCCTAAAGGTTATCAATACCTTTAAAATTATGTCCACAAAATATAAAAGCATTATTCCTCAAATAACCTTCTCACTAAAACATATACTGAACCAAAGGGTTATATTCACAGAAGTGTCACCCAAAAAATACTTAATCTTGTTAAACTCCCATCACATAAAACCTTAAAAGAGATATTTATACCTTTAAACTTATTATTAACCTTAGAATTATCAACCTAAGACACTTTAGGTTTATCCCATGTAACACCCGAGATTTTTATGAGAAATATTTTGTTTTTATACACCATCAAAGAAATATTTCACTACACACAACACTAGCATGGCATGCTTTACACACAATCGCGGCCTTCCTCGATAGCTTGTGTTGTACGCAATACCGAGTTTCACTAAATAACGATATGCTATTAAAATATTATTAAAACTAGCCGTTATGAATAGTAATAACCAATTTTTGAAATTTTATATATTTTATTTTTCAAAATGGACTTCATTTTTGGATTCGGAATATCGAAATTAGCCTATGCTGAAATTTTGGTATTTTTCTGAAAACTTTCAATTTTTGATGAATAGTGAAAACATTGGGTTACTATTTAAAAACCGACTTTTTATTTAATTAATTATTTATTTTATTTAAATTTATTTTAGGTCAAAATTGATACATAATACCTATATAAATTCAATGTAATTCATTGGAGTCATTTTATAATAATTTTAGATATATAAAATTTTATTGAACTTTTGACCGTCTTTTACCCACCTCCTATGAGAATTTGCAAATTTACATAAAACTTAATTTTACCTCTTTTGTGAAAGGAATTTCAAAAATCCGAGAGACACGGTTGATTTCATTAAGTAAAATTTGGTTCAATGAGATGAAAATAATTTTTGGTGAATAGTAACTTTTTACTTTTATTTACCACGGTTAAAAGTAAATAGGGTAATTAAGGGTAAAAATGATATTATTATTACCCTAAAACATGTCCTAATTATATTGGATAATTTTAATTCTACCAAAAACAACCTTAGGGATAAAATATTACCCTTTAGGTCCACTTGGATTAGATTGGGACATTTAATATTATTTTATTTAAAGAAGAGTTAAAATCAAAGTTTAATAACTAAAACATTTTTAATATTGGGTTATACATAAGATAAATTCGACTATAAATATTCAATAGAAATCTAAAAATATTTCCTACATAATGGAATTTTATTTATAATTTTTATACATTAAATAATTTAATTTATTTATGACACAATGATGATGTAGTAATTACCTTATTAAGGAAATATTAACATAATTGATATTATAAATACCCAAATAAATGTAATTTGAGACTTTTTATGAATTAAACTAATTTTATAGGTTAATATGACATGTTAGTATGGATTTAATTAACTTTTTTCGAACTAATAATGCTATTTTGATTTTTACAAAAATCAATTACCAAATAGTGTCAAAATTGACATTAAATAGTTTTTAAAACAAATATTATATTATTAATTGTTATTTTATTCCTAAAAATCTAAGTTTCAGAAAACTAACTTAGATAAGGTTATATATATTAATAATAAACAACTTGGGGTTCGTTTGGCTTGTTATAGTAAGTTTATTAACCTTATAGTGTAAGAAAACAAGAAGACATGGTAAAAGTAAAATTATTGAACTTAAAGTTAAATCTAAATGATATGGTTAAAATATTAACCTAAACTTGACCAAATTCTATTGGATGAGAGTATTTAGACCCATACCAACCTTATATTTGAAATAAATCAATTTGGAGCTATTAAAAACCGAATATTACTTTATAATAAAATAATATTTTTAGTTTTTCCAAAGGTGCCCCTCTCCTACCTTATAAAATAGCACCTCCTCCCTCTCCTCCTCACACCACTTTGAGCCATCAAGCTCGGCAAAACTCTGCCAAATTCTCTTCTACACTTCCCTATAAACATCCTAGAGGTCCTGATCTACTTAAAAGACCATCCCTAGTGCCCTAAGAGGAGGTTAAGAAGAGGCACGTCAAAGAAGAGGTAATATCCATTACCGATCTTTTCCAATTTATTTCCTTTTCAACTTCTTCTTCCTTAGTTGTTTCATTATGAAGTAATAACATCAGTATCACTCATATACTGATATGTTATTATAAATATTAAACAAAACTATTTAACCTTCTATCCATCCTACGGAAAATGAAATCATCGCGCGTGCGTACGTACGGAATACCGTCTCCACGCCGTGGTGTAATCTGTTTTCCACCACCACCTTACTTGGATGGGTATAATGGTGTAAAGAATAAGTATACATGATTATTTTAAAGTGATATTGATTCTGAAATAGTATAAATACACTTCAATACAACTCCACAATCATGGGAACGATATCACCACTCATGCGTATGTAGGGTCTACCGTCTCCACGATGTGATGTGACTCGTTCTACATGATCTTCATTTCATAATGATTATATAAAAGAATTTAATGAATAAATATGATATATATTACACTAATACCATTCTGGAAATGAGTTATCTATAACCTAAAGGATTTATTCGACAAAACACGCATAAGAACAAAAAGAAATAAACACCTGAATAACAAGTAACGATGCAATATTACTAATAAGAAGATAAGAATATGACCATATATGATATCATAACAATGAGTAAAATTCTGTAATAAGTCAATAACATTATTTAAATCATTATACAGGAGGTTCAGACATGTACGAAGAAAATCGGACCTAAGGTAAGGGAAAATCTCGCAATCTCAATTTTTATCCGAGATTTTTTATACTTCAGAATTTACTGGGGAATATTTATCATCCACATCCATGTTTCCTCAATATATAATATTATTTATATCCTCCTACAATTGTTTAAATCTAATTTTACCCTTCGGTGTGTTTTTATTAAAAGATATGAAAGGAATCTTTTGTTGTTTTTCGTATGAGGTACTTTTTGACTTTTTCAGCCAAAGTACGAGAAGAATATTTTTTTTTAACTTATACGGCATGAGTGGATTTTTAGAACATTATTTCCATGAAGATTAATTCACAAGTTTTCAATTTTATTATTAATCAACTTCTTTTAGTTTAAAATTATATGACATGTTAATAAAGGAAAATTTTTTTGAAGAAGAAATGATATTTTCCTCAAGAATGGAGTTCAAGCATTTTATCAAAATTATTTTCCATCTAAGATAATATAGGGTTCTATTTCTATCCCTATTTTTACATTGATTGGATTATGTTATGATGGAATTATTTTTATGATGTCCTTTTATCTTATATGGATTATGTTATGATGGCATGACGTTTAAGAATCCCATTTTTATTACATGGGTTATGCTATGATGTATGATTTATGATCTTGTGGCACACATAAGAATTGTATCATTATGAGATGGGTGGTACCTATATCTCCCTCCAATACATTGGGTAAAGATTTACATCTCATGAGATAGACATGGCTGGAATGGCAAGTTAAACTGGTTTAGTGATACAGGACTGAAACAAGGAGTGAACTCAGTTCAGAAATGGACTTTGTCCGCTAAGATAGTCTTGGAAATGAGTCTTGACTAATAAGAAATGATTCTCTATGATTATGTGTGTATGAAACAAAATTTCATGTTTTAAGTTATGATTATTGGGATTATATTTCACTACTATGATTTATCCCATGATATGATATTATGATCTCTTTTTGCAGGTTAAGATTTCCAAAATGTTATATTCTTATGATTGATTTTTCTTTTGTTCACCCTTACTGAGCATTTGAGCTCACCCTCTTGTATGTTTTCTTTTCCCCATGTCAAGAATAAGGGTATTAAGTAGGATATTCCAAAAGGGACTCTAGATATGATGAAATAAATGGGATACAATGTAGATGATTTAGGAACCAGTTGTTTATGTTTCCCAGTTTCTAAAGACACTATACCTATACGGCCCTTTCATGGTTTTGTTATATGTTGTAATAATTGTGCTTAAATTATGAAGTAATAACAATGTATGTAAAGTATGGGTCGTTATAGTTGGTATTAGAGGAAAGGTATAGTCAACCTTTGGAAACTAGGATGTGAAAGCCTTAGTAAGAACCCTAAGGATAAGTCTAAGCATAGAACACAATATTAGTGTTTTAGAAATGGCCATGAATAACCTATGATAAGACCTTAAGTGTGAAATTTTATTCTTGATTGTGTGGTTTTCCTATTATAATTAGTGTTGCTCACACTATTCTTCTTGGTTTTAGTCAATGGATGGAACCTGAAGGAACCGTGTTAATGCGGAATGCGACGGGCAATGCAATGATTGCCCCCCTAAGCAACCAAACGTTATGGGAGCTAGAATGCAAAATATTTTAGCCATGCTCGCACAACTTTCTCAAGCTCTGAATCATGCAGGACTTCCATACGATCAAAGGAAGGAGCAATATTCTATTGAATCCTTCATGAGGCAGCGTCCACCTTCTTTCAGTGGGTCTACAGATCCATTAGTTGCTGAACAATGGATCAGTACTACTGAAAAGATATTTTGAGTTATACAATTTTCTGAGCATGATAAAGTCATCTTAGCAGTATATCGTTTGCAAGGTGAATTTGATCAATGGTGGAATCTTATCAAGAATACGAGGAAAAGGGATGAAATTGAATCCATGGAATGGGACGAGTTCAAGAACTTATTTTTCAATAAGTACTTCCCTCGTATTCTTCGAACAAAGATGGAGAAGGAGTTTCTTGAACTGAAGCAAAAGGATGATGAATCTGTTGGTACCTACGAAGCAAATTTTACAAGACTTGCAAGGTACGCTTCCGGGATTATTATCCAACCTGAGAGTAAGATCGATCGATTCTTTAGTGGCTTAAAACCAAGTTTTAGAAGGGCGTTATCCATAAGGAACTTCAATAGCTATGAGGAAGTCGTTCGATGTGCTCTCAAGGTTGAGATGGAGATTGGAGTAACCCATCATTCATATTCATTTGATAAGAAGAGGAAAATGGAATTCAAAGGAAAATCTAAAGAGCACACTAAAAAGAAGATGAGTTTTCCATTATGATCAAAGTGTGGAAAGAAACATGGAGGGAGTTGTCTTAAAGGGACAAGTAAATGTTTCAAATGTGGAAAAGAAGGTCATCGGGCATTTGAATGCCGCAATGATGGGAAGAAGATGTCTAGTGATGCGAACAAAGAAAAGGCTACACAGAGTGCACCTCCTATACTTCAATGTTACAAGTGCAAGGAAAAGGGGAATTATGCTAATCAATTCCCTAATCCAAGGGTTGTTGATGATGATTGACGTCAACAAAATCTTAAGGCTAAAGAGAAAGGAAAGTCACATGCAATTTCTATTAGCGATGTGGAGTACGATAACGAAGTGGTGAAAGGTACACTTACCATCCACTCTAAAGTAGCAAATGTTTTATTTGATTCTGGATAGACCCAATATTTTATTTTTGAAGAATTTTCTAAGGGTATCGCCGTATTACCTAAACAATTAGATGTTGATTTTGCTGTGACAACCCCTAATGGCACAACAGTCGCATCAAAAGTTTATAATTCTTCTCCGATTGAAGTTTGTTGGAAAGTGATTCCTGCAAATCTTGTGATCCTTCCTATAGTGGAATTTGATCTAATTATTGGCATGGATTGTCTTTCTTTATATGGAGCTCATATCAATTTCCAAATAAGGGAAGTCACATTTCATATTCTAATCAATCTATGATCGTCTATCGATGCAAGGATGAACATAACATTCCAGTGGAAATTTCTTCCATATTATGGGTCTTGATTCCACTAAATTAAGGTTATTTATCTCAAATGGTTGGTGAGAAACTCACGATTAAGAATATGCCCATTGTACAGGAGTTTCATGATGTCTTTCCGGAGGAATTTCCAGGTCTTCCACCAAATTGTGAAGTTGAGTTTTCAATTAAACTCATGCCAGGTGTTATGCCTATTTCAAATAAACCTTATAGAATGGCCCCAATTGAGTTGTAGGAATTTAAGAAGCAAATCCAAGAGAATCTTGATAAGGGATTCATACACCCTAGTGCGTCACCTTGGGGAGAACCTGTTCTGTTTGTTAATAAGAAATATAGATCAATGAGACTCTGCATTGATTATCGAGAACTTAACAAGATCACTATCAAGAATAAATATCCTCTCCCGTGCATTGATGAATTATTTGACCAACTATGCGGAGCTCAATACTTTTCCAATAATGATCTTCGTTTAGGGTATCATCAATTAAGGGTCAAAAGGGAGGATATACCAAAGACGGCTTTCCGTACAAGGTATGGACACTATGAATTTATAGTGATGCCATCTGGTCTTACTAATTCCCCTGCTATCTTCATGGATCTGATTAATAGAGTCTTTAGAGACTATCTTGATCAGTTTTTGGTAGTCTTTATAGATGATATTCTTGTCTATTCAAAGAGTAAGGAAGAACATGAAGATCACTTGAGAATTGTATTGTAGACCCTGAGAAAGGAGAAGCTTTATGCCAAATTTACCAAGTGTGAATTTTGGCTTCAAAAAGTTGCATTTTTGGGTCACATAATCTCAAAATAGGGGATATCTATAGATCCAGCAAAAACAGAGGTTATAGAAATATGTTTGAGACCAACAATAGTAATTGAGATCTGAAGTTTTCTTGGTTTGGCTGGATATTATCGACATTTTGTAAAATATTTTTCATGATTATCTAATCCACTCACCAGGTTGACTTGAAAAGGAGTTAAGTTCATGTGGAAGGAGGAATGTGAAGAGAATTTCAAGGAGTTAAAAAGAAGGTTATCCAGTGCACCTGTGTTCACACTTCCTTGTAGTGGAGAAAGGTTTGTGATCTATAGTGATGCATCCAAGAATGGATTGGGGTGTGTTCTCATGAAAAATGATATGGTGATAGCTTATGCCTCACGACAGTTGAAAATCCATGAGCAAAATTACCCAACTCATGATTTGGAGTTAGCTGCGGTAATCTTTGCATTAAAGATTTGGAGGCATTATCTTTATGGTGAAAGGTGTGATATTTATACTGATCATAAAAGTTTAAAGTATATTTTCACACAGAAGGAGATGAATATGTGTCAAAGAAGATGGTTGGAGCTGATTAAGGATTACGACTACTCAATTCATTACCAACCTAGGAAAGCAAACAAGGTGGAAGACGCATTAAGTCGATAAGACCATGCCAACTTATCCATGATGAGGATCATAAAAGATCCAATATTTATGGATTTACAAAGGATGGATCTTGGAATTATAATGGAAGGTGAAAAATCTTATCTTTCTCAAATGAATGTTCAACCATCTATACATGTGAAGATTAAAGAGGCACAGAAAGAAGATGTAGAGTTACAAAAGAAGGTGAGAGATGTTCCTAAATTCAACCTTGATTGTGATGGGATAATAAGGTTCAGGAATCGGGTTTGTGTTCCTCCCATCCTAGAATTAAAGAAGGAGATGTTGGATGAGGCTCATAGTTCTCCATTCTCTATTCATCTTGGAAGCACAAATATGTATAGGGACCTGAAAGAGTACTTCTGGTGGGATGGAATGAAAAGAGATGTTGCTGAATATGTCTCTCGATGCTTGGTTTATTAGCAAGTTAAAGCTGAGAGATAGAAGTCTAAGGGTATGTTACAACCATTACCCATACCTGGATGGAAATGAGAAAACATCACTATGGACTTTGTCACTGGACTTCCTAAAACATCCAAAGGCAATAATGCTATCTGGGTTATAGTTGATTGTCTTACGAAGTCGGCACACTTCATTGCTATTAGAGAGGATTTCTCTCTTGATCAGCTTGCCAGGATATATGTAAAGGAAGTGGTAAGATTGCATGGAGTACCATTTTCCATTATATTTGATTGGGATCCGAGGTTTACCTCGAAGTTTTGGCTAAGTCTTCAGCATACTCTGGATACAGAGTTGAGCTTCAGCACTGCTTATCATCCTCAGACAGACGGTCAGTCTGAGAGAACAATTCAAACTCTTGAAGACATGTTAAGAGCTTGCTCTATGGACTTCAAAGGTGGTTGGGATCGACACCTACCTTTGGTGGAATTTTCTTATAATAATAGATTTCACTCCAGTATTCAGATGGCTCCTTATGAAGCTCTCTATGAAAAGAAATTACAAACTCCAACTTGCTGGGATGAAGTTGGGTAAAGAAAGCTATTAGGATCTGATCTTGTTGATGAGATAGCAGAAAAGGTCCGATCTATTCAACAACACATAAGAGCAGCTCAGAGTCGACAAAAAAGTTATGACGATAACCGAAGAAAAGACCTAGAGTTTGAAGTGGGTGATAAAGTGTTCATATGAATATCTCCTTGGAAGAGAGTAATGAGATTTGGAAAGAAGGGAAAGCTGAGCCCTAGGTATATCAGTCCTTTCGAAATACTGGATCATGTTGGGAAGGTAGCTTACTGATTGGAACTTCCACCGAATCTCTCTCAAGTTCATGATGTGTTCCATGTATCTCTCCTGAGAAAGTACATACCCAATTCTTCACATGTACTCAGCTCAGAAGTTGTACCGCTGGAGCAAGATCTTTCTTATGAAGAACAACCGATAGAGATTCTGGATCGTAGCAAAAAAGTTCTACGAAACAAGACCACTCGCTTGGTGAAAGTTTTATGGAGGAACCACCAATTAGAAGAAGCTACATGGGAGGTTGAGGATATGATGAGGGAGAGGTATCCTCATCTGTTTGTTATGAAGTGAAGAATTTCGAGGGAGAAATTCATTTTAAGGTGGGTAGAATGTAACACCCGAGATTTTTATGAGAAATATTTTGTTTTTATACACCATCAAAGGAATCTATCACTACACACAACACTATCTCATCTTGCTTTACATGCAATCGTGGCCTTCCTTGATAGCTTGCCTTGTACGCAATACCAAGTTTCACTAAACAACGATATGCTATTAAAATATTATTAAAACTGGCCGTTATGAATAGTAATAACCACTTTTTTAAATTTTATAAATTTTATTTTTCAAAATGGACTTCATTTTTGGATTCGGAATATCGAAATTAGCCTAGGGTGAAATTTTGTTATTTTTCTGAAAACTTTCAATTTTTGATGAATAGTGAAAACACTGGGTTACTATTTAAAAACCGAATTTTTATTTAAATAATTATTTATTTTATTTAAATTTATTTTAGGTCAAAATTGATACATAATACCTATATAAGTTCGATGTAATTCATTGGAGTCATTTTATAATAATTTTAGATATATAAAAATTTTATTGAACTTTTGACCGTTTTTTACCCACCTCCTAGGAGAATTTGCAAATTTACATAAAACTTAATTTTACCGCTTTTGTGAATGGAATTTCAAAAATCCGAGAGACACGGTTTATGTCAGTAATTAAAATGTGGTTCAATGAGATGAAAATAATTTTTGGTGAATAGTAACTTTTTACTTTTATTTACCACAGTTAAAAGTAAATAGGGTAATTAAGGGTAAAAATGATATTATCATTACCCTAAAACATGTCCTAATTCTATTGGAGAAGTGTAATTCGACCAAAAAAACCCTTAGGGATAAAATATTACCCTTTAGGTCCACTTGGATTAGATTAGGACATTTAATTTTATTTTATTTAAAGAAGAGTTAAAATAGTTAAAATCAAAGTTTAATAACTAAAAAATTTTAATATAGGGTTATACTTAAGATAAATTCGACTATAAATATTCATTAGAAAGCTAAAAATATTTCCTACATAATGAAATTTTATTTATAATTTTAAGACATTAAATAATTTAGTTTATTTATGACAAAATGATGATACAGTAATTACCTTATTAAGGAAATATTAACATAATTGATATTATAAATACCCAAATATATGTAATTTGAGACTTTTTATGAATTACACTAATTTTATAGGTTAATATGACATGTTAGTATGTATTTAATTAACTTTTTTTGAACTATTAATGCTGTTTTGATTTTCACAAAAATCAATTACCAAATAGTGTCAAAATTGACATAAAATAGTTTTTAAAACAAATATTATATTATTAATTGTTATTTTATTCCTAAAAATCTAAGGTTTAGACAAATGACTTTGATAAGGTTTTATATATTAATAATAAACAACTTGTGGTTCGTTTGGCTTGTTATAGTAAGTTTATTAACCTTATAGTGTAAGAAAACAAGAAGACACGGTAAAAGTAAAATTATTGAACTTAAAGTTAAATCTAAATGATAAGGTTAAAATATTAACCTAAACTTGTCCAAATTCTATTTTATGAGAGTATTTCTACCCATACCCACCTTATATTTGAAATAAATCAATTTGGAGCTATTAAAAACCGAATATGACTTTATAATAAAATAATATTTTTAGTTTTTCCAAAGGTGCCCCTCTCCTCCCTTATAAAAGGGCACCTCCTCCCTCTCCTCCTCACACCACTTTGAGCCATCAATCTCGGCCAAACCCTGCCAAATTCTCTTCTCCACTTCCCTAGAAACATCCTAAAGGTCCTGGTCTTCTTAAAAAACCATCCCTAGTGCCCTAAGAGGAGGTTAAGAAGAGGCACGTCAAAGAAGAGGTAATATCCATTACCGATCCTTTCCAATTTCTTTCTTCTTCAACTTCTTATTCCTTAGTTGTTTCATTATGAAGTAATAACATCAGTATCACTTATATACTTATATGTTATTATAAATATGAAACAACACTATTTCACCTTCTGTCCATCCTACGGAAAATGAAATCACCGCGCGTGCATACGTACGGAATACCATCTCCACGCCGTGGTGTAATCTGTTTTCCACCACCACCTTACTTGGATGGGTATAATGGTGTAAAGAATAAGTATACATGATTATTTTAAAGTGATATTGATTCTGAAATAGTATACATACACTTCAATACAATTCCATGATCATGGGAATGATATCATCGCTCGTGCGTACGTACGGTCTACCGTCTCCACGATGTGATGCGACTCGTTCTACATGATCTTCATTGAATAATGATTATATAAATAAATTTAATGAATAAATATGATATATATTACACTAATACCATTCGGTAAATTAGTTATCTATAACCTAAAAAGAAGAATAAAGATTTATTCGACAAAACACGCATAAGAACAAAAAGAAATAAACACCTGAATAACAAGTAACAATGCAATATTACTAATAAGAAACTAAGAATATGACCATATATGATATCATAACAATGATTAAAATTCTGGAATAAGTCAATAATATTATTTAAATCATTATACAGGAGGTTCAGACACGTACGAAGCAAATCGGACCTAAGGTAAGGGAAAATCTCGCAATCTCAATTTTTATTTCCATGAATCTTCCTTCACAAGTTTTCAAGTTTATTATTAATCAACTTCTTTTAGTTTAAAATTGTATGACATGTTAAGAAAGTAAAATGTTTTTGAAGTAGAAAGGATATTTTCCTCAATAATGGAGTTCAATCATTTTATCAAAATTATTTTTCATCTAAGATAATATAGGGTTGTGTTTCTGTCCCTATTTTTACAGTGATTGGATTATATTATGATGGAATTATTTTTATGATGTCCTTTTATCCTATATGGATTATGTTATGATGTCATGACGTTTAAGAATCCCATTTTTATTACATGGGTTATGCTATGATGTATGATTTATGATCTTGTGGCACACATAAGAATGGTATCATTATGAGATGGGTGGGACCTATATCTCCCTCCAATGCATTGGGTAAAGATTTATATCTCATGAGATAGACATGGATGGAACGGCAGGTTAAACCGGTTCAGTAATACAGGACTGAAACGAGGAGTGAACTCGGTTCAGAAATGGACTTTGTCCGCTAAGATAGTCTTGGAAATGAGTCTTGACTAATAAGAAATGATTTTCTATGATTATGTGTGTATGCCATAAAGTTTCATGTTTTAATTTATGATTATTGGGATTACATTTCACTACTATGATTTATCCCATGATATGATATTATGATCTCTTTTGCAGGTTAAGATTTCCAAAATGATATGTTCTTATGATTGATTTTTCTTTTGTTCACCCTTACTGAGCATTTGAGCTCACCCTCTTGTATGTTTTCTTTTCCCCAGGTCAAGAAGAAGGGTATTGTGTAGGATATGCCAAAAGGGACTCTAGATATGATGAAATAAATGGGAGATAATGTAGATGATTTATGAACCAGTTGTTTATGTTTCTCAGTTTCTAAAGACACTATACCTATACGGTCCTTTCATGGTTTTGTTATATGTTTTAATAAGTGTGCTTCAATTATGAAGTAATAACAATGTATGGAAAGTATGGGTCGTTATATCCCATATCATTATGGAATATCATAGGTTTCCATAGTATCTATTTTTTAATTCATCATAATTGTTCATAGAGAAAATGTAAATTAGTCCAAGCATATCCCTCAGGAGTGTCAAAATAGGTGTAAAGTAAGGTCACACTCACTGTGAACCATAATAATGGATGATATATACTCGAACAACTGTTTTCAAGGTTACTTCCTCTAGATTCATCTTTTCCAAAACCATGTCCACTTATAGTATCCAAACATGGATATATTTCTAGGAAAACCACATAATCTTTGCCTTATCAAGATTTTAGGATGTTATCCTATATGTATACTTGTTCTCAAATTCATTCATATTCTTATGTTCCCTAATCTATATTTTCCTAAATCTAGTTCCCAAGTATTCTACAAACTTCCTCTGATACCAACTGTAAAACTCCATCTCCAGTAACCCAAAGCCAATGGTTACTTTGTTAGATTGGTACTAAATACAAGTGATTGCATCCCAAAGGACCAAATAGTTTAGTATTCTTGGTAAACTAGATACATACTTGAATCTCACATTACATTGGAAATAAAATATAAAACGTGGTAATGGTAAACAACCTGCACCCTTGAATTCATTCAAATATTCCTTCTTCAAATCCTACTCAAAGGAAACAAAATAAGGGTGATCTCAGATACTCAGTAAGGGTTAATTATAGTGGGATTTATCATGAGTAAATAAGGCATAATCAATACAGAAAGTTAAATAACTAAAAACACATTTTGTTTAATCAATAACTTGATCTTGAAGAGTAATATGGTAGGAATGAATGATGATCAAATAATTACATAATCACATGAGCTTGAAACTTATCCATGGATTTCTTAAACATTAAAATAATCACATGGACATCAATAACTAATCTTATAATGATGGAATAAATAATTCTAGATGTCTTAAACATGTCATTAAGTCCTCATTCCAAGACAACTTACAGAAATGGGTAAGGCATCATCCAAATAACCAAACTAGTTTGTCTCATGAGAGGTGTTGATGCATCGAGGGGCTATAACAGGCCTCACCCGTCACTTACTAAGTCCAATGCATTCATCATATAAAAGTTGTGAATAAAAACTCAATACATAATCAATATAAACATTCATATTGAAAAACTAACATATGAAATGTTAACAATTTCTCCAATCAAACTGATCATAAACCATCCAGAGAAAGAATAAGGATGGAATCCTTATAATATATCCTCAATGGAGCATAAGTAAATAAAGGGTCATTGTCATTGATGAATAGAAATATCATAAAAAATCATTAAAACATTCTTGATTAAAATACCATTTTCACTTTGAAAGTTGCTAAAAATTTCCAAAATGTTATAAAAAATATTTACTTTGAAAAGAACCATGGAATCTTATAAAGGAAGTTTCAAAGCATTGAGTAGTCATGGCGGTGAGAAATTTTGTTCATGCCGAGTACATTAAAACAAAGATTCCTTTCACATTTTTTATAAAAATTCAAAAGTAATGCATTCGAAAAAAGATAAGAATATTCCTTTGAAACATTTTATAGAAATTCAAACATTGGTAAAAATGAATTAAACATAATCTCGAATAATGATGAGATTGTGAAATAAACTCTTACCGCTTTGGTAACTTTTGAATCATAACTCCCATAAAATAAAAAACTTCAAATGAAACTTTAAATACCATGAATATAAATGAAATCATGATATATCATATCAAAGGGGTATTATATATACCACGTGAAAGAAACAAGTGGTGAATATGACATATGTCTCACCGAAACAAAGATAAGACAATAAACCCTTACAAAGATCATATCATTGAAATGAGAATTATTCAATGAAGAGATTATGTGTAAAAAATGTAAATACACACAAGATAAGTGGAAATACTATATAAAATAATCAAAGTTCATTTCACATATAATATTGATATAATAGAATCAATGAAGAAGTGATATAACCCAATGAAAGGAAATTAAGTTAAGAAACCCCTTACCACTTGGTAACATTCAATTCAATTCTCATTGGATGTAATAATTTGAATTTCAACTTAAAATGGCGTGAAGTATGAAGGATTCATGATATAACATGAAAAAGTCAGTATATACACCCTATAAAATAAATTATGTGTATAACAATAAAATATGCTTCAATGAAGGGAAATTGAGATGAAATCTCTTGCCTCGGGTTTGACTTATCACATGCGTTCTTTATCGTCCTAAATAATAAAATTATTTTAATTATTTACTTGCTTAATAACCTTTTTCAATTTTATTATTCCTTTTATTTTATTCATTACCATTTTATATTATTTACTTAATCAATTAAGTTCACATCGAACGTTTTGATGATATTCGGTTCATATGTCCAAAATGACTTCGGTATGTTGACTATAGTAAAAGAGCTCATTGTTCCATCATATCCAAAATAATAATCATGATATAATTATCATTTTTACACATCAATTATACTTTTAAAGTCAACTATGAGATATGGCTATGAAAATTGATCTATGTTACAATCATGACGATGGTAAGTCATACGTATGCATGAGTAACATTCCCATTTTTCAACAATCATGATAGGAAAAAGGTGAATATTATTTTATCTTTAAAAAATGATGATTATATCATAAATATCATATATTTTCTTTAAATACACTTATATATATCATCCATGTGATGTGGTTATGAAAAACAAATCACATCATCTCGTGGTGGTGGTAATCCACACTTACGCACAAAAGGCATTATCATTTTTCAATGGATGGAAAGGTAAGAAAATAGATAATATATTATCTTTCCATAATGGTAATAATGTCATGAATTTCATATATATGCATTAAATATATCATTATAACCAACCGTGATAGGTGGTGATGGAAAACTAATTACATCGGTTTGCGAGGTGATAGTCCGCTATACACACGAACAACGGTTTTGTTTCCCATTTGATGGAAGAGGTGATGGATATAGGGTATTCCATTAACATAACAACATCTTGGTATATGGAAGATATTGGTGTTAATATTTTAAAATATTTGAAGAATATTTAAAGGAGGTGGAAGAAGAAATAAAACTAAAATATTTGATTAAAAGTTATACCTCTTCTTCAGACTACCTCCTTTGTTTTACACCTTAAGCCCACAAAGGTTGATATTCTGTCAAAACTAAGACATCTAGAATATAGGAAGGGATGTTAGAAGTGGATTTGGTAAGGTATTGGCCAAGCTAAATGGTTCTTGAATTGTTGATAGAATAGGAGAGGGGGTGCCCTTTTATAAGTGAGAGAAGGGCATTCTTGGAATTTCTTAAAGTATTAAATTGATATAAATTAATTTTCATGTTCAAATGGATTCAAATTGATCAAATTCAAAGATAAGATGAGGATGAGTCGAAATACTCTCGTCCAATAAAATTTGTACAAGTTTAGGTAATGTTTTCACCCTCATTTTTTGTTTTAACTTCCCATTAATCATTTTGACAATTACTACGATAATAAAGTTTTTTACTCTTTAAGGGTTAAGATAGTTACTATAAAAGGAAAATTAGCTCATAAATGGATCATGGTTTATATTTTCAATCATATCTCAATCACTTGGACAAATAGAGGATTTTTAGGAATTTTAAATCATTTAATAAAAAAATTGTTATTGTAAAATATCATTTATGTCATTTTTGAAAATACATGAAATATTGCAGTATAATATTTGCCTAACTCATGTTAAATGGTTCAAAAATGACATGTATTCGTAGATAAGGAAGATATGGTATTAATATAATCATCCAATAAAATTTTGACAGGTTTTGATATCATTGTAAACCTTATCCTTTGGATTAACCCCTTAACCAATTTTAACTTTAACTGCGGTAATGACTTTTTCAATATTAAGGAGTTATAATTTTACTTATAAGGTGACAATTGACTCGTAAATGGCCAAGGGATTACATTGTCGACAATTTATCATCCTAATTTTCCTCTTGAAAGTTTTTTATAATTTTTAAATAAATTAATAAAATATATTTAATATAAAATAGCATTAATGTCATTTTTTACACTATTCATTTAATTTGACTTTGAAAGCAACATGACATCAAAGGAATTTGAATCTAATCCTTTCACAGATCCCTAACATGTTATATTTGACCAAAAAATTGGTGAAACATAATAATTCATTCAAATTATATTACTTTTGATATTTTTAAAATCATTTTTTTTATTTTTTTTATTAATTACGTAATCATTTAAGATAATTATTTCATCACTAAAAATTAGAAATAAATTACCATGATAAAAGCAAATCATTTATATTTCAAATAACCCTTTTATAGATTAACATAGCCTCTTTTTATACCTAGGTCAAAAATTTAGAGATAATAAAACAAAGAGAATGACATTTTTAACTTTTCTTTACATAAAATAATATAAAGGTCAAAATCAAAGAAATATGACGCCAAGTTGCCATATCATCAAAACTTGGATGGACATGGCTGAACTTCACTCATCCAATAGAGATCATTTTTTAGTCATCGTCATATTATTTTTAGCCTTAATTACTCGATTTACTCTTGTCGTAGTGACAATTATTTACTATGATTACTATTCATAATAACTAAAAAATAAAAGGGACCAATCTACCAAATTTGGACCTCCTGATTCCAAATATGGGATTCATTTTTCACGATTCAATTTTTATAACTGGGAAAAAAATAATTTAAGATTAAAACGCAACAAAAAACAATTTTAAAAAAAAAATTGGCTTTTTAAAATAAACTGGAACTTTGTAAATGCTTGAAACGGTTTTCAATAAAAAGTGGTATTTTTCATTATTCACTGAAAAAACAATCTTTTTAGAAAAATCACAAAAATTCATCATAAACTAATTTTGATATGCTGATTTCAAAAATGATATTATTTTTATTAAATACAATTTCTAAGAGTTCCAAAAATTAATTATAATATTTACACAAAAAAACAAGAAAGACCATTTTTGAAAAAAACTTATTTTTGAAGAATAAAGTGACTGCGCTAAAAATTGAGTGCTTATTTTCTAAGCATTAATCAGTACATTTGTATTGATTATGACTTTTATATATATTTCATAATGTGGTTAATTGTATTCATACTCACTAATTTAATGGTTAGGTTATAATGACAGTATTTAAATAATAATATTTTATGGGTCATTTAAGCTCGGTGGTGCATGTCGTATATACTATCGAATATAATGTTCTTTTTTTGTGATTCTAATGAACTAAATTGGTTTATTGATAATATAAGAGAACTAATTTTATTTTTAAACCATTTTAAAATAAACTATAACTTTGTAAATGCTTGAAACGGTTTTCAATAAAAAGTGGTATTTTTCATTATTCACTGAAAAATCAATCTTTTTCGAAAAATCACAAAAATTCATCATAAACTAATTTTGATATGCTGATTTCAAAAATGATATTATTTTTATTAAATACAATTTCTAAGAGTTCCAAAAATTAATTATAATATTTACACATAAAAAACAATAAAGACCATTTTTGAAAAAAACTTATTTTTGAAGAATAAAGTGATTGCGCTAAAAATTGAGTGCTTATTTTCTAAGCATTAATCAGTACATTTTTATTGATTATGACTTTTATATATATATCATAATGTGGTTAATCGTATTCATACTCACTAATTTAATGGTTAGGTTATAATGATCATATTTAAATAATAATATTTTATGGGTCATTTAAGCTCGATGGTGCATGTTGTATATATTATCGAATATAATGTTCTTTTTTTTTAATCTCAGGGTGTTATACTAGGGCTACTAAATAGACGGAAAGGCTGTTGAGTCGGGGGGATGTGAACATTCTTCCAGCTTCGGGATTTCGGCTAACCGACTTGGGCGGGAGTGCTTGTAGAGCCTCTCGAGTATGCTATACGCATATATTTTTTCACCCTCTGTACAATCTTCTTCATCTTCATTCTTCTTCTCCTTCTACTCCTCTCCTCTATAATTCTAATTTTCATATTGCAATACATACAAAGAAGTCTGTCTCAGAAGACTGTGCACGTGAGGAGCCTTATTAATTGGTTTGACTTGTCGGCCTTCCTCTGCTCCTAAAGATGCGGCAAGACCAGATCGTGTGGGAGAAGACATGGGAACACCACTGACAAGAGGAAACAGACTTTCGGAAAGCACCTTTCCTATGGGGGCCTCACCGGGAGGACCTGCAGTAGCCGACAAAAGTACGGGCCCTACCGACGATAGGGTTGACAAAGGCACATCCGAAGGAATTTGGTGAACCGCAAGTACCACAACAGAAGGTGTGCTCACCCTCTCAAACAACTGTGCTTCCTGTGGTGCAATTTGTTGCGTCTGGTGTGGGTGTTGGCGCTGGCGGGGGAGAAATGGAGTTGCAGGGCCGCGACAAAGCCTCTTAGTTTGGACTAGAGTTGGGGCAAACAGTGTTTTAGCGGCCAATAGTACTAGCAACATGCGTTTGGACGACGGCGGCACCAAGAGGATGCACGAGGAGCTAGCGTCTGACCAGGGCGCATTTCTTCCAACTAATGCAACTAACGACAAGCACAAGGAGTCGACTACACTTAATTTTCCATGGGACAACGTGTCACCATCGAAGGTCGAGGTAAAACCGGAAAAGCACATGTCAGGAAGAATGTTAACTGCAACACGCCATAGAGGAGCAATCGGGACAGTAGCAGCAACTAACAACACATCTGAGTCTCGACTAGCTGTTCGACCGATGGAATTACCAGTGTTTGGCGGTTGGGACCCTCAAGGCTGCATGACACAGGTCGAGCAAAACTTAAGAACTCAGAAGAACACGAAATTTCAGCCTTCTCTCCAACAACACGTGCAAGAAGAAATAAAACACTTGGAAAAAAGAAGAGAACCCAATTGTGATTGCGAGTGACGACCAACAGCAAAAATTGTGGGCGTAAGCAATGGGGACTCTATTACAAATAAAATTAAAACCAAGTGTGGATCAGATGGTTTTTTTAAGGTAGCAGAAAACTCCACTACTGCCACAACCTCCATGGGCATGTTCCTCAGGGAGTTTTTTGGGTAGTTCTACACTCTGGCGATGACAGGGTGTTGGATGCTAGATGTACCCTGGCAGGCATGTTGGCTACTGAATGGATACTGGAATCAGATCGGGATTTTCCTTTTAAGAGAGGCAAGGCAGTGTGGAACTCGTTTCAAACAATTGCAACATGAGTTGTGAAGTCGGTTTTTTGCTAGATGGGATTATGTTGTTGCTGCAACTCGGGCAGCCCCTCACACACACAGGCTTCCGAGACAGACTTCTTTATATATATTGCAATATGAGAATCAAAATTACAAAGGAGACGAGTAGAAGAAGAAAAATGGAGATGAAGAAGATTGTATAGGGAGGGAAGAAGTATAGGAGTATATTATACTCGAGAGACTCTCCACGCACTCCTGCCCAAGCCGGTTGACTGAAATCCCAAAGCTGGAAGAATGTCCACATCCCCTTTACTCACAAGTCTCCCCCTCTATTTATCAGCCCTAGCCTCCCAATGTTCATCTCACGTAGGGCCCCAACAACTTCTTGTTGCACACAATTGTAGCTAGTTGTCCAATGATGCCCATGCACGAGCTCTATCAAAATCCCAACAAGAGGATTCTCCCACAGCTCTCTTCTCACAAGAAGGTTAATCAAAGATGCAATGTGAAATCTTTTCCCTCATGGACTGATGAGGATGCTCTAATGTGTTCTTTTTTCATGTTGGCATGACCTGTGAGGATGCTCCCTCGATAGTCTGACATACATTCTTTTCCATCCAAGTATAACCAAAGAGGATGCTCTCATGGTATGTTTCCCTCCGAGCTTGGCTCACAAGGATTCTCCCATTGAGATGACCATTCTAAAATGTCTAAAGGCATTTAAAGTGATATCTAATGGTGGATTGGTTAGCAGATATAGAACAGTACATGATGTGGTGGTTGTGCTTCATTTGAGCTCCTACAATTTGAATGAAAAATATGTTTATTTACCATGAAGTTTTTCATGGTGCATTGGGGTAAGTATTTGCATCTCACTGACATGCTTCTAAGTGTGTCATACGCACATTGAACCGGTACACCTTATGTTTCAACACAAAGATTAATTCATAATGAAAACAATATTAATTTGAATGACACCTAAATCACATTGGCATGTTATTTCAGCAAGCCAGACCCCTCCAATTCATTGGAGCCCTCTTCCTCACCCTCAGCGCAAGAGTGAGGTGAGCGGAGCACTCCGTGAGTCTGGCAGGCCTTCATTGTCTTGCAGTGCTCCGCCTCGTCATCTCTGATGTTCATGAACACGTCGTACAAATTACCTAGGAAATGATGTTTTTGAACACTTGAA
The DNA here is from genome assembly GCA_963277665.1 of Viscum album. Lineage (NCBI taxonomy): Eukaryota > Viridiplantae > Streptophyta > Magnoliopsida > Santalales > Viscaceae > Viscum > Viscum album. Next base: position 1,822,169,233 of record OY728137.1, on the reverse strand, counting down.
AGCAAAATTGTTTCTGAAGTGTGGTCCAAATTTGGTTATTGGCAAAATACAAACAAATTCATACCTATTTTCGGCCTCCGAGAGAGAGGAACTCTGGATGTCTGAAACTCATCTGGACAAACAATCACGCGACTTATTAAAACTAGGATATTCAGGAACGAATACAGATGAAATCAGGCATGCCAGAGACCTACCAAACAGGTACAAGTCACCACCGGTGTAATACTCCACCGCAACTCGTGGAGCCGGCAATTTTCTCAGTTCATCTACAAATGGAAAATCAATGATATTTAGAAAGAATCAAGTATAATTTTAAGGATCTTGATGCTACCTCCTTGAGCCTTGATGAACTTGTCGTAAGTTTCATACGCATGAGTTTCCACGCATTCAGAAAAATGATCTGCACGTGACATCCAGCATACAAATTTCAGCATTAAATGATAGACCCAAGTGTCATAAAATAGTAAAAATAGCTAAAATCATGACACATACATGCCATCCTTGGGCTCAATGCATACATAAAGACTGTCATAAAAAAGTAGAAGGTCGCAATGTGCTGAGCAAGAAACCGATCAAACCACAATGAATTTCCCCCAAGTTCCTGCAGGATATCACATTAATACAGAATGCCGATTTAATTCACACAGCCTGGATCATCCCAAGCAGTGACCCAAACACTAATGAAAAACAAGACAGTATTCATGCATTGAAGTGCCATGGGCAGGCAAAAATACAGGCACACTAGAGCTTAAATTTCATCCAAGGTACATAATACTGAGTTTATGTAAAAAAATGTTAACTGGATCAAAGCAAAGGGAAATTGAACAGATATCACTAGATCTTCTTAAAAAATCACCTGGACTTATCTTTATCAAGAAAGACACAAAATAAAACCACAATATTTTTTCACTAACAGCTACAAATTTGTTGCCAACGCAGTAAAACAGCATTAGTGACCAGTTTTTGTCTATATCAAGTATGAAAAATATATATAAATGTGTTTCCAACTGCTCACACTTCAGACTTGGATAGTGCAACTATTATCAATTCACAAGGGGAAAAAATCTAAATTGACATTAAACAATATCATCCGAAAGCAACCAATAAGTGTCCTGGTCACTTAAGGATAGGAAAAAATCTGAAAAAATCTGAAAAATCTAAAAAAATCATTGTCTCTCTCACCTTATAATTGACATTAAACAATATTGTTCAGAAAGAAACTAAACTAATTGTTATTCTTTGCACATTTCATTTCATTTCATTCCATTCAATTCTTAATGATTTGATGAACCAAACACACGTAAGTACACTCACCCCTTTGAAAGATACGTGCACTGGAGATGTTATACTGCAGCCTGCAATATGCATTGCATTGCATGACACTGTTATGTTATATTGCATTGTCATTGTCACTGTGTGTTTTATATATCCCAGCATCACTGTCATGTTTATCAATTACCAGATCATTTGATGACATGGAAGAGACGTTTAGATGTCTTGCATGGCCGTTGGATTGTTCAACAGATTAATGGAGGTGAGGCTTAAAGTCAGACGTTATAACATATAACTTAAGCAGCCAAAAGTTGGTCATGCCGGAGCCTCCTTCATTTAATAAAATAGGGCTATATAAGAAGCTCAATACCTCGTTTGCAATACAACCATCACTGAGACTTCTTAATCAATCTCTCGCACTTCCTTTATAGTGGAGGTGTTTGCATGCATTGGTTGAAATAGAGGTTCTACAATATTGTATTGTGATTCCTTAACCAAAGGATCAACTGAGGAGGCAAGAATCATGTGGTTATTGCTTAATTGATCATCATCAAATTCACTCACGTCAGCAGTCTTCCATGCAACACGACCGGTGCCACTCCCCAAACCGCGCGCCCCTCTTGTGTGTTGACCTAGGGACCGCGCTCCTCCCGAGCGCTCGCCCCAGCCCCCTCCCCCGCCCTACCCCATAACGCACGACACCCCTGCCCACGCCCCTCTTGGGCAACCCTCCTGCGGTTGTCCCTGCTTGCCAACCATGCCTCTACTGCCTCTACCCTATGACGTCTTCTATTTTTAAGCCAGCAGCTTCAGTGTCTTCATGACAGTCGTCCAAGCCCTCTGCTCGGCTTTCTCTTTTCCGTGATTGGTAGCCAGATGTCCAGGGTGTGCAAGTTCAGGACATGTTATAAAAGCATGGTCTCAATACAAAGTTTTCTACGACTGTTACTTCTCTGCCACTGTTACTGAGATGTTGGTCAGCCCCACCAACTTACATCCATCATTGGTTTATAATCGTCTTGTTCGTGCGAGTCGCCCTCCGCCGTCACTTGAAACTAACCATTCTGATCGTGCTGTTATGCCTTCTCACAATCCCAATCGTGGTGGTGGATGTTTTGGGGGTCGTGCGCAAACATTACACACTTTGTGGCAAAGATTATCACACGATTGATACCTGTTGAAATCTGCATGGTCATCTCGATGGCTCTCACTCTAGGCCGTTATCGTTCCTCTCAAGCCACTATACTCGACTCTAGGACTCCATTTCAACATATTGTTGATCTCTCGGATGATGAGTATCGGTATCTCTAATCTCAATGCGCTTTTACTTTATTCAGCGTTGTTGTTGCTCATATCGATGCTCCAACAGCTTGTCTATCCCAACGGTCCACCTCATGGGTTATTGACTGTGGTGCCTCAGAGCACATCACTGGGAATGCAGGTATTCTTCGGTCCTATAACTCGACTTCGACTGGAGGTAGACTGGAGGTAATATTACTGTGGTCAATGGTCAGACAGTGCAAATTGTTGGTTATGGGAGTTGCCTGATTACGCCTAGCTTGACGCTCTCCGCAGTTGCCCATATTCCACGTTGTCCCTTTAATTTACTATCTATTAGTAAACTTACAACCGATTTACAGTGTCAGCTCATATTCTTACCTACTTCGGTTATCTTTCAGGAGCCTCTAATGACTTGGGTGCTTTGTAGTAAACGACTTCGGGGTGGTGTGTACGTGCTTGACTCGGCTCCAGTTCTCACATTTCTTGTCACTTCTGACCATGCCCTGCAGCTTCACGATCGCCTTGGTCATCCGCCTGCACCCGTTCTCCAGACGTTTTGTACGAAGTTGGGTCTTATTTTTCCTTTGACTGTGAGTATTTATCTGAACCGTTCTAGTCTTTTTTGGATGAACATGGCATTATTCATTAGACTTTTTGTTCAGAAACACCTCAACAAAACAGTGTTGAACATAAAAATTATCATCTATTAGAAGCTGCTCATGCGCTTTTATTTCAGATGAAAGTTTCGACCGTTTTTTAGGGAGATGTTATTCTCACAGTCACCTATCTTATCAATGAACTTCCATCGTCCGTTCTTCAGGAAGAGACGCCATTTCATTCTTTGTTTCCGATCACATCACCACATTTGTTGCCCTTTGATTTTTTAATTGTGTGTGCTACAATCGTGATACTCACCCCTCGATTAACAAATTTGATGCACACGCTCTCAAATGCATTTTTCTTGGTTATTCTCGGACTCAGCGTGGATATCGCTGCTTCTCTCCAAATTTGTATCGTTGTGTTGTCTCGGTTGATGTTTCCTTTGTCGAATCCTCAATCTTTTTTGTTCCTGATTTCCCACTATCACTTGTTCCTAATTCTGAAGCTACTTTATCATATTCTCTTGATCCACCATCACCACCATCTTTTCCTCATGATGTTGTTGGATCACGATTTGGTCAGTTTTATACTCACCAACCTTGCATTTCTGCCACCCTGAAGCCTAACACTGCTATCGCACCAGACGACTCATCTACTCCAGATCCTCCATCATTGGAGTTATCTATTGCCTTTTGCAAAGGTTCACACTCATGTCAGCACCATCCCATTTCCTCTCATTCTTATCAGGGATAACATGTGGTTGTTTCTCAAGTTATTGGGACGCTGGATGCCCACTAAACACCGTACAGTGTCACTGAGGCCAAATCTCATCCCGGGTGGTTAAAGGTTATGGAGGATAAACTTCATGCCCAAGACGCCAACCATTAGGATCTTGTCTCTCTCCCTTCGGGTAAACAGGTTGTCGATTGCAAGTGGATCTATACAGTGCATGCTGTTGGACTCACCTGTTTTGATAATCCCAAATCATGTTTTGATAATCCCAAATCATGTTTCAATCATGTTTTCATTCTATATTAATTATGTTTCATTAATGTTACTTGTTTCTATAGAGTAATATTCATATACTCTCAATCTCACTGCTTGATTGGTTAAGCTTACAGTTCAGAATTTATCTAAGTACAAGGTCACCGCTATAAGGTCACCGCTACAAGGTCACCGCTACAAGGTCACCGCTACAAGGTCACCGCTACAAGGTCAGCGTTACAAGGTCAGTGTTACAAGGTCACCGATACAAGCCTACTGCTAAAGGTTACCGATGAAAAGTTACAGTTGGAGGTTGCCGATGTACACCTGCTGATTGAAGCCTACCGATGCGAAGTCTACCGTTACCAGTCTACCATACTCTTCTACTCCATACTTTGTCAAATTCTTATGATTATTTTAACGGTCATATTTTGCTAACTTTAATGCTTCTGACTTAATTAATGCTTATTGTAGATGTAAAATGGAGAAACCCACTTACCTTCAAGGTGAGGTGGGGCTCTTCTTTTATAGAATGAAAATGCGGAATGTACAAGGGAGTATTCCGATGTGGGACTCGGAAATACCCATAATAATACAAAAGAGGGTTTAACACTCCCCCTCAAGCTGGACAGACCCAGCTTGGACAACGAGTCCCACAAAAAAGAATAAGAAGACACCACACAAGACCCATAACTACTCCCCCTCAAGCTGGGTGTCAGATGTGGCGGATCCCCAGCTTGGAACTAAGCGAGGCAAGGCGAGCACCAGGGAGGCCTTTGGTGAAGATGTCAGCAAGCTGGTCTGCCGTCGGAATGTGGCTAAAGCTGACATGGTTGTGCTCCAGGTGGTGGCGAAGAAAGTGACAGTCCACCTCAATATGCTTCGTGCGTTCATGGAAGACGGGATTCGAAGCAATTTTAGTGGCTGCCTGATTGTCACACCATATGTGAGCAGAAGTCTGCTGAGGAAAGCCAAGCTCCTGGAGGAGTTGCCGAAGCCAAAGGATCTCGGTAGTGACGGTGGCCATGGCACGGTACTCAGACTCGGCACTGGAGCGAGAGACGACCGTCTGTTTCTTGCTGCGCCAAGAAATGAGGTTGTCTGCCAAGAAAATGGCGAACCCAGAGGTAGATTTCCGAGTGGCAAGGCAGCCAGCGTAATCAGCATCGCAAAAGGCCTCAATATGCTGATGAGGATGCTGGGAGTAGTGAAGACCACGGGCAGGATCCCGTTTGATGTACTTGGCGATGCGGATGACTGCATCCCACTGAGATGTGGTGGGATGCTCCATAAATTGACTCACTTTGGCTACCGCACAGGAAATGTCGGGTCGAGTCATGGTGAGATAATTGAGTTTGCCCACCAATCGACGGTACCGCTCGGGATGGGGGTATGGAGCCGAGGAGGCATAAAGAGACCGTTCGCCAGGCTCCAGAGGAGTATCGACCGCAGTGGCCTGAGTCAGCCCAGCATCCTGCAATATATCCAATGCATACTTCCGTTGGCAGAGGGAGATGGTGACAGAGGAGTAGGAAACCTCGATGCCAAGGAAGTATGTGAGAGGACCAAGATCCTTAGTGTGGAAGTGCTTGTGAAGATGAGCCTTGAGATGGTTGATACCCACAGAGTCACTGCCGGTGATGACGATATCATCCACATAGACGACCAATAAGATGTAGCCATGTGGAGTCGTCCTGTAGAAGACAGTGTGGTCTTTCATACTGCGGGAAAGCCCAAAGTCGCTGACGACCGTGCTAAAGCGGCCAAACCAAGCACGGGGAGACTGCTTGAGGCCGTAAAGAGAGCGGCGGAGACGGCAGACACGAGATTCAGCGCCGGCGGCACAAAATCCGGGGGGCTGCTGGAGATAGATTTCTTCCTCAAGGAAGCCATGGAGGAATGCATTCTTGACATCCAATTGATGAAGATGCCACCGATGATGGGCGGCGAGAGAGATGAATAGCCGGACAGAGGCCATCTTGGCAACCGGGGAGAAGGTATCAAAGTAGTCAACTCCGTATGTCTGAGCAAAGCCTTTGGCCACAAGGCGGGCTTTGAGGCGATGGAGAGTACCATCGGGATTCAGCCTGACCGTGTAAATCCATTTGCTGCCCACTGCCTGTTTGCCTGCTGGAAGGGAGACAAGATCCCAAGTATGGTTTTCCTCCAGAGCCTGCAATTCATCCCGCATGGCTGCGAGCCACCCGGGGTGAGATTTGGCCTCACCAACTGTGCGAGGTATAGAAACCGTCTCCAGAGCGGACAAACCCCTGTAAGAAGATGCAAATAGAGGAGTACTCTGGCAGGAGCGAGTACCTTTCCGTAGGGCGATGGGCAAGTCCGCGGGTGGCGGAGCAGGAGCAGCGGACGAAGCGGGAGCATCAGTGTCACTGGCCGGAACGGGGAATACAGTCGAAGGACGGCGGGAGTAGACCTGACCAAAATGGGTGTCAACAGGGGTTGACGCCGGTGGAGGATGGAGGAGGAGAGGAGGACAATCATCGAGGACAGGGTCAGGAGGAGGAGAGGTAGGAGGAGGCAAATCCGGAAGAGGCTGGATGATGAGGGGAAAACAGTTATCAATGGCAGAGTCAGGAGGAGGAGAGGGAAAGGAGAATGGAGAACTTTCCACAAAGGAGACATCTGCGGAGATGACATACCGGCGAAGGTCCGGGGAGAAGCAGCGGTATCCGCGCTGAGTGCGGGAATAACCGAGGAATATGCAGCGGAGAGATTTGGGAAAGAGTTTGGTGCGGCCAGGGCGAGTGTCACGAACATAACACAAGCAGCCAAACACTCGAAGAGGGAGGGAATGAAGAGGGAGAGTGGGGAAAAGAGCCCGAAAGGGAGTCTCCCCCTTAAGGATAGAATAAGGAAGGCGATTGAGGAGGTAGGTAGCAGTGAGAATGGCATCGCCCCAAAAGAGCAGAGGCACCTGTCGGTGGAAGATGAGGGCACGGACAGTCTCTAGAATATGTCTGTGTTTCCGCTCGGCCACGCCGTTCTGCTGGGGTGTATCAGGACAGGAGGTCTGATGAAGGATGCCATTCTCCCGGAGAAACTGCCGAAAAGAAGTGGAGAGATACTCGCGCCCATTATCCGAGCGGAGACATTTGACCGAGATAGAAAAACGATTCTTAATTTCATGAAAAAAGGTTTGGAAGGTGGAAAACACTTCGGAGCGTTCCCGAAGAAGGTAAAGCCACGTCATTCGTGAATAGTCATCAATGAAGGAGATATAGTATTTATAGCCCAAGTGACTCGGAACGGTACACGGGCCCCAAACATCGGAATGAACCAGAGCAAAGGGGTGGGAGGCCCGTGTATCCGTGCGAGGAATGTAGGAAGAGCGATGATGTTTTGCAAAAGAGCATGACTCACAATGAAAAGTAGGAGTCCTACTGAAGTCCGGAAACATCTGATGAATGGTGGATGCAGGCGGGTGCCCTAATCGGGAATGGAGATCAAGTGCCCGAGAAGAGGTAGACGTGCAAGCAATGGGCGCTGGCCCCTCGAACATGTAGACCCCGTCTCGAAGCCGGCCTCGACCAAGTTCCCGGTTCGTAGCCTGCTCCTGAAACACAACACCAGAGGAGGTAAATATGGCCGCACAGTTATAATCCTTAGTCAGTTTACTGATGGAAAGCAGATTAAAGGGACTGCGGGGCACATGTGCCACAGAGGGTAGGTGTATCGAAGGAGTCAGGGAGCATGCGCCGAAGCCCGCTATGGGGATAGTGGACCCATCAGCGACGGTGATGGCTGAAGAACCGGCATATGGGCAATAAGACGTCAACATACCAGCATCACCGGTGAGGTGGTCGGAGGCACCTGAGTCCAGCAGCCATGCAGGGGAGCAATGGCTGACCAAGGCAGTGGGGCAAACAGTACGGGCCAGAGAAGCCGAGGAGGGAGCGGGGCGGACAGAGGCCGGTGGATCATGAGGCCGCCTGAGGTCGGTCATAGACAGGGCCAGAGACGGGAAAAGAGAGGCGACAGTCGAGGACACGTCCCGGACCGCGGGCTGTCCCTGCCGCAGGTGCTGAGATGGTCGGCCATGCAGGACCCAACATCGGGCGATCAGGTGGCCAAACTTGCCACAATGGTGACAGAAGGGATGTGGACGACGTGAAGCACGACCACGTCCCGAGGAGTCCGCCATGGAAGCGGCGGGAGCTGAGGCAGCGGGCCGGCGGGATGATCGGGCGCAGGACGTGCGCGTGCTGGAAGGGCTGCCGGAACGAGGGCGCTCTGCGGGGATGAGGGCGTGCCGCCGGGAGAAGGGCGCTCTGCCGGGAGGGTCCGTTGGGACAGAGGCCGAGGGCGCGTGCTAGGGTGAAGGCGGCGAAAAGGGAGGGGGGGGGGGGCGCAGGGCGAGAGGAGCGGGGGCGCTCGGGAGGTGCGGGGCAGCGGGAGGCGCTGGAGGCGCTGGAGCTGCGGGAGGCGCCGGGCGAGGGTGAGGGTGCCGGGGCGAAGCGGGGCGAGTCGCCGAGAGCGGGACGTCGAGGGCGGGGCGCCGGGGCGAGTCGCCGAGGGTGAGGCGCCTGGGTGGGAGGCGCCGCAGCGAGGCACCGGGGCGAGGCGCCGGGAGCCGGGGAGCCGGGAGCCGGGACGCCGGGGAGCCTGGGAGCCGGGACGTCGGGGCGAGCCGGAGACGCCGAGGAGCCGGGAGCGCGCGGGGAGCAGCGGGAGGCGCCGGGGGAATGGAGGGCCGCCGGGAGGTGAGCCGCAGGGGCTGGGCGCGCGCACGGTGGGGGTTGGCCGGGAGCGCCGCTGGGAGGGAGGTCCGCAGAGGCTGGGCGCGCGCACGGTGGGGCTGGCCGGGAGCGCCGCTGGGAGGGAGGTCCGCTGGGAGGAGCCGACGGAGGAGGCGCAGGCCGCGTCGGGGAGAGAGAGGGCCGCCGGAGAGAGGGCGCGGGCGCCGGGCGAAGGCCTGCTGGGACGAGGGCGCACCGCGGGAGGACGGCGGACGCCGGGAGGAGAGGTGCGGCGGGAGGGAGGGCCTGCCGGGAGGGTGCAGGCCGGAGAGGAGCTGGGCAGGGCAGGGCTGCGCCGGGATCGGAGGGGGGGCCTGCCGGGAAGGGATAGGGCAGCAGGGAGAGAGGCGGGGCCGGGAGGACGCCGGGAAGCCGCAGAGGAGGGAGGGTTCGGGATAAAAAAAATCCCTTTGATAACATGTAAAATGGAGAAACCCACTTACCTTCAAGGTGAGGTGGGGCTCTTCTTTTATAGAATGAAAATGCGGAATGTACAAGGGAGTATTCCGATGTGGGACTCGGAAATACCCATAATAATACAAAAGAGGGTTTAACAGTAGACATATTAGGAAACCATATCTTGACAGTACGAGGTACGAGAAAGATTGCACGTGATGCACTTACTCCTATTGTCGAACCTCAAATATGAAAGAAAAAGACCGAGGAAGAAAATATATATAACAAGGCACAGAGAAAAATGATGACATAGAAACATATGCCAAGGGTGTCGAGAAGTAAAACACACAAGGAAGAAACTACTGAAGAACAAGGAAGAACCATTCGAGCACCTTCACTGCGAACCCTAAGAACTTCAAGAAGATCATTTCGGGAAAACAACTTGAGGCTGCCTCCTGTGTCTCATAAACTTTCAATCAACTCAAGAAGCAGAACATTCAATTCCTTAAAGCTAGTACCTGGAGTTGCGACACTCTGTTTTGGAGACAACTTCCAGAGATAGACTCAACTTCAAATTCCTTACTTCAAGGAGTCAAGAGTTGAACTGCAAACACATAGAGCCTTCTAAACTCTATCTCATCCTAATTGCTCTATTGTGTTTTTTCATTTTTACATTTCTGAGAAGTGTGTGTGTCTGTCTGTCTCGCACACTGTCTCCTGTGCTTAAACTGGAGGATACTGAATATGCTCACATCAAACTTCATCTACATTTGTTTCCCACGTATAACTGTGGAAGAGACCGTGTGTGGTCTATACTGTTTGTTTTTCCCACAAAGAACTGTGGTAGAGGGTGTGAACCCTGGACAGTTTGTGAAAACTGTTGTAAAGCCCGATACAGGTTGTGTATCAAGTTTATTGCTAATATAAACTGCTTGGTGGCAGGTGATCACCAAGTGGAGAGGATTAAGTCTCGGCTTGAGACTGAACCTCTTGTTTTACTTCACTGTGCATTATATTTAGTTATACTCTTTTTTATCTATTTTTCGTGGCTTATATTAGCTAAAACATAAAACTATTTTGCTTTCACTTTGATAGTTAGTTTTGGTTAGTGTGTATATTTGTTTAATTCAGTAAACTTGTTTCAAAAGTTGAAGCAGTGTTACGCACTAATTCAACTGAGGACTAATCACCTTTGAGAAACCTGTTGACCAATTAAACATTTATATCTCTACTGCCTTAATTAACTGGGTCGTTTTCAAAATTTGGGGGATCTTTATAATAAAGTTTTTAACAGAAATTTTAAGTAGGAACTCAATTCACCCCCCTTTTGAGATTCCACTCCGACCAACACATGCCGATGCAGATGGTTCTCTTAATTGTCTCAAAGCTCGACTTATTGCCAAGGGTTACGCACAGACGTATGACATTGATTACTTTAACACCTTTTCTCCAGTGGCAAAGATTACACTAGTTCGCTTATCTCTCTCGCCGCCACCTATCACTGGTCTCTTTATCAGTTGGATGATAAAAATGTTTTTTTTCATGGTTTTCTTGATGAAAAAGTTTACATAGAACCACCCAAATTTGTTGGTCAGAGTGAGTCCTCCAAGGTTTGTATCCTTCGTTGATCGTTGTATCGACTCAAGCAGTCACCTTCAAGGTTTGTCTCCTTCGTTATGTTATTGAGATATATCCTAGGTTTGTTTTGTAACTTTCTTGATTGGTATTAGAATATGAGAAATGTTCATAATTATAAATTGAAACCTCATGAGCATAAAAAATTGAATGTTATAAAAATCATTTTTTCTCACAAATATTATATATCAGTTGTGCATCACACGTTTATGCAGATGTACATGCACTCTAAAATAAAAGAGGATTGATAAAGAGAAGCAACTATATATGTTGGTAATTAAATAAGGGTTACTACATCAGAGATGGGAGCATATGACTTATATCTACCCTGTGGATTGGTAATAGAATTAGAAAATTATTATTATATGTTACTCATAAATAAATTTCTGATTTTTGTTTCTTGAATGGACAAAAAAAATCATTCATGGTTAAAAACAAAAATTATTCAAAGACTCATAAGGATAGATTATTGGATTCATTTGATTATTGTAATACCCCGAGATTTTATGAAAAATATTTTTTTAATTTCATTGATGTCTTGTGTTGTACGCCACACCAAAATTAGCGTGTGCTATACGCAACACCGTATTAGCTTGTGTTATACGCAAACATTATTCTTGACATGTGTTGCACGCAAGAGCAACCTTTCTCAATAGCGTGTGTTGTACGCAATACTGAGTTTCACTAAACAATGATATATTGTTATGAACTAGCCGTTATGAATAGTAGTAACTACATTTTGAATTTTATGACATTATAATTAATCTTACACATTTTATAGAACACGGCATGAGAACAAAATAAATTTTTCGGGTAAAATAAGTATTTTTCAAAAAATGCAGTTTTGCCTCCTTTTGATGGCACACCCACTTTAAATCTAGTTTTTGACATGTTTATAAGTTCAATTTGACAAAATAAAATTCATCTTTGGAATCAGAATATAAAAATTTACTTTGGATGATTTTTTGATATTTTTCTGATAAGTTTTTTATTTTGATGAATAGTAAAAATACGCTAAATTTTAATTAAAAATAACTTTTTTCGTCGAGATAATTGATATGGTTAAATTATAATTTTGAATGGTTTTAAAGTATAAATAGAATATATTTTTACCATTTAATATAATGTAAGTCATTAACATTAATTTTATACTGAATTCATAGGTAAAAACATTTCAATCTTTTGCAACGTTTTAACTTTTAAAACTCATTTTCTCAACAGCGGGATTAATTTTAAATTAAATACTGCAACTTCTGTGTTTTGAATTTGAAAAAATGAATTCCATATTTGGAATCAGTAGGTCCAAATTATGTTAATAATCTACTTTTTATTTTTAGGCATTATGAATAGTAACTACGGCAAATTTTATTTACCATAAAATCGGGTAATTAAGGGTAAATATAATATTATAAAATTACTCTAACACTTGTCTTAATATAATTGGATGATTATATTTTGCCCTAAATCATACTTGGCTCGAAATGGAATCTATTGGAACCCACTTGGATGTGATTAAGACCCTTAATTTATTTTATTTAAAGAAAGTGAAATATGTATCACTCAAACTTTAATAATTAAAGTATTTTTAAAATAAGGTTATACAGAATATAAATTCGATTATAAATACTCATTTGAAAGCTAAAATGTTTTTCTTTATCATGGTAATTTATTTGTAATTTTTAAGAAATATTTAATTACCTTAATAGCTTATAAATTAATGATGCACAAATTATTTATTTAATGAAAAATCAATAATATAGTTTTTATTCAAATTATAATACCCATAAAAGACTCAAACACTTGGCCAAAACTTATTGATCGAGTATATCTACACCATAAGCATCCAAGTGTCGACTTGTGGACCATTTAGAGCCTTATAAAACAGATTAAGACATTTATATTATTTTATTTTAAATGATGTCAAAGTTGTCACCTTCATAATTTAATAAACATAACATTTTAAAAGTTGGGTGTTTTAGAAGATAAATCCGACTAAAAGTATTATTATGATATCTATTAGATTTATCTTCATCATTGTATTTTATTTTTAATTTTTATACAACAAATCAGTATATTAAATAATCATACAAAAATGTTGTAATAATTATTTTATTAAGGGAAATATCAAATAAATGGTTTTAAAAATACTAAAATAAATATTATATGAACTAATTAATGTTCTCCACAAATTTTCTAGATGAATATGACATATTAGGAATCTATTAAATATTTTGGTTCGAATATATCTTCTGTGTGGATTTTATTTAAATTCAAATAATTGAATAGTGTCAAAATTGACACTATTGATATTTTATAAAAATAACATATTATTAAATTGTTTAAAAATCACAAAAATATTTAAAAATTACAAATTTAAAATTATATGGTCGACAATGTAATAAAGTATCTAATTATGGAAAATTCACAACACATAAGTAATTATTTATAACAATTTAAAATTTAGAATATTATTACCACAAATAAAATTAAATAGATTAAATAAGGATAAATAAGTTGATAAGGTTCAAAATAAATTCCCAACAAGTCTAAATTTTATTGGTTGATGAGATTACAACTCTATCTCATCTCATCGTCGAATTGAGTCATTTTTGGAGGTTTTTAAGTGGGGTTTGAATTTATTATAAATTAATATTTTTTATGTTTCCAAAGGTGTCTCTCTCCTCCCTTATAAAAGGGCACCTCCTCCCTCTCCTTTTCACACAAATTTGAGCCTTCAAGCTCGGCCAACCCCTGCCCATTACCCTTCTCAACTTCTCTAGTAACATTCTGGAGGTTCTGGTCTTCTCAAAAGACCAACTCTAGTCCCTTAAGAGGAAGTTTAAAGGAGGTGCATCGAGGAAGAGGTAATCTCTTCTACCGATTCCTTCAAGTTTCTTTCTTCTTCTACTTCCTCTTCTTTAGTTGTTTCATTATAAATTAATAACATCAGTATCACTAATATACTGATATGTTATTATAAATATAAAACAACCATATTTCACCTTATATCCATCCTACGAAAAACGAAATTACCGCGCGTGCATACGTATGGAATACCGTCTTCACGCTGTGGTGTAATCTGTTTTTCCACCACCACATTACTTGGATGGGTATAATGGTGTAAAGAATAATTATATATGATTATTATAACATGATACTAATTCTGAGATATTATATCATCTACTTCAATTCCATTCAATAATTATGGGAACGATATCATCGCTCGTGCATACATACGGATTACCGTCTTCACGACGCGATGAGATTCATTCTCTATGTTAACCATTCAAAAATGACTATAAAGTATATATTATAAATAATCATGAAATATATGACATAATAATGATACTGGATTTATGTATATGTTATTTACTTCCATTCAATTTAATAAGGAAACGAAAACAACGTTCATGCGTACGTACGGCCTCCCGTCTCCATGAACGGTGTATTTCATTCCATTTATCAATTTATTATATATAAATATTATATTCTGAATATATTATATATAAATCATGTTTTACATTTTGGAAGTAAGTAATCATGAACTAAGTAATCATATAAATAATTACAAGTCAAAACATGTACGATAAATGAAACGATTTTACCCAAAACGCTGCTTTAACATGGAATTGACAAATGAACGGGTAATATAAAGTCTTAAGTGAATCATATATGATATCATAAATATTATTATGGTTCTGTTACAAGTTAATAATATGTTTAAACCCACTATACAGGAGTCTCGAACACATACGGAAGAAATTGGACATAAGGTAAGGAATAATTTTGCAAATCTCATTTTTATCCGAGATTGCTTATACGTAAGTATTTACTGGGGTTATATTTTTCATCCATGTCCATAAAAATGTTTTTCATAAAGTGTTTAATATTCTTCCATGTATGTTTAAAGTCATGTTTACCCCTCTTTGACTTTTACATTGTGTTATGGAAGGAATCTTTCTTTTGTTTACCATATGAGGAACTTTTTGAATTTTCCGACAAAAGTACGAGGAGAATGTTTTTTTTAACTTATACGGCATGAACGGATTTTTACGGTTTCATAACGCCTAATTTTCATGAAGCTTCCTCTATAAGATTTCATGATTATTTTCAACAAAATCATTTTCTTTTAAAATTGAATGGCATTTTGTGAAAAGAAAATGATTTTGAAGAAGAAATGATAGTTTCCTCAAAATTCATTTCAAGTGTTTTGTCAAAACTATTTTTCATCTAAGATGTCATTATTTAGTATGATTATGTTTCAAGTATAATGTCTCTATTATTTCCATGGTTTGATTCTTCTTATAATGAAATGATATCCATTTGTTTTATATGGATTATGTTATGATGGGATGATGTTTATGAAACTCATTTTATTCTTTGGGTTATGATAACGATTTATGTTTATTTTGTGGCACAAGTAAGAATGATTTCATTATGAGATGGGTGTGACCTATATCTCCGTCCAATGCATTGGGTAAAAATATATATCATATGAGATAGACATGGCTGGAACGGCAAGTGAATCCGGTTCAGTAATACAGGGCTAGAACGGCAAGTAAACCCGGTTCAGTAATGGACTTTGTCCACTATGATGGTCTTGGCAACAATGTCTTGGCTACTATGGAAATCATAACATGTGCTTAATGGTTTGCCACAATTACATGTTTTATTCTCATGATATTTTATCATGATTAATGTTCCTTTATGATCTATGCCTTATGTACTGCCAAGATTTATGTCATTGCTTATTTTCATGTTTTTACGTTCAAATGTTTATGGATTGTTTTTATGTTCTCCATGTTTACCCTTACTGAGCATTTGAGCTCACCCTTTTTATGTTTTATTTTCCCCAGGATATAAATAAAGGTTTTAGGTAAGAAAACAAAAGGGGAAGATATTTATGGGAGATGTTGAAAATCTTTCACCATGATTAGAAGATTATGTTCCGAGTTTCCAAAGACACTAAATTAATACGATCTTTGAACGTCTGTTTTTGTAATGTATTAAGTATTCCGCAAAAGTAAAGTAATGTCTATGTACGTCAAGTTTTGGGTCTCTACAATTATGAACCATTAAATACATGTGAACCTTATTAATTAGGCAAGATGACCTTAGCTCCTTTTAATAGAAAAGGAGAAAGAGCTAACGAGCTATTGAGCCTAATACGTATAGATATATGTGGTCTGATAAACACACGTTCCCTCAAAGAGAGTTCCCTTCAGTATATAATGATTAGCAGCAGGTGTGATACAGTGAGTGTAGAAGTGGAGAGGGGAAGAGTTCAAAAAAGAAACACTACAGGAGGAGATAGCCCTCTTACTCGTGCCCAAGCCCCATGCCATTATTCCCCTCTAACCTCTCCCCCCACCACCCCCCGCTTTTAAATCTGCCTCACGAAGGAATCCCCTGACAAACAGCTGTGTGGGGACCACCTCAAGTCGTTGGGCTAGCCAATGGGACCTTCTTGCCCCTTCTATAATATACCTTCCAGGTTCCAAGGGCATCCCTAGCACTATTACTCGCCCCTCCTAGAAGGACGGTTTTCTCCTCAAGACTGAGCAAAGGAAACTGATCGTGAGTAAAGAATTCATCTTCCCTAGTTACTTCCTCTATTGGACACCCCTTCCATCTAATCATCCACTAGGGAAATGATAGAGCCCCTTGAAATAAAAGCAGTTAATCTGGAATTATACTATAGCAATTAGAGCAGCGTACCAGGAGTTACAGTCTTAGAGTAGAGGAGAGAGACAAAAAAAACAGTAAACTGAGAGTCCACGGGAGGCCCCCTAGCTCACCCGCCCAAGCCCCAGGCCGAGACGGCTTTCCTCCCAATTTCCCAACTCCAAAAAGCGTGCCCAAAACCCCTCTCCCTTGCCCCTTTTATTACCTAAGCAGTTACAACTGAGTGGCCCCCAGCTCCTCCACAATCCCACCTCCCAAACTGTTATAGACTCCCCACGTTCCCCCCCCCTTCAGTTACATTCTGCTTCAGCTCCAGGTGGAGTCTGTTTCAGCCCAGAGGATCCCCCAACAGAATCTGTTAAAGCCACGTGGTTCCCAATGTGGTCCCCAGTGGACTCCCTCTCTGCTGCAGCCCTTTTCCTTCTAGAATAAACCTGCCACACCCCATCCTTCCACCCAGCTCTAACACTCGCCGCCCCTTGTAGATCAGCCTTGTCCTCAAGACTGAATGAAGGAAATTGATTTCGAAGGGTAAACTCGTCCTCCCACATAGCCTCCTCTACTGGACGACCAGCCCACTGGATAAGGAACTGCGGTTGGACAATATGATTCTGGAGGTGAAGACGGTGGGAAAGGACAGTCTGGGGTTCCGGAGTATCGGAACTGTCCACCTCAAGGCCCGGTGGTAGAGTGGGGAGGACCTCCAAGTTTCCCACCGTCGGCTTTAATTGTGACACATAAAAAACAGGATGAACTTTAACTAAGGGAGGCAAATCCAGACGATAAGCAACCAACCCAACCCGGCCAACGGGCTGTCAACTTCTGGTGGATCCACTGGGCAACGGTCTGCTAGCGATGAGGCCGGACTTTTAAATACACTTGATCGCCAACCTAAAAAGAAATGTGGCGACGGTGTCGGTCCGCAAGGCGCTTTATATAGTCCTGAGATCGAGCTAAATGTTGTCGAAGCTGACGTAAAGCTTCATTGCGATCTTCCACAGTCGTGGTTACTGTGGCTACTCAGACATCAGCAGGTAGGAAACTCAAAATAGAAGGAGGTGGGCGACCATACACTCCCTTTAATGGAGTAGAATCTATGGAGGCGTGTTAGGTAGTGTTGTAACTCCACTCTACCCACGGAATCCAGAAAGACCACATCCAAGGCTGGTCCCCTGTGAAGCAGCGCAAATAGGTCTCGAGGCAGCGGTTTACCACCTCTGTTTGGCCGTCAGTCTGCAGGTGGTAGGCCGAGCTGAACTTGAGGGTAGTACCATGGAGGCGAAACAATTCTGTCCAGAAATTGCTAAAAAAAATGGGGTCCCGATCACTCACGATGGAAGCTGGTACCCCATGCAGCCGAACAATTTCCCGGAGAAAAAGTTCAGTGACCGTCCAAGCAGTGTAAGGATGCTTGAGGAGCAAGAAATGGGCATATTTTGTAAGTCGATCAACCACCACCAATATGACCTCATACCCCTTGGATTTGGGCAGCCCCATAATAAAATCCATAGAAACGTCGGTCCACACAGTGGTGGGAATGTCCAGGGGTTGTAGGAGTCCCGCAGGTGCCAGGGTAGAATACTTATAGCGCTGGTAGATCGTACACTGCTGGACAAATTCCTTCACTACCTTTCTCATGTCGACCCAATAGAGATTGGCTGCAAGTTTCCTGTAAGTTCTGTAGAAACCTAAGTGGCCTCCTTGAGGGGAGGCGTGAAACTCTGTCAGGAGCTTGGGTACCCACGGAGATGAGGCAGGGATAGCCAACCGATTCTGGTAATACAGCACGCCCCGGGCCAGCGTGAAACCTGGGTAGGTAGAATGACCCTCCTGTAATGCGTGGAGCACCCTGCCGAGATAGGGATCTGAAGGCACGCCATCAGTCAGAGTCCGACCCTCTGTTCAGATGGGCTGGGACTGCAGTAGCTGAAGCTGGGAGAGAGGCTCCACCCGCCGTGACAGAGCATCTGCAGCAGAATTTTCCCGGCCCGATTTATACTTAATCTCAAACTGATAACCCAACAAATTGGCGATCCAATTTTGTTGATCAATGGTGGTAATGCGCTGCTGCAATAGAAATTTAAGACTCCGGTGATCGGAAAAAACTATGAAAGGTCGACCCAACAAATATGGATGCCAATGTTGGATGGCCAGAACAAGGGCTATGATCTCCTTTTCATATACCGGTTTGGCGAGGTTCTGGTCGGAAAGAACCCTACTGAAATATGCTACTGGTCGCCTGGCCTGCATAAGGACAGCTCCCAAACTGCGGCCAGAAGCATCGCATTCGAGCTCAAAATCTTGAGAGAAATCAGGTAGAGCCAAGACCGGTGCCTCCGTCATTAATTTCTTCAAATGCTGGAAAGCTTCTTGAGTTTCAGCAGTCCACCGGAACCCATCTTTCCAGGTTAATACTGTGAGAGGCCGGGCCACCTTGCCATACCCAAAAATGAATTTTCAATAATACCCGGTGAGATCGAGGAAACCGCGGACGCCCTTAACGCTGGTTGGAGGAGGTCAGTCCAACATAACCTGTATTTTACTTGGATCCATTGCCACACTTGAAGCAGAAATGAGGTGCCCCAAATACTCCACCTCCTGCTGGCCAAAAAGCATTTTTTTCTATTGGCAAAGAATTGATGCTCATGTAAACGGAGAAGCACGACTTCCACGTGATGCAAATGAGTAGACCAATCCCTATTGTACACAAGAATATCATAAAAAAATATTAGAACAAACTGACGGAGCGAAGAACGGAATAAATCATTCATAGTAGCCTGGAATGTGAACGGAGCGTTAGTGAGACCAAAAGGCATCACTAAGTATTCATAGTGGCCACTATGTATCCGAAACGTTGTCTTCTCCATGTCGGACTCCCGTATTCGAATTTGGTGATAACCTGCTTTGAGGTCTAACTTTGAGAAATAGGTAGCTCCATGGAGTTCATCCAGTAATTCCTCTACCACTGGTATGGGAAATTTGTCCGGAACCGTTACTTTATTTAAGGCCCTATAGTCCACACACATTCTCCATGAGGCATCCTTCTTTTTAACAAGCAACACCGGGCTGGAGTATGCGAGCTTGGCCTAATGATGCCTTGATTTAGCAACTCTTGCACCTGTTTCTCAATTTCATTTTTGTGAAGATAAGGATACCGGTAAGGCCTGAATGAGACTGGTTCCTGGCCGGGCAGCAGGTTAATGGCATGAGCCCGATGCCTGTGCACTGGCAGCCCCTGGGGTTCTGAGAAAACAGATGGGAAGTGATGAAAAACCTTTTGTAACTCCTGGGTTTGGGTCTCAGTCAAAGGTGTCACGATGTTGCTTTTGTTACCTCCAACAATTTGCCGCAGTTCGCTGTTCTGTCCAGATTTCTGAGCCCACCGATCCAAGGAGACTGATGTTCGGTCGTTTTTGGCGAATGCCTAAGGGGATAAATGGCCGACCTCCCACTAAAAACTTCATTACCATCAACTTCCAATTTATGTCGACATCTCCCAAAGTTCTCAACCAAGAGATACCCAGAATTAGATCTAATCCTCCAATCTTCAAAACATGGGCTTCAATGGAACACTCATAAGCCCCTAGGATGAGCAAGATCTTTTGGTAGACCCCTAAGGTTCCTGTCTTATAACCATCGCCCAGCCTTACTCTCATCTTCTTGGCGGCCTGGAAAGTGAGCCCAAGTATACTGACTAACCTAGGGCTAATGAAATTGTGAGTAGCCCACTGTCCAATAAAATCAGGATGAGAATTCCCCTTATGCAGTCCTCTATTTTCATGGATGAGATAGGCTCTTCGTGGCGGTCCAGGTCACTGTACAAGATTCCCCAGTTCTGAAATTCCAGCACCTTACATTCAGCCTCTGGAGCTTCTGGAGCCTCCGCCTCCAACTGGTCCTCCTCCTCAAGTGGAGGTGTAAGCTCAAGATTCTCTTCCTCTTCTCCCAACAACATCACTCTCATCTTGGCATCAGCACATTTGTGCATAGGATTATACGGTTTTCCGCACCGGAAACACAGCCCCTTCTTTCTTCGGTCCTCCCATTCCTGGCTGGATAACTGTCGAACTCCCCTTCCTCCCGCCATGGCATTTCGCTGTATTTCCCTGGCAGCTCCTCCCGTCAACTCCCCTCCCCGACGTACTTGTGTGGGCGAAAATCCCACTTGTTGGGTGAGTCTTGTTCTATATCAGGGCTGCCAGCCCCGACTCTCATTTGGGCGCGTTCCTCCAGCTCGGCTTGGTGGCCCAATTCCTCAGCAGAGTGCTAACTCCACATGCCAGGCCAGGCGCATTACCTGCAAACGAGTTTCCAGGTCGTGTATGCGGACCCAGCTGCGAACATCTTCCCGCAATCCACGAAGGAAGTATCTGATATACTGAGGTTCCGGATGTCGTGGAACCAAAGTTGCGAGAAACTTGAAACGTTCAATGTATTCCTGAACTGACCCGTTTTGCCGGATTGCTTCCAATTCTTCGTAAGGATTCTGTATTTCTAAACCACTAAAGCGCTCCATCAGTTCTTCCTTAAACTGCTTCCATGATAGGTTCTGGTACACCTCCTCCAATACGGTAAACCAGTGGATTGCCACCCCTTCCATACTCACTTGGGCCAAGGAAATTTTGTTGTCCTCTGCTGTCTGATTAATTCGGAAGTACAATTCCGCCCGATTGATTCATCCCCGGGGATCTTGTCCGTCGAATACCGACAGCTCAACCCGTCGGACTACCCACATTGGGGTAGTCCCTTCGGTGGTCACTTCCAACGCACCTCGTGCTTCCTCCTTCAAAGTTGTTTGATCGAGAGATTCTGACAGGGCGGCTCCTGTTGCGTCGTGTAACTCCGAAACCGATGCACCATCCTGTCTGGGCAGCTTCTCCAGCCGGCGCAATATATCCGACATCGATTTGTGAACCGCTGTCAACCCAGTAATTTCTTGTTTAAGAGATCCTACTGATTCGGTCAGTCCCAGCATTGATGACTCCAGGCGGCCCATGCGCTGGTTCTAGTTTCTACGTTCTCTATCCTCTGCTCCAGTCCTTCCAAGCAAGCTCGAAGCCGAGTTTCCATCACCTGGCCCCTTTCCCCCACAGAGGAGTAGAGAAATCCGGCAGGCCGGACCAAAATGATAGAGCCCCTTGAAATAAAAGCAGTTAATCTAGAATTATACTATAGAAATTAGTGCAGCGTACCAGGAGTTACAGCCTTAGAGTAGAGGAGAGAGACAGAAAAAACAGTAAACTGAGTGTCCACGGGAGGCCCACTGGCTCACCCGCCCAAGCCCCAAGCCGAGACGACTTTCCTCACAATTTCCCAACTCCAAAAAGCGTGCCCAATACCCCTCTCCCCTACCCCTTTTATTACCCAAGCAGTTACAACTGAGTGGCCCCCAGCTCCCCCACGATCTCACCTCCCAAACTGTTACAGACTCCCCACGTCCCCCCCCCCCTTCAGTTACATTCTGCTTCAGCTCCAAGTGGAGTATGTTTCAGCCCAGGGGATCCCCCAACAAAATCTGTTACACCCACGTGGTCCCTAGTGTGGTCCCCAGTGTGGTCCCCAGTGTGGTCCCCAGACTCACTCTCTGCTGTAGCCCTTTTC
Organism: Viscum album; assembly: GCA_963277665.1. Classification (NCBI taxonomy): domain Eukaryota; kingdom Viridiplantae; phylum Streptophyta; class Magnoliopsida; order Santalales; family Viscaceae; genus Viscum; species Viscum album. Next base: position 1,822,147,022 of record OY728137.1, on the reverse strand, counting down.
CTTCTAGAATAAACCTGCCACACCCCATCCTTCCACCCAGCTCTAACAGGAAATGACATTATCGTGCCAAATGGTTCGCTTGGACAACACCTCATCTCGCGCAGTCCCCACTGTAGAGTCCTCGTCCAATCTCGTGGGTAAACTCAAATGCAAAATCTGATTCCCAATAGCCTTTTTGAGTTGTGACCCATGAAAAACACGAAGTATTCACGCTTAAGGGGGTAAATCTAACTGATAAGCCAAGGGGTCAATTCGTCCAAGCACTGCAAAGGGACCATAGAACCAAGCGGACAACTTTTGGTTAATGCGTTGAGTTATTGTGATAGGGATGTGGGGCTGTATTGGAATCTGCAGGAGGGTTTGGCCGATCTGCTAAGCAGCCCTAAACAAAATAATCCTCCCCCTTTTCATTCTCTCCAGTCGTCCCAATATATAACAGCCTCTTCTAACCACTTGCCCCCCCCCCAGCATATTCCCCCAAGGATCCCCAGGATATTTCCCCCAGGATACCCCAGCATATTCCCCCTAGGTAACAGCCCCTTCTAACCACCTGTGCTCCCCCACCATGAAAATCTAGCTCAGCCCTAGAGTAGATTCCCATACACCACCACATCCCTATCACTGCCACCCCCTGAAAATCCACCTTTTCCTCAAGGTGGGGAACATGATCATCAGAAGAATGTTGCCTTAACGTATCATGAAGGTCAGTGCGCGTGCCTAGTCCGTTGCCAAGATCTGCCTGGTATGCAGCGCCCATGTTGAAGCCTCCAATCCCAATGCATCTAAGCCCACCAAATCTGCCGGACCATTAGCTGAAATGTCTCCAACATCAAATCAGGCAGTGCTTGGGAAGCCACCAAATCTGCCCACAAAAACATGACCTACGCCACATCGAAGCAAAATTCCACCGGTATGAAATAGTAGTTGTGGATTGTCGACTCCCCTTGTATCCTTGAGCCAATTTACAATTTTTGCAGCTTCACTTGAGATCTTTTTCTATTTCGAAGTACCTTGCTTGATCTTTCCAAGGAGGCGGCCTTTGGGTGTGGGCGGGTTTGCTAGTGGTCTGTGATGCAGTACTTCACAAAATTGCAGTGACTGTTGGTTGGTTCCTTCCGGCTGCCACTCCCTTTCCGTCCAAATGTGCAAGAACTTCTCTGATGGTGATGTTCTAACTATTCCTGGGTGAGTTTGACCAGGAAACCGAACACCATCAGCTGCATTACCCATAATCCAACTATTATGCACCCCTGCACAGATTGATGCTACACGAAACAAGGAGAAAGTAATATAGAACTTCCATGGAACAAGAGGCCATGGTGGGCCTGTTGCAGAGCAGTATTCAGCCAAATATTCTGCTTATGAAGGAATCACCTCAGGAAAACCACTAGCAAGAGTCATGACCCAGTAGGAAGAGTCACCACAACCACTGCGTGTATTGAATACCAATCCTGCCGGTAGTCCGTGCAGTCTTGGTAGCCCGATTGCATCGGTACCGATACTAGAGCTTGCGTCTATGTCCATATCGTGCCCATGATTTGGGAAAAACACTTTCACACTAGTGTTCCAGCTCCTTACGATGGGGGTCATTTTTTCCCTTTTACCTCGGTGCTGCTCCGCTGTTCCTAGAGCGTCGTTAGACGGATGCGCCTTCCAAGTCGCCTTCCCCACTTGCGCCTCCTTGGCGCCAATTTCATCCGATCGTGTGCCTAAATCCTTCGTAACTAAGGACGCCCACTCATCTCCCTACTACAGCTTCGTCTCCAGGGTGTGCAACCCCCCAATCTTGGTAGCCCGACTGCATCGGTACCGATACTAGAGCTTACGTCTATGTCCATATCGTGCCCATGATTTGGGAAAAACACTTTCACTCTAGTGTTCCAGCTCCTTGCGATGGGGGTCATTTTTTCCCTTTTTCCTCGGTGCTGCTCCGCTGTTCCTAGAGCGTCGTTAGATGGATGCGCCTTCCAAGTCGCCTTCCCCACTTGCGCCTCCTTGGCGCCAGTTTCATCCGATCGTGTGCCTAAATCCTTCGTAAAGCATTCCCTAAACAGAATAATCCTCCCCCTTTTCACTCTCTCCAACCTTCCCAGTATATTAGAGCCCTTTCTAACCACCTGTGCCCCCCCCCCCAAACATATTCCCCCAAGGATCCCCAGGATATTCCCCCCAGGATCCCCCAGCATATTACCCCTGGGTAACAGCCCCTTCTAACCACCAGTGCCCCCCCATGAAAATCTAGCTCTGTCCTCCTGCAGATTCTCATACAGCCCCACATCCCTATCATATTGTTTGTTATCGGTGGTGTCTGAGTTTCAAATAAGCTTGGTCCCCCACTTGAAAAGAAACATCTCATCGATGTTGGTTCGCGTGCTACTTTATGTAACTTTGTGCACAGGACAAATGGTGCTTGTGTTGTTTGAGAGTATCATCGTACTCTATTAACGCATTTGCAACTACCTCCACCCGTACCTCACTTGGCAAGAAACTAAAAATCATTGGGGGTTTTCACCCAGACACCACTTCAAAGGGAGTGGTGTTAATGGTTGCATGTCAATTGGTGTTGTAACACAACTCCATCCATGGTAACCAAAAGGACCACCCCTTTGGTTGCTCGGCTGCAAAACACTTGAGATAAGTCTCTAAGCATCGGTTGACCACTTCCATCCGGCAATTTGTTTATGGATGATAAGTAGAGCTCATTTTCAATTTTGTTCCTTTCAGCTTGAAAAGCTCTATCCAGAAATAACTCATATACAGTGGATCGTGGTCACAAACAATTGATTTTGGAATCCCATAGAGTCAGACCGCCTCCCTCATAAAAACTTCAGTCACCCCCTTAGTTGTGAAAGGGTGCCTCAATGAAACGAAGTGGACATATTTAGAGAGTCTGTCCACCACCACTAAGATCACATCATATCCCCTTGATTCTGGCAGCCCCGTAATGAAATATATTGAGATTTCTTCCCACACTGCTTCTGGTATTTCCAATGGTTGCAATAGACCCACAGGAGATAGAGTGGAATATCTATAGTGTTGATAGGTCTTGCACTGCTGGACATATTTTAATACTTGTTGTCGCATACCCACCCAAAATAAATTTTCAGCCAGCTTCTTATAAGTTCTATAATATCTTGAACGTCCACCCTGGGGAAAAGTATGAAATTCTAACAGTTTCGGGATCCAATTGGAACTGGCTGGTAGCGCCAGTCATCCCTTATACAGTAGTGTTTTCTTTGTGAACCCTTTGTGGGCTTTACTTCCTGGATGCACCTGCTGTATAATTTTATTGAGGAAGGGGTTGTCCTGTACACCTGCTGTTAAATCACAGCCCTCTTGTCACACCGAACATGACTTGCATAGCTGAAATTCTGGCATATCCTCATTCCGGGATAGAGCATTTTCTGTTATGTTGTCTCTCCTCAGTTTGTATTTCACTTCAAATTGATAACCCAACAACTTTTTAATCCAACACTGCTGATCCGCAGAGGTAATTCTTTGCTGTAACAAGAACTTCAGACTCATTTGGTCGGAATACGGCATGAATAGTATGACCAACAAGTATGGCCACCAGTGTTGAATAGTCAATACCCTCATGATCTCCTTCTCATATGTAGACTTGGAAAAACCCCTTCAACCAAAGCTTTGTTGAAGTACGCGATGGGTCTGCGGCCTTGCATTAGCACCACTCGCATGCCTCATCCGGAATACGCCGTGAATAGTATGCCCAACAAGTATGGCCACCAGTGTTGGTCAATACCAATGTCATGATCTCCTTCTCATATGTAGACTTGGAAAAAATCCCTTCAACCAAAGCTTTGTTGAAGTACGCGATGGGTCTGCGGCCTTGCATTAGCACCACTCGCATGCCTCGTCCGGAAGCAGCACATTCCACTTCAAATATCTTTAAAAAATCAGGCAATGTGAGGACCGGAGTTGTTATAATAGTTTGTTTTAATTGTTCAAAAGCCTCTTGCGCCTCTCCGGTCCCAATGAATCCATCCCTCCGCGCCAAAACTGCGAAGGATTGGGCAATCTTGTTGTATTCCTAGATAAATTTTCTATAGTATCCTGGGAGGCCCAAAAAACCTCGGACACCCTTAACAGAAGCTGTTTTCAACCAGTCTAGCACGGCCCGGATTTTGACAGGGTCCATAGCAACCCCTGCATTCAATATGATGTGGCCCAGATACTGCACTTCTCATTGGGCAAAATAGCATTTCTTCTTATTTGCGAAGAAGTGGTTGTGTTTAAAAATTTGTAAGACAAGTGTTACAAATGTAAGCTCCACCCCTGACCGTAAACCAAGATATCATCAAAATATATATATATATATATATATGCATAAACTTACATAGAAGGGGCTGAAACAAGTCATTCATAGTAGCTTGGAAAGTTGAAAGAGCATTGATGGGGCCAAATGACATCACCAAGTATTCATAATGGCGATTGTGCATGTGGAAAGTTGTCTTCTCCACATCTTCATCCCATATTTGGATCTGATGGTAGCCTAATTTGAGATCTCGCTTAGAAAAATAAGTTGCTCGGTGCAATTCATCCAACACTTCTTCGACTACTGGAATGGGGTACTTATCTGAAATCGTCATTTTGTTGAGTGCCCGGTAGTCCAGGCAAATCCGCTAAGTACCATCTGTTTTTTACCAATAGTAGGAAGGCTAGAGGAGGCGCTTGTACGGATTGGATGGTACCCAATTGAAGCATTTCTTGGACTTTCCTTTCAATCTCATTCTTCTGAGAGTATGGATACCTATAAGGCTTCACCGACACTGGTCCATGCCCTTGGACCAAATTAATTTTGCGGTCACTTTAATGTCGAGGGGGTAATCCCTTGGGCTCAGTAAACACTATTTCTGGCTTCATGATCAGTCCCTACAACTTGTGGTGATTATTGATGTTTCCTAACTTTATTAGTTGATATAGTTATCTGTTTCTTATGACATATAAGTTTGAAACCTTTAAAATGTTTAAGGTATTAAAAAAGAAAGGACAAAATCATTATGATAAGAATGTTAAAGTACTTCGATCAAATCAAGGTGGTCAATACTCAAATCAAAAGTTTAGTTATTATCTAAGATATTGTTGAATTATTTCATAACTCACTCTTTTAGATACATTGCAGTGGAATGATAAATTTGAAAGTAAGCATTATGCCTTGTTAGATATGATATGATTGATGATGAGTCGATTTGATCATCCTATATCATTATGGTGTTATACTCTAGAAATTATTGCTTTCAAACTTAATCGCGGTCTATCTAAAGCTATTGATAAGACATCATATGATATATGGACCGGGAAGCATCCCAACTTGTCTTACCAAAGGATTTGAGGTTGTGAGGCATACATGTTGAAGGAGATGTGCCCTAAAGCCCATTTGCATGTGAACCAATAAGGCCAATCGTATTTAACAATAAGGGTATATCATATTGCATGAAATATGATTTCGGGATACTGCTCATTTCAATCGTAAGGTACGATTGGATGAATATCGTACGGTGCCAATGTCATCGGGCTTGAGGTTATGTTGCCGACTAACATAACCTTGAGCAGAGACTTGAGCATACGTTGGTACCAACGTAATATGATATGCATACAACGCATATCTTGAGACTGCGTTGTCCCTAATGTATCATGAGCTTACGATTTGCGGTGGCCGAACGTTAAGAATTAGTTTTCTTCCGTGATCAGCTATCATTTAAGCATGGAAGAGTAAATGGCCATAAGTTGCATGGGATGTAACCGAAGCCATTACTCGTACGTTTATGAAACATACGAGTAATTGCATGGCGTAATTGTTTGCCTTGGGAAGTGTCCCTGTAGCCTGTATAAAGGACGCCAACCCTTGGGCAGTGTGTATACTTTTCACTCGAAAGCCTTTGGATGAAACTCTCCTCTCCCAAAGCACTTCTTCCATTCCTCTTTGCTCACGAGATACTATCATATCGTAGAGTTGGAAGGTCCCGCCCAAAGTAGTTTGGGTGATTCGATGCTTCACGTGGATAAACCTCAGAGGGAATAATCTTTTGATTGTTCCTTGGTTATCACCATCAAGGGCAGACAAAGAACTCCAACACCGACAGTAGCATTTGAAGGTCAAAGGTATGCGTTTTCCATTTCTAGTTTTATATGATTTCCGTTTCATAATCATGGTAATGGTTCAAAAATTTCTTTTTGTTTCCGCTACTTCGATTGATAGCTAATCTATACTAAGAAATCTTTCGATAGTATCATAGTCTTTCCGTGCATTTTGGTTCGTGAAATCATTTGAGAAATGAAGATTTTCGTTGTTGTAATGCCTATCATATTGCATATCGTAAAATACGATACATTACAAAACCCGTAGTTTTGTACATGTTGAAGCATATGATATGTGGCAACCGTATTCAACAATAGATAGAATATGACAACCCGTCGAATTTAACAAGTGGATTAACATTCATATAGAACGTGTGGTAATGCAAGTGTTTATGCACCACGGAATCGTAATTTATGATTGATACTGAAACGTAAAACATGATTCCTTAAGAAGAATTGTTTTTCTTTGTTTTAAATTATGAATTGAATTTATTATTTATAAATTGCATATAAATAATGATAAGAGTATTTTGGGAATATTTATTAATTTATAGTGTATAAATTAATTAATTATAAAGAGTTTATAATTAATTAATTAAATGTTTATGAAACATTTATAAACAAATATTCCATAACATTAAGAGTTAATATTAAATAGTTTTTAAAAAAAAATTATGGCATGGCTTATAATTTGTTTATATAGAAATTATAAGAGTAATTTATAAAAGGTTTATAAATTAAAAAAATAAGGCAAAATATAAAGAGCTTATATTTAATAATTATGAATAGTTCATAATGTTGATTTGAAATGTTCAGATTAAAAGGGAATTATTTTAAAATTATTTAGACTTCAGCAATATAGTTGCGATAAATGATATGATCAAAGGTTTCAATAATGTTATTATGTGATATTTAGATTATGCAAAATGTTTACATAATAAAAAATGAAATATAAAATGTTAATATATGATGAAATATCATATATTAAAGTAAAATGTCATATAATAATATGAAAGAGTTCAAATTGAGAATTAATATAAAGTGTTTATAATTGTTGATTTATGAATTGTGCATAAATGAATATCCCATGTTTGGAAAATAAATAAAATGTTTACTTGTTTCGTTAATTCCTTTTTGTATATTCATGTTTATAAATTGTTTATGAAATGTGAATATCATGTATGCTCTAACTTATGAGATTAATTGATAAATTGTTTCTCATAAATTGTCAAGTCATGCATAACATGCTCGGTACAACAAAATAAGATTTAGTTTTCATCTACCTTGACATCAGTTTGTAATTAGAGCGATTAGGTAGAATTTAGTTGTTGGATATAGTTTATATATATTAGGTTTTAGAGTTATAATGGATTAAATTCTCTTTTGAGTGAAGTATCTTGAACAGAGGGACTTTGGGTCGGACTTCCCACTGGCCTAAAGGCTTATGCATTATTTTAGAAAGGTGGGGGCTGGTTGTCTGTCACTCTGAACTTACTCATATACCTTATGCATAGGATGCATTTGGATATGTATGAATATGTTTGGCTTCTATATTTGGGCAAGTAACACAAATTGTGGGTTGGGTAAAGAGTTGACACATTAATATTGTAACGAACCAACCCAAGTCGACATGAAACATCACCCAAAATGGTTCACCACAAAGTGGAGATCAACACAAGGACCAAAACATGCCTCATGTATAACAGAAAAGAGATAAACAGTCAAAGTATGCCGCGGAAGAAAACGTACACAAGCATGAGACATACAAACCAAGCCAAAAAGCTAAACTCAGAAACAAAACAAAATCAAGACCATTTTGCGAAAACGTCGAGAGTCGCAACGACAGAATAAGTTTGCAAATGAAGAAAATACAGAAGAAAAAATCACACAGAACACAGAGATTTGCATGGTTCGGGAAATGATCCCTACGTCTACGGAGAGGCTGAAATATCACTAGTTTCGGGTGCATAAAATTACAGGGAGTATTAGAGCTTCACACTCACAAAAACCCTAGCCCGAAATGGGCTAATAAAGAATATGATGTGTTGTGCCATCAACCGCATGTTGCGGAATCGTCGGGAGTCACAACGACAGAAATGAGAAAAACGAAAGAAAAGAAAACAAAGGACACAGCGATTTACGTGGTTCGGGAATAATCCCTACGTCTACGGGAGAGGCAAAATTTCACTACTTCGGGAGCACAAATTATAGAGGGTTTTTCAGAAGAAACCCTAACCCGAAAATGGGCTATAAAACAATGGAGAAGACGATCACTGTTCGAAAAAGTGGTCCGCGTCACTACAGTGAACGGCGGCTGGCTTTGTCAAAAGCGCTACAGTAAAGTTGACCTCGAAGTCTGCACCGCTACAGTGTCGGTCGGTGTCGGTCGGTCAGCTCCACTACAGTGGTCAGCATTGCTACAGTGCCGAAAAAAATAGGTCGGGGGCCTTCGGCTCCCGGACCCCCAAAGCAGGGGCGCGTTGCCCCCTGCAACCCCCAACGAGCTCACCGCGGAGCTTGACCCGCGACAGTTGCTGGCCACAAGCATTCGGCCCAACCGGATCGGGCAACACCAATCCAACACCGCACAAAAAATTTGCATCGCTACAGTGAACGACGGTTGGAAGTCTGCATCGCTACAGTGTCACGGCCACCCAAGTCCAAACTGTTACAATGGCCGGCGGCTGGAAGTCCACGGAGTTACAGTACTCGTGCCAAAGTTCGCACTGCTATAGTGCCATGTCGGTGTCGGACGGTCAGCTCCGCTACAGTTGATCGGAGTTGCTACAGTGCCCCAAAATTTGGACCAGGGACCTTCGGCCCCCAGAGCAGAGGCGTGTTGCCCCCTGTAACCTCTGACGAGCTCACCGCGGAGCTCGACCCGCAAAGTTGCGGCCTGATGCACAGTATGGGCCGCAAGAATTCGACCCAACATCATCCAAACCGGATCTGGCTACACCAAAACCAACATACCAAAGCCAAAAACCACATCTCCATGTGAACATTTGTCACCATCATCTCAACCCACTACAAAGACAACGACAACCGAGGGAATTCGGCAAGCCACATGACACCCTTCCCTTTACCAGTATCCTACAAAACCAAATCTGCATAGGCTCAAAGGCATATGCATGGTGTGAGGCAAACGCCCAATAGAATACCACCATGAATCTATACAATGTTTGTCACCATGCAACGATTAGTTCTAGCTTTAAAAACAAAACAAGTTCATAAAGCTATTTCATTTAAAAAATACTTAATATAAAACATCCTTTGGTTTTTCCTTTTAAAACATTTCATATTCACAATCACAAGAATATGGAAATCAACATTAATGACAATATAGAGGGCAATAATCAAAGCATTCATAACTGAGAAGATAACCAGGTGAGCATTTATAACATGATATATAAATGAAACCAAGGGCATGAAAAAAAATTAAGCTCTAGCCTAGAGAATGCATAACTAAGACACTAAGACACAGAAGGAACACTAAGCTAGGCATAATGTGAATCATCACGATATCGAGTCCCCTAGTGGTGTCAGACTCTCTAAAGTTTGCATATGTCATCATCCAAGGTTCCCAAAATGTTCTCATGTGCTATGTTTTCACAAAACATTTAATAAACCATGCTCACAATTTTACAAAACATTTTCGCAAGCGAAAAGTCACCACTCTCGTGCTTGAAAATCCATTTTTTTGTCAAAACCATCTTTGAGGCATTCCATCGAACACATGGTGTGCAAAAATTGTTTTTAAAACAAAACCCTTCTAAAAACCATTTCACAAGCCACCCAAGACGTAATTTCATAAAACCCTCATATATTTCAAATCAATGACAATAGAGATTGGAATTGAAGAGATCGGGTCCTCACGAGCCTAGATACTTAAGAAACATCGTCAATTCCTCATCAAACCCTCCAAATCCGGCAATCACAGCTCAATCGGGTTCCAACGAAACAAAGGGAAGAGAGATCGAGGATAGATTTAGAGAGAATAGGAGAAATCGAGAGGAGATCCGAACATACCTTAAAGAGTTCCACCCATGTCGATCAAGAATCACCAAGGAACCAAGGAAAGAACCCTCTAGAGCGTTAAGGAGAGGTTGGTTCAAGCTAATGAGGGATTAGGAGAAGATTATACATAAAAATGACCAAAGACATCAGGGTAAATTCCTAATTTTAAGAAACCCGCACGAGATGCACAGTTAAGCTGCACGGTTAGACAAACCGTAAGTTAACCATGCGGTAGCTACTGGCCCTTGAAGACCATAGCGCAAGGTTACTTGGGAGTAGCGGCACGGTTAGACAAGTCGTGTGACATCCTTTGTTCCAAACCCATCCATCTGCACGGTTTGTCCGGCAACTCGCACGATTAGACAAACCGTGCTCAACCCATGCAAAATGCCTCTAGAACCAGCGGTGTCATATCACACGATTACCACACAATTAGACAAAAGTGCATCTAGCATGTTTCTCCCAAAACTCCAAATTTTCCCCAAACTCCCGAAAGTCTTTCGATCTCAAAAGAGACAAACTAAGTTAAAAAACATACTTGTGACCCGGAGTGTTACAATTCTCCCCACCATGAAACTTTTTTGCCCCCAAAAGTGTTCAAGATTCTAGACTCGCAAAAAGAGAAGGTTACTACTGTCTCATCAACAATTTCCGCTCCTACGTCTCGTGGTTATCTCACCCGCACCGCCACAATACATGGACCAATGAATTGTTATACTATGCAGTACTTTATCTTGGCGATCCATAATCTGAATTGGCTCCTCCACCACTGAGGTGTTGGGCTCGAGATCAATATTCTTTCATTCTATCACATGGGAAGGATCCGATTAATACCTCCTCATTAGGAAACATGAAACACGTCGTGAATTGACGTCAAGCGAGACAGCAAGTCCAACCAAAGACTACTCTCCCAAATTCGCCCAACACAAGAGAGATCTACATGACTACCCATATAATGCTTCAAAGGGCGCCATTTTAATCGAGGCAGATTGTAAGAACCCGGTTTTTCACTCGGTTTTTCACTCAGGTATGGATCCTTTAAAATTACGGTCTAAATCTTTACTTTGGACCTAATGCAGATGCCTAATGAGTTATTAAAAGTTTCAAGGGTGTCTAGGGCTTGTTCGGAGTCTGAAACCCATCTTTTTGGAAACAGACTCTACGCACAGTTTAGAGTAAACCGTGCGGAAAGTGTTTTTTCAGACAGTGGCACCTCGCACGGTTGGTGCACGGTTGTGCACCCAAACCGTGCGAACGCCCCTTTTTCCTAGGTAATCGTGCATAGGTGGCGCACGGTTTGATCAAACCGTGCGGAGGAAGGACTTTTCGAGCAAAACCGTCTCGCACGGTTTGCGCACGGTTTGACAAACTGTGCGGACAAACCGTGCGCAGGCTAAAAACCTATGTAAAATGTCCAAAACGCCCTTAATGGTCTATTAAGCCAACCCCTTCCTCCCTAATCTGAGTTTATGCGGGATTGACCTAATTCTCTCTCATTTTGGAGCTTTTTGAAGGCCAAAGCTAGGGATCAAGAGATCTCCTTCGTCCGGCATCCGATCGAGCTTCCGTTCGTCACGTTTGATGCGCAGCGGTAAGTACTCGAGTAGCCGTTCTTCTTCTCTTTCACTCTCCACCTAGATATCGTCATGTGAGTGTTTTTCATCTTTTCTTAAATATACTCCGATCTGAGGCAAATCAAGGGCCGATATCGGAGGAGAAGGATCGTACAACACTAAGGTGGGTGGTCTATAACTCATCCCTAAAGTTCGTTGTTTTTTAAATGTTCGTGTGGGGCCCACCGGTTTTGTTAGGAACCGTTTCTTAAATTTACATGTCATGATTATACTTATTAAAATCGTATGGTTATTCTCTTTCCAAATATGTGATTAGCTGTTAGTGGTTACACCCACAACTCAATCCACCTCATGTCGAAGGTTATGCCATAATTGGGTTTTTAGTGTTTCGGCATGTTTGAGCCACCGTTCGGGTGTGCCTTTGCTTGACCTTTCTAAAGGTGAGTCTTCTTATCATAAATGGCTTGTTATTACTGAAAATTGCATAATGGCATATACCATGTATGCTCACCACTTGACCCGCCTAAGGTAAGTGATTCCAAATGGTTATTAAAAGTGAAATGTGAAATGTAAAATGGCAAGTATACTAAGTATATAACTTGGTCTTATTTAAAGAAATTGAATAAATGTTACATGTCCGTAGCACCCCTTTCCATGTTGATGGAAGGTAAAGTGTTGTACCTCTCGTTCCCCTCGTTGTTTGATTTTCATGATCACAATCACCTTATTATTTATCTAACATTGTTTGAAGTGTTTTTGAATGATAGGCACAAGGTTGCCAAGAAGTTGGCCCAAGAATGGACAAGAAGTGGACTGAAATTCAGTCCACCGGCCAACCGGTGTGATAGCACCGGCCAGCCGGTGGACCTGGCAGAGGCATTGCCCACTGCCAGGTTCCACCGGTCAGCCGGTGGCTCTGTCACCGGCCAGCCGGTGGCACCCAGCCCAAACAGTGGAAGCTACTGTCTCCCCACCGGCCAGCCGGTGGCTCCTCCACCGGTCAGCCGGTGGAGCCTGGACCAAAATCCTTCTCAACATCCAAGGCACCGGCCAGCCGGTAGCCCAGTCAAACTAGCCGTTGGCTTTGACCAGTCAACCCCCATTTGGCCTCCAACGGCTCTTTAAGCCTCTCCAACGGCTCCGAAGACTCCCCAAGGGTTCCATGCCTATAAATAAAGGTCAAGGAAGCCCCGGACATCACCCGGATCATATACAAAGCCACCGTACAAATTTTCCATCTTTGGCGTACCTCCGGCGGACTTCCTCAAAGGAACCCCAAGTGCTCCAACAACTTCCACATCCAAGGAGCTCCATCAAAGAAGCTTGGAAGCGGCCTTCAACATCTCCAATCAATCAAAGGCGCCCAAGGCTTCTCCCATTACGGTTTTTCTTGTTTATCTTTTTTGAGCTTAAAATTGGGTTTGTGTCTACAAACCACTCTATTTCTCATCCCCTCTTTCTTTTGGGTTTCACATCACCATTAAGGTGTGAAAAGGTTGTCAAGCTTTCCTTTAAATAGCTTGAGACATAGGTGAGCTATCCTTCACCTGTAAGAAGGATAGTGGGTTCTTGCTAAACCATTAAAAGCAAGTGGGTTCTTGCTCAACCATCAAAAGCAAGCTGTAATAGGTCCTAGTGCTACCTCAAAGCCTAGTGGGTTTCTTGCTAAAACCATTGAAAAGCAAGCGGTAGGAATCTCTCAACGGTTGAGTTGGGAGCGGAGACGTAGGCCGGGTTTTAGGCCGAACTCCGTTATCAATTTTGTGTGTCTTGCCTCTTTTATTTCCGCTGCACTTTCACTTTGATTTTTAATTTGTTAATCATTTTTTAAAAGGCAATTCACCCCCCCTCTTGCCATCACTCCCTTTTTTCTCCGCCCAACATAAAGGAGTAAACCTCAATAATTGAATATGCCTTAATGGCTAACTAAGACTTGATTAAATGGTTGCAACGCTACTTGGCTTATCCACGCTAATGGAAGACAAGGCATGGACCAATGAATAAATGGTTTCAACTCTACTCGACCTTTCCACACTAATGGAAGGCAAGACTTGAACCAAATGAATTCCTACATGATTACAACATCAAATAGGAATGGACTGACTCGAGCTCACCTTGGGTGTGGCCCACTGAGATTTATCTCACACCCTCTCCGGGTGCCGTTTGGTACCCGGAGTAGATTGCATGGTTGCAAGTATTGACAAGGAGAAGCATGCAGCTTCCAATACTTGATTGGGTGCTGATAGGATAGAGCTTGATAGCAGATGACAGAGTAGGATCTCGGGATACTTGGAGTACACTTGTTTTCTTTTACCTTGTGGAGCATGTTATGCCTATTGTCTTGTATCCATGCTTTCCAATTTTCTAGTGACATGATGATAGGAAACCATGGGCTGAGAAAGAGGGGAGGTGCTGCTGGACAATAAGGGCTCCTGTTGGGAAATTTGTTGTAACTGCATGGGGGGCCCATGGGGAATATGCTGAGAACCTTAAGAAATATTCTTGGGGCCCAAAACTGTTAGAGGAGGTTGTTAGCCAGGTGTAGTGGTGGTCCCTACTGTTTGTTAGGAGCTTTTTGAGTTTGTTAGCCAGCTGTATTTGATTCCCTGGAATATCCTATAAATAGTACAGGGATTAGTGTGTTAGGGGGGAGGAGGGAATAGTCTGGGTATTTCGGCCTTGTGGCTTGGACCAGGAGGGGTCTCGGATTCTCCTGGGTGAATTCTGTTGTAAGTGTCATTTCATTTTGCTGTACTACCCTACCCATCTTGCTTTATATTACAAAGTGTCCTTCCCCTGTCCTCTGCTCTTATCAACTGGTCCGACCTGCCGCTGCTCCCTACTGCTGGAGCACCGCTCATTTCTTCCTCTACCGCTCCCACCACTACATCCATTGCCACCATTTTTTTCCCTTTTTTCCGCCATCAGCAGCAGCGAAGCATCCACTGTCGTCCGTCCTCTTTCTTTTCCTTCCGGGACAGGATTTCGCTGGTGTAAAATCACTGCATCACTCTCACAGTAGGAGACCACAGCTGGAACGTTGCTGGATTTTCTTGCTGCGGGGGCAGGCATTGCCGGATCGATTCGGCGACCTCCTCTCGGCTCGGCTTCAACAACTACCGACCTTTGCCTGCTTCGTTCGGCAGTGACACACTCGCTGGGACGAAGTGCACTCCAGCAACAGAGGCATACTACCGGCTTCATCGCATCCAGCGGCAAGACCTCTCGCTGCAGAGGGGAGTTCTGCCGGAAACAAGGGCTGCTGGATTAAAACGCTGGAAATGGAGGCAGAACTGGACAGTCTTGAACAACGTGTGGAAATCCTGGAAATCGCTCTCCCAAACGTGGAATCGACATTAGAAGCAACCCGCACAGAGCAGGCTGATTTCCAGAAATTTGTGGCGTCCGAATTGGCGGCCCTCCACCACCTCATCAATTCCATAGCTTCTTGCCCGAAGAGCGCACCATTTCTCGTTGAGGACCACTTGTCCTCTTCCTCAAATTTGTCCACCGTCCCCGCTGCCCTTTCAGCTGCTGTGGGAACACCCACTTGGGAGGCTGCAGCTGCTGCAGGTATACCCGTTCCCTCGGAGATCGCAGCACCACCAATGATTGAACCATGGAAGTCACGACCCAGTTTTGGGGGGATCACGAGTGCAGCGTCCCTGGAAGCAACCGCAGCTAGGACACCTGGTACGCCTGCAAAGCTGTTCCTGGCGTGTGACAGTCCAAAAAGGTCTGCTGAACCTCTTCTGAAAACTGCTGGATTTCACCTAGTTCCTACGGACATGGGACAACCTAGCGCAAACGGGCTCACTTCTCCCCTTTCGCCTATTGTGGTTGCGCGTGCTGCTGGATGGAGCTCACCAACACTTTCTCCCAACATGGAACTGCATTTCTGGAAACATGGGCACCGCTTGGGCACAGCTTCAAGCCCTTCGGCCTTTCAACTTGTATATTTTCCTGCAGTTCCTCCATTTCGAATTGATGGTGATTTGGAGCCAAACCCGGCAAAGGTGGTAGTAACATTTAATTCATATCCAGCTGTGATTAATCTCACATATCCCCCTATTGTTTCACTGCTTGCGGGAGTTACTAATACACAGCATGGGGCACTTGTGCTGGCAACCAGCCCCCACCACGACGATTCCATGATACCTAGGGGGCTGCACCATCCAGAAACTATGATGTGGTACGGCGACAAACTGCCAACAATCGATGTTAAGCAATCCGGGAGGAGCATTTGGCAGATTGCTTGGCATGACAACAAAGGCACACCTTCTCACCATTTGTGGTCCCATGGAGCAAGGCTGATCTGGGAAATTGCTTGGCATGTTGGGTCCGTCACACTTGGGGGACACAACCACCACCTTGAGGACAAGGTGGTTTTTTGGGAGGGTGGCAATGATAGGAAACCATGGGTTGAGAAAGAGGGGAGGTGCTGCTAGACAATAAGGGCTCCTGTTGGGAAATTTGTTGTAACTGCAGGGGGGGCCCATGGGGAATATGCTGAGAACCTTAAGGAATATTCTTGGGGCCCACAACTGTTAGAGGAGGCTGTTAGCCAGGTGTAGTGGTGGTCCCTACTGTTTGTTAGGAGCTTTTTGAGTTTGTTAGCCAGCTGTATTTGATTCCCTGGAATATCCTATAAATAGTACAGGGATTAGTGTGTTAGGGGGGAGGAGGGAATAGTCTCGGTATTTCGGCCTTGTGGCTTGGACCAGGAGGGGTCTCGGATTCTCCTGGGTGAATTCTGCTGTAAGTGTCATTTCATTTTGCTGTACTACCCTACCCATCCTGCTTTATATTACAAAGTGTTCTTCCCCTGTCCTCTGCTCTTATCACATGACATTACATCATCACTGTTTCAGTTGATACGGTTATTGTTATTCTTGTTTATTTATTGCATCAGTTTGCTTCCGCTATTTATTATATTGCTTCCGTTGTTTACTATTCCATTATATTCCTTCCGCTGTGCTACACTCTGCTAATGAGGGCAGTCTTCCCACGAACACCCTAGGCCCTCGCTGCTAGTCGGCAGCCTCTGACGTTCAGAAAGATGCGCTTGAGGCCATGTGGCCACCGGGCTTGGGGCACCCGTCAAGTGGCATCCGGGTCCGGGTCGTCACACAGATAACTATTGTTATAGGAAAAGTCGACCAAAGCCGCGTACTTTTCCCACAAACCACCGAAATCAAACACGTACATCCGAAGCATATGCTCAAGAATCTGAATGGCTCGTCGGGCCAGCCCATCCGTCTGAGGGCGATACGTCGTGCTTAATTTCAATTGGGTACCCATCACCCCTTGAAAAACTTTCCAAAACTGGGATGTGAACTGTGAGTCCTTATTAGAATCAACCGCAGAAGGCAACTACATGGAGCTTCCCGATCTCTCGGACATATAGCTGTCTGAGATCTTCCAAATTCATCATCACCTTAATAGGAAGGAAATGATCCGGATTTTGTAAGTTGATCAATGATCACCTAAATCGCATCTCTCCCACTAGGAGTCTGTGATAAACCAACAACGAAGTTGATGGATATCTCGTCCCACTTCCACAACGAAATTGGTAAAGGCCGCAACAACCAAATAGGTCTCTAGTGCTCCATCTTAATCTCCATCTTAATCTTCTGACAAGGCATCGTGACACTAAGTCTACAATCGACCAATACCGACATCTCAAATCAAGATACATCTTGGTAGTCCCAGGGTGTACAGACCAACTAGACTGATGTCCACTATCCATCAACTCCAGCCTCAGAGATATCAGAATAACCAACCTGCTTCGGAAACACAAGACACCATCGGGGACTGAGACCAGACACCCAAGGTCGCCCCACCATAAACTAAAACGCTGACAATCGATGTTTGTTGCTTGCCCAAGCCGAATTCATCATCACCTTAATAGGAAGGAAGTGATCCGGATTTTGTAAGTTGATCAATGATCACCTAAATCGCATCTCTCCAACTAGGAGTCTGTGATAAACCAACAACGAAGTTGATGGATATCTCGTCCCACTTCCACAACGAAATTGGTAAAGACCGCAACAACCAAATAGGTCTCTAGTGCTCCATCTTAATCTCCATCTTAATCTTCTGACAAGGCATCGTGACACTAAGTCTACAATCGACCAATACCGACATCTCAAATCAAGATACATCTTGGTAGTCCCAGGGTGTACAGGCCAACTAGACTGATGTCCACTATCCATCAACTCCAGCCTCAGAAATATCAGAATAACCAACCTGCTTCGGAAACACAAGACACCATCGGGGACTGAGACCAGACACCCGAGGTCGCCCCACCATAAACTAAAACGCTAACAATCGATGTTTGTTGCTTGCCCAAGCCGAATTCGACCATCAAATGACAAATCGGGTTTCACACAAGCTCATAACACCAATCTATCACCCTCCTCCATATCCAAGCTCATCTCAGCGGACAAACTCATCAAAGAACACTCTTCTACTGATGCCTTCAAAACTTGTGTCAGTAACTTCCTGCTGAGCACATCGGCGACCACATTCCCTTTCTCAAGTGTATGTCGAAATCAAAATCAAAAATCTGAAGATACTCAACCCAACGTATTTGTCGCAAGTTCAGGACTCTTTTGGTGAAAATATACTTCAAACTCTTATGATCTGAATTCACCGTGAACTACTCACCGAAAAGATGGTAACGGCAGTCTTGAGAGCATGCATCACTACAACCAACTCGAGACCATGGGTAAGATAATTATTCTCAATTCGGAGTGTTGGGACATCTCAAGGGGTGTCTTTTGGACGTGGTTTGAGGCTTGGTGGACGAATGGGTGTTCGAGTGCGCGTTAGAGGAGGGTTGGGTGGCCCGGGAGCTGAATTTTTAGTTGCATGAGCCATTCACACTATGAACCATGGGGTTCACACCGTGAATGGGGCCAGCCGAGGGCCTCAAGGATTTCAAACCGTGAATGCATCAGGTGAAAGGGGTTCACGACGTGAACCCTATTGGTCACGTCGTGAATGATGCTAAGTGGTGTTTTTAGACAGGGACAAGGCCATCTTTTTGGTTGTCGGGTTTTGCGAATTTTTGTGAAGCAAATGGATATAAACATTATTTTTCAGCCCTTAGGACGCCACAACAGAATGTTGCGGTAGAAAGAAAAAATAAGATCTATTCAAGAAATGAATAGATCAATGCTAATGGAATTTAGTGTAACTAAATACTTCTGGGCAGAAGCTGTTAATACAGCTTGCCATGTTTTAAATAGAATTTCTATAAGACCATTTTTAAATAAGACCCCTTATGAATTGTTTAAAGAGTTTAAACCTAAAGTTGGATATTTTAGGGTATTTGGTTGTAAAGTCCATATCTTAAATACAAAAGATAATTTAAACAAATTTGATTCTAAAATTGATGAAGATATATTTTTAGGATATTCCAATACTAGCAAAGCTTATAGTCTTCAATAAGAAAACTTTAGTAGTTTAATGAAAATAATTCTAACAAACAGGATTCTGATTCAAACAAAGACAGTGATGAATTCATAAAAATTTAATTTTGATGAAGATAATGACCAAGAAAAATGAGAACGTATCAGTTGAGGGGGGGCATATCTATTCTCAAACTGATTCTAAAGAATGAAAAACACTTAAAGATCACCCAATTGAAAAAGTAATTGGTAATGTTGAATCTGATATTATTGATAATGCTTTTAATTGATTCAAATTAGATTAATGCTAAATCTTTAATAGAAACTAAATGGATTTTTCATAATAAGCTTGATGAAGCTGAAAACATAGTTAAAAATAAAGCAAGACTAGTAGTTCAAGGTTATTCTCAGGAAGAGGGAATTGACTTTGAATATTCTTTTGCTCCTGTTGCTAGGATGGAAGAAATTAAAATTCTATTAGTCTATGTTTTCAAAACATCAAATTATTTCAAATAGATGTAAAAAGTGTCTTTCTAAATGGAATTATTTCAAAGGAAGTCTATATTAGACAACCACCTGGATTTTAAAACGAAAAGTTTTCAAATCATGTTTTTAAACTTAATAAAGTTTTATATGGTCTTAAGGAAGCTCCAAGAGCTTGATATGAAAGACACAATTTTTATTACAAAATGATTTTATTAAAGGTAAGGTCGATCCAACCTTGTTTATAAAGAGTTTTAAATGATATACTGATTATAAAAATTTATATTGATGATATAATATTTGGATCAACAAATGATTTAATGTGTAATGATTTTTCTAAACTCATGACAAGGGAATTCGATATGAATTTAACGGGAGAACTAAATTTTTTCCTTGATTTACAAATTAATCAAAAGAAAGATTATGTTTTCTTAAATCAAGCTAAGTATGCTAAAGAACTTGTTAAGAGGTTTGGGCTTGATTCTAGTAAGACCATGAAAACACCAATGGGTACTAATAATTCCAAATTAGATTTAGATGAGTCTAGAAAGACAATTGATATTAAACTGTATAGAGGCATGATAAGCAGCTTATTGTATCTCACTGCATCTAGACCAGACATAATGTTCTCAGTTTGTTTATGTGTTAGATTTCAGTCAAACCCTAAAGAAATTCATCTTAAAACTATTAAAAGAATAATTAAATATATCAAGGGTACTGTTTGTACTGGTTTATTATATTCTAGTGAGAACTGTTTTGATTTACTATCTTACTTCGATTCTGATTTTGGAGGACGTAGACTTGACCAGAAAAGTACTACAGGTATGCGTCACTTTTTAGGTAAAACTTTAATTTCTTATAGTTCTAAGAAGTAACTATCAGTATATACAGCTGAAGCTGAATATGTTGTTACTGCTAGTTGTTGTTCATAGAGTATATGGATAAAACAAACTTTATTTGATTTTAATATTAGTTTTGATAAAATTCCAATTTTCCGTGATAATTAAGTGCTATTTTAATTTCTAAAAACCCACTTCAACACTCTAAAACAAAACACATAGATGCGAGATTTCATTTTCTAAGGGATCATGTCAATAAAGGTGATATATGTTTAGAATTTGTTCCTACTGAGAAACAATTGGCTGACATTTTTACTAAACCTTTAGATTTTGTTCAATTTGAGAAAATGAAGTTTGAATTGAGAATGTTAGATGCTTAAAATTTTTGTTTAGTATAATTATTGTTTTTGGAATAAAAACTATTCACTGTTTTTAAACATCTTTGTTACATATGTTATGTAATTGAATGTTAATTTGTTTTATACTGTTTAAAATGGATAATGATCTCAAAATTCAATTTAATTTACTTTTTGAAAAATTTCAGAAAGGGGGAGAATGTTTTTGAAAGTTTAATAAATGTTCGGTTTTGTAATTTACAAAAAGGAGAGATTGTATTTAAACTTGGATTTTAATACTTTAACAATTCTGTTTTGATAATAGTTTTGATAAACTACAATTTCCACTCATTTGTTAAATTCAAATTGTGTATAACTTGTAATCTTTTTATTTTTTACATTTATTATTTTTTGGGAATGATTTAATGTTTTGAATTGATTAATGATTTTTATAATTTTAAATTTACAATTTAATTTCACTTCATCTTTTTTAATGAAATTTGTTTATGTGTAACTTATGCAAAAAAATTGGGCCAACCGTGGCTAAGGCACAAGAAACAGCCCCACTACCACTTAGGGGGACCCGAAGGTCAACCCCTGTGGGAGAGCAGCCCAAGGGGCCAAGCCATGGCGGCAGGCCCTGTATAGGCCTAGAGGAATGAGACCGAGCCCGTGTATAAGGCCCACATAAGCACGCCCACAGGCGCATGAGGTTTGGGTTCGTAAGCCCGCTAGGTCGTAGCCCACGTATAGGTGAGTTGGTGTGTGGGTGTTGATCCCCCGCTGACAGCTCGATGGTGGTAATGCGCATGTTGTATGATATACTGCGGGTTTGCCGCATCGCGAAACCAATGTAGGACGCGCAAAGTCAAGACATTGTTCATCTGCATTTTAATGATACAGATATTTCCTCAGTCGTCCGATCACTTCCAGATAAGCCGTCGGATCTCCACGAATAATCGTCTTCTTCCTCCAGTGTTATCGAGCTTCGCCTGAGAGTTCTTGTACGCCGGAGCTTTAGGCCAAAGGTGCAGTGATCGAACCAAGCTTGTTTTGGTGTTATGAAAGTTTTCTTTTGATCGTAAGTAGCTCGAAAATACTGGATGAGGTTCAGTGATGAGTGTTCGTCATCTACCTCCATCTTTCACCCGAAGCTATTGTTCATCGGTGTTCATGGTTGCCAAAACCATCTTTGTCAAGCCAAACTCTAATGATCGAGTTCGTGATACAGTAACGGGAGCTCCACCAGCTATGTTTGACGGTGTCTGTTCTTCACTTGGTGGAAGCTCCGTTCTCTGCTTCAACGGTAGATCAATCTGCCATTGGACACCGGTAGATCACGGAACACTGATAGATCCCCTCAACGATCAACCGTTCGACCAACGAGATTAATTCGTTAGAAATGTCTTCAAGGTATAAAAACAACTTTTGTGCAAATGATTCAGAAGATTTTTGCGAGATAATTGTGACATAATTATTGTTGCTCTCAAGCGATCAAGAAACCACTACGACTTGTGTTCCTTGGTTGTGATCACAGAAAAACTTCAACGACCGACCTTTCATTGAAGTGATCAACGATCATTGGGTTTCATCATCTTCGACATCATTTGATCATCCGCTGATTTCTTTGTATTTTTTTTATTCGTGTTATCTTTTATTTTCTTTTGTTTGTAATTGTTAAAGTCTGGTTTATGTTTTTCCCGATCAAAAGTAGGTCTTGCTTTGTCTGGTTATTCCACTACCAAAAAGAAAGCCTGGGTTGCGACTCTCGATCAAAAGTCAAGTCACAGACTAGGTTTAGTCTCCTATAAAAAGACTGGGTTGTGCCTCAGGGTATTTGTAAAAGGCAAAGTCTATAACAGATTCTCACACTTTAAAAGTGATGTTCTTAGTAGGTACCAATCTTCTCATTGAGTTGAGAGGGTTGAGGGGGTGGATTGGGATCTTGGTGATCAGAACCACTATAAATCTTTATGTTCTGTCTTTTTATTTTCATTGCACTTCATTTCAAGAACATAACACTCACTATAGATCTTTATTTTATAAACTCTGATTTCTAATAAAAGTTTTTAAACCATTCATCCCTCTAGTCATTATTGTCATCATTATCAATCAAACAGTGCTCATCTGCTAGATGAATGACATGTGATGTATTCATCGACCTGATCGGTTTATTTTGGAGAATCCTGAATGGATGAGATGACCTATACTAAATTGACATGTTTCATGTCTAGTGGTCACTTGATATCATGGACAAAGAGATTTTATAGATATAAATACGATGTACATGATACATCTTGTGGTGAACATGTCCATATGAAGATATAAGTATGCTTGATCGAGATCACACCAAACCCCTTTGTAGCTTGAGTAGCATTGATATTTTGCTAGAAGTCGCTCTTTGCTTACATCTATTAAATCGGGATTTCATATTTGTTATCAATGCTACAAAGACCCACAGGGTCTCACAGTTAAGCCTTAGGATAAGGAGTAAGTTTTGAAAAAAGTATGTTCCAAAATGAAGAGAGTTTTGATGAACCGTATCCAAAAAAAATGAATGGATTTACAAAGAATTGGGAAGTTTTGTATAAAGTCCTTATGGGATTTTAGTGCAAGTGGAAGATTGTCGGATATACACTAAAATAAGGGATGTCGTGGGGGTTTTATATGAGTTTTTTGAAGAAAAAAATATTGGAAATGGGTTTGATTTGTTTTTTCTAAGGATTGTGATGCGGGTGTGGGAGCTCTCCCATGGCGACGCCGAAGACGATTAGGGATTCTTTGCTCTCATGGCTATTCCGCACTTGTTGGGTCCCAATCTGGTATCGAGAGGGCCTTCTTAGGTAGCGACTCGGCATAAGGAGGCTTCGACGGGGATCCATGATCCTTCGGTGATCTCTGACACCGAGCTCGAGGGGGCCTTGGCAAGCAACAGAGGCCCGAATGAATCTGTGAAGCGGCTCTTTGTTCGGTCTAAGGATGCGGAATCTTGTAGGATTCAGAGTAAGGGAAATATTGCTCATGTAGTTGTCAATGAGAAGCCATTGAAGAACGAATTGAATTAGGCAAACATTCTATTACCGCTCGATTAATTCTACTAAGGGGTGCTAAACCGTGGAAGATTGAGGACTTACTTAATCGCCTCTCGTCTGTCTAGGGATTTCGATCATGGAGATGTGTCTCGCTAGGTCAGGGATACTTTCATCTGTTATTCCCTTTCGAGGAATTAAAAATGAGAGCTTGGGGATTCGGTTCTATAACTCTCAAGCTCGGGTTCTTGCATTTCCAAAAATGGGACCCCAATTTTAATCCACTTCAAGATAAAACTTGTCATCACAAGTTTGAGTCAGAGTGTATGGCCTTAATTAGATACCCTGACACCATAAAATTCTATATGGAATTGCTTTGGCTATCGGAGTTCCAATTCTATATGACATTGCTTTGGCTATCGGAGTTCCAATTAAAATGAACGGGGAGACTGAAATCGTCAAATTCGGTCACTATGCTCGTTTGCTGGTGGAAGTTGATATTTGCTCCACCTTAGTTGACAAAGTGTTCCTTTCAACACCTAAAAGGATGAATTCTCTTTGAGAATCATGTATGAAAAGATCCCCGATTTCTGTTTTGATTGCAAGATGATTGGTCACAAGAGATCCACTTTTAGGAATCTTTTTTGTTCTTCCTGCACTCGAAATGGGCATGAAGAGAAGAACTATCATTTGAGGGGTAAGGGAGCCAGCAATCCTAGCAATGCAGGGAGGGATCATCAGGATCAGACTGACGGTCAGGCTCAATATCATGTAAAAAATCTGCAGCTTTGGAATCTATAGCTCGCATGGAGGCTCTCAGCCTGCTAAACAGGTTCCTGGTTCTTCAGATCAGCCTTATGGTCTTCAGGATCATGGGATTCAGGATGCCTCAATGATGAATTCGCAGTTCCAATCAGGCCTCCCACCTCTTCACTTGGATAGGCACGGTAGTTCTTGGGCTGCTATCGCTGAGGAAGAGGAGGCTGAGGGGCAACTGACTAGGGCATGTACCTCTTTTAAAGATGATCTCTGTAAGGGAATAGAGGTAGAGAAGTCAGTTGAAGAATCAATTGACAGCCAATCTGATTACGAAGCTGCTTCTCAAGCGGATGTGGATTTAGAGATTCGACAAGAGCAGAAGTTGATTTCTAACAAAAGGAAAGGGAAAGAGAATGTGGTTGCTGCTTCTCCCAGAAAATTCAAGAAGGGCTATGGCACTTCTTTGGATCTGGCTAGTCTCAACACCAGCTCAGACCTCTTTTGCTGGGAAGATGCAGATACCTGATGTTGATGGGACAAGGACTGTGCCCCAGGCAGTGGACTTGTCTGCTGCCTCCTGGACACCCATGGAGGGCCCTCTGTCCTTTGATGCTGCTGTTGTCCAATCTGGAGAAAGCAGAGGAGGTGCTCCCCCCCCTCTCTGATGAAGAGATTGCATCTGGAAACCCCAGGATCCCCCGAGACAGGTGTGAACCCTGCATCAAATCAGATGGCTGAAGTCTCTAGGCCCTCCACGCAGACAAATGTGCAGCCACATGTAACTAATTCCAACCTATTTGGAGTGCTCGACTCGCTAAATGAAGAGTGAGAAGGGGGTGAACATGTTAGTAGACAGGTAGGAAGGCATGCCATCATCTGAGGGAATCTCTTTAGAAAAGAATAAGTCCAGGTTGATGAGATTCAGACCCTCATAGAGGGGCAGAAGTGGCGAGGATAACCCGATTGATGAAGGCAAGGTTCGGATCAGTAGTGAGGATACTTGGTTTAGACACACTCGGTAACTCGGGTAACTTTCTCACTTGCCTCAGAGTCGTATTGAATTTTAATTAGTCATACTGTCATCGAAAGATATAACAACGGATGAAGGCAGGGTTCGGATCAGTCAGTTCAAAGGAACCGACTTTGGTTTCTGGAAGATGCATATAGAGGACTATCTTATCCAGAAATATCTCGAACTTTCATTGGGTGAGAAACCTGGCAAGATGGAGTAAGGCAAATGAGAAAAGTTGAATAGAAAAGCATTAGGCTTGATGAGAAGGACGTTGGCACGGAACGTGGCCATCAACATGGGGAGAAGATTGCAGCCGCACTTATGGCGGCCCTAGCGGAGATGTACGAAAAACCGACAGTCTTAAACAAAGTGTTCCTGATGAGGCGTTTGTTTAAATGGAGGCTATCGGAAGGACGATCAACGACAAATCATGTGAACAATTTCAATATGATCAGAAGTCACCTCAAATCAGTGAAAGTGACTTTCGCAAATGATGTGTGAGTTATTCTACTGCTTTCAACTTTACGAGAATCATGGGATGGCATGGTTCCAGCGGTAAGCAATTCCTGTGGAAAGTTTGATCTTGTGTTTGTGGACGTCGAAATTTGATCCTTAATGAGGAGCTTAGGAGAAGAGAGATCCAAGAACCTTCAGATAGTGCGTTGAATACTAATAGAAGAGGATGATCACCTCATCGGAAGAATCGTTGACAATCAGAAGAAAAGACCAAAGAGAAGAGTCGTGGAAAGTCGACTGGTCCAGGTCTTACCTGTTGGCATTGCCGTAAGCGAGGACATTTTCAGATGAACTGTAGAAATCGCAGGGGAGAAACAGGAAGGAAAGCTTCCGAAAATTCAAAATATGTTAACACAAAAGAAGATGGTATCAATCTACAGCTCCATGTTCATAATCCAATGGAATCATAGGTGGTTGACTCTGGTGCATCCTTCCACACATCGATTGATCGCGACAAGCTATGTATCTGAAAGCTTTGGAGAAGTTTGCACGACGAACGATGAAACTTTGGAAGTTGTTGTTGGAAAGGGAGATGTCAATCTCTGGATGTAGAATGGGAGTATTCTTCAGTTGAAAGGAGTGAGACACATGCCAAATCTTCATAAGGTATCTCATTTCAGTGGGGCAGTTAGATGATGAAGGTTTCGGTACTGCTTGCAAAAATGGAGTCTGGAAAGTGACTCGAGGATCCATGGTTGTGGTGCGAGTAAAGGACAAGACCTTTTATCTGATTGGAAGTTTAGATGAGTACAATGGCCAGAATTTCAGCTTCTGAACATCCAAAGGTCTGGCATTGCATATTGGGTCACCTTAATGAGAAGAACATGAAAGTTCTGGCAGGGAAAGGCATTTTGAAGCTCGATCATACAACTCTCAAAAGTTACAAGAGTTGTGTGCTTGGAAATCAAAAGAGAGTCATTCAATCTGTATAGCCGGAAGCCTAGAGCCCAAAAGTTGGAGCTTGTTCACACAGATGTCTGGGGACCTACTTCAGTTCAATCGCACGGAGGATCATGATAGTTTGTCACATTCATTGATGACGCCACAAGAAAAGTATGAGTTTATTTTCTTAAAAATAAATATGATGCATTTGGGGCCTTTATACAGTGGAAAGTCATGGTGAAGTTGGAAAGTGATCAAAATTTAAAGTGTCTCATATCTTAATAATGGTGGTGAGCACAACGATAGAAACTTCCGAAAATTTTGTCGGAAGAAGGGTATCAGGCTTGAGAGAATAGTACCCGAAACTTCACAGCGGAATGAAGTTGCAGAGAGGATGAACCGAACTTTGACAGAAAAGGCTAGATGCATGTGTGTGCACTCCGGTATGCCCAAGGCCATTTGGGCAGAAGCAATTAACACAGCAACGTACTTGGTCAACAGAAGTTTAGCCTTTGCAGTGGAACAAAGTCTACCTGAATAAAGTCCGCTAAGCTACCGGAAGTTTCAAACCTCAAAATTTTTGGTTGCATTGCTTATGCTCTTGTTGATGCTAAGGATAAAGATAAGCTGGAGGCAAAGCCCAAAGTTTGTTTTTTTGTAGGCTATGGAAATGAAGAGTTTGGATATCGACTGTGTAGTGATGATCAATGTAAGATCATCAGAAGTCGAGATGTAATCTTCAATGAGAAGATCTTATGGAAGGATCGGAACTTGGCTGAATCAGAAGTAGAGGAAAAGAGGTCACCTATTAAAGTACAAGTTGGCCTGGATGGAAACACCGGAAATTCACGAATACCGGTGATACAAGACAGTAGGACAAATGCACCGAAAATTCGACCAACGACAGATGTACCAGAATGCTCAAGAACTGCAGAAGTCAGAGGAAAGGCTCTGGCAACAGAGCAATCGGCAACAGGAGCACCAGAAGTTCAAGCACCGAAAAATGAAGTTTTGGCGAATACAAAAACTTCTCTAAAGAGATCTTCTAGAGACAAACGACCAGCCCAGCAATAAAGGGTTGACACGAACTGCTTACTTCCAACGGATGCTGGAGAACCCGAATGTCCAAAAGAGGCAGCAACACCCACCCAGTGACTCAAAGCAATGGGAGTCAACCATGGAGGAAGAAATGAATTCCTTAAAGTTCAACGGAACTTGAGAGTTGACTGAACTGTCAAAGGGAAAACAAGCACTAGAGAACAAATGAGACTACCGTTTGAAAGGAAAAACTGACGAAAGCACAAGGTACAAGGCACAGTTGGTGGTGAAAGGATTCCAACAGAAGGAATCGATTTCTCAAAAAAAAATCACCTTTAGTAAAGCACACTACAATCTAAACAGTACTAAGTATTGTTGCATCCAATGGTCTACATCTGGAGCACATAGATGTGAAAATTGTCTTTCTTCAGGGTGATTTGGAGGAAGAGATCTACATGAAGCACCCCAAGGGGTTTGTAGATCATCGGGAGGGTTTCGTTTGCAAACTGAAGTGAAGTCTATATAGCTTAAAACAGGCACCTCGACAGTGGAACTAGAAGTTTGATGATGCTTTCATGAATGAGGAAGGTTTCACAAGGAGTGACTCCAATCACAATTGTTATCAAAAGTCCTGGACTGATAAAACTTACATAATTCTCCAATTCTACGTGGATGACATGTTGTTGGCAGGACCAAAAATTCACCGGATTAAGGAGGTGAAGAGTAAGTTGACCACAAGATTTGAAATGAAGGATCTTGATCAAGCCAAAAAAATCTTGGGGATGAGGATAGAGAGAGATCAAAAATCCAGTACTTCGATGCTATCCCAGAAGGAGTACATCTGGAAGATCATTGAAAAGTTTCAAATGACCGGATGTAAAGCAGTCGAAACTCTCCTCGTTGGACACTTCAAGTTATCCAAGGCACGGACACCTTCAGCGAAAGATGAGGCCCGATACATGGTGAAAACACCCCGTCTGCTTCAACTGTTGAAAGCTTGATGTATACGATGATGTGTACGCGGCCAGACATTGCCATTGCAGTGGGAGTGGTGAGTCGATTCATGTCTAATCCTGAGAAGGAACATTGGGAAGTTGTGAAGTGGATTCATCTGATGCTTGAAGGGATTGGTAGATACAAGATTGTGCTTCGAGGAAGATGACCATCTGCAAGGTTTTGTTGATACGGATTTTGTTGGTGATTCTGACACTCAGAAAAGCACAATGGGTTTTATGTTTACATTGCAGAACAACGATCAGCTAGATGTCACGACTACAGTCAATGGTGACTTTGTTTACAATTGAAGCAGAGTATTAGCAGATACAGAGGTCGAAAAGGAGTTGATCTGGTTAATGCATTTGCTAAGGAACTTGAAAAAACAATGAAAGGAAGAAAGTTATTTTGTGATAATCAGAGTGTCATCGACCTTGCCAAGAATCCGGCATTTCATGCAAGAATGAAACACATTGACTTAAAATTCCATTTTATCCAAAATCTGCTGAAAAACAAGGTGTTTGAGCTACGGAAGATTGTAGGGAAGCAAAATCCGACCGACATGTTCACAAAGGTGTTAGTCCAAGAAAGCCTGAGGCAGCATTATGCCTTAGAGGGACTCAGTTGAACAAGAGGGGGATTGAGAACACTGCGATGAATGCAGAAAACGAAAGTTGGTTTGAGTGTTGGAGGATGCCGATGAGGTTCCTTGAAGCAATCTTCAAATGGGAGATTGTTGGGATCATGAAGTTTTCTTCAAGTAACCGGAAGTTCGCTCATCAGATGTTCATACTTTGGTAGTTCGTTTCGGCCTTGTCAGAACAACGGCAGCAGGAACCTTCAACATAAGGGTCAGACTATCAGAAGTTCGCAAACTTCTGATAACTAATGTGCAAACTTGACTTTGGGCGTGTCAAACAGGGTACCGACTGAGAAGGTTGAGTCGATGAAAGTCTTAGTTGAATGGAGAAGTCGACAGATGGTTGACCGCAAATGTCGGAGGTCGGTGCTACTTGTTTAACCGGCAACGAACCTCTATATAAGGAGGTGGGACCAACTACTGATAAAGGTACTGTACTGTATTACAAAAAGTGTAACGCTGACTTTCTCCCGTAGACGTATAACGAAAAGTTTGAACCACATAAAACCGGTGTTCCTTCTTTATTGTTCATGTTCTTTGAATGTTTGTGTGTGTTTGAGTGTGTGATTCATCTTTTGAGTGATGATTAGGGTGAAGCTTGTCGATGTCGGTCGGTCAACGCTGCAACAATAGCCGAAGGCCCCCGGACCCCCACAGCAGGGGCGCGCTGCCCCCTGCAACCCCCAACGAGCTAACCGCGGAGCTCAGCCCACGGAAGTTGCGGTCTTGTGCCCAGTATGGGCCGGAAGCATTCAATCCAATCATCATCCAAAACGGATCGGGATATACCAATCAAACATTCATAATCAATGTCAACACTACAAATATCCACAAGGTCACACATAAGGCTATGTGAATGAGAATTTATTTTTGATGCCAAATGTTTGTCAAAAAAATGAGGGTTTAGATGATAGTTTTATCCTAAGGAGTTTGGATATATTTCACAAGTTGCAGAATATCCATAAAATCTGTGAACTGTGCTAGTAAAAAGAGTAGAGTGTAACGTTCCCAACCCGGAAGCCACTAAACCGGTGCTCCGAGTCGGGTAATTACATAACCTTAAGCGCATCTCCCCGTAAGCCAAAGGCTACCGACTAGCAGCGGGGGTCTTTGTGGTCAAGTGGGGAGACTATACCTCTTTTTATCAGAGTAAGCCACAACAGAAGTAAACCAATAGCGGAAACAATAATCAATAAACAAGGAACATGTATAACAACCATTTCCAACAATAAATATGCCATGTCCTACTACAAGTGCGAAAGTGAACAAAAGCCCAAAATAAAGTCAACGGCCAAAATCCCCAAAATGGTCCCGACTCCAAGTCTGGATCCTCCACCAAGTGCTACCCATGTCCACTCAACTATCTAGCAATGACCCTTGCCCTTCTCCTGCCCTGCAAACATGAAGTCTGCTCGGGTACCCAATGGCGGCCCGAGCAGGGTGTGAGTACAACTCAGTAGTTCACCACCAACGGTGTCTACAAAATATCCAGTATGAACAGGTAATGGATGCAAAAGGAATATGAATGATAACTGTCAAGTAATTATTTAAGGTGCCATTAACCCGTTCAGAGCCAAAGTCATTGCCACTTCCACTACCATTCATTTCACACCAATTATCATCATTTACCATTTCATCACATTTCCATGGGTTAATCACATACATTATGTTACATTGGTCTAAGGCCAACAATCACATGCAAGAGGGTAAACACATCGTTATCCTATCTCACTAGGACTAACCTCTTCATAGCAATCATATCCTCACCTCGAAGCCTCAGTCCGGGTGGATGCAACCGTTAGGAGAAAGGATCCTCAGTCCCCATTCCTAACCCGTGCATTTAGGGTGGAGTTTAGAGCATTGGTCTTCACTCGACCTGTGGGCATAGATCCTCAAGTCATACCCCACTCTACCAAGCCATGTGCACATGCTTATATATATAAGTAACCATCAACCCATCATACCATTGTCCTTTGACAAACACCATTCACAACAAACCACACGGGAATTCACATTATGCCTTAACTCATTAACACATTACCATTTCACAGCATTTAACCATTCACCCAATTCCCATGTGTTATGCTTATCTCACTAAGCATTCAACACTAAACCCATAACCTATTCCGTTATGGTCTTTAATCAGTTTACACATTAACCCATTTAACCCGTTAATCATTTCCATGAATCAACCATTCAACCCATTCCAAATAACCCTTAGGTTATTGTCAAGTCTAGGTGCATCACCTAACTTCTATTCCAAGTTCAACCAATCATGCCAACATATTCGTTCAGAGCTCTACCATTTATTACAACAAGATCACTTGTTTAATAACAATCCCTAAGCCCGGGAAAAAGCCGGCACATCCCATGGATGGCCCCAATTAGGTCAAGTCATTCTCAACGCATCCCATGGGGATCGTGAGGGTTTCCATTTACCGTTTTTAAGCACCCTTTATACCAAACACATCCAGGTTGATCAAAGCTCATCAAAAGAAAACCATGAGCTAAGCCACACATGCATAAATCCACCATAAAACTATGGGATAACGTTTGTAGACCACCTACCTTGAAACCGCGGTTGAACGAACACTCAATCGAGTCCTTAGACCTCAATCTGTCCAGCCTTTGGAGCTTCAACCTAGAACTCACCCAAAAGATAGGGTTTTAGAGCTTCGGAACAAGAGGGAGAGAAGATACAAACCCTAAACCAAAAAGAGAAGCAAGGATGGGATTAGCCTTACCCGGAGCTTCGATCCGCATCCAACGGAACCAAAAACGCCTTAGAAATGAGGGAGATCGACCTCTTGGAGCTCTTGGGCGATTTGGTTCGTTCCTAGGGTGAAGAGGGAGGAATGGAGAGGAAATCTCGAGTGGGTTCTTAAAATCCCGGGGTGGCAATTTTGTAATTTTTCCCAACTTTAAGAGGCCGCACGGTTTGCCCTGGCCGTGCGCAAGCCGTGCGCCCAGGCTTGTCTTGCCCAGCTTTCCTTTCTTTCGTGCCCCAAGCCCCCGAAACACCCCCAAGACCTCTCATACTTTCAGAAGACATCCCTTGAAGCCCGAAACAAGGGATTCAACCAAAACATAACGAAAACACACCCTTCCAAAAACCGGGATCTTACATAGAGGATATGTGCGCTAAAGATGTTAATATATTGCAGACCGATATATATTATATCACACCAGTGATATTCATAGGATTGCAATATATGATATCGCATTGCCACTGCCACTGTGTTTTATATATCTCACATCACAATCATGTTTATCAACTATCAAATCATTTGATGATGTGGAAGAGAAGCTTGAACGTGTAACTTTGTTGTTGAATCGTTCAACAAATTAATAGAGGTGAGGCTTAAAGTCGATACATTATAACAAATGACTTAAGCGGACTAAAGTTGTCCATGCGTTATGGAATGAATGAACTCCGGACACCTCCATCATTTAATGAAAGATGACTATATAAGGAGCACAATGCCTTGTTGCAACATATCTATCAGTGAAACCTCATAGCCAAAACTCTCTCTCTCTCTTCCTTTACAATGGAGGTGCTTGCCCACTTGGTTAAAAGAGAGATCCTGCAATGTTGTATAGTGATTCCTTAGTCGGTGAATCACCTGAGACAAAAATCGTTTGGTTGTTGTTAAGTGATCACCACCAAACTCATTGTTGGATCGAAAGAAAGGAACAGTGGGGTGTATTCTTCTTTTGTTTAAATGCGTTTATCCTGTTCATCTTCTTCGTGATGATCTTGGGCAAAAGGTTTTGTTTTTCCGCTGCACTAAAGCATGTATGGTATCTATAAAATCCACCACACTTATCATAGGAGGTTCCAAAAATGGCGATTTAAAAACTAAATTTGGAAAGGGGAAAAAAACATGCTCGGTTAAAGAGCATTACTTCCATGATAAGCAGATGATGCATCTCATTCCAGCTTTCAGCAAAATGCACTTTCAGATAATCTGCCCTTCGCCACCAACCCAAGCTCTCATACAAGTGCAGAACAGACATAAACGCTGACAAGGCAGAGCTTTAGTATCAAAATTTGATTAAATATAAAAAATTGACCTCAACATTAAATCACCAAATCATTTCAAGATGACTTGAGCTTTCAAATTTACAATTATAAAAAGAAAAGGAAAAAAACTCAATGCACGTGAGCATATACTCAAACTCGTCTACTACTGAAATTTTGCAGAATCAAAGGGCAACCAGTGAAGGTTGGGCATTTATGCATTATATCCCAACAGCAATTGATTAATGGTAGATTGAAAACTCACCAAAATAAGGAACTCTGGCAATTGTTTCCAGCACATAAAATCTTGCATAAGTCCGGTTATGGTACAAACTGTCGAGTATCTTTATCACAGAATCCTGCATTAATTAAAAGTTCATGTATGTCTGCACATACTTATCAGCTTATGCCAGAACAAAAAAAAAAAACTATAAAAATGCAATTTCAATTTGTTCAACACATGATCCCTTAAAAGATCATGAAATTACAATTTTAACGGTCCCTGTCCAAGATAAAACTAAAACATGATTCTAGCATATACACATAAACACAAAGAAATAAAGATATTTCAACCAAAATCACAAGTCACTCATCACGATTTCCTTACAGCAAACACCCTGCATTCAGATACGTGAGGTAGATAAAACAACTAATTACATGATGAAATCAAAGTGATTATAATTATAATACATCCTCAAAAGTAGTGAAGAAGGTCCAAATATATATGATTGACAAGAAAAACAATTACCGTAAGAAATATATTGATGGATTGCTCACACGTGATGACCCATCTCTCCAATACGCTGAATTTTGAACTCTCCAAAGGCTCAGTGGAACTACCTTCACCATTGTCATCAGGAGAATTGTTACCTTGAACTGACTCCTTGGCAACCACTTCTTCCTTGCTGTCTTGCAAAGCTGTTGCTTGGACAGCATACAAATTCCTAAACAACACACAGGCACTATTATAAAGAGGATCACACTTTATGGATCATCTTCTCTGTCAAAGCTATTCCTTTCTTTGGGTATCTAGTCTCACTGTCTCTCTTTTATTCTCAAAATTAATCTAATTGTTTTTATTTATTCAATTATATCATCCTTTTTCAAACATCCCACTTAAAAAGATATGGAACATGACGTCAAAATTGTTGACCAATTCTTATAATTTTAGAGACATTTTCCTGCCCTTATGAAAGATGGAGCAAAAGAAAAACTAGTGCCCGCAACTAGTACTACAAAGCCCAGTCTCCTGACGGAATGATTTCAAGAGAAAAGAGATAAATTGAAGAAATTAAAAATATTTTCTGCATTTGGATTGTTCTGAAGAGATGAAAATAAACGGAGAGAAATGAAGAGAAACGGATTTTTTTAAGACATATTTTGAATTTTTCTATAAAAAGAGAATTAATAAGAGGGATGAAAAAAATAATAATATAATTTTTATATCAACATTACCCTTGTTAAAAATAAAATTTTCTCACCTGGATTAGCCATTCTCTTCTTCTTCTCCTCCTCTACTCCCAACCCTCCCATATCCCTACTTGTGTGAATAAAATCGATCTTGCAAAAATAAGAAGACGAATCTAGAACTCCAGAAACCCCTAACCCCCCAATCAGGTGACCCACAAACCACATATCATATTTCTTGACAACATAAATGGTTTCCCTGCTTCTGATAGGAATGTTAAATTTCACTTTCTTTTGGTTTGCATATCAATATACTTTTTATGTAAGTTTTATACTTCGTTCAAACAAACTTGAACATTTAGGTCTTTTATCATTTTCTATTGGTTTAGGAGGAAATATGGAAATGTGGGAACAAAAAAATAGAATTTTTGATTTAATGAATGGGTTGAATTAATTATAATTAAAATTAAAAAAAACAATTTAACTTGTGTTGGTTTATGCTTCATCAATTCTAATCATTTAAATGATTATGGCATAAGAAATAACGATCTTCATCTGTAAAATAGTTATGAAGGGTAAGGTTTTTGAGGGATCAATCTTACATTTTATATAGTGATAAAATATAAACAGTTTATTTTATATAACATAACATCATAAAATGGTTTTTTTATTAACATTAACTCCATCCATAAACTTCAAAAATGCAATAAACTCTGCTCCAAATACAGTAACTATAGTAAAATAATTTTTAAGCATAAACTCTAAAAAGAATATTATTTAAATATTTCTCTATACATTTCTTCTCTATAATTACTTTTATTCAACATGCTATGTCAAAAATTATTTATTTCCACAAATTCAACCAAAAAAATATACTTTGATATTTAATAAGATTAATAATCAAACTAAATTAAATTTGATCCCGTTATTTGATAATATAGAATTGAATTAAATAAAAACATACTTGTTATTATGTTAGGAATGCAGGGCTGGCCGGGGTTGTCCGTATAGGGACATGCTTTGTCTAACCGCCAAAGGCAGTTTTGTCTTTTAGTCTTTATTAGTTGTTGGGGCTGGTAGTAGCCAGTTGCGGGTTGTTGGTTGGTTGGTGATAGGTGATTTCAGTAGTGAGAGAGAGATCTAAACAAGAATTCAGATTTCTTGAAATTATCCTGTACCAGATTAGAGAGGGAAAAGAAAAACACAGACTGACCTCTTGGGAGAAGATAGCTCCGCAGGCTCTGGAACTAGCCAGAAACTCCAACAGAAAATAACCGATACCCCCTGCTAGGTCCTCTCCCCCTATTTATTTAACAGACTAACAGGACAGTCTAACAAACTAATAACCAATGAATAGTTATTTACAACTCTACCCCTAATTACAACTCTGCCCCTTTTGCAGTATGCCCCTTCCTCTAGTAAGTGTACCAAACAGGTGGCCTCTCCCGAACTGGGCCACCTCCAAACCTATCAATACCTCTTCCCTAAAGATTCACCTTGTCCTCAAGGTGACAATGAGGGAACTGATTTTTGATCAGGTTGGCGTCCTCCCAAGTAGCCTCCTCCACTGACCTCCCACGCCATTGTACTAACCATAACTGGGAAACGCCTTGTTTTTCTATTGCCAAGATGTTTTCAGGAATCTCTTATGCTGTCAAAAATTCCTCTGGTAAATCTTCAGTCACTTGATGTTCTCCTACCGCTGCCTTCAACTTTGACCCATGGAAAATCGGATGCACTCTACGTGTCTCGGGCAAGTTCAACTGATAAGCCACTTCCCCAACCCTCTTGGCAACTTCAAACGGACCAAAATATCGTGCAGCTAATTTCCCACTCAATTTGAGACTTCCTCATGGAATATTTGGTCTCAACTTGACCCAAACAAGGTCCCCCGCTTCAAAGGCCACATTTTGACGGTGGCGGTTAGCAAATTTAACCATCAATTATTGCGCGCGTTGTAGGTTTATTCTTAGTTGCTTTAGAGTTTCATCTCTATCCCCCAACGCATTGGCAACCGCCTCAACTGTTGCTTCCCCCCTTGAATAATGGATCTCCCATACACTACTTCAAATGGAGTCTGTCCAATTGAAGTATGGTATGAGGTATTAAAACTATATTCTGCCCATGATAACCAGGACACCCAACGATGCGGTTGATCAGCAGTAACACACCTTAGATAAATCTCCAAACACCTATTTACCACCTCAGTTTGCCCGTCGCTTTGAGGGTGATATGATGAACTCATTTTCAAAGCGGTTCCCTATAATTTGAATAGTTCACGCCAAAATAAACTTGTAAAAAGGGGATCTTGATCACTTGCTATCACGGTAGGAATGTCATGTAGCTGCACAATTTCCTTCATAAAAACATCAGCCACTGCTTTAGCTGTGTATGGGTGTTTAAGAGGGATGAAGTGTGTATATTTGCTCAACCTGTCAACAACTACTAGCACCACATCAAATCCCTGAGATTTTGGTAAACCTGAAACAAAATCCAGCGATACTTCTTCCCATACCAATTCTGGAATTGGTAACGATTGTAGCAAACCAACCGAGTTAAGAGCTTCATATTTACTCTTTTGACAGACCTCACATCCCCAAACATATTGCTGCACAGAACGAGACATTCCACCCCATTTTCCATTCTTTTGTAGGTTTTTAAATACCCTTAGTGTCCTCCTAAGGGTTCTAGAAATGGAAAAACTGCATTAACTTTGGTATCAAAGAGGACTTCCGAGGTATAACCAATCTGTCCTTGTAAAATAACAGCCCCTCTCAGAATGGAAAACCAGGTTTCCTGTTGTCTCCTTGCCGTATAGCTTCAATAATTGACTGTGTCTCTTTATCTTGAGTTATCTATGCCCAGACTACATGAATTTCTTCCCAACATCGTCCAGAAAGTGCTACCTGGTAGAATTCTCCTTCAGGTATAACCCTGGACAAGGCATGAGTTGCTTCATGCATTTTTCCTGGCCGATATATGATCTCAAAATTATGCCCCATCAACTTTGTCTGCCAGCATTGCTGATTTGCTGTCATCACACGCTGGCTTAACGTATGTTTTAAACTTCGATGATCTGTTAATACTTTGAATCGTCTTCCTAACAAATATTGTCTCCAATTTTGGATAGACAAAACCATTGTCATCAACTCCTTTTTATAAACTGATTTTGCCAGGTTGCTTTCAGATAGTGCCTTATTGTAGTAGGCCAGAGGGCGACCCTCTTGTACCAAAACTGCTCCAATTCCCAGCCCGAAAGCATCACATTCTACAACAAAGCCCTTTGGAAAATCTGGTAACCCAAGTACTGGTGCAGTTATCATACAATTCTTAAGCTCTTCAAAGGCCTTTTGTGCTTCTTTTCCCCATTTGAATTCCACCTTTTTGGTTAATACCGTCAAAGGCCTAGCAATCTTACCGTAATCTCTTATGAATTTTCGATAGTAACCGGTAAGCCCAAGGAACCCCCTTGACATTTTTGGGTACCCGCCATTCCACCACTGCTTCTAGCTTCTTAGGATCCATGGAAACACCTTTTTCTGAAATAATGTGCCCTAAATATTCCACCTTCCGTCTTCCAAAAGTACACTTTTTCCTATTGGCATGTAAAGCATTGTTTCTCATTAATTGTGACAGCTGCCGTAACTTTTTCAGATGCTCCCCCCATCTTCTGTTGTAAAGTAATATATCATCAAAAAAACACTAAAACTATCTTCCTCAACATTACCCGAAATATATTGTTCATTGTTGCTTGGAAGGTTGTGGGCGCATTTATCAACCCAAACTGCATGACTACATACTCATAGTGCCCCTCATGAGTTTGGAACGTTGTTTTACCAATGTCCTCATCCCTCATCCGGACTTGGTGGAATCCTGACTTTATATCCAATTTGGTGAAATAAGTTCCTCCATACAATTCATCCATTAGCTCCTCAATCACCAAAATATTATACCTATCAGGCACTGAAATTTTATTTACTGCTCGATAATCAATACACATTCGCCACCCTCCGTCCTTTTTTACCATTATTATTGAGCTCGAATAAGAACTGTGACTTGGTGTGATGAATCCCATTTCCAACAACTCCTACACTTGATTTTCTATTTCATTTTTCATGTGGTAAGCATTTTTGTAAGGCCTTATATTGACTGGTTCAGACCCAATTATCAGCTTAATGGCATGGTCAGTCTCTCTACATGGTGGCAACTTCCTCCGAGATTCAAACACTGCATGATAATTTGCCAATTTCTCCTGCAATTGTTGTTGCTGGATGCAGTCCAACTGCATTTCTATATCCCTTCCTTCCACTGATTTTGTCCATTACACCCCCTGCAAACACCTCCTTCCCTTTCCTAAGTACTCCTGCAAGGCCCCTCGTATTTTCAGCAGTGTCCTAACTCCCTGCAATGCCACCTGCTTCCCTTCCCAAACAAAATTCATTGTATCTTTCCAATTTATTGTCACAAACCCCAAAGTCTCTAGCCACGAGATTCCCAAAACCAAATCTAGCCCGAACGTATCAAATGTATAAGCATCAACAAAAAATTCTACTGCTCCCAACACAATACGCAGTGACTTACATAGCCCACTAGATGTCAGTCAATGGTTATTTCCCAATCAAATATTAAATGGTCTGGTCTCTTCCACGAGCGCGGAAAACTGTCTTGTTAGTCTCTTGGAGATGAAATTATGACTCGCCCCACTGTCTATTACAACCATCAACAGTACTTCTTTCACTGTCCCTCCCACTAGCATTGACCGGGTTCCTCAATCACTGTTTTTCTCTAAACCAGCAGTTGTTCCCATGATCTCCAGTTCCCACAAGTTGCCAACCTCTCCTTCCCCTGCTGCTATATTTTCACTTTCTACTTCGTCTTCTTCATTCGGTTCAATACATTCTTACACCGTTATTCTATATCCCTTTTCTGGACATCGGTGTCCATGGTTGAACTTATGTCCGCAAGTGTAACACAGCCCCTTGGATTTCCGTTCCTCAAACTCCTCCCTAGACAAGTTTCTTACTCCTCTCCAGCGAGGAGCTATCTCTCCCTTCTTATCCTACACAACCAATTCTCACAACCAATTCTCCAACTGGGGCATTCCTAGCATATCCTGGAATTCATCCCCTGTTCTGTCCTCCAGAACTCATATTCTTGTTGCGTGTTTCAGTAAGCTTGATAATTCCCTTTACTATCAATTCGCGCTCCACACGTCTGGCCAAGGTTAGTAACCGCACCTTGGTTTGTGGTTCATAAGTCATAATGGTACAACCAATTTCTGGTTTTAAGCCCCCTATAAACATACTTATGTACCACCCCTCTGTTAAATCTGAAATTCGTAATGTTACCCGCTCAAATTCATCCACATAAGCGTCCACAGTTTCTGTCTGCCACAGCCCCTTCAGGTACACAACCAGATCCGCTTCCTCAGCACTCTCGTATCGTCCCAGCATTTCTTCTTTTAGCTGTTTCCAGACAGTGTTGACGAACTGACCTCAAAGAACTAATCCAATACTGAGTCATTCCCTCCATACTTACTTGCCCCAAAGACTTTAGCTCCTCTCGTGTCTGTTGGATTGAGAAATATACTTCTGCTCGTGTGATCCAAACAATTGGATCCTCTCCAGAAAATATTGGCATCTCCGTCTACCTAGACAAAATCCGCGTCTCTTCCTGCTTAGTCCCATGAAATCCAGGACCCGTCAAAGCTGCTACATTCTGATTTCCTGTTATGACTCCAGCATTCAAACTACTTCCTCCTTCCAGTTCTACTGTCCTTCCTTTGTCGACTACTCTTCCGGTGGTGCCTTCCTCCTGACTCGGCCTCAGGTGAGACATTGCAGCGATCATCTCATGGAGTTGTTGTCCCTGACGACGATAGGCATCCTCCTGACGCTGGAAGGCATCTTCCAACCACTGCAAACCGGCTTCTTGACGTTGTATTCCTGATGTAAGGTCGGTCGCAATAGTCTCCGGCAGTGATATCCTATTTTCCATACATGTGGACATACATAACTTATTTTCTTCTTCCTGTCCACTTCCTCTCTCTTCTAGTCTCTCTCTAGAATCACACTTTCTGCAGGTATCAAGGGTTCTCTCAGTGAAAGCACCAAATTGATAGGGGATTTCTGTAGTGAGAGAGAGATCTAAACAAGAATTCAGCTTCCTTGAGATTATTCTGTACCAGATTAGAGAGGGAAAAGAAAAATACAGACTAACCTCCTGGGAGAAGATAGCTCTGCAGGCTTGGAACTAACCAGAAACTCCAACAGAAAATAACCAATACCCCCCCTGCTAGGTCCTCTCCCCTTATTTATTTAACAGACTAACAGACAGACTAACAAACTAATAACCAATGAATGGTTATTTACAACTCTACCCCACATTACAACTCTGCCCACTTTGCAGTACGCCATTTCCTCTAGTGAGTGTACCAGACAAGTGGCCCCTCCCGAACTGGGCCACCTCCAAACATATCAATTGGTTGTATTAAATGGGGGGTCACTGATATCATTTGGATTTTCAGCAGGGGGAGGTCTCAGTCTGGTCTTGGGAGAGTTCTACTTCTTTCTCCTTCTTCAGCCTACTGTAACTCTCTTTCCTGCTGCTACAATATAATGAATACAGTGTTTCTTCTTCCTATCCTCTCTCACGGTCCTCACAATATTGGTGCTTTCATATTAGAAATAACATTTTATTAAAAATGCATAAAATCATATAAAATCACATTAGATAGGCAATGATAAATAACAAAAAAAAACATCATTACAATAAATTTTCTAAACTGCTATATTGGTGTCATAAATTCTCAATTAATAGCATCGCGGAGTACAATATGAACATATTTGTTTTTGATTCTTCTGTATTGATTGATCACTCTCATCTGCCACCATCTCAACCATTGGAGTGGGTGCTTCCATCGCATTTATAATTTGGAGTATTCGTATCACGTTCGTCTTAATTATCATATTGTGCATGATAATGCATATAATCATTATA
Source organism: Viscum album (assembly GCA_963277665.1). Lineage (NCBI taxonomy): Eukaryota > Viridiplantae > Streptophyta > Magnoliopsida > Santalales > Viscaceae > Viscum > Viscum album. The sequence goes on along the minus strand of OY728137.1, from coordinate 1,822,104,967 downwards.
TCATATAATCATAGTTATTTACGGCGCATGGCGCACAACGGCGACAAGAGCCCCCGGCGCAAAAGCGCACGGCGCGGCGCACGGCGCGTGGCAATATTAACTTGCGGCGCACAAAAGAGGTGTATACATATATCAACAATTACAAATAATAAATTATACAATTTATATATAAAAAACAAAGATTTATGTCAATAATTCATATTCCATACATCAAAAAACAAATGAAGTCAACAATAACACCAACAATTAAATATTAAAAACTATATATCTCAAAAAATCATATATATCAATTCCTGAAATATATTAAAAACCATATATCTCAAAAAACCAAGACGGGAGTAAAAAACCATATATCTCAAAAAAACAACAGGAGTAATTCAAAAAAAAATAAGGGGCGAGCAACATAAATAAAATTGAATTAAAAACAAAAAAAAAGTTACTGATTCGCACAGAAGGTGCGCCTGCTCTGGACAACATTGCGTATCTAAGTCGCGGTGGTTGAGGGAGCTCGGCTAAGTCGTGGTCGACTGGGTCACGGCGGTCGAGGGATCTCGGTTTGGTCGTGGCGGTCAATGTGGTCCAACACCGGCTGGGTCGCAACGCTCACGGGAAGAGTGTTGCGTAGGGTCGAAAGAGGAGGTCGTTGTTTGACCTCAAAAGAGGTATTTTCAATCGGGGTGTAAGAGTTGGCAGGTTAAAAAAATACAAAAAAAAAATCAAAAAGGCTCAATGGCGCGTGCCATTGGCGCAACATGGCGCGCGCCATTGCGCAATATGGCGCACGCCACAGTGAGCCATCTTAAATGAGCCATGGCGAAGCCATGGCGCGGCGCACCACTCCCTGGCGCTAGCCATGGCGCGCGCCATTAATAACTATGCATATAATACACATTTCCTCCAAAAAAAAAAAAACATGTGGGTCCTGCTTCAAATCCTTCCCACATGACTCTTGCTTTAGTTCAAAATACCTCTTCCGCCGATCATGCAACTCATGAATAGTTTGCAAAATAATAAACCACTTCGGATATATATTATGAGAAGTAATATCTTATATCATATTCTTTTCCTTGAATAACATAATAAGAAAGATGAGTGATACCTCAAACGAGATTAGAAAGCAAATGAGATTACTCCAACACATTTAGTGTTTAACATACTAAAATATGCATGGCACGTCCAAAAGTCATAATCAGTCACTACTTCAAGAATAATAGTTGGGGATCCATACTAAAATATGCATGTCACATTTATAGAGCAGTTTTTCCACTTTCAACACATCCAAACTACCCAACATTCATGTAAAACCATATACTTGACCAATATAAAGAAATCTTGCAATAGCATTAGCATCACATGATTGAAGGTATCACTATGCAAAAATCTCGACAGCAACACGTCAAAGTCTCTTTAAACATTCAGTTGTTATAGACCCATCAATTTTAACATATTAACATTTGCAAAGAGACTAACGCCAACATCCGAAACAAAGCTGTTAAATTTTATAGAGTTGATAATCCAAGCCAACCAAATCCATCGTTTTTTTGTTGAAAGCGGTGATCAGGCTCTTCAACTGCATGAACAATACGAAGGAAAAGACTTTGAACATTCAATATCATTGACAAAACAATGCTGCATTGTGTCATAGATAACTAGAAAAATAATCAACGAACAAATTACGATTTGCAACCTTGCGGTCGCGATTGATAACTATGTGACTCAGATGAATCCGGCTTGAGTGGACTCGTTGTTGTGTTCACTATAATAACACATCATCAACTTATTATTCCTCTTCATCACATGGTGAGCTTCTCCTTGTATCACTTCAAATGCATTTTTTGCAACATCACTATAAGAAAATGATGATGATGATGAAATTTCAAAATCAATATCGAAAAGACGTCCGATATTGTAATTCATTTTGATACTATTATCGAACAACTAATCTCAAGCAGAGATACGACCACCATTATACATTATGACATAGTTTGTGGAAATGAAAAATATTATTTATAGAAAAAAACATGATAACATGATAAAGTTTGTGTAAGGTTAAAATTCATTTGACGGTCATGATCAAAATGAAATTCATCCAATAGTTGAGATAATAATAAAATCATAATAAGGTTAAGACATGGATAAAATTCATCCAATGATTAAAATCAAGATAAAATTCATTTAACGATTGAGATAAGGATGAAATTTATCTGACTTTAAGATCAAGACGACAACAATCCAATAATTGAGAAGAGGTTGGGATCATTATAAGGTTTAAATAAACGCAAAATTCATCCAACAATTAAGATCAAAATGAAATTCATCCAACGGTTGGAATGTGGACCTAATCATGATAAGGTTGAGATGATGATGAAATCTATATGACAGTTGAGATAAATATGAAATTCATCCAACAATTGAGATAAAGATATAATCATGATAAGGTTTAGATGATGACAAAATCAATCCAACGGTTAAGATCAAGATGAAATTCATTCAATGCTTGGGATGAAGATGTTTTTATGATAAGGTTAAGAGGACGAAGATATAATCATGTGATTAGAATGAGAATGTAATCATGATAAGGTTGAGGCGAGGCTGAAATTCATAAAATCCATCAAATGATTAAGATAAACATGTAATCATGATAGAGTTTAAACGAGAACAAAACTCATATAACAGTTAAGATAAAGATGAGAATGTAATCGTGATAAGGTTGAGGTGAGGACGAAATCTATCTGATAGCTAAGATCAATATAAAATCCATTAAATGATTGAGATGAGCATGTAATCGTGATAGGAGTTTATATGAGAACAAAACTCATCCAATGATGGACAAGGATGTGGTCATGATAAGGTTAAAATGAGAACAAAATCTATCCTACAATTAAGATCAAAATGAAATTCATCTACCTGTTGAGATAGCATGTAATCATGATAAGGTTAAAATGAGGCCAAATCAACTTAACAGTTAAGATCAAGATGAAATATATATAATGGTTAAGATAAGGATGTAGGCATGATAAGGTTGGGATGAGGATAAAATATATTCGATGGTTAAGATCAAAATAAAATACATCCAACAAATTAATATGAGCGTGTAATCATGATAAGGTTTAGATAAAGACAAAAATCATTCAATGATTAAGATCAAGATGAAATTCAAGCAATTGTTGGGATGGGGACGCAATCATGACAAGATTGAGATGACCACAAAGTTCATCCGATGTTTAAGATTAATATGAAATTCATCCAAGGGTTCGTTTTTAATGCTCTAGATATACATTGTCTATTTAATTCTCTATAAATAACCAAAAATCTCATTCAAATAAAACACACATTTTGCTTTCATTTCACCATTATCGTATAACCATTATACTTTTGAATGAAAATGGTTTCCCGGTCTTTGGTCTTTTAAATGCGCCATCAGTAACGATATACTTTTATGCCAAGTTTATGTGAAGATTCCTCAAGATCCTATCATAGCCATACATCAATTTGCTTTTAGTCTTGCATCCAAAACGCATACTGTTGGAGTCTGCATCCCACATCGGACTTGAGGTCCGGTGTGGTCTTTACCATTTGTTATAAAAGCACCCCAAGGGCTCCTTAGGGAGATACACCTTGGGGGTTCGGTCTCTCTTATTTTCTCCCTCTACATGGTATCAGAGGAGGTTTTTTGAACCCCTATTCCCACCCTCCTTATTTTTTTTTTCCCCCTCTTTTAGGGTTTCCCGTCCGGGGGGCGGCGGCCTCAAGACCCCGTAGGGTTACCGTCGCCGCCCCTCCGCCTCTGCCCTGCCCAGCTCGTCTCCGGCCTGCACCCTCCCGGCAGGCCCTCCCTCCCGGCGCACCTCTTCTCCCGGCGTCCGCCGTCCTCCCGCGGTGCGCCCTCGTCCCTGCAGGACTTCGCCCGGCGCCCGCGCCCTCTCCCCGGCGGCCATCTCTCTCCCCGACGCGACCTGCACTTCCTCCGTCGGCTCCTCCCTGCGGACTTCCTCCCCGACGGCGCTCCCTCCCCGCGGCTCCCTGCGGCTCCCGACGCCATCACCCGCACGGCCCATCCCGTCGCCGGACCTCCACTGCACGCGACGGCCCTCCCGGCGGATCTCTTCCCTCCCGGCGCACTCCTCCTCCCTGCGCGGCTCCCCGGCGCGACGCGGCTCCCCGGCGCGACCCGACTCCCGGCTCGCCCCTGCATCCTGTGGCCTCCCGCGCCTCCCTCTGCTCCCGCGCACTCGCATCTCTCGGCTCCCGGCGGCATCTCCCAGTCCGGCAACCCCTCTCCGGCGACCCCTCCCCGGCGACCTCGCCTGCTGCTGTCCGGCGGCCAGATCCGGACAGCTCCGGCCGAATCCGGCCGGATCCGGTGATTTCCGGCCAGATCCAGGCTACTCCGGCCAGCTCCGGCCGGATCCGGTGATTTCCGGCCAGATCCGGACAGCTCCGGCCGGCTCCGGCCTGATCCAGACTACTCCGGTCAGCTCCGGGCAGATCCGGACTGTTCCGGGCAGATCCGGACTGTTCCGGGCAGATCTGGGCAGATCCGGACTGTTCCGGCCAGCAACCGGCCTCCACCCGTGCTGGCCGCTCCACGCAGGTGGCCTCCTCCAACTTCCAGCGCCGTCTCCCGGCCTCCTGCACCCTTGCTGGCCTCCTCCTGCGGCATCCCCGCCTCGCCGGCATCTCCCGGCACCTCCCGGCAGCCGCATCTCTCTCCGCCGGCACGTCCTGTCGCTAGCGCAGCACCTCGACCACCTCGGATTTGGGTCTGTTGGCGCCGCCAGATCCCGCAACGATTTCTACGGAATCCCCGCCTCCCGTCGCGGCCCCGCAAGTGCGGTTTTCCCGGTGCTAGTTTGGATTTCCCGGCGTTTCATCGACCGGCCCCCACTAGTGCGGCAGTCCTGGCGTTCCGTCAACCAACCCGGTCTCTGTGTGGTTCATCTGCTGCGTCTGCGACATCATCCATCCATCTCCTGCGCAGGAGCTTCGATCGTGAGGGGGAGCAGCCACCTTTGCAGCGTTCTTTTTTTTACTTCGTCTGGTTTTGTAATCAAGCTGGGCATGTCCAGCTTGAGGGGGAGTGTTGGTCTCTGTTTTTCTTGCTTTCTTTTCATTATGTGTCCAAGCTAGGCTCACCTAGCTTGAGGGGGAGTGTTGGAGTCTGCATCCCACATCGGACTTGAGGTCCGGTGTGGTCTTTACCATTTGTTATAAAAGCACCCCAAGGGCTCCTTAGGGAGATACACCTTGGGGGTTCGGTCTCTCTTATTTTCTCCCTCTACACATACAATAGAAACAAGAATGGGGGTTGGGAGCTTTGAAGAGATTGTTTCAATCCGGAATATAAATTATAGACACTTGTGTGAAAGTTGAGTTTTTTTTTAAACAGGTTTTATTTTTTATTTTTATTTTTTATGAGATAGGGTTTTAAAAAAAGGGTTTGGAGAAGCGTGAACCTCATTCACGCTTCTACATTTCGTTGCCGCCAAGGAACTGTTAACGGTTCACGCTTCTTCGGCGCGGCGGAGGAAGCGTGAACCCGTTTACACTTCGAAAGATTTACAAGAGGCGTGATACCGAGCAAAAATTATAAATAGACTGTCTCCCCCCTTCATTTTCAAATGTTATGATCTGTATTCTGTTACGAAACCCTGTTAACATATACTTCCAGCTTTTAAGCAGGTAAAATTTCTAATAAAAATTTTAATTGTCTAATTTTTTTTATTTATTTTGTTTGTATAATTAATTTTTTTAATATATACGGATGTATGAATGTATAGATGTATGGATGTATAAAATATTGTACTTTGTATAATTTAATTTTTGAAGTTATTGTTTTTTGTATGATTTAATTTAAATTGAATGAATTAGGAAATTTAAATATGATATTTATATAATTTAAATTTTATGTATAAAATATAATTTATATTTAGAGAAATATTATTGTTTTAAAACATTGTATATATTTTTAATTTAAATGGTGAGTAATTAGATTTGAACATATTTATATGTATATAATATATATTATATTTAAAGTAACATAAATTTAAATTATAATATTTCATCCACGGACAATTAGCTAAATATTTTATAAAAATTATATTATTAAAAAAATACTAGTTATATTAAGTATCATATTTAAATTTATTTAAATATATATATAATATTATTTTTGTTAACAGTATAAAAAAAGTTTACTATAAAAAATAATGTTAAATAATAATTTTAAATTATATTACGTATAAATAATTATTATTCTAAGTAATAAAGTAATAAAAAAAATTAATTAAATTTTGGGAAGTATAAATATGACAAATTTTATATATACATATGTAATTTTATAAAATTGAAAATAACATAAATTTGCAGTATTTTAATGATACAAGTGTAAATTATATTACTTTTATTAATTAAATTTAATAAAATTTATTATTAATAATATTTTCAGTATTTATGTATAAATTAATAATACTTATATTTAGAAAACTATAGTTTATAAAAGTATATGTAATTATATTTTAAAATATTAATAAATAAAGTTGAATATATTTAAATTTGTATATATTTATGATATATTATTTAAATATATTTATATGTATATCTTATTGTATATAATATCTAAAATAAAATAAATTTAAATTATAATATTTGATACACATGGGTAAATAAAATGAATCTACCTATATATATTGAAATTGCATGTCTTTTTGTGTATGTGGTTATATAATTTGTAATAATTGCATTTTCTTTTTATCATTGATGACCTGCGAGTCATCCCTCTCTCTAAGTATGTAAGGACCTGCGTGTCCGCCTAAAAAATGTTATGTATTTCAAACCCCTATACCCCCTCACTCCCATGTGAGTAACATTGTAATAAAAAAGCGTTCGACAAGAGGCGTTGTTTGAAAAGAGACTGAAGGTTACTGAAATATGCGATAATAGAGACTCAAGGAGTTCACCCCTAGGTTTTGGTTGGTTTATCAAATAATGATAAACTGATTCATAGAAAGTCTCAAGATCAAGTCAAAGTTATTTATTCATAAGTAATTAAAATATGTTAAACATTTGATGATGTGGTATAAATATATATAATGTTTTATTAAATTTTCTTTGGTGATCATATCACCGTCAACATACTTCAACAATGAGGTTATTTATATCGATCAAGGTTTTAGTTATAATTTGTCACCTGTAACAGTGAAAAATCTTCATGAAAGTCTGAATATAAATAGATGTTTATATATATACATATATATTATTTATTAAATATAGTTATAAGTTCCAAGATTTAGAACATAATAAATATATCAAACAAACATGTTAGCAATCTAGTATGTTGACTGATCTTGAGATGACCGTCTAATGTATGATTGAAATTGCATGTTGTATTTTTTTGTATCTGATTATTTCATTTGTAATAATTGAATGATCATGAGATGACCGACCAATGTATAATTGAAATTGCATGTTGTCTTTTTTTTTGTTATATAATTTGTCATAATTGTATTTTCTTTTCCTCTTTGATAACTTGCGTGTCATCTCTATCTCTATGTATGTGAGGACCTGCCTGTCCGCATAAAACATGTTATGTATGTCAAACCCCTAGACCCCCTCACTTACATGTGAGTGACATTGTAATAAAAGGGTGTTCGAAGAAGTGTTGATGTTTGAAGCTGAATTATTACACCGTGCCTCAAAGGAGACATATGGTTGCTAAAATCTTGAGATAATAAAGGCGCTAGGAGCCACCCTAGGTTTTGGTTGGTTTATTAAATAATAATAAACCAATCCATAGAAAAAGTTTCAAGATCAAGTCAATTATTTAATCATAACCAATTTAAAAAATTTAAAAATTTCATGATGTAATATATAATATTTTATTAATTATTTTTTTCTCGGTAATCGTGTCTACGCAAATATATTGCAACGGTAAGGTAATTTATACCGAGCAGGGTTTTAGCTATTTGTCGTCTGGAAGAGTGGCAAATCTTCGCGATTGTGTGACATTGGACGAGGTTCGCAAGGAGATTCATAGTCGGTTAAAACTGAGGGTTGATCAATCAATTAATTCAATTACATATCGACATCTTCAATATCCTGAACGTCTATGTCACACTGAGTATCCTCTGGTCGATGATGAGAATTGGATGGATGCATCATTGTTGTTCAGGCAACAGTGTAGTAATGGTCTAATAGAATTATATGTGGTGATTTCTCATATTACTGAGGTGCAACCTACTACTACAGAACCATGTTATGTGAGCTCTGTAGAACTCGATCCTTCACAGCACTCATTCATTGTCTAATCATATGACTCCTGTAATAGAAACAAATTATGAAGAAGATAGTCAGTATTTGGAAAGAAATGTAGGGGACAGCCCTGTTTGTACTCCTGATTTATTGAATGACAGTATATCCGATTGAGGAAGTATCTGGTGAGGCATCGGGAGATGATGTGGGTGAGGGTGATGTGGGGAATGAACCTTCTAAGGTTCGTTTGATAGATAGGCAGCCACCAGTTAGTGGTAATCATCCTACACTATTGACTTCCTTAGTCGAAGGAATGTCGCGTGTAGAGCATTTTGATTGGGATGTCATTACACTTACTACTAAATTCTCTGGCATTATAGGGAGTATATCTGCATCGACTGGTAACACCATTTATGTTCGACAGGAGTTTGAAAGTAAAACTGCCTTGAAAAGTGTGATAAAACAATACCACATAGAGTGACATTTTTCATTTGTTGTTGATGAGTCGAAGAAGAAAAAATATCTCATTCGATGTGACAAATACGGGTCATAATGAAAATTCCGAATGAGGACAATATATGATAAATTTTTTGCATGTTGGAAGATAACCAAATTAGAAGGCTCACACACTTGTGTACGTCCAAGCTTGTCGCAAGATCATTTTTTGTTGCGGAATCGTCAGGAGACACAACGACAGAAAACGGGAAAAAAACAAAAGAAAGAAAGCAGAGTACACAACGATTTACGTGGTTCGGGAAAAATCCCTACGTCCACGGGAGAGGCAGAAATTCACTATTTGGGAGCACAAATTACAGAGGGCTTTTTTTCAGTAGTAAAACCCTAGCCCGAAATGGGCTACATATGAAGAAGACGATCCACTGTTCCGAATAGTAGTCCGCGTTGCAACAGTGATCGGCGGCTCACTTTGTCAAAAGTGCTACAGTGTCTGCCGGCTGGAAGTCAAAAGTGCTACAGTGAAGTTGACCCCAAAGTCCGCACCGCTACAGTGCCTGTCGGTGTCGGTCGGTCAGCTCCGCTACAGTGGTCAGCATTGCTACAGTGCCGAAAAAATTGGGTCGGGGGCCTTCGGCCCCCGGAGCAGGGGCGCGTTGCCCCCTGCAACCCCCAACAAGTTCACCGCGAAGCTCGACCCACGACAGTTGCGGGCCACAAGCAGTCGGCCCAACCGGATCGGGCAACACCAATCCAACATTTTTCACTTGATTCAAAATTTATATCAACAGTTATTGTAGAGATGATACGAACATGTCAGGTGGTTCTTATGTCCCTTGTTCAAGAACGAATACAACAGATGTTTAAATATAAAATACCCTACTACAAAGCTTGGAATGCAAAACAAAAAACAATTGTGAAAGTTTATGATAATTGGGATGAATCATATGCAAGTAGTCGCAAATTATGAGACTGTTGTCTCTCAATAATCAGATTATTTATCATTTGGACACTATTGAGTATGTCTCCCCAGATCACCAAGTTGATCAATCAAAGGTGAAGTTCCATATGTTGTTTTGGGCATTCAAGTCATGTATCGTTGTTTTCTCGTATTGTAAACAATTCATTCAAATCGATGACACTTTTCTTTATGGCAAATATACAAGTGTTCTACTTATTGCTGTCACACAGGATGGTAATTGTGCTCTGCCACTTGCATTTTCCATTGTTGAAAAGAAAAATTTTGAATTCTGAAGTTGGTTTTTTGCATATATACGCATTCATGTCACACAAAACAAGGGAGTGTGTTTGATATATGATCGTCATCGAGCGATAATAGAAGTCGTTAATTGTGATGGGGTTTCATGGAGAGAACTAAATGTTTATCATCGATATTACATTAGACATATTGTCAATAATGTGTATAAGCATTTCAGAGATGAAGCAATAAAGAAGGCGATCACAAAGTTGGTATGTTTTTTTGAACTTTTTTTTTGGGAAAAAATTTAATATCTTTTTAAATACATTATTCCCATATGGTTTCAGCATACAAGCCCCGACAAGAAAGGTTCGATCAGCGTCTTGAAGAAATTCGAAGGACTAATCAAGATATGTATGATTATATAATGCAGATTTCAAATGACAAATGGTCATTAGCATGTGATGGTGGCAGGAGATATGGTCATATGGCCACTAATATAGTGGAGTGCATAAATTGGGTCATCAAGGATGTGCGCAAACTGCTGATCACAGGGTTAGTACAGGAGACATTTTATAGATGTGTGAAGTACTTTGTTGAACGGTCCCGACAGGCCTATCAGATGATGCAAAATGGAATGTGTTTTGGTCAGCATTTCCAAAGTGTCATTGATCGGATACTTCATGACGCATCATCATTGCGTGTTTTAACTTTTGACCGGGTACAGAGCCGCTTTCAGGTAAGAGAGTGTCACGACCTGCTCACAGGCAACAGAGGTTGAGCGTTTGTGGTCATATTGGAAAATAGGTATTGCGATTGCGGTAACTTTCAGGCATTGAGATATCTCTGTGCAGATGTTGTTGCAGCTTGTGCATCGATGAACATATAATGAGAGTCCTATGTTGACCCGGTGTATCACGTGAGCACTTTGGTTAACTGTTATAATACACCTTGGATGTTTGTTGGTGACTTGTTCTATTACCTTATCTGCTGATCAACCAACTATCGTCCCTAATATTTCCAGGTTTCGTATTATGGATTTTTCATTTATGAATTTTTTCATTTCTGGCTTTTTTCATTAATGGCTTGTTACATTTCTGTCAGATATTACCAATTGCGCCCTCGGGGACGGGCAAAGTCTACTCATATCAGAAATGAGATGGACTCGACAACGAGGAGGACTACGCTGCAGCATTTGTCACGCAGAAGGGCATATTCGTAAGAGATGTCCCCAAGTGGCAGGACAGAGCTCCACTTCTCATCATTCTTGATCAAGTCTTTGTATTTTATCATGAATATGTAAAAAAAAATTGTATGTGACTTTTCATTAATGGATCCTTTTATTTCTAACTTGCTTCATTTCTGATCTGTTTCATCTCTGATTTGTTTCATTTCTGTTGCGGAATTGCCAGGAGTCACAACGACAGAAATGAGAAAAACGAAAGAAAGAAAGCAAAGGACACAGCGATTTACGTGGTTCGGGAATAATCCCTACGTCCACGGGAGAGGCAGAATATTTCACTATTCGGGAGCACAAATTACAGAGGGTTTTTTTTTCAGTAGTAAACCCTAGCCCGAAATGGGCTACATATGAAGAAGACGGTCCACTGTTCCGAAATAGTAAATCCGCGTTGCAACAGTGATCGGCGGCCAACTTTGTCAAAAGCACTACAGTGTCTGTCGGCTGGAAGTCAAAAGCACTACAGTGAAGTTGACCCCGAAGTCCGCACCGCTACAGTGCCTATCGGTGTCGGTCGGTCAGCTCCGCTACAGTGGTCAGCATTGCAACAGTACCGGAAAATTGGGTCGGGGACCTTCGGCCCCCGGACCCCCAGAGCAGGGGTGCGTTACCCCCAACGAGCTCACCGCGGAGCTTGACCCGCGACAGTTGCGGGCCACAAGCATTCGGCCCAATCGGATCGGGCAACACCAATCCAACAAATATCATGCAAGATATATTGAGATGTGAGACAGACGACATGAGTCCAGATTACGAGGGGCCGACATAGTACGTATGCATTTATCAGATCAGTTGGATTATGCGTCGCTTTTCTGTCTTACTTGCGATATTACTTTTCGATTGCACCCATTCCAGCGAATAAGGGTTAGGTATGCTATTTATCTGCTTATCCGCTCTTATTACTACCTTACAATAAGACGAATAGAAAAGGTCACAAAGTCACGAAGAAGTTGTATCCATCTTCCTCCCTGCCTTCAGCCTTTGGACTAGTTCTGTCTATGTCTGTTATTCGTTTCTCCGATCAGTTACTTTGCTAGCCTCAGCTGCCTAAGGGAAAAGGTTAGTATGAATATTTGTCTTCTGTTTTCAGCCAAAGGGAGAAGGTTGTGTCAATCTCTTTCCTTCTTACCTTGCGGCTTTCAGCTTTCAAGTTGGGAATAGTCCCTCACCTTAGCTAATGGTGAAGCAAGGTATTCAGCTAGTCAGGCAAGTAGAGCGACTACCTTTTCTCACCTACGGATAAGGAAGCAATAGTGGTACGTATGTCCCCAGTGAGATTTCTTACGCGACACGGACGAGGCTATCATGTCTTGATAATAATTCTTTCTTCCACTGTTGAACAGTTTTTTTATTAACATTACTTAATTGTATAATTTGCTTTCACGGGATGTTTGTATCAATTATCTCTCACATCTCTGATCCGATAGAGGGAGACGCATTTGACTAGACTTATTTTCATAGAGTTAGCTGCTTCCTCTTATGGACGAGATTTATCATGGGATTTTCTTTAATGTGTCAGGCGATATTGAGGGTGCAGAGCATGATATAGATATGCTAGGGGAGGTGATAACCCTGTTATGGATGCAGATGTGGCACAGGAGGAGGATGCTCATCATGATCAGTCAGATGCTTCTTCAGCTCCTACTGCATATGAGTCACAGTCACAGTCACAGCCAGAGGCACAAGCATAGACAAAGTCTATTAGCATGTCAGATTTTGTGGCAGAGATAGATGCTGATCGGTCAGTGTTGTTCCTTGGAGGTAGAACATGGTACACGCGGCGAGACTGTAGATCCACCGCCTGTCACCCATAATGATGTGGATGCAGGTGTCGGGAATGATACACAGAAACTGCATACGCCAGAGCATAACCATAGACAGACACAGCGTTGACGCATTATATATACATTTGGTTGTGGCACAGAGGAGCATCCAGGACAATGACGTAGATTAGATTGATACATGTTATATGTTTTTAAAATCATTACTTATACGTTATTTAAAAACATACTAATATATTATATTTTGTTTCATAAATCAATAAATTAATATAATTATAAATTCATAAAAAAAAATTGAACGATTAATAAACATTAAAATTAATAACTACATTTGTAAGAATAATAATTACTATTTGTTATTTATATTAATACTTAGTATTATTATCCATATTATGTATAATAAATAATCATCTTAAATTAATTATTAAATATTAATAATATTATTATTTTCAATTCTATAAATATTATTAATATTAATAATAAATATTATCTTATTTACTATGTAAATAATTAATTAATAATACAACATAATATATTAAAAATAGTATAATTATTAAAAAAAATCTAAATACAAATTATTTTATTTACATTATTATACAATAAATATTACCAATAATGGTATTAATTATATTAATAACATATTAATATATTATTAATTAATAATAAATAATACAATTGATAATTAATAAATATTTTACATATTAAAAAATTACTAAAAAATAAATAATACAATTGATAATTAATAAATGTATTAATTATTAACAAATTGGTAATAGTTTATATCGACAAAAAAATTAACAAATATTTGTAGATAATATTCATAGAAATTATTATTCATAATAAATATTATATTATTAATTACATAAATAAATTATTAATAATACATATATATATATATAAAGAGGCGTGAACGGGGTTCACGCCTCTTTGGCCGCGGCTAGGAAGCGTGAACAGGGTTCACGCCTCCCAGGACCCAGTTTTAAAAATACATCAAACCCTATCTTTTTTTTGATTTTTTAAAACCATAAATCCCACTTAAAAAAACTCATAAAAATTAAATGGATGCATCATACAAGTTAAAATATGAATTTCAGTGGTGCATCGAAACAAGATATTGCAAGTCGTTTTTTCCCTTCTATGTTTATGCACGCAAATACTTGACATTAACACTAGAAATTATTTCCAATTAGATCGAGCAAAAATCCAACTCATACAAAATCTCACATACAAGAAAGATTTCAAGTTTGAAAAATTCAAAGACAATGTTGTCATGGCGAGACAAGCCTCTCGAAAGCAAAACTATGGATCATCAGAGTTAAACAATCCAAAGAATCTTATCCACCAAAATCATTTGGTTAGTCGATATTTTCACTTATATGATGATGGTGGTGGTACCTCCTTTTATGTACAACCCAATGGAGTGAAAGAAAACTAAATTAAATAGAAAAATGATGAAAAATCTCAATCTATTATTGAAATAATGAAAGAAGAAAATCAATGATTTTTAGAGATGTTAGAGAAGTTAAGACAATAACAAATGAAAATCAAAGAAAACATAATGACTTTCAAAGAATTCAAGAAGGAAAACAAAATTTAATAACGATATTTGAATAAAATTAGTGATCCAAATATTCATGCCATTCAAGTTGAACAAGCATGACTCATACAAAAAAGAGAATGTCACTTCATCAACCATCATAACTATAGTCATAAGCACATTCAACATCAATTATTTTTTAATATTTTAATAACATTGGTGGGATTGGAGTAGCTCAACATGAATTTTATATTTTTATTTTTTTGGTTTTATATGTTATACGTTTAGTATGTTAGTTGAATATTGTTGGTATAAGGTTGGACTTGTTGGCTATATTGTGATTGATGTGTTACAATATGGCAATCCTGTGTCCTTGTGTTATTTTGTTTCATTTGTTGCTCCCTCTGTTATTTCACCTCACTTTGATCCTTTGAAGTTAAACTTTGATCTGATTTTGTATGGTTGTTTCTTCCTAGGGGTTGTTCGGGTGAGCATGTGTGGATTTTATACTGTTTATGTGCGTGCATTTATTGTAAACACAACTTATAATAAAATTTCTTTAAAAATATATATAATAGGTTATATTTTGATTCATACTTTATTTTTATAAAGTGTTGATGTCATGCATTTTAATTTTATTTTTATTTTTATTATTATATACCATTAATTTGTATCAATTGAAGTGCAATATATTTTTAATTTCTGATATATGCATTTTTCGTTAATTATATTCTTATTTTTATAAAAAAGGATTATATATAATATAGAGATGATTAAATAAAATTATTAACACGCGATTTAATTAGTTAAGCACTGAATTAAAAAAAAGTTAAATAATAAATATGTTTTCCATATATCGAAATAAATATTAACAACTGAATAATAGAAGAGAAAAAATAAAGAACTATTATAAAAAATTGAGAAAATGTGATAAAATTTTATAACAAAAAAAAACAGACGAATGGCGCTACTACAATGCAACACCAAATGCCGCAAGGCATGGTAGCACACCCCAAAAAAGGGATGTGCTTTGGCTTCCTGTTGGAGTGCTTAGCAGATGTCATTTTGGAGATTTTACTCTATTTTTGCAACGGTTGGAGATTCTCTAAATCTAACTAGATAAGGGAGGCCAAAATTATAATCGATTTTTTTTAACCTATCCAAGCAGTCCATTTTTCTTATTATTTGCGTGATCATTTATTTTCATTTAAACCATGTTCCCAGACACAGTAAAGGCATCGCAACAGTCTGCAGTGGGATTTTTTTGATTAGTTATCGACTTTTTTAAAAAAACTTATTTGACTCTTCAAAAATTTCATGCACGTACTTGGTTTTCCAGTATAATTTTAAAACTGTTAGACAACGGACGCCAACAATCATCGAGAAGACGATGGCAAGCTACAACAACCACTTGTGTAAAACAACGCTCCTGCAACGAAAAATCCACACAGATTCATATAATTGTTAGTTTGGCAATAAAAGGGAAAAAGAAAATGAATTATCCGAATAACAGAGGTCCTAGGGTCAACACAGTGGAAAATTCAGAAAACCCGGTGGCATTTCCACAGACTAATAAAAAAGAATTAAATTCCCAACATAAAACATGCATTCAATCCCTAAGTTTCAATTCAACCATGGTCTTTTTTTTAAGTAACTCAATAAATTTTCTTATAGTTTCTACGGAACAATCCCTTGGACTCGTTTTTTTCCCCCGGTGGTGGCCAGACAATAACGGACGTAACAAAGTGAAGCAAGAAAAATCGAATTCCCGAAACAGAGAATCACGAAGTAACGTGCCTGGATTGGAAGTGGCGCGGGGAAGAAGAAGCCCAGAGTGAGCAGGGGGGGTTAAAAGTCTGAGAAAATTGTGGGGAACATAAGCTGCTGCAATCTCTCGGTTTGAACGACTGAGATGACGAAACTACGAGCGAAAACCCCGTTTGAGAGAGAGACATCGCCACCCTGTCTTTCTCTCTCCAAATATATATCACCTCTGCAAAAACAGGCAAATCGAGCTGGGATTAAATTCACGACAACTGCAAGGTCATGAAGTGAAAATGAGTACAGATTTTAATCAAACAGTGATAGATTTCCAGAAATTGCCGCAGGGTTCGAACAATTAGTGTCGGAAAAGTGATCGCCGCTCGCCGGGAATTGGAACAGGTAATTGGAACGTTTCTCCCAGAAATGGCGGAAGGGAAAAAATCCATTGAAGGTCCGTTTGGTCAATAGAAATGGTAGAAGTTGGGGGATGAAAATGACTGTGTGGTGTTTTTTTTTTTTTAATGCGTTTTTTGAAATAAAAATAAATAAAATAAGAATAGGTTCTTCTCTAATTGTTGAAAGGCGACAAAGACGGGTGGAGGCGGGTGTTTTCCTCTAAAGTGAAAGGTGGTCCGAGAGGAGCCACCTTTCACCTAACGTAAAGACGAAAATCAGCACGGGGTGTCGTCTTTTCATGGAGTGTCTATAAAAGGGCATCATCCTCATCACTTCAAAATCCCTCCATCTCTCTAAATTTCACTTTGTCTCTCTCTAAAATAAGATTCCTTTGTGTGTGGAGTTCTAGTGGCTTAAAAGAAATGATGATTTTTTACAAAGCATTATTTAGAGGTATTTTTTCTTATTTATTTTAAAGTTATTTATTTATTTAATTGATTTGTTTTTAGTTAGTTATAAATATGTTATTTATTTAGTAATTTAGTTAGTTATATATAATTTAGAAATAATAGTTATTATTAGTAATGATTAAGTATAGATTAACTAATGAATAACTTAGGATTAAAGAATAATTACATATAATGATTAGCTAATAATAATTAATCAATGAATATTATAGGATTAACTAATTATCAAGACATTATTAATTAAGGATTGAGTAACGTTTAACTAATTATTTGTTAATGATCAACAAATTATTAAAGAACGATTAAATAATGAATAAGTAATGATTATAAAATGATTAACTAATTATTAACAAGTGATTTAGTAATGATTAACTAATAATCAACTGATGATTATGGAATGATTAACTAATGATTAAAGATTGATTAACTAATGATTTAGTGATGATTAAATAATGATTAAGGGGTGATTAAAGAATGATTAACTAATGATTATGGAATGATTAACTAAGGGTTAACTAACGATTAAGGAATGATTAAGAAATGATTAAGGAATGATTGAAGAGTGATTAACTAATGACTAACTAATGATTAATTAATGATTAAGTAATGATTAAAGAATGATCAAGGAATGATCAAGGTATGATTAAAGAATGACTAACTAATGATTAACCAATGATTAAGGAATGATTAAAGAACGATTAACTAATGAATAAGTAATCATTGAAGAATGATTAAGCAATGATTAAAGAATGATTAATAAATGATTAATGGATGATTAAATAATTATTAAATAATGATTAACTAACGATTAAGGAGAGATTAAAGAATGATTAACTAATGATTAAAGACTGGTTAACTATTGATTAAAGAATGATTAAGGAATGATTAAAGAATGATTGAAGAGTGATTAAAGAATGATTAACTAGTGATTAAAGAATAATTAACTAATAATTAACCAATGATTAACTAATGTTTAATAAATGACTCACTAACGCTTAAAGAATGATTAACCAATGATTAAAGAATGATTAATTGGTGATTAATTAATGATTAAAGATTGATTAAGTAATGATTAAGTAATGATTAAAAAATGATTAAGGAATGATTAAAGAGTGATTAAAGAATAATTGACTAATGATTAAGTAATGATTAAAGAATGATTAAGTAATGATTAAAGAATGATTAACTAATGATTAACCAATGATTAACTAATGAATAAATAATGATTAACTAATGTTTAATGAATGATTCACTAATGCTTAAAGAATGATTAATTAATGATTAAGGAATGATTAATTGATAATTAAATATTGAGTAACTTTGGGTTAACATAGAATAAACATTGGATGAAAGATGGAAAACTGGATGACAAAGAGTCTTAACTGCACACATGATTTGTTACTCCCGTGATTTAGATGATTCATCCCTTATTGCGCGCTTGTCTTGTTAATGTCGATGGATATGTTTTAGATGAATCACATTCTCTTTATAAACCATTTGACATACCTTTAGGAAAGTTAAAAATTATACTACAAAACATTAGTGTCATCTTTTAGGATATAAGAAAACATTCTAAAATTTTGGCAGCATAAAGATTATGTGGTTATCTAAGTAATCAAATCTATGTCAAGATACTACAAGTGGATGTGACTCTCACATGGATGCACCTAGGGGTAAAATCCAAAAACACTGCATTAAGCTAGACTCAATCGGAAACTGGTGCACAACAACGAGTCTTCCTGCACACCTAATTTGACACTTTTGGGGGATATGCTTTAAATGATTCATATTTTCTTTATAAACTACAGAAATACATTTAAGAAGATTAAAAAATGTACTACGAAACATTAGTATCATATTTTAGGATATAAAAAGACATTCTAAAATTTTAGTATCATAAAGATTATATGGTTAACCCTCATTATCAATAGTATTCACAAAATGCTTTGGAAACTGAGGTAAAAAAGAAAAGAAAACATCAAATTAGTTTATTTATCCATGATAAAATGACAATTATGATCATATAAAGTGAAATGGAAAAGAACAAACCCATTTAACAACACATGAATGCTTTACAACGGACTAAAACACCTTGACATTTTTCAACAAAACTGAGTTTGCATGAGATGAGTATGAATTCAGAAGTGAAGTAAAATCTAACTTATTTTCAAATGGTAGCTTAATAACATATTCCAAAGGGGTGTACTTAACTTTTGAATTTTCAAAAGCTTTCAGCCTTTTAATAACAAGCCTCCCCATGCGGTGATGATTTCATTAGAAGGTCTAAAGCTTTTAAAAATTCAAAAGTTAAGTACATCCCTTTAAAAGACGATATTAAGCTACTACATGCAAATAAGATGGATTTTACTTCACTTTCGAAGGCAGGCTCGTCTCATCCAAACTTTGTTCTGTTGAAAAATTCCAAGGTCTTTCTTGTTTATTGTAAAACATTCATGTGTTATTTAACGGATTTATTCTTTTCCATTTCATTTTATATGATCATAATTTTCATTTTATCACTAATAAATAAACTAATTTGATGTTTTCTCTTCCTTTTTACCTCAGTTTCCAAAACATTATGTGACTTATTTTCTAATAAATTTTTATATAACGAAACACTAGTTCATATTTTAGGATATAAGAAGACATTATAAAATTTTAGTTTTATAAAGATTACATGGTCAACCCTTATTATCAATATTATTTACACTATCAGAATCTTGATCAATTTTTTTTTGACTTAGAGAGTCATGTTTACCTGAGTCTACTATTATAGGGAGGTTATTCAAACCGAGCAAGGAGCTTCCTATAATACACAACCAACAACAATGGTTAAGACATCTGATTGTGTAGCCCTAAGTGAACTTCAAGAAAGAATTCATGGTTGCTTAATGTTGGGACTTGATCAATATATCAAGTCTATTATCTATAGAAATTTGAAATTCCTGACTACATTATGGCATCTAACTTGTCCATTGGTTGTTGATGAGCAGCGGGTCTAAATAATAAATTTATTTTCCCAATGGTCAGATGGTTCCATAATGGAGCTATATTTTGAGGTTTCTACTGTACAACAACAACGTCTAATTGTACAAAGACGTAGACTTACATTAGTAGTTGAAGAAGGTCTTTCTCAAGAAATTGAGGCTCTTCCCTATGATGCAGAATAGGTAACCTAGCTGATCTCCTTGATATATATGTAAATCTGACTTTTAATGAGGATTTTTTAATGATGGAATAGATGGAGACAATAGTGTTGATGAAGAGGGATCAATATAATCCGGGGAGGAAGTTTTTAGAAATGCAGTAGTTGTACAGCAATTTCGACCCATAATATATCATCCACCACTCTTTGCATCTTGGTCGGAAGCTATGCCATGTTTTCTTGAATTTGACTATAATGTTTTCACACCTATAACTGAGCTTCCTGGAGTTTTAGTGGATAGGTTTAGTGAGTTGGACAAAACATTATATATTGGAAGGGATTTTCCAAGTAAAGATGCATTGAAAAAAACTAAAAAGATTTCATATTGAGAGGCATTGTAGATATTTAGTTCAGTAATCAAGCTGTAAAAAATACATCATACAGTGTGATAAATATGGGGATGATTATAGATTCTACTTGAGGGTGATTCTGAATATTGCATTTGGAGGTTGATTTTTTTTAAAGATTGAGGCATCTTGTACTTGAATTTAGTCAAACCTGACACAAGATCATACTTCACTGGATGTTGAATTTATGTCATCTATTGTCATCAAGATGATTAGGAACTGCCAAGATGTTTCTATAGCCCTTGTGCAAGAGAGGATAAAACAAAATTTTAGCTATAAGATTTCCTGTAATAAGGAATGGATGGAGAAACAAAAGGCAATTGTGAAGGTCTATGGTGATTGAGATGACTCGTATCGGGTGTTGCTGCAATTTGTAGTCATACTAAGTCACAATGATCAAGTTGTCTTCCATCTTTATAAAAACAAACATGTGTCTCAAGATAACCTATTTGATCTATATCGTGTTCAATTTCATCGGTTGTTCTAAGCATTCCTCCAATGTATCTCCGTATTTCATTTCAGAAAAAAGTTCATACAGATTGATGAAAATTTTTTATATGGAAAATAAAAGGGCATATTGTTGATTGCAACAACCCAATATGGAAACCGTTCACCTCTTCTGATTGCATTTTTCATTATGGAGAATGAAAACTATGAACTATGGAGTTGGTTTTTAGCATGTATTAGCAACAATTTCACCCCCATTCGGGGTGTCTGTTTGATCGTAATTGTGGAATCAATGATACAATCAATACAGACAATGATACATGGAGACCCACAAATGCACATCATAGGTACTACATCAAACACATTGCTAGCAACGTGAAAAAAACATTCCATAATTAACTTATAAAGAAGGAAATCACGAGGCTTGGTATGCAACATCTTTATTATTTTTTACTATTTCAATGTAAAGATAAAATTAATTCATGTGAAATATGATCACTTCTATGTATCATATGAGACGGATCAATGAAGGTTTGAAAAACATTTCAAAGAAATCTGCAAGTCTAATCAAGGAGTGTATGATTATATGACATGAATTCCAAAAGAAAAATGGACATTAGCATATGACGGAGGGAAGAGATATGAACACATAACCACAAACATTGTGGAGTGAATCAATGGTGTCTGCAATGGTCTTCACAGGTTACCTATAACTTCCCTAGTTCTAGAGACATTTTATTGTTGTGTGAAGTACTTCGTTGATAGAAAAAAACTAGCCTCGAACGGGATTTAGTAGGGGTTAAGGCATGGAAGACACTTTCAATGAGATATTAAAAAGAACATTTAAGAGGCTTCTAGTTATGGAGTATGCTTTTTTCCACTGAGAAGACTCTCGATTTGAAGTTCAAGAGTGTTTGGACCCCATCACAAGTAGCACCAGTCACTAGTAGAAAAATGATTTTTAACTTCATCAATTCAACGTCGGTTTCTTATAAATTGACCTAAAAAATGTTTTTGGAGAATTTCTGGCATCAGTTTTTTTTAAAAACGACGCAAAAAAAAATTGTTTCGGCATCGCTTTTTATGAAAAACCGACTCCAAAAATTCTCTGCAAACATTTTTGGCGTCAGTTTTTTAATAAACCAATGCTAAAATGTTAAAAAATATATATTTTCGTGTTGGTTTTTATATAAACTGATGCCAAAATTTTAAAAAGAAAAAACTTTTCGCGTCGGTTTTTTTAAAAACCGATGCCAAAAACAAAAAAAAAATTTGTTTTGGCATCAGTTTTAAAAAAAACCTACGCAGAAAACTAAAAAAAAAACTTTTGGTGTTAGTTTTTATGAAAACTGATGCCAAAAAATTTAAAAAAAAAATCATAATGTTATAGAGAATTATCTATGCTTCAATTTTACTGGTCGTGGAGTAAAAACGGAGTTAGGGATTAAAAGTTATGGATGTCGGAAGTTGATCTTCTCTAAGAGATGTATTAAAGAAGTTCAACTTTCAAAGACCATATCTTTTAATCCGTAATTCCGTTCTAGCTCTATGACCAGTCAAATTAAAGCTCACAGAATTTTCTAAAACATTGTAATTTTTTTTAAATGTTTTGGCATCGGTTTTCATAAAAACCTATGCCAAAAGTTTTTTTTTAGTTTTTCGTGTCGGTTTTTTTAAAAACCGACGCTAAAACATTTTTTTTTGTTTTTGGCATCGAGATTTAAAAAAACCGATGCAAAAAAGTTTTTTTTTTAATTTTTTGTGCCAGTTTGTAAAAAAACTAACGCGAAAAATATATATTTTTAACATTTTAGTGTTGGTTTATTTAAAAATTGACGCCAAAAAGAACATTGATTGGCATTTTTGGTGTCAGTTTTCTAAAAAACCGATGCCAAAAGACCAATGTAAATCCTCTTTTGTGTCAGTTTCAAACAAAACTGACGCCAAAGAGTAACGCAGGATCAAAATTTTAATTTTTTTCACAATGTGCATTTAACTTTTTAAAATCCCGCCTACATTTTCATACAATGCAATTGAAAATATTTTCGTTTACTATATATATCCCTTTTCTCATTCGTTCATCATTTTCAACCTCTTCGATTAAATCGAGTTTTCAATGCGGCTTCAATCATTAATTTGAAAACGGTACATATTTTATTCATTTATTTTCTTTATTAGTATTATCCTTCATTTCTAAACAACTCGATTAGCTTTCTTATAATGGTGATTAATTTTTATTTATAATTATAAGTTATATGATTATAAACAACATATAATTTTGATGGATACTCCTAAAACTATTGAAATGTGTTTGAAGTATTGTTTTTATTTTATTTCATTTGGTGTATATGATTTTAATTCATGTCTGTCATGTTTTTTTTAAATGAGTTGTGTCAATCGAAACGTTGAAAGGTTCAACTTCCGATGACCATAACTTTTGATCCGTAACTCCATTTTAGCTTCACAGCTAGTCAAATCAAAGCTTAGGAAATTCTCTAAAACATAGAAGAAAAAAATTACTTTTTGACATCAATTGTTTTAAAAAATGACGCCAAAAATATTTATTTTCATTTATGGCATTGGTTTTTTTGAAGAACCGACGCCAATTTTTTTTTTACTTTTTGCGTCGGTTTTTAAGGAAACCAATGCCAAAAATGATACGAATGAGTTTTTTGGCATCGGTTTTTTAAAAAACTGATGCTAAAAAACAAATGTAATACATTTTTGGCATCAGTTTACAAAAATTTACGTAAAAAGTTACATTTTGTATGTCGGTGACTTCAACGTCAGTTAAAAACTGACGTCAAAAATAAAAAAAAACGACGTTAAAGACCATTTTTCTACTAGTGAGTGAAAAAATGGTGGTATTACTAGAAGTAAAGCAATGTCAATGTGGAAACTTCTAGGCATTATGGTTTCCATGAGCACACGCCATCGAAGCTTGTGCCTCTATGAACATATCATGGGAAACATATATTGATCCAGTATACCAGTTGGACACCATTACTAATTGTTATGTTGTACCATGGATGCCTATTGGGGAGTTTCGATATTTAACAATGCCTGAAGACAAACTGGTATTGATACCTGACATCAAAAGGTTGTGTCAATGAGGGAGACTAAATTCTAGAAGGATATGGAATGAGACAGACTGACCTCAAGAACAAGGAAAAATTTTGAGATGCAACATATGTCATCAAGAAGGTCATAACGAGAAATGATATCCTAAATTTTTTGGATTGAGTTCACACTCTTAGCAACAATGATGTATTGTATCTAATGTGACCTTTTCATATTGTTAATTATATGTTGTTAATATAAGATCCATCATTTTGTAGAATTTTATGACATTTCAGAATACTTTTATTATCAAATAACAATAAGACTTTCATATTCACATTAAAATGAATATGACAAGTGCATGTGAGGTGACATGAAAGCATAATCAAACTATACATGGCTAAACCATTAAGCAATCATGTGAGAAAATAATCATGAAACTTACCATCATGTGAGAAATCATGCATAAATTACAAAGCACGCCATTTGAGATCTAACTTATTAGTTAAAGTCAAAATAAGGCTATGTTGGGTTATAAAAAACAATTTGTCTTTGTTATCTAAAAGTTTATTAGAAAATAAGTGATATAATGTTTTGGAAAGTGAGTTAAAAAGAAGATAAAACATCAAATTAATTTATTTATCCATGATAAAATGAGAATTATGATCATATAAAGTGAAATGGACAAGAAAAATCCATTAAATAACACATGAATTCTTTACAAAAGACTAAAATGACCTTGAAAATTTTCAACAGTACAAATTTTGGATGAGATGAGCCTGATTTTGGAAGTGAAGTAAAATCTAGCTTATTTTCAAGTGGTGGATTAATAACATTCTGTTGACCATAACATTATATTTTCATTTTACACTCAAGTATTATTACATTTTTTACATACATATGGAGGATACTACACTACTCACTGAGTAGTATAGGCATGTTTCCCTCAACGTGATAGAGGGTCATCAGGTTTGATGGATTAGGGTGCATCAAGCACACCATTATCATCACATTCTACCTCTAGTCGCCATTATACCATACCTATGTCATTCTAGTTTCTATGGCATTGCCGTATCTGATTTCACATTCATTGATCACAACCTACTTACTTCCTTACTAGAGAGATGAAGTTCAGAGACACACACATTCCACCTGCCTAAGGGAGAGATGACCACCACCCTTAAGGATGTGGTAGTCATGCTCAGTTTTCCTATCCAAGCACTACTACAAAAATGGGCATTAACAACGCTAAAAAAGGGCTTTAACAATGCTAAAAAAGCGCTGTAAAGCTCGGCACTGATAAAGGGGCACTTTATCAGCACTAAACACTCGCTGATAAAGGTAGACTTTATCAGCGCTAAACGAGCGCTGATAAAAGCACTATTTATCAGCACTAAAAAAGCGCTGATAAATGCCCTCTCTACTGCTATGAAAAAATTTGCAGCAACACACCCGAACACCTGCAAAAAAAATCAACATCTCAATAAGCTAATTAAAGCAAGCATACACATACAAAATTAATACATAAATCATAAGCTAATTAGACCAAGTATACCCATACAACAAGCATACCCGTACACCATTAACACATAATTCATAAGTTAATTAAGTACATAAAAATTTCAATTCAGAATTTAGGGGGTTAGGGGGTTGTTCAAGGGTTTGGGGTGGCTGTCCAAGGGGGGTAGGGGGTGTCCGGGGGGGCTTTCCAGGGGGTGGGATGGTTTCCAAGGTGTCAGGGGGGCTTTATAGGGGGTGGGGGTGTCCCGGAGGGGTGGGGGGTGTCCAGGGGGTGGATTGGTGTCCATGGGGTGGGGGGTGGTCCAGGGGGTGGATTGGTGTCCGGGGGGGCTTTCCATGGGGTGGGCTAGTGTCCAAGGTGTCGGGGGGGGGGATTTACAGGGGGTGGGGGTGTCCAGGGGGTGGATTGGTGTCTAGGGGGGGTGGGGGTGGTCCAGGAGGTGGATTGGTGTTCGAGGGGACTTTCCAGGGGGTGGGATGGTGTCCAAGGTGTCGGGGGGGCTTTACAGGGGGTGGGGGGTGTCCAGAGGGGTGGGGGGTGTCCAGGGGGTGGATTGGTGTCCAGGGGGGGTGGGGGCGGTCCAGGGGGTTGGTGGGGTTGACTCATACATGTCACTAAGGACTATTGGATCGTTCTTATAAAAGATCAAGGCAATCTGAATGCGTTTGGTTGGATTTTCATAGGTCAGTTGTTGTTTTCAATTAAAATTGTGTCCATTTTAAACAAAAGAGAGACCCTTTGAGTGCTAGCGGCCACACCATGCCTCGGATTGAGGCGGGTTTGACTCGTACACGTCACCAAGGACCCTTGGATCGTTCTTATAAAAGATCAAGGCAATCCGAATATGTTTGGTCAGATTTTCATAGGTCGGTTGTTGTTTTCAATTAAAATTGTGTCCATTTTAAACAAAAGAGAGACCCTTTGAGTGCTAGCGACCACACCGTGCCTCAGATTGAGGCGAGGATGACTCGTACATGTCACAAAGGACCCGTGGATCGTTCTCCTAAAGTATCAACACAATCTGAATGTGTTTGGTCATATTTCCGTAGGTCAGTTGTTGTTTTCAATTAAAATCGTGTCCATTTTAAACAAAAAAGAGACCCTTTGAGTGGTACCGGCCACACCATGGCTCGAATTGAAGAGGGGTTGACTCATACACATCACCAAGAATCATTGGATAGTTCTCATAAAATATGAAGACAACCTGAATGCGTTTGGTCAGATTTTCGTAGGTCAGTTGTTGTTTTCAATTAAAATTGTGTCCATTTTAAACAAAAGAGAGACCCTTTGAGTGATAGCGGTCACACCATTCCTTGGATTGAGGCGGAGTTGACTCTTACACGTCTTTAAGGACCCGTGGATCGTTCTCCTAAAGTATCAACACAATCCGAATGCGTTTGGTCGGATTTCCTTAGGTCAGTTGTTGTTTTCACTTAAAATCATGTCCATTTTAAACAAAAGAGAGACCCTTTGAGTAGTACCAGCCACACCGTGCCTCTTATTGAGGTGGGATTGACTCTTACACATAACCAAGGACCCTTGTATAATTATTATAAAATATCAAGGAAATACGAATGCTTTTGGTCGGATTTTCCTAGGTCAGTTGTTGTTTTCAATTAAAATTGTGCCCATTTTAAACAAAAGAGAGACCCTTTGAGTGATAGCGGTCACACCATACCTCGAATTGAGGTAGGGTTGACTCTTACACATCACAAAGGACCCGTGTATAATTATCCTAAAGTATCAACACAATCTGAATGCGTTTGGTTATATTTCCTTAGGTCAGTTGTTGTTTTCACTTAAAATCGTGTCCATTTTAAACAAAAGAGAGACCCTTTGAGTGGTACCGGCCACACCATGTCTCGGATTGAGGCGGGGATGACTCATACAGGTCAAAAATGACCCTTGGATCATTATCCTAAAGGATTAACACAATCAGAATGTGTTTGGTCAGATTTTCTTAGGTCAGTTGTTGTTTTCAATTAAAATTGGGTCCATTTTAAACAAAAGAGAGACCCTTTGAGTGGTACCGGACACACTGTGCCTCGGATTGAGGTGGGGATGACTCATACATGTCACAAAGGACCCTTGTATCATTATACTAAAGGATCAACATAATCTGAATGCATTTGGTTAGATTTCTATACGTCAGTTGTTGTTTTCACTTAAAACCGTGTTCATTTTAAACAAAAGAGAGACCCTTTGAGTGATACCAGCCACACCATGCCTCTTATTGAGGAAGGGATGACTCGTAAAAGTTACCAAGGACCCTTGGATCATTCTCCTAAAGGATCAAGGCAATCCGAATGCATTTTGTCAGATTTCCGTAGGTCAGTTGTTGTTTTCACTTAAAATTGTGTCCATTTTAAACAAAAGAGAGACCCTTTGAGTGGTACCGGCCACACCGTGCCTCAGATTGATGCGGGGATGAATTTTACACATCATAAATGACCCATGGATCATTCTCCTAAAGTATCAACACAATAAAAATGCGTTTGGTTGGATTTTCGTACGTCAGTTGTTGTTTTCACTTAAAATCGTGTCCATTTTAAATAAGAGAGACTCTTTGAGTGGTACCGGACACATCGTGCCTAGGATTGAGGAGAGGATGACTCGTGCACATCACCAAGTACCCTTGTATAGTTATCATAAAATATAAAGTCAATAAGAATGCGTTTGGTCAGATTTTCATAGGTCACTTGTTGTTTTCAATTAAAATTGTGTCCATATTAAACAAAAGAGAGACCCTTTGAGTGGTACTGGCCACACCGTGCCTCAGATTGAGGCAGGAATGACTCATACATGTCACCAAGGACCCGTGGATATTTCTAATAAAGGATAAACACAATCCAAATCTGTTTTTTTTGGATTTCCATAGGTCAGTTGTTGTTTTCACTTAAAATCGTGTCCATCTTAAACAAAAGAGAGACCCTTTGAGTGGTATCGGCCACACCATGCCTCAGATTGAGGTGGGGATGACTCGTACATGTCACTAAGGACCCTTGGATCATTCTCATAAAGTATTAACACAATACGAATGTGTTTGGTTGGCATTACGTAGGTCAGTTGTTGTTTTCACTTAAAATCGTGTCCATTTTAAACAAACGAGAGACCCTTTGAGTGGTACCGGCCACACTGTGCCTCGGATTGAGGCGGGTTTGACTCTTACATGTCACCAAGGACCCTTATATTGTTTTTATAAAAGATCAAGGCAATTTGAATGTGTTTGGTCAGATTTTCATAGGTCAGTTGTTGTTTTCAATTAAAATTATGTCCATTTTAAACAAAAGAGAGACCCTTTGAGTGGTACCGGTCACACCGTGCCTCAGATTGAGAAGGGGATGACTCGTACATGTCACAAAGGACCCGTGTATTTTTCTCCTAAAGGATCAACACAATCCAAATGCGTTTGGTCAGATTTCCGTACGTCAGTTGTTGTTTTCACTTAAAATCGTGTCCATTTTAAACAAAATAGAGACCCTTTGAGTGGTACCAGCCACACCATGCATCAGATTGAGGTGGGGATGACTTCTACATGTCACCAAGGACCCGTGGATCATTATCCTAAAGGATAAACCCAATCCGAATGCGTTTGGTTGGATTTTCGTACGTCAGTTGTTGTTTTCACTTAAAATCGTGTCCATTTTAAACAAAATAGATACCCTTTGAGTGGTTCAACATTCTTGCATGTTGCTGGTGCATATCATCTGTTAAAATGGGAAAATTACTCATTGGAGAAAGGATTTTTTTATTTAATAACAATTACAATTTTCCTACGAACATTTACATACAACAATGTTTCATCTTTTGATCCCCTTAACCCCTCTCAAAAATGACCACCAATTGTACATGTCCCCAAGTCAGATCTTCATTGTATTTGTGTACAATCTGCCATTAGGTATGCGGCCCACTCATTTATGAACACATCTATATCACCTTGTGAGTATGAGGCTTTTTGGCAGTCAGAGTAGTACTTCAAAATATAAAAATAAAGAATTAATAAATAACTTAAATGAACTAGTAGTTGTTTTTGAAAATACCTCTTTAGGGATGCTAGTTTGTTGATGAAAAATGATCTCTTTCATAAATTTACAAACATAATAATCGCAATCATTATCGTTTGTTTGTTTTGGACACTGCAAAAAATTGATCATTAGGAGAATAAGTAACTTGTGTTGAGATGTGTTTGGATAGTGAAATTTTATTATATATACCCTGATATTTGTCCAGACGTAGTACTTGCTCGCCTCCTTATGCTTATCCCCTGTCCTCATTCATTTTTTTAGACGATAATGATACACCGCCCTATCATAATAGAATCCTCAGTAAAAGATAATATAAATTATATTACTTGATGTTTAGACCTAAATCGTAATATGTAGTGTCTTACAGATTCACAAACTCCATCATGTGTGGTCGGTTTGATGGATATCCTTGCTTTGAATCCAAAAAATAAATCTTTGGAGTATCCAAGTTCACCACAATTAGCAACCAATGTTGTCTAAAAACACAAAAAGGAATAAGTAATAAAAGAAGTGAACATATAATTGATATGCTTTAATCGTAGAGTATTACCCCTGCATGGTTGGTATTAGTAAAAGTCTATCATCTGTAATCTTGCTTTCAAATGTTTTCAGCAAGACGTTCACTATTGCATCCCTTTTTGATGGCTCAATTTTTGTTAGGTGTGTTGATGTGATATGAGGACTAACGAGTCCAAATCTTGGCTCATGGGAAAATTTCTTCAACTGTTTTTCATAAATGCGTCTGTCAATAATATAAAATGCATTTAGTCATAATTTTCACATTAGATCATATTTTAGAAAATAAATTCATGGAAACATACCTCATATATACATTTACAACTGTGACGCCTAGCCAACCGTTTTCAAGGATCTCATTTACATTTTCAGCAGCAACAAAATCTTGACTTTCCTCTCCGTATATATTCTCTTCGAAAACCACTATACGACTATTACCATATTTTAGCTTCGTATCCAAATGAGTCTTCAATGCTAGTAAATGTGAATAGAGAACATGTGGTGTTATTTTTCTTTCAGTAGATCCTTGGGATCAGTTGGTCGATCCTTTAGATGGTTTTGAGCCGACGTTTGTCACCCCCTTCCCTTTCTCCGTCTATAACAACAATCATTGGTTCAGACCCTTTTTTCATTAATTGTTAAGGGTTTAGCTTGAAAAAAAAGGAAATAAATACCTCTTTGTCCGCATGTACTCTTACAAGTTGTGACGACCATGCAATGAATGTCCCAATAGCCTTTTTGACCGTATGAATATCATCGTCATCAAGTGGAATATGTAGCTATGCATTTGGCTCATGAGCTACAGTTTTCGTCACTTTCAGATGATCTTTCGGAAGTGGTCTATTATGCAGTGTGGCATCTGGGATATTGAACACTGTAGCCCTCTCTACAAGGTGATAGGTGGGTGTTGATAGATATAAATCACAATCATTATCACCCTGTAGAAAATCAGTACAGAAAAATTATCAGTGTTTTTCCGATTCACATTTCATGGGAACAATTATTAGAATATTGATTACCACGGCTAAGACAGTTCTTTGAGGTGAATAGCTCACCTCAAATCTGGTGGGGGGTGGGGCGGTATGTTCACGTGCTGTTTGTTCATGAGTTGTGTCTTCCCTTTGCTTCCCACCCATAAAAGTTGCTAGAAACTCTCCCTACCATTGCAATCATTCTTCAAGGGTTGCTATTTTTTCGCTCATTTGTTCCAATTTTTCATCTGTATCATCCATTTTTTTTCTTCTTCTAAAAATATACTCTGGGTGTCACCCCAAATCCTGCACCTCTGACACGACTGTATTTTTCTGGCTGCTTCAAAGCCGTTGATAATAGGTCTGTATCTGCTACAGGAGTAGCTGATTCCTATGACTGTCGGATATAGGAAAATAACTAATTATTTTTATGTAATAGCAATTTTAAACAAATATTTTTATCGTTGTGTCATACTTACACATATTTCCCACACTTTCTGTGTGTTTTCATCTACTAACTTCCCTTCTTTGTTCACACGTTCCTCCTTTCATAGCACATGACAAAGGATGGAAGTTCATTTGGTTTTAGACTCATCAATCTACATATAAAAATAGAAAGATAATTATGATGTTGTTTATTAGCACCTTACAATATTACTGTAAATTTAAAATACGTACTATTTTCTTTTCTAATGAAGCGTACCCCATCCTTGCTTTACGATAGGGGTATGTTGGTTTTGATGCACGTTCCTTATTTTCAGTACAGAGTTTCTGTTTCATAAATGAAATATTGACAATCAAAGTGATGAATACAGGTATCCTCAAACAACGTATTATCACCCACAATGTACCTAAAACTTCTCATCCCCACGGCGGCTAATAAATGCATCCCATTCTTCTTGGGATATTAGGTGAGCGTAGACAATGGGTGGGTGCAGTTTTATTTTATCTTTAGAATCTTTCAGGTGACATCTTGTTAAAATAGTGCGAAAACCTCGATGAATCTTTCCTACAAGCCTTAGTACATAATCCTTGTGTGAATCATCTACTATAAATGTACTCTGTAATATATTGAGAAGAGTAAGACATTGTTTCATTATTTTATTTGCTAGTAAATTAAAGAAATAAATTCATAATGTTACCGTAATTTCTTCTCAGATCACAACCTTCAGCCCGAACACAACATGGTTCCATGAATCTATGTCAATTGCCACGCGTTGCCGAGTGAAAACTCCAATTTAGCTGCTAAACATAGCCTTGTTGGGATTCACATGTTGGCCTCGTGCATTCCATCCGGCTTCAAATTTGATGCCTTTGCTTTTCACCTTAAGAATTTTGGCTAACACCGTCAAACTACGATGCACTTGTGTTTTCTGAGACGTCGGACCTTCATTACCGACCATTTCATCAATATCAACATCATCTATATGTTCATATGGAATGGTATCAATGGCATGTGCTGATGGTTGTTGGACCTCAACACTAGGAGCAACATCAGCAGGAGAAGCAGCAGCCGCAACAGGAGCAGTAGGACCAGCAGGAGCTGTAGCAGGAGGAGCAGCAGGAGCAACAGGAGCCGCAGTAGGAGCAGCAGGAGTAGCAGAAGCCGCAACAGGAGGAGTAGCAGGAGCAACAGGAGCCGTAGCAGGAGCAGCATGAGCTGTAGGAGCAACAGGAGCAGCAGCAGCCGCAACAGCAGCAGCTTGAGAGACTTGTTCAGCCTCAATGTTAGGAGCACCAGAATGTGCAGGAGTCATTATCTACAAAAGTGGTTGAACAGTTAATTCATATTACATAAATTCAGTAATGATAAGATAATAACATGAGATAAAAAGATCTATATTACAAACAAAATATAACCTGTTTATTGAACTCTCTTTCTTTTTTTCAAAGGTTGAAGGGATTTGACATCTCTATCGATTATCCAAATCCCTTCATTGTGGTCTCCTCTAACATACAAAACATCATCTGCATTGAGACCGCTCCGAAATGATTGCGACGTACCACTAAAAGGATCATCCTCAACTGAATTTTCATCGGAACCTTCAGTAGTTTTGGACGATAACAGAACAACTGACCACTTTCGGTTTGCGGGATCTGGAACATAAAAAACTTGTACCACTTTTGATGCCATTATAAATTGTTTTTCTTTGTACCATTCTTTACTAAAATCAACTTTCACAAATCCCCATTCATCTATTTTAACACCACTGTTGTTATCAATCCATTTGCATTGAAAAATTGACAATTGGAATGTCGTATAATCCAACTCCCATATTAGTTTGATAATGCCAAAGTATGACATATTTTCATAAATTATATTTCTGTCCTTACTACCAGAAACATGCATCGCTTCATCCACTAGTGTAACTCTACTATTTTGCATGGTACTATCTTCATCATGTTCATCTGTATAGAATGTACAACCATTAATTACATAACCACTATAATATAATACATACACACTTGGTCCAGCAGCTAGCCATCAAAGTCGTTCTGAAATTGAATTTGGATTTTCATCCAACTGCTTAAAAATATGGTCCTGAAACCATCCTATAAACTGGTGATTATGTGTATCTGATAACCATTTTTCAGCCCTTGATGGATTCAACTACCTAAGAATTTCTTTGTGAGTTTCAATATATGGAGCAACCTCCCAACTGTTATGAAAAACATAAAGATGGGCCTACTTCCAATCTGTAATACTGATTGTCACAACTTCTCTTCCATAAATTCCCTCACCCTCAATGCATCCAGTGTGATGAGATTTCGGGAGACCAATGCTTTCCAAATCAGATAGGTATTCAATACAAAATTCAATGGCTTCCTCAACAATATATCGCTCCACTATACAACCCTCTAGCCGACTTCGATTTTTGACATACCATTTCAAAATCTTCGTATACCGTTCAACAGGATACATCCATCTATAGTGCACAGAACCACAAAGTCGAATCTCTCTCACCAAGTGAATCATCAAATGAACCATCATATCAAAAAATATTGGCGGGAAGAACATTTCTAATTCACATAATATGATGACAATTTCTTTTTCCATAGTAGGCAATTTCCCCAGGTCTAAAACTTTGTTACATATAGCTTTGAAAAAGAAACAAAGTTTAGTTAACGTGTGATGAAAATTCTTGGGCAAAATGAAATGTAAAGATATAGGAATTAGATCTTGCATCAAAACATGACAATCATGTGATTTCAAACCTTTTAAATTCAAATCATTCATTGACACAATGTTCTTGATATTTGATGATTACCCATATAGAACCTTTATATCATTGAAGAAGTTGCAAAACTGATATCTCTCCTCCCTAGAAAGAGTATAAGCAGCTGGAGGAAGAAACATTCGATTTTCACCCTTCACGGGAGTCAACTCTTCTCGTATTCCCATGTCAACCATGTCCAATATTGCCTTAATTACATCTTTTGTTTTTCCAGGGGAATTTAGAAACGTTCAGATAACACTATCACATACATTTTTTTCCACATGCATCACATCAAGAAAATGTCTGACGTACAAACAATTCCAGTATGGTAATTCAAAAAAAACTGATCTATTTTTCCAACCGATTTTCATAAGGTTTTTCAAAAATGGTTTACCAAAAACAGTATTAATATCTTTTACTTTCTCAAACAGCTGATCACCTGTTAGTGGAGACGGTGTTGCGCATTTTTCTGAACTTCCATTGAATGATGTCGTCTAAGATAGGTACTTATGTCGATGAGGTAGAAATCTACGATTTCCTAGAAACACAGATTTCAATGAATGTTTTAACCTAATTGATTATGTATCTTCTTCGCACACGGGACACCCTTGAGTTCCTTTAATGCTATAGCCTAAAAAATTTCCATAAGCAGGGAAATCATTTATTTTCCCATACAAAATCGCTCTCAACATGAAGTATTCACTTTTATAAGCATCATGAAACATTACACTTGAATCCCACAATAACTTCAAATCCTCGATCAAAGGATCTAGATAAACATCAATATCGTTACCTCGTTGTTTTGGTCCTGATATAAGCATAGATAACATGATGAATTTTCACTTCATGCATAACTAGTGTGGAAAGTTATAATTTACCAACATAACAGGCCATGTACTATGAGTGCTAGTTTGAAAACAAAAAGGATTCACTCCATCTATAGATAATGCAAGACGAAGGTTTCTCGGCTCTTTTCCAAATTCAGGATACTCATGATCAATTTTCTTCCATTGAGGAGAGTCGGTCGGATGACGTAATTTCCCATTTTTATTTCTTTTATCTGCATGCCACGATAATTGTCTTGCAGTTTCTTCACTTCTATATAGACGCCTAAACCTTGGAATGATTGGAAAGTACCATAAAAATTTTGTAGGATTGAATTTATCTTTCTTGTATCAAGAAGCACCACACTTTGGGCATTATGTAAGTTATTTGTTCTCCTTGAGAAACAATATACAGTCTTTCAGGCAGGCATGTATTCTTTTAGAAATCATACCCATCGAGCGTAGCATTCGTCTAGCTTCATATGTCCTGCTTGGGAGCTCATTATCTTCCAGGAGCATGTCATTCAAGAGAGCAAGTAGTTCCGTAAAACTGACATCACTCCATCCGTTGCCTGCTTTCAATTTATACAACTTCAGTACAGCTGACAATGTTGTATACTTAGTGCAAGAAGCATACAATGACGTCTTTGCACAACTCTTTAACTTCTCAAACAATTTTGGGCAACCCCGGAGTTCATCTTCAATTGTCTTTGTCATTTCCTCAATATGATCTTCATCATCATTGACATCTGTAATCACATCCTCCATACGGTCTTCTTCATTATCCATATTTTTATTCATATCTAATAATCCATAAAACGCAGTTTTATCCCAGCCAGTAGCTACATTCGCTTTTTCTACATGTTTATTCCAACATTTATAACTCCGATTTATTCTGTGACATATCAAATGTTCTTCCAACTCCTCTGGAGTAAGTAGTCTAGAATAACAACAACGTAAACACAGACAAAGGATTTGAGAAGGATCCTTTGCGTGATCCTTTACAAACTTGATGAACTCTTTCACTCCGTTCTCGTACTCTATTGTTAAACGATTAACATCCATCCAATCTTTATTCATCTTCATCCTATTTGAATCTCAAATATTAGTATTTATGGTTCAAGTACACAAAACAAGACTTCCAAATACAGTAGAAGAGAACCACTTCCTTATAAAAATAGAAATTAATAGAGCCTAACCATTAGTATTTATTCATCTTCATTAAATATAATTACTTTAGATTCATTATAGTTTCCTCAAATCACCCCAGACCAAACACAAGAATAATCAAGAATGATACATCTACCAATCCTAGGTCTCTACCCTACATTCAATATCATCATGCCTAAATACCCATATATCCACACATACACATGTCACAAACACATAAAAAACCATATCCACATCAGAACCAAAGTACCAATATAGATTTCAATAAGGTTACTCAACTCAAGTGGTGGTGTGTAAGAAATAATAAGAAAATATAATAAGTATATAGTCACAGATAAATCTCAAACTAGTGTTAATAATCCAATAAACCAAAGGTATCATTCCATCTATCAAAATACTCTGAAGGAGCCCATATGCGACAGTAGTCCCAGGTGGTGAAGGTTCCTGAGGAGGAAGGGGTGAACACGCACCTATCGGGGTTCGAGGTCAGGTAACTGAGGTTGAAGGTGGCCCGATACTCCTACAAGGGTTCATTACATATTTCACAAACCATGTCCTGGTACCCTAGGATGTTAACCCACTGCTGGTGGAAGTGAAACTGTTCCTGATGATCATGCCAAGAAGAAATGGAAACCAAAAGGGGGGAGTGAATCAAAATACCTCAAGCAAGATGGAAAACATGGTATTTGAGAATAGGTTAGTGGCTTTCATGTTGGATAGAAACCTATCTAATAGACTCCACAAGCAGTGATGGCCCCTACAGTTATTTCACCAGGTGAAACTGTCACCTGAGAAGCTGAGATCAATGAGGCCCTTCCCATCCATGAACTGAACAAACTCCATGTTGGCCTTCCTCTGGAATGGGCTTCTAACTTTCCTTTCCTTTGGGTTGGAAATGACATTAAAGTCACCCCCAATAAACAATGGATGGTGGCCGGGATCAAAGGTATTTTATTCAAAAGGATAATCAATCCCCCTCAATTTTTTAAAATACCAATACCACAAACCTTTTAAAAACAAGACATTTTAACTTATTTTGGAAATCATTCCCCAAAAAATTCAATAAACAAACACATGACAAACCATTTGGAATTTTATTTAAATAATTAAATTATCTTTATTTTAAACCATGATTTTCATTTATAATATCAAATCCACCAACGGTAGAAGGAAACCTAATTTATTTCAATGAAAAAGGTTAATTCACAACAAGATACCATCCATTCCATATATTATTTTCATTAATAGGGTTATTTTGTGCTTCAAAATGATCAAAACATGTCTAACCAACTTCAAATGGATAAAATATTAATTCGTGAAACACATGAATCCCAAAAAGAAGATATATTATAGAAACACCCACTTGGAATATTTGGGATCAAAACACAATGAATCTGAATGAGTCTACTCAAATGAAGAACATTGAATCAAATAAAAGGGATCTCAATAAAAGGTAAAAGAGATACTATAACCATAATTCCCCATAAAAATTATAGGTCTAGTAAATACCAAGGCTTCTATAGCCCCCAAGAACAAAGAATCAAGTGATGGAGAGAGATTGAAGATCAAGAAAAGAAATAAATACCAAAAGAGGATCACCATTTTGAATGAAACTTCAATCCACCAAATGATGAGGATAAAAGAGACAAACTATCCAAAGGGGCTCCCAAGGCTTGAGTGGGTCGAGTTAAACTTGAGGTAGAAGATAAAATAAATAAATGGGGGTATCGAGGTGCAATTACCCTACTACCTCGATGCTTTCTCATATACAACGACACCACTGGCTAGATAGTGTCCCTCACCAGCTAGACAATGGTTATAGTATAAATGTTATAACCATAGGTTATCCCACTGGATAGTCACTACAGACCCACCAGCTAGATGATGGCTATAGAATTTTTTTGTATCCATTGTGAATCTCATTTCCTAACCAATTACCCTCACCTGCCATTCGGTGGACCACATGAAGCTTTTCAACCTACATGTTCACATCCACACCTTCTATGACAGTCTGGGATATCCTATGACCCCTCAAGAAACCCAAAAAAACTCAAAGAGCATTGCTTTGATGAAAGAGATACTGAGATGTTTCAATTCTCCCCATCGTTCTACTTTTTATCCGAATAAATATTCTAGTATGAAGGATAGAAAATGATGAGACAAAAAATAAATTCCACACAATAATTGTTGTGTGGACAATTCACAAAATATAGGAAGATTCACCGAATAGAGGACCACTACGAAAAAATTAAAATGAACAGATAACCAATATTCCCAAGAACCCTTAATGTATATCCTCCAGGAACCTCATACATCTCCAAATGACACGTCTACATCACTAAGAAGAGAGAAAATCCCAATAATGTCCAGAGACCTAGCATAGGTCACCCAAACATTTAAATTTTCACTAAAATGGTGGGACATAAGAAGGAAATATACTAAGAACACATCCCTTCACCCAAATAAGAGACTACAACCACTAATCATGAAGAACCACTAAGAGCATAATTCGAAACCTAAGGAAAGGTACACCCAAAACATACCAATGAATCCAAATGAAATAACACAATCAATATCCATCAATTATTCAACTAACATCAAGAAAGTAAGAAACTAAAAAGGATTTATTCCTCGATTAAGTACTTGATGGAAACCTTGAATTCCCACTATAAAGTGTCACCCATCGATGGTCTCATTGAAGTAGACACCAACACCTCCCAATGCCTAGTCCATCAAGAGACTTCATAATCCTAGTCATTTGAGTACACACCAAAAGCCTATCTATGTCCAACCATAAATAGATCATATAAAATGGTTTTTGCACAAAGATGACAAACTAATATCTTAAAAGATAGACCACCCAATGCATCAAGATTGAGCTCTAACCAAGAAGTTGTGAATCAGAGGACAATAAGGAATAATAATCACCTTAATGGTCTCGAAAAACCACCCAAATAAGACAACCATGGAAGGAAGCATAAGGGATTTTAAATGGAAATAACCTAAAACATCCGTAGGTTTCCAGAAAAGGATGAATCATGTAGCCTACAACCATCAAAATCTCAAATATCCATTAAATATATCATGCCAAATCAACATATGGTTATGTGTGATGGGAGAGGAGAAAAATATTAAAAAAATATTTGGAAAACATGCCTTAAAGGGAGGTCTGGAAAACCGAAGCTCGAGGGCGGTGGAGGTCCGGCAACGCAAACTTAGTGGGCGTCGGAGGTCTGAAAATGAGAAGCGAGGGCGGAAGAGGTTTGGCAATGTGAACTCAGCGGGCGACAGAGGGGAGTCACAGGGTTCCAATACTGTGAGAGCTTTAGGTTGCGATAAAATGAGGGCACTGTGCGACCGACTTTATAAAAAAATGGACTAAGGTTTTATCAGTGCTAACAAAGCGCTGATAAAGACTACCTTTATCAGCGCTAAAATTTTAGTGTTGATACAAGGATTTTTTATCAGCGCTTTTCTAGAGCTGATAAAGTGTCATTTTATCAGCACTTTTTTAGCGCTGATAAAGGTTCCCCTGTATCAGTGCTAAAATTTTAGCCCTGATACAGGGTAACCTTTATCAGCGGTTTTTCTTAGCGCTGATATAAGGGGGCGCTTCCCTTGCCCGTTTTTGTAGTAGTGAGGGGGGATGAAGTTATTTGACCCACCCATGGAGATTGTCCTAAGCTTGTATATATATTTCTAGGTATCAACATTTTGGATGATGTTTTTGCTATAGATGATGGGTCAATATCTACGAGGTGGCTTGAGAATCATTTTTCATAATTACCCGATGACACTGATGAGTAGATTTACATGCGTCATGCCCATGCATATATCTTATGGCTCATTGGAGGGACACTGTGAATTGATCACTCTGGTATGAATGTGCCCATGATGTATCTAGGGATACTGGAGGATTTTGATTAGGCCAGGAGATACAGTTGGGGATCTGCATGCTTGGATTACACTTACAGAGCATTATGCACGACATGCTGCTCAGATCACATAGATCTCAAGGGATGTTTTATCCTTCTTCATATGCAGGCATGGGAGTTTATCCCTCCTGTATCCCCTATTATTGTTGGTCAGAAGATGCCTATAGATGTGTTGTGTGATGCTCTATGTGGATGCTAGTATGATCACTCATCTCTATTGGTTTCCGATGCTAATATGAGTTATTAAATTTAATTTCTTATTATTGATCACCTTCAATGTTGTATTTTATAGGTGGATCCAGGCATACTACTTCATTAGCACTCTGACACACCATTTGGGTGCATATTATCGCATGTTGGATAGTCTACTACCCACTGAAATAAGTATATAAAATCTTTCATTAACTAACCAACTTCATAATATCATCATTTTTGGTTTTTAGTAACAATTTTTTTGAAAAATATCACATGTCATTTCATATTACATGGATTTCATACTGGGCTTTATTGGACCAGTTGTTTGCATATTGTACTACTGAAATTCATGATTCTATGATTATAGTGCCTCTCATTCACTTTCATATTATTGAGTGGCGCCAGTGTGATAGAGTCATGCTCCAATTTGGATTTGTTCAGTGCATTACATTTCTATTGAGACAATCACTAGTGCTTCATTCCATGAAGCTAATGGGGAGGCAGGATGTCGAATGACACTGATGACATGCTGAGTATATCAACCTTTGGGGAAGACGAGCATCGATTCATATCGAGTATGTACATACAATGTGATTCCATATATCACAACAAGTTGAGTATGAGCCATGGTATATACTGAAGTCTATACTGTATCTTACTATACACAACAGAGGGATTCAGGATCTGGTAAGTTAATTAAATTCCATTAGTTTGTTTGTTATAATATTTTCCAATTAATTTTTATTCTCTTTAAAACATACTCGACTACAATGGATTATACACATGTCTAATACAGGGGAGGAAGAGGTTGTTAGTCTGACAATGATCCATGCTACAACGTAGGGAATGTTACCAGCTTGTCATGCAGTTCACAAAAGTATCATCGATCTTCCACCCCAAGGAGATTACATTATTACCTAGGAACTAGAGGTTCCTACTCAGGAACCTCCTCTAGTAACTATTGATGCCGATGAGCCATGATGATGACAACATAGACCACATCATGTTGCATGTGAGGCCTCACCTATTCCATAAGCAAAGGTCGGCCCTCTAGCAGTCTAGTCTCAACTGATTGGGGATGTACATCAGGAGGCACGGGATCCATCTATGTTGGCAGTATATCCATAGCTTTCTCTGGGTATAGATTATCCAATATTCTATCAGGGGTCATTTCCCATGCCTTCATATTTTGTGTCAGAGCCTTTACAGACTGTATGGTTCCCCCATGCGATGATGGAAGGTCCTTCTGCTCACTTAGTGGGAGAAAGATTGACTGCACATGATGACATCCAATTGACACCTCCTCCCATTGAGGCACAAGTAGAGCATCCAACAGTCAAGGTTCTAGAACCCGAGGATCAATCCTCTCTAGGTCATCATACTCCACCCAAGCGTAGAGGTCGACAATCTCAATACGGGCATCTCATTCGCATACCATCATATGGGATGGGACCTCACCATAGAGAGTGACTGTACTCATTCATGTATATGTTTTCTATCTATTTAAATGGATAAATTATTTTTACTATCAACCATTTTTACATGTTTATCCATTATTTAAATTTTCATTTATATTTTAGTTACAATTTATATTTTATAAGATTTCAAAGTTGACTACTTGAAACATAGAAAAACTTATTAAATTTCAAGTAGGTAACTTTAAAAGATTATAAAATATAAAATATAAAAACAATATAAATAGAACTTAAAGAATGAACTAAGCATATAAAAATTTGTTAAAAATAAAAATAATTTCATAAATATAATAAATAATTGAAAATTAAAGGAATGTAAAAAAAGATTATAAATATAATTGTAATGGTTTAAAACAATAATATATTCTTCCACTAAAATTACTTTTTGTTAATTGTTTTTAATAAATGATTATTATTTTGAATTATTTTTTATATGTTCAGTAAGTGTGCCAAATATAATTTAAATTATATTTATATTTTATAAGTTATAGACTTTCAAAGCCACCAACTTCAAACATTATTATATTTCATGTAGGTGACTTTGAAAGCACATAACTTATAAAATATAAATACAATGTAAGGGATATTTGAAAAAGTGACTCAATATATAAAACATAATTGGAAATAAACAAAATCATAAATATAATAAGTAAAACCTAATTTACACATCACAAAATTTATTACTTAAAAACATAACATTTTCAATTTCAAATATTAATGGACATAATTCTAAACAAAACAAAACAAAATATATATATATATATATCATAATATACAAACATATAAATTTTTAAATATACAAACATGTATTTTTAAAATAAGTTTTTTTTGTTGAAAGGTGGCAGAAACCTGCCACCTTTCCACTTAACCTAAAAGCGGTAGGTCCCCTGTCACCTTTTTGATACAAAAATAAAAAAAATAACCCAGTCTTATTTTTTTTTCTTTAAAAAAACTCATAAAAAAACTCTATGTGTGTGTGATACAAAATAATTTTAATATAATTAAATTTAATATAATTAAAGGGAGGATTATGATGGATTAAATAAATAAAAAACATTTATTAAAAAAGTACTTGTTTATGAATAAAAAATGATATTCATTTAAAAAAACAAAAAAAAAATCATATTTTCACTTTTACATGATATTTTTATGTGATGAACAAAATATAACTATATTTTTCCCACTTGCGCCACACCAGACATCTACAGTTCACAAAATATTGCCCCCATAAATCGCACACCCTCCTATAGATCTCACGTAGAACCCCACACATTCCTTAAAATTTCTGCTCACATAGATCCTAGTGAACAGATCCTACGCAGACTTTGGTGTGAATATATCCAGCATAGAAAAATCTAGGTAGCTGGATAATCTTTTATTTTCCCCTATTCCTCTTGATACCCTCTTCTGAATTTATCCACATCTAGTTAATCACCCATATTTTTTTCATTCTCTAATCACTCAAGCTTATGTTGAATCATTTTAAATTCTATTAACGAGTCCTGTACCCCAGTTAAATTGGTGTTTTCAAGGTACTTGGGATCTCATAAGAGGAAAACTAGAGAAGGATAGTAGTGGAAAACAACAAAGTAGATGTTTTATTGTTATCGACTAGTCAATGGATGGGGCAATACCCTTGTAAGGATACAGGAAACCCACTGGCCTACCAGTGAGACACGTCGGCCTATTGATGAGACATGTCAGTATGCTAGTGGGGTTTCCAAAGGTTTATCCATTCTAGTGGACACCACCAACTAGCCATTTCTATCAAACAAATAGCTGGTGGTGCTGGGTTGGGTTGAGATTTCAAGGGGTAGAATCATATTTTTGACCCTGAAACCCCTTTTTAATTGTTTAAACCTCCTCCTTCGACCCTAAATTGGGATTGACATTTTGGAAGGGTTCTCCATGGATTACTTAACTTCTTTGACATCAATCCTTGATCCCTTGATCCATTCTTCAATCCATAGATCCAGTTTCAATATGATTTGCTCGGAATTTATGAATTCCAATCATTTTCTTCCTGGATCTTCTTCTTCCAACCATAACAGAATGAATTTATCAATGTTTATAAGGAATTGTGGTGTTTCACATTTATCTATACCTTCGATCATTAGATAATTCTTCTCCATTTTTAAGGTAGGTGGTCTGAAACATCTCTCCAAGATCTGCTTCGGTAATCTAGTATGTGCAACATATGTAACGACCCGAAATTTTGAATAAATTTTGTTTCCTAATTTTGTGTGTTATTTTATTTTATACTCAACAAAACTATTTCATTTAATAAAATGTGTATAATTAAAATGAGACCATTGGGTTTCGACTATTATATGACTGTTGGAAACTAAATGTTGCGATTATTGTCTATAAATACAAGTGATATTGGTTAATTAATACAGAAAGAAGATTTGATTGCCTCATCCAGTAGTCTCGGGCTGATCGAAGCCCATCTGACGGAACTTGGGAAGGAGGTAGCACCACTGGGCTTTGCTCTAGACCAAACCCAAACCGAACTTCATCGTGTGAAGCTGGGACGGAATCGCCTTCGCGAGAAGTTCAAGATGATAGAAATCACCACTCGGGCAATGTTGGCTGAGCCACCCCAAGATTCTATCACCTCAGCACACCTTAAACTTAGGTCCTATGCTGGTGTTATAAGGGGCTATGTAACGAGACTGTAATTACCTTGTGTAATCCTTTGAGATAAATAAAATTTCGATTTCTTCTTATGGTGAAGTTTGTAA
Organism: Viscum album; assembly: GCA_963277665.1. Classification (NCBI taxonomy): domain Eukaryota; kingdom Viridiplantae; phylum Streptophyta; class Magnoliopsida; order Santalales; family Viscaceae; genus Viscum; species Viscum album. Next base: position 1,822,060,227 of record OY728137.1, on the reverse strand, counting down.
ATTTTCAAATGTCTGGATAAATATATTATGCATATTATTGATGAATTTTAGAAAAAAGGATATTTTAAAATATTATGTAAACCTTAAATAATTAATAATGTGTAATGATTTTCAAAAAATGGTCTTCTATAGTTATGTTCAGAAAGAAATTTAGAGTCTAATAAGACCAACTTAATTTTTGATGAATAATAAATTATGAATAGCGATTTTATGCTTATGATTAGTAATGTGATCAAATGGATTAAGTAACCTCACTTAATAAAGTATTAATATAATCTAGGCACCTTAATTAAGTAATATGATTCAATAAAATTGGTAAATAACTGTTTCAGAAATTATTGGTTAAGTATTAGTTTTTTTTGGGTGAATAGTGTTTTTATTTAAAAATTAAATTAAAAATATTTAGAAAATTATTTTTATAAAATTGATTTCATTTTTGAATTCAGATCATCGATATTAGGTTAAGGTGATTTTTCTGAAAAAAAAAATGAATTTTCGGTGAATAGTGAAAATACAGTTTTTAGTTTCGAGTGTTTAATGACATCATTAAGGATATAATAATTATGTAATTATTATGGTCGACTTATTAATAGTAAGATAAGGTATGAGGTTTCCCCAGTGGCCAATACCATGGGAAAATACCATGGGAAAGCCCATGGTTTTTCCAATACCACCGATGAGGTGTCCCTTGGCCATTAATGACTTGTCCCCTCACTTCTCTTATAAATACCAAGCCATTCCATCATTCATTTCATTTCCAAATACTCCTTAATAAAGTTATGGTCTCCTTACCTCCCAAGGAGTCCTCCCAAGGTTCCCTCAAGCCTCCCAAGGTCCCTAATATCAAGCTTTCAAAGTTACTCTTCAAGTTAAGAGATCCTTTCACCCTCCTCTTTTAAGTCATGATTTTTTTTATATCGTGTCTTATAATTTCCATCTATTTATGTTGAGGGTATGTTCTTATATGTTCTCATTTATGTCCATTTAATTTCTAATTTTTTAGACACCCTTTATGATTTCATCAATTTGTTTTCTAAATTTTTAAGTGATGTCATTAGGCTGCCGAATTTCTCGTAAAAGAAATCACATATTCTCTTTTCTTTCATGTTTCCTTTTCATGTGGTATGTGATTCAAATATCCATACCATGATCTTATTCATTACTCATACTGTATTATGAATTATTTATGAGTGGGTGACCCTTTTACCCTCTCTTTTAAATGTTTTCTAAAACCATGTTATATAGTTGTTATGCTGCATAAATTTCATCTCAAAATTTCTATCTCTTTCTCTCAAGAAATTCTCTTTTTTTATTTATGTGAATACCTAGACCTGTTTCATTTCTATGGGTGTTCATAAATATATAAAGATGATATATTTTACTCTGGAATTGACATACATATAACCCTCACTCCCTTTCCATGGGTTATAAATGATATAATGATCTTATTTTTAAGCACTCTTAAAACGTCACAATTTTGAAATGAAACCCATTTATTTTATTCTCTATGGTTTATTTATTAAATGTTTGATTATGATCTATGTGGCTCACATGAAAGTAAATACATATTAATGGTGCACCCTAATAGTTCTCCAATTCATTGGGTAAATAATTAATCTCTAGAGATGACAAGTTTCATGATACCTTGGTGAATAACCTTGGTAATTTTTATGACACCTTGGGGATGGACCTTGGTGATATGTTCATGAATTTATAAATGAAATGTTGTAGTCACATATTCAAGTTATGTTCTAAGTTCTTTTCATTATGATATTCCTATTCTTCCATTGCTCATGTCTTTATGTTTTTATTCAAGTTCTTATTGATAACACAAGTAAACTGGTTCCCTTGTTTACCCTTACTGGGCCTTCTACTCACCCTTTCCTTTGATGTATGTCTCCAGAATATGAGATGTGGTAAATGTACATAGGATGAACCTATGATGAATCCTTACAAGTGGTTTATAAAAATGTTTTATGTTGTTTTCATGTATTATGTTCCTGATTTCCAAGACACTAGACTTTAAAGATCCTCTGTTTGTAAAATGTAATGAAAAGTTATGTAATAAAAAGGCGGGATGCCATAGTTGGTATCAAAGGATTGTTTAGTTATTTATGGAAATTAGGCTATGAAAACTTTAGGAAGAACCCTATAGAAAATTTTAAATATAGTAAAACTTACTGGTATTTTGGTGAGTATTGAGTAAGTGGTTTATCAAACAAATACATCCCTTTCTGGATACGAATAGGTATAGGTGGATCTGGTATAGATGTACATAGGGGTAAAACCCAAAAACACTGCTTTGAGCTAGAATCAAATGGAAACTGGTGCACGAAAATGGGCCTTGATGCACTCTTAGTTACAAAACTCCCGGGGGATATGTTTGGATAATCACAAACTTTTTATGAATCATTATGAAGGAATTATAGAGAAATGTAATTGTTTAAGCATGAAGTTTTAAGACATAAAATCCTTTATAGTTAAAATATTCATAAATGAAATAAGTTTCTCACTAAGGTTTTATTCTCTTAGAAAATGTCGAGCAATATGAGGAACCATGCAAATGGTGACCGCAATGGACCATGCACTGACGACCCTCCGATGGAATCTGGAATGGAAACATTCACGTGAATGATGAACCAAATGACTCAAGTTCTGAGTAATAACTTGAATCAAGATGAGAGTATGATCTCACCACAAATGGAATAACATTTTGTTGAGTCCTTTATGTGCCAATTAACACCAGCCTTCAGTGGATCGACCGACCCATTGATTGCTGAACAATGGACCAGCTCTATAGATAAGATCTTTTCTATGCTACGTTGTTCAGAGAAAGAGAAGGTCACCCTAGTTGTGTATCACTTAGAGTGAGAAGTTGATCAGTGGTGGGAACTAATTAAAAACACAAGGACAAGAGTGGAAGTTGAAGCTATAGAGTGGGAAGATTTCAGAGGGATCTTTTTCAGTAAGTATTTCCCTCATTCCATGAGAACAAGAATGGATAAGGAGTTTCTCAAGCTGAAGCAGAAGGAGAATGAATATGTGGGAAGCTACGAAATAAACTTCACAAGGATTTCATGATATACCTCTAGCTTTGTCATGGATCTAAATGGTAAGGTTGATAGATTCTTCAGTGGACTGAGACCTCATCTGCAGAAGAATCTATCCAACCGAGACTATGATAGCTATGAGGAGATCATGCAGAGTGCGATGAAAGTTGAGCTGGAGTTTGGTGAGACACAATGGTCTCATAAATCCAATTACAAGAAGAGATCGATGGAGCCCAACTTAGGGAGGACCTTCGATCAGGGAAGAGGAGGCAAGAAAGTGCAACTTTCCACGTGTAATAAATGTGGGAAGAAGCATTCGGGGAACTTCCTGCTCGGGAGCGGGAAATGCTAAAAGTGTGGAAGATATGGACATATTGCGAATAATTGTCATGGTGAGTTGAAACCTCAACTTCCAAACACAAATGATAAGGGGAATATGGTATAAGCCTTACCTGATGTTCAGTTCTTCAAGTGTGGACAACGTGGGCACTTTTCCAATCACTATCTAAATCCGAGGGCAATAGAGGGGAACCACCATTGGCCTCAGCAAAGGCCAACGGATCAAGGCTGTGCTTTTTATATCACGAAAGCTATAGTTGAAGCTCCGAATGATGTAGTAGCAGGTACTCTTGTTGTCCTATCAAAGCCAACAAATACTTTGTTTGATTCTGGTTCTACGCATTCCTTTATTTCCTCCAAGTTTGCAAAGAATTTAGAATCAACCCCCATTTTTCTAAAAGTAGAGTTATCAGTCAAGACTCCTGGTGGGACTATCCAAGCATCATCAGTGTTTAGAAACTCTAGTATTTAATTTAGTGAGAAAAATCTTATCACAAATCTAATAGTCATTCCCATTATGGAATTCGACATTATACTAGGGATGGACTAGATCTCAAAGTATAATGCTAAGATCAATTGCAGAAGCAAGGAAATATCATTAGTCTTGAATGGAAAACCTATAGTTATCTTCCAAGGAGAGATATATCAACCTTATCCTTGTCTAGAAGAACCCCCTATATCCTTCTTTATGGAGTTGATTGGTGAAGAAGAAGAAGGAGATGAGAGTTTAAGGATAGAAAGTGTCCCCATCGTCCAGGAATATGTTGATGTATTTCCTGAGGAGTTACCTAGACCTCCCCCCAAAAGAGAGGTAGAGTTCTCTATTGATCTCGTACCTGGATCTCATCCAATATCAAAGACCCCGTATAGGATAGAAAATGTGGAGCTGGAGGAATTAAAGAAACAACTCCAAGATCTTTTGGAGAAGGGTTCTATCCAACCGAGTGTGTCTCCATGGGGAGCACCAGTTCTCTTTGTGAAGAAGAAAGATGGATCGATGCAACTATGCATTGATTATAGAGAACTTAATACGATCACAATGAAGAACAAATACCCTCTTCCAATAATTGATGACTTATTTGACCAACTTTGTGGGGCTCAATTCTTATCTAAGATTTATCTTCGATCTGGTTATCATCAATTGAGTGTGAAGAAAGAAGATATTCCAAAAACTACCTTCCGATCAAGATATGAGCATTATGAGTTTGTTGTTATGCCCTTCAAACTGACTAATGCACCTGTTATTTTTATGGATTTGATGAATATAGTCTTTAAGGACTACTTTGATAACTTTGTGGTAGTTTTTATTGATGATATTCTGATATATTCCAAAGTCGCGAGGAGCATGAGGATCATCTAAGGGATATTTTACAAACACTACAGAAGGATAGGATTTTTTAGAAGTTTAGTAAATGCGAATTCTGGTTACAACAAGTTGATTTCTTAGGGAACATTGTTACCAATGAAGGAATCACAGTTGACCCTTAAAAGAAAAAAGTTGTAGAGGAGTGGCCTCAACCTACAACAATAACTGAGATTCATAGTTTTCTTGGATTAGCAGGATATTATAGGAAGTTTGTGAATTTTTTTTCACTAATTTCTAATCCATTAACCAAGTTAACTCGAAAAGGGGTCAAGTTCATCTGGACAAAGTAGTGCGAGGAAAGTTTCCAAGAGCTGAAGAAGAGATTTGTTACTGCACCCATGTTAACTCTGCCCTCAAGTGGAGAAGGATTCGTTATTTTTAGTGATGCATCTCTAAAAGGGCTTGAGTACGTCCTCATGAAAAATGACAAGGTCATTGCTTATACATCTTGACAGTTGATGTCTCATGAGCAAAATTATCCTACGCATGATCTGGAGATGGCTGCGGTCATTTTTGCTCTGAAGATATGGAGGCACTATCTTTATGGGGAGAAATGTGATATATACATAGACCATCAAAGTTTGAAGTATATTTTCACACAAAATGAATTGAACATGAGACAAAGGATATGGTTGGAACTTCTTAAAGACTATGACTGTTCAATTCATTATCATCCTGGAAGAGCAAACAAAGTCACTGATGCATTAAGCAGGAAAGACCCAGTTATTATTTCCATGATGCGGATTCAAAGAGATCCATTGATCAATGACCTAGTAAAGTTGGACATAGGAATTATAAGGGAAGGGAAATCATCAACCCTAACCCAAATGATTTCTCAACCATCATTACTAGAGAAGATCAAGAAAGCATAGAAAGAAGTTCCTTTGTTGTAGAAAAAGTTTGAGGCTATAAAGAATGAGAAGTTTCCTGAGTTCAATATTGATCAAGAATGTGTACTGAAATTTCGTACAAGACTATGTGTTCCATCTATTCCAGAAATAAAGAAGGAGCTGATGGATGAATCTCATAGCTCTACTTTCTCTATACATCCTGGAAGCACAAAAATGTATAGGGACCTTTGTGATCATTTTTGGTGGGATAATATGAAAAGGGAGATTGATGACTACACTATAAGGTGCCTAGTGTGCCAGTAAGTGAAGGCAGAGAGACAACTTCCTAAAGGGGTGTTGTAACCACTACCCATACCAGCATGGAAGTGGGGAAATATCACTATGGACTTCATCACTGGTCTCCTGATAAATTCCTAAGAAAACAATGCGATATGGGTTATTATGGACCGTCTCACCAAGAATGCTAATTTTATCTCCATTTGAGAAGATATATCTATTGATCAACTTTACATGATTTACATGAAGGAAGTGGTAAGGCTATATGGAGTTCTAATTTCTATCATATCTGATCTGAGCACTGAATTGAATTTCAGTACGGCCTATCACCCCCAAACTGATGGCGAATCTAAAAGAACTATTCAAACACTCAAGGACATGCTGAGAACGTGCTCAATGGAATTTAAGGGTGGATGAGATCAACATCTCCCTTTAATTGAGTTCTCTTACAACAACAGCTTCCACTCGAGCATTCAAATGGCACCCTAGGAAGATCTATATGGGAAGTGATGTAGAACTCCTACTTGTTGGGATGAAGTTGGTGAGAGAAAGTTTCTTGGGCTTGATCTTGTGCAAGAGATGACAGAAAAATTCCATGCCATCCAACAACACATTAAGGCTGCTCAGAGTCAGAAAAAGAGTTATGCTGAAAACCATTGAAGGGACTTGGAGTTTGGTGTCGGTGACAAGTTCTTTCTTCAAATTTCACCTTGGAAGTGAGTCATGAGGTTTGGGAAGAAAGGGAATCTCATCCCTAGGTACATTGGCCCCTATGAAATCCTTGATCACGTAGGAGCAGTGGCCTATCAGCTTGCACTTCCTCCAAATCTAGCACAAGTTCATGATGTTTTCCACGTATCCCTCTTGAGAAAGTACATACCTGACCCTTCACATGTACTAAACCCATAGGTGGTACAACTGAAACATAACCTCCCTTATGAGGAGCATTTGGTGGAGATATTGGATCGTAGAGACAATGTTCTACACAACAAGACTACCCATCTTGTTAAGGTATTATGGAGGAACCACAAATGTGAAGAAGCCACATGGGAACCAGAGGAGTCTATAAGGCAGAAGTACCCACACCTTTTCTCCTCTGAGGGTATGAGTTAAAAATTTCAGGGATGAAATTTCTTAAGGGGGGAAGAATGTAACGACCTGAAATTTTGAATAAATTTTGTTTCATACTTTTGTGTGTTATTTTATTTTATACTCAACAAAACTATTTCATTTAATAAAATGAGTATAATTAAAATGAGATCATTGGGTTTCGACTGTTATATAACCGTTGGTCAATATGACTGTTGATCAATATGGCCGTTGTTCAATATGACTGTTGGAAACTAAATGTTGTGATTATTGTCTATAAATACAAGTGATCTTGGTTAATTAATACAAAAAGAAGATTTGATGGCCTCATCCAGTCGTCTCGGGCCGATCGAATCCCATCTGACGGAACTTGGGAAGGAGGTAGCACCACTGGTCTTTGCTCTGGACCAAACCCAAACTGAACTTCATTGTGTGAAGCTGGGACAAAATCACCTTCACGAGAAGTTCAAGCTGATAGAAATCACCACTCGGGCAATGTTGGCTGAGCCGCCCCAAGATTCTATCACCTTAGCACACCTTACACTTAGGTCTTATGCTGGTGTTATAAGGGGCTATGTAACGAGACCATAACTGCCTTGTGTAATCCTTTGAGATAAATAAAATTGTGATTTCTTCTTATGGTGAAGTTTGTGAATTTTAAATTTTTTGAATAATATAGTATGCATATTATTGATGAATTTTAGAAAAAGGATATTTTAAAATATTTATGTAAACCTTAAATAATTAATAATGTGTAATGATTTTCAAAAAATGGTCTTCTACAGTTATGTTTCGTAAGAAATTTAGAGTCTAATAAGATCAACTTAATTTTTGATGAATAGTAAATTATGAATAGTGATTTTATGCTTATGATTAATAATGTGATCAAATGGATTAAGTAACATAACTTAAGAAAGTATTAATATAATCTAGGCACCTTGATTAAGTAATGTGATTCAATAAAATAGGTAAATAACTGTTTCAAAAATTATTGGTTAAGTATTAGTTTTTTTAAGGTGAATAGTGTTTTTTATTTAAAATTTAAATTAAAAATATTTAGAAAAATATTTTTATAAAATTGAGTTCATTTTTGAATTCAGGGTATCGATATTAGGTTAAGGTGATTTTTAGGTATTTTTCTGAAAAAAATGAATTTTTGGTGAATAGTGAAAATACAGTTTTTAGTTTCGGGTGTTTAATGACATCATTAAGGATGTAATAATTATATAATCATTCTGGTAGACTTATTAATAGTAAGATAATGTATGAGGTGTCCCAAGTGGCCAATACCATGGGAAAATACCATGGGCAAGCTCATGGTTTTGCCAATACCACTGATGAGGTGTCCCATGACTATTAATGACTTGTCCCCTCACTTCTATAAATACCAAGCCATTCCCTCATTCATTTCATTTCCAAATCCTCCTCAACGAAGTTATTATCTTTTTACCTCCAAAGGATTCCTCCCAAGGTGCCCTCAAACCTCCCAAGGTCCCAAACATCATGTTTTTGAAGTTACTCTTCAAGGTAAGGGATCCTTTCACCCTCCTCTTTTAAGTCATGACTTCCTTTATGTTGTGTCTTATAATTTCCATCTATTTATATTGAGGGTATGTTATTATATGTTATAATTTCTTTCCATTTAATTTATAATTTTTGAGAGACCCTTTCTGCTTTCATCAATTTGTTTTCTGAATTTTTAAGTGATGCCGTTAGACTGCCGAATTTCTCGTAAAAGAAATCACATCTTCTCTTTTGTTTCATGTTTCCTTTTCATGTGGTATGTCATTAAAATATACATACCATGATATTATTTAGTACCCATACTATATTATGAATTATTTATGAGTGTGTGACCCTTGTCCCCTCTCTTTTAAATGTTTTCTAAAACCATGTTATATAGCTGTTATGCTGCAGAAATTTTGTCTCAAAATTTCTATCTCTTTCTCTCAAGAAATTCTCTTGTTTTATTTATGTGAATACCCAAAACTATTTAGTTTCTATGGATGTTCATAAATATATAAATATGATATATTTTATTCTGTAATTGACATACATATAACCCTCACTCCCTTTCCATGGGTTATAAATGATATAATGATCCTATTTTAAGCACTCTTAAAACGTCACAATTTTGAAATGAAACCCATTTCTTTTATTCTATATGGGTTATTTATGAAATGTTTGATTATGATATATGTGGATCACATGAAAGTAAAGAAATATTAAGGGTGATCCCTGATAGCGCTCTAATTCATTGGGTAAAGAATTAATCTCTAGATATGACAAGTTTCATGATACCTTGGTGAATAACCTTAGTAATTTTTATGACACCTTAGGGATGGACCTTGGTGATATATTCATGAATGTCTAAATTAAATTTTGTAGCCACATATTCAAGTTATGTTCCAAGTTCTTTTCATTATGATATTCCTATTCTTATATTGCTCATATCTTTATGTCTTTATTCAAGTTCTTATTGATAACACAAGTAAACTGATTCCCTTATTTACCCTTACCGGGCCTTCTGCTCACCCTTTCCTTTGATGTATGTCTCCATGATATGAGATGCAGTAAATGTACATAGTATGAACCTATGATGAATCCTTAAAAGTGGTTTATAAGAATTTTTTATGTTGTTTTCATGTATTATGTTCCTGATTTCCAAGACACTAGACTTTAAAGATCCTATGTTTGTAAAATATAATGAAAATTTATGTAATGAAAAGGCGAGATGCCATATTTGCCATCATGTAGGCACATCATGCACGTGAACTCTTCTAATTAGAAATCACTTGTGTTTCTTGAATCCTATTTCTTAAGCCTCCCACGAATATCATTAGGTTAATTTGCGATTGAGACCTAGACTTGTGGACACCCGAAGGTGTTCCCACCCTTGAACTTAGGTTGGAACATGGAATTTATGAATCTATAATTCTATAACTAAATTAGAAGATTGGTTATTGAAATGTATTGACTCATAAACTGATAATTTACTTAGATCACTTGACTAATAAATGGATAATTGGTATGAGATTGGAAGATGGAGTAATGTCATAATGACACAATGGCATAATAACATGTGAAATAGTAATTGGTCTTATTTGGTATGTGAATTAGAATTGTCATAATTGTAATGTGAATTTTCATAAGGAAAATTGGCATGAAACCAATATTTGACATAATAGAAATTTTGGAATGTAATGGTAATTGGAATGATAACTGGTATTCAACTTAGAAATAAACAAAATGGAATATTGTTAAAATGTTGACATGTTTGGTATTTTGGTATGCATTGAATCTTGCTTATACTTGATACATGGATTATGTAATAAGCCCCAGCATGGTAATTCACAATGGGTTCATTGCAAATGGAATATGAAATTAGCCCTATCATGAGAATTCATATAGGGTCTGATGTCATCTAAGCATGTAAGTGGCCCTATCATGAGAATTCACATTAGATCCATTGATGTATAATTCACCATTGGCATGGGAATTCACCTTAGTTTGGCTATGAGCCAAATTTTCAACAGGTATTTGGCATGGGAATTCACCTGGAATCGGTGGTGAGTATAGCCAGAGATATCTTACATTGTGTCAAAGTTGGTATAGCTAGTCCCAAGTGTTGACCTAGAGCATGAGGGTTGGAAAGTTTATTTAGATGTTCCAAATTTGAATTGTAATTGATGCCCTTGTATACTATACTATTTCATGCATTATTATTTAGAATGGATTTGTTTAGACACTATTAGCGGCAGCCTACTAAGTTTTACTCACACCCTATTCGGGTCATTGTTCGGTATCTGAGTAGACTTCATGGATGCAAGTCTAGAGAGGGGTATGGAGCCCTTTGCTTGATTATTTGATTTTCTTATTGGGACTATAGATTGGAGATGAGACCACAAATGGGGTTTAATACTGGTTTTGGGAGTCTTTACTTTTGGAGTATTTTATTCAGTTGGTTGATTGCATGAAATTTTAGTACGACATCCAGTATGAAATTTCATGTTTGATTATATTGGATTATTTTGGCCATTACCTATTTATATGCCAAAGTTGATGTATGTCGATCTATTTATCATGTTTATACTGTGTTTTTTATTCAGTACTACCAGGTATAGTATTACCACTATATTATTAGACCCTCGTTACTAGTCATCAGCCTCTGGCACATGGGAAGGCACGCTTGAGGTCTCGTGGTGACTTAACTCGGTCGTGTGAAGGAGAACCGAGTCCAGGATGTTACAAAGTGTCATTAAAAGAGGCATTTTCTTTTTATTTACTATTTGGGCATGGTAGATAAGAGAATATGGCATGTCGGGGCTTGGTAATGAGATCATTTATGGCAGTAGCTAACTCATGTGCAGGGGAAAACCCAAGTTTCTAGGGATGAGATTGTTATTATTAAGGTTTTCTTATCACAATTGTGATGTGATTTCACTTTGGGTGATGCACTTTTTGTGTGATGTTATTATTTTATGAGATTTTACTCATGGTACGATATGATATGAGGTGTGTATGCATGAATCATGATAGGCATGTATGAAAGTATGTTATCATGCATTATCCATGATAGGGATTCATTTATTTCACATGAAATTGCATGATATGAATGATAAAAGTAATACAATTTAAACTACTAAAATATGATCACTTAATTTTTTAAGATAAGAAATGAATTGACCTTGTACCTATGGTTATCTGTTGTCTCTTTATCCTTTTGAGTTAACCTTGTTATGAACCCTATGATCTAAGGAGTGTGTTGACCCTTGTAATGCCTCTATGCTATCCTTTGATTGAATGTGAGGAGAGTGGTAACAAGCACACACCTCACGAAGTGAAACAAGGACTTCCTTCAGCTTTAGGGAATCCATTGGGTGAATAGTTACATGATAGTTTCCTATGAGTCATGTGATCCATGGATAGGGAGACTAATCATGTCATTCCTTCCATGTCTAAGTTGACGAGGGAGTTCTAGCTGTAACACCTACCCATGTTCATTGGGGAGGGAGGACCTCAGGTAGAAGATCTCTAGATCGAGTCCAAATAGATGATATTTAGTCACTTGGAGACACTCATGGTGAGGAGGGTAAATCTTGCTACCTATATTCTATGAGGACCAACAAAGTGTTGGCGGGACATTATAGTCTAGGATGAACAGTGATAGGAGCTAAAATGGAAAGGCTTCGAGGAGAAGTTTTTGATCTACTTATACCCCAAGATGTTAAGGTATGCGAGGGCTCAAGAGTTCATTCACCTAATATAGGGGATCATATTTATGATGGGCTGCGATGGTTGGTTTATTGACCTACGGTGTTTTCCTCCATCACCGGTTAGAGATGAGATAGCTAGGGTGAAGCGTTTATAGGACAAGATTCGATTCAAAATCAAGTTACAAGTTAACATTTTCTGCTTGAACAACTTATATGATGTGATGAATCCAAATCTCACCACTAAAGTGAATCTGAAAGAGGGCCCATGTGGCGACCAAAAAATTTCAGTAAGAAAATCAGGGAGTTCTTCTTCAGGTGGTAAAAAGACTCACTATGATAATTTATGCTAAGGTAGTGGTAGGAAAAGAATTTGGGAGAGTGAACGGTCATCCAAGGACTATGACCAATTGTAGTGATTTCAGTGTGATAGAGCTGGTCACAAGTACTTTCAGTGTTCTTTCCCTACAGTGGAGTACCAATCTTATGGTAATATGGGCCACCTACAAAGGCTTTGTAGGATCACTCATCAATTGAGTAGTGGTAGAAGATCATGGTAGATACTGAAGTCTGGGAATAATTTGACTACCCCTCAGTAGATAGTTAGATGGAGTTCCATCAACCGGTCGGGTTGGGGAAGGGGTATGGTACCCTAATACAAAAGTGATAGTATTAGTAGGATGGTGAATCTTGAGGGAGTCAGGATGGAGCCTTGGGCAGTGTTGGGTGCCTTCCTGGTTGGTACACCGCATAACGCCTTCTCAATTGGAGCACCACGCTGTTTCTCCTTTAATGGGGTGTTTTAATGCGGGCCAAGACTGTGTGAATTAATTCACACGGTGAAAATCTTTTGACATGACGACATTATTTGATGCAGATTCTTCTTCCTATATAAGGAGGCAGGGGCAAGGCATTTCAATATCACTGACAACAACAACACTGAGAGAAAATTTCATTTGGTGATTTCCTTTCTTTGACGATCATGTTTCTTGATCTCCACCTTTTGATCCACACTTTTATTATTGAGTATTACTTTTTAGATACCTTCCATTTTGGGGAGTATCTACCGTGTACCTCTTGATTTTAGTGGATCCCTCTTTCTGGACTAAGTCTTGTGGTTTTTCCCTTTTGGGTTTTCCACATAAAAATTTCCAGTGTCAACTTTATTTTTCTACACACTTAATTTTGTCGCTACATATTCGCTTTTATTTGGAGGGAAAGATTTTATTTCCACTACGCGTTAACCTTTTCTATTGTTTGCATATTCGTCGCTTTGACATCTTTCCCAACATCTGGTATTAGAGGGTTTGGTTTTTTATTTCATATTTATTATGGAGGCTAATTACAATCGGATGAATTTACTAAATGGTACCAACTACCATATGTGGTGACTTAAAATGAAGGATCTGATTTTTGTCAAGAAAATGCATCTTCCAGTGTTTAGTAACCAGAAGCCAGAGAGGATGTCAGATGAAGAATGGGCGTTCGAGCATGAGATGGTTTGTGGATTCATTTTCTAATGGGTCGAAGACAACATGATGAACCACATTATCAACATCTCTCACACCAGAACTTTATGGGAGAATCTTGAGACGACCTACACTTCCAAGATGGGAAAAATAAATTTTTTCTTCTCAAACAAATGATGAATTTGTGGTAAAAAGAAGGTACATATATTTATGATTACTTAAGTGAATATTAGGGATGTTTTGATCAGTTGTCTTACATGGGTATCAATTTTGAAGATGAGATTTTAGCTCTTTTGCTACTCAACACTTTACCCGATTCATGGGAGAATTTACGTGTTACTCTAACCGGTTCTACTTCTAATAGTGTTGTGACATTTAGTTTTGTCAATTCTTCTATTTTAAATAAAGAGTTCAGGAGACGTACTTAGGAGAAATCTTCTTAAGAGCTTTTAGTCACAGAGAACAAGGGGAGAAGCCAGGACCAGGGGCAGAGCAGTCGAGGTAAGAGCAGAGGTAGAAGCAAATCCAAGCCGAAGCAAAGAGATTTTGAATGTAATCATTGTGGTAATAAGGGGAATGTTAAGAAGTTTTGTTATTAGTTGAAAAGAGAGAACAAATTGAAGGAAAATCCACATAAAAAAATGACGATGGAGATGATCATGTTGTCACTACTATAGGGGGTGATCTTGTTATTGTTTATGACTCCATTAACATTACTTCTGATGATTCTTGTTGGGTTGTTGATAGTGGTTCCTGTTTTCACATGACATCTAAGGAGGAGTTCTTTTCATATTTCAACTCAGGTAATTTTGGGATTTTAAAGATGGGAAATGGTGGTCATGATGACATTTTAGGCACCGAGACTGTTTGTTTAGAGACCAATACAGGAAGTAAGCTTACTTTGAAGAATGTTAGACATGCACCCGAGGTTCTCTTGAATCTTATTTCTACCAGCATTCTTGATAATGAAGGGTTTATCAGTACTTTTGGTGATTTCCAATGGAAGCTTTCCAAGGGCTCTTTGATTGTGGCTCGAGGGAAGAAGTAATCAGGTTTGTACTGGACTAGAGCTTATATTTCTTGTGATACTGCTTGCGTTATTGAGTGTAGTGTTTCTTCCAAGTTGTGGCATAAGAGGCTCATTCACATAAATGAGAAAGGTCTTGGTTGTTTGGCCAAGAGAAATCTTCTTCCATATTTGAAGAGTGTCAAATTGGACACATGTGATCATTGCATGGCTAGGAAATAGAGTAGAGTGAGTTTCAATAGTTATCCTTCACACAGGAAGTTACAGGTACTTGAATTGGTACATTCTGACATTTGTGGTCCTTTGAAATCTAAGACCTTTAGTGGCAGTCTTTATTTTGTTACATTTATTGATGAATACTCATGAAATATCTGGGTTTATGTTTTCAATGCCAAAAGTTAGGTGCTCAGTGTTTTTAATAAATTTCATGTTTCTGTTGAGAGGGAATCATGCAAGAAATTGAAATGTATTCACACTGATAATAGAGGATAGTATTGTGGTCCATTTGATCAATATTGAAGGAAGGAAGGTATTTGACATCAGAAGACGCTACCCAAGACACCTCAGCTGAATGGTGTAGTTGAGCGGATGAACATGACTTTGTTGGAAAGATTTCATTATTTGCTTTCGAAAACAAAGTTGCCTGGAAAATTTTTGGGTGAGGATTTACTTACTGCTAATTATATTATCAATTTATCACCTGTGGTTGCTTTGCAGACAGACACTCCCAACAAGTTTTGGTATGGAAAAGAGATTAGGTATGATCACTTGCCTGTTTTTGGTTGTAAGGCTTTTGTTCATGTTCCTAGAGATGAGAGATCCAAGCTGGATGGTAAGACATTCCGGTGTATTTTTATTGTCTATGGACATGATGATTTTGGGTACAAGTTCTATGATCCTGTTTTGAAGAAACTTGTTAGAAGCTTTGATGCAGTGTTTAAGGAGGATCAGACTATTGCAAACATTGATAAGGGATAAAAAGCTGCTTCTCTAACTTCTGATGGTTTTTTTAGTCTTGAGCCAGGTTATGATTCACATTTACCTCATATTGTTGATTCTAATGATCATGTTGATGTATAGAATGATGATCAAGGTGAACAGGTTGGAGTTTATGTTTCCGATGCACCTTTTATTTCTGATGATCCAGTTCCAAGGGTTATTAATGAACCTACAGTTCTACTCCAAAGGTCATCTCAGCATTGCACCGCTTCTACTCGATATTCACCAGATGAGTATGTGATCCTCGCTGAAGGGGGAGAACCAGAATCATTTGATGAGGCAATAGAGAGTGAACATAAAGACAGATGGGTTATAGAAATGGATGACGATATGACATCATTTCACGACAACCACACTTTTGAGCTGGTGAATTTACCGATAGGGAAGAGAGATTTTCAAAATCAGTGGATTTATCAGATTAAAAATGAAGAATCCAATTCTATTCCACGATACAAGGAAAGTTTAGTTGTAAAAGTCTTCCATCATAAGAAAGGTATTGATTTTGATGAGATTTTCTCACCTGTTGTCAAAATGTCTTCCATTCAGGTTGTTCTTGGTTTGGCTGCTAGTTTGGATCTGCAGATTGAGCAGATGGATGTGAAGACAGATTTCCTCCATGGAGATTTAGAGGAGGAGATTTATATGGAGCAGCCAGAAGATTTTGTTGAAACAGGTAAATAAAATCATGTCTGCAGGTTGAAGAAGAGTTTTTATGGTTTGAAGCAAGCTCCTAGGCAGCGGTATAAGAAGTTTGAATCTTTCATTTCTCATCAGGGTTTTAGGAAGACATCTTTTGATCATTGTGTTTTTGTTCAGAGATTTACTGATGATGATTTTATTATAATATTTCTTTATGTTTATGATATGATAATTGTTGTCCATGATACTTCTAGAATTGACAGATTGAAGAAAGGTCTTTGTCAGTCTTTTGCGATGAAAGACTTGGGGCCAACATGACAGATTCTTGGCATGACAATCTCCCATGACAGGAAGGACAAGAAATTGTGGTTATCTTAGGAGAGATACATTAAGAAGGTTCTTCAGATATTTTCTATGGATAAAGATAAAGTGGTTAGTACTCCTTTTGATTTACATTTTAAGCTCAGTACCAGTCAGTCACCTTCTACTGATGAATAGAGAGAGGAGATGCAGCACATACCTTATTCATATTCCATTGACTATTTGATGTATGCAATGGTATGTACTAGACCTGATATAGCTCATGAAATTGGTGTGGTCAGTTGTTTTCTAACAAATCCTGGTAGAGAGCATTAGAGATAAGTAAAGTACATTTTTCATTATCTTCATGGTACTTCTGATTTGAGATTGTGTTTTGGAAAAGGGGACCCTATGCTTTGTGTCTTTACATATTCAGATATGGAAGGAGATATCGATTTGAGAAAGTCTACTTCAGGCTACTTGATCACTTTTGCAGGGGGAGCTGTATCTTGACAGTCTAGATTATAGAGATGTGTTGCTTTATCTACCACAGAGTCAGAGTTTATTGTATCTACTGAGGCATACAAAGATTTTTTGTGGATGAAAAATTTTATTCGAGAGATCAGTTTAAATCAGGATAGGTATGCTTTATTTTTGTGATATTCAGAGTGCTATTTTTTTGGGAAAGAGTTCCAATTTTCATGGTAGGTCGAAACATATCAATGTTTGATATCATTGGATCTGCAACGTCCTTGATTCATGACAGTTAGAGCTTGAGAAGATCCACACTGATGACAACGGGTCTGACATGTTGACCAAGAGTTTACCCAGAGGAAAATTTGAGACTTGCCGACTAATTACAGGGTTGACAGTAATCCCCACTTGAGTTGAAGAGGGAGTTTGTTGGGTGCCTTCCTGGTTGGTGCACCGTGTAACGCCTCCTCAATTGGATCACCATGCGGTTTCTCCTTTAATGGGATGTTTTAATGTAGGCCAAGACCACGTGAATTAATTCATGCGGTGACACTCTTTTGAGGCAACGACATTATTTTATGTGGATTCTTCTTCATATATAGAGGTAGGGTCAAGGAATTTCAACATCACTAGCAACAACAACACCGAGAGAAAATCTCATTTGGTGATCGCCTTTCTTTGATGACCATATTTCTTGCTCTCCACCTTTTGATCCAGACTTTTATTCTTGAGTATTACTTTTGAGATCCCTTCTATTTTGGGGAGTCTCTACCGTGTAACTTTTGATTTTAGTGGATCCCTCTTTTTGGACTAGGTCCCGTGGTTTTTCCCTTTTGGGTTTTCCATGTAAAAATTTCCGGTGTCAACTTTATTTTTCTGTACACTTAATTTTGTCGTTGTACATACACTTTTATTTGGAGGGAAAGATTTTATTTTCGCTGCGTGTTCGACTTTTCTATTTTTTACGTGATTGTTTCTTTGCCGTCTTTCCCAACAGGCAGAGGGTTGAGTCAGTTGCATGCTATGCAGTCTACTCCTATTAATTAGGATGCAATAACTCCCACTGTCAGAGGTACGATTATTATAGAATATACCCTTGCATGTGTTTTGTTTGATACATGTGCATCACATTCCTTTATATATTCTCAATTCATTAATGGTTTGTGCTTGGATGTGGAAATCGTGGATGTATTTATGATAATTGACACACCATTGGGGTGAGATAAGAGGATATCAGATGTTGTAATGAGTGTCCTCTTAAAATCGGAGGCTATCAATTTCTTTAGGATCTATTTGTGTTAGAAATGACTAGACTTTATTTGATTCTATGTATGTATTTACTAATTCTGTATTAGGATCATATGCAATGTTATTAGAGGAGGGTGACATTTCCATCACTAAAATGGGGAAACTATATCCATCATGGTGAGTGGGATCTTCATGAAGGTCATGCATGACAATTTCAACGCAAATTAGGTTGGCTAATGACCTTGGTAGTGAGACTTATTCTAGATGATAGTGAGTCACAAAAAATACCTTTCCTTTAGTGGTGGAATAATTTAAGGATGTATTTCTTAAAGAGTTATCTAGATTACCACCTAAGCGATAGATTGAGTTCACTATCAAGTTGGTGCCAAGATCCTAACCTATTTATACTCCTCCCTACTGGATGACATCAACCGAGATTTGGGAGTTGAAAGTGTAGTTGGAGGATCTGAAATCTAAG
This sequence comes from Viscum album, assembly GCA_963277665.1. Lineage (NCBI taxonomy): Eukaryota > Viridiplantae > Streptophyta > Magnoliopsida > Santalales > Viscaceae > Viscum > Viscum album. Next base: position 1,822,041,409 of record OY728137.1, on the reverse strand, counting down.
GCATTCATATGGCCTAGTACATCACTATGGGGTTTTCCTGTGTTATTCACCAATAAGGCATATGAAACTTTGAATTTATATATGGATTTCTAGAGGCTGAACCAAATGGCAGTCAAGAAACAACATTCCCTTCCACACATAGATGATCTCTTTGATCAGTTGAGAGGTGATCGGATATTCTCCAAGATTGAATTGAGTTTAGGGTACCATCTGTTGAGGGTGAGACCATTTAACATATCCTGAACTACATTTAGGATTAGGTATGGCTTGTACAAGTTCATGGTAATGTCATTTGGTTTGATGAATCCACCAGTGATATTCACACCTTTATGAATAAGATCTTCCATCTGCACTTGGATTAGTTTGTAACAGTTTTCATCAAAGACATCTTAGTATACTCCCAGTTTAGACACTATTGGAATTCTTGTCTATACCAACAGTTCTCCAAACCATTGGTTATATAGATTTTGGGAAAGTCATATACCAATAGTTTTTAGTGAATAGTTGGTATAAGGTTAATTAAATTTTAGTTTACCCAAAAATTCACTTGGAACCATTGGTATAGAGCTATACTAATAGTTTTGAAACCATTGGTATAGACCCCCCTAGTTCCCAAACCCGAAGCACCCCCACCTTGCCCATAGAACCTACAACAGCCAGCAAAACCTGCTCAAATAGATGCCATAAGCCACACCATCACCCCACCCTAGTCAATTACCTGCAAACATCACCAACCAATATACAAATATTGATAACACAATAAACCAATTAATGCATTAAAATAGTGATAACACACATTCAAAAAATAATATATATTCATTCAGAACTAATCATCAAACATCAAATTTCATAAATATCAGTAAAAAATGTAAAGGATCATTTTCCCCCATCAACATCACTATTTTCACTATCATCCTATCCGTCATCCTCGCCGTCATCCTCACCCTCATCCCAAACATAAAATTCATCATCATCTTCTCCATCATCATATCCATCATCCTCTCCATCGTCATCACCATCACCATCACCATCACCATTGCCATCGCCAGGAATGACATCATCCTGACCACCACTAGGAACATTGACTGGTTCACTATATAATGTACACATCCTCGACATATATACATTACAGGACATGGTGGTATCTAGTGGATTTGATGGAAATAATACTTCCATAAATTTCATAAATTCTTCATTCGCCCTTTGACTCCATTCATGCTCCTGTATGACCATTTGTTTGGCCTTTTCTACTTGGGCCTAAGCTTATACTACCCATGCATTAGATTTTTCCAAATCAGTGATACCAAAACTAAAACTTGAAGTGGTCCAATATCTAGTTGGTACAATACTCTTCCATATTAGACAACATACTCTTCCATGGTGATCATCTCCCAAAACCTGATGTAATTGATCATTTTTCCTAAAGTTGTCAGCTTCCTGCTCATCAAGAGCCTCTAAAGCACGCTGTTACAAATATAAATGTACTATTTAGTTACAAAATAGATATTAAAATTTGAAATCAATAAAATAAAACTTATAATATGTTGTCATGTCAGTTTTTTTACCACACTTCCATCTTTCTTATTTCTGTTCAAACAAAACAATTTTTCTCAAGGCACACATCCTTCAATATTAAAAACCTCCCTTTGCAATGGAATTAGATGTTGAAAATCATAATTGAAAATAGTTTATTAATAATAAATTCACAACTAAAATCAAATGGATATACTCTATATAATATGGTAGCACACGATCACAAAATTCGACATAAAAACATCAATTTCATAAAACAAAATGTATTTAATAAAAGGACCTATGACTAAGACTCATAAAAAATCTTTAATATTTTCATTAAAATTCCAGATTTATACATAGTTACCATCCCTACATTATTTACTATTTTCATGTATAATTTCAATGCAACTTTATCAACAATGGGAATAAATACATGAAAATATAAAATAGTATCATGACATCAATTTAAGATAATAACATATAATCAAGCATAAAAAATATGTATTGGGATAATAAAGGTTTAGTTGAACATGTTAACCATTCCATACCCATACCCATCATTCTATAATACCTTCCTCATATCCATTTTTAGAGAATTACCATTTCACTTAGGAATTCATATAATTTTGGAAATACATATTAAATATTTAATCGACCATGGAATTATAAGGAAACTATGATTATCTTCCATTTTTCATTGCCATTATAGTTTCCCCCTTACATTCATTTCCAAAATACTTCCCCTTTCTCATGGGGAACCACATATTGTAATAGTAGAGAATCAAAATCAACTAATTAATAAGACAACAATACATACTATTAATTAACCCAATATATATAGAAATTTCAAAGAAGAAGGAGTGAACTAAAATATGAATAAAATGATTAAAATATATAGTATTGAATTTAAATGGAAGAATCACATTCACACACCACTAGACGAATCCACCAACTAACCATGATGTGATGTATAGGTATAGCGAGTGAGAGAGAGAGATGTGTTTACATAGCCCATAACTATTGAGGTTAAGGGTTTAAACTTGTCAAAGGTACTCAAAATGTTTCTCTGATCATCCAAACTTAAAGAGGAATATAGAAATAAAAATGGATGTAAAGAAAATAATGAATTTAAGAATTAAATTTCATGAATTTCATCAACCTACAACCCACCCAATATGTAGGAGGTGAAGGGATACCATTTCATAGAAAAACATTCACTTTCCCATGATTTATAGTTTAAAATACAATTTTAAATCATAATATCATGTTGTGGAACAATTAAAAAAGAAACTAGAAATTTTTATACATAGATGGTTACCTTTAGTAGTATGAAATATCATAGAAAAGAAATGATACCAAAAGTAATAAAAAGACATACAATTAATAAATTACTCTTTGAATGTTACTACTGATCCATCATATTGGAGTTATCCTCTGCCCTTTTCAAGGTATAATATCACTTGTTTTTTATCATATTAGATACTATTTTTAAAAAAATTTAGTGCCACTTTGAAATAATGAACTCTTATTATGATAATGAACTTTATATTCTTTGTATTGCCTATTTTCTTTTTTAGGCTTGGATACTACCACTAGATTTTACAGATTAATCCATGTCATCCATTTTATTTTAATTAGAATTTCCAGATTCATCATGCCTTGCATTAAATTTACCAGATCATATACTTTTCTATATTTCCATATTATTTACTTTTCTATATTTCCTAATTATAAAATTTTCTATATTTCATTTACTCTTCAAGCTATTTCTTGAGAGAGATCACATTAAATTTAAGTACCTTTTCCTCATCCATTTTTTCTTTCATTTTATGATAAACTTCTCCTAATAAATTACTTTTCTCCTTCATCTTGACATTTATTCTTTAAATGGATTATTTCAAGGTAAAATATTCTCAATCAATAATTTTATTCTATTGAGATAATTATAATATAAAAAAAACTTCTTTAATTTTATTTTTTGGCGCTGAACATTTTTTCTTAAGTATTGAAGCTCCTCTTTATTGTTGCAAGAACATTTTACAGATTGAAAACTCAATGTTATTGTGACTTATTCTTATTCAAAAATCCCATCATCTCTTTTAATCACTGAGGGATAATATGGAATATTAAATTTTAAAGAAATAACCAAATGATTATTAGTTTTAAATGTATCAATAATATAAAATTTATTCACCTCTTTTGGATTACCCTTTTCATTGAACACATTATTCTTATTCTTTTTCTCCATTTTTCCTATAGACAAAATGTATTTTTCTTGGATAGATTTAATTTCACCACTTATTAAAGGAATCAAATAATCTTCTCCAATAATTATAGAAGGATTCATGTAATGTTACTTTAACATGGTCTCTCTATATATCTATATTAAATTCTCCAATGTATCTAAAGTTATAGAAAAATAAAGATCATTCTTAAATACCTTCTTAGTTAAAATACCATCCAAAATATTCATGGAATTTTCATCATAAACCCACTATATGTGATTTTTTAGATCAAAATAACGATGAATACACTCCATAAAACCATCTATAGAAGTCTTTAGATAATCAAGAATCTCAAATTTACAATCTTCAAAGTTAGCACCATAAAAAATAGGAGGATTAAAATTATAATACATATGTTCCATAATATTCATAAATATATTTGATCGATTGGAATCCAAGTAATAACCTTTAGGATATGATACCATATTTGGGAACACATGACCAAAACACATTCTAAGTAGATGATGACACTCTGAGGTGTATGTGTGTGTTGGAGGGGGGATCAGGTTTTTTACATATTTTTTTTTTTTTTCAATTAGTGCCCTATGTCAGATATTATTCCTATGTTATAAAGAACTATGATTTAATCTATCAAACATTCAATGCATGTATAATTGAAGAAATTTTATTTCCATGATTTATTTAAATACATGCTTCCTCTCATGGTCTAACATCATAGTCCACCTCAAAGTGTGGAGGTACTTCATAGCATCATTGTTTTTTTAGTTCTTCCTAGATCTTACTAAAAAATAATTTTCAATAATACAAAACTAAGTATTAATGCAAATCATTTCAAAAACCTCAAATTTGATCAATACATTGAACTCAGTACTCATCCAATAAGAAATAATTTCCCAATAATATGCTACTAAAAACTCATTAATGATAGGTGTGACCTCTAAATCCATACAAAATCTAGTAGTCTAGTTACTATAAAACTCATGCCTACATGCTGTCCACAACTCACCTAATTCCATTAGTCGTGCCATCCTTGCAGCCTCACCATTGGAAAATAAAAATGAAGCTAACACCAAAATATTTTTTCATATGAATATAGTAATAATATAAAATTTAATCTAATGAATTTTCTTACCCATATTTGTACCTAATAATTACCCTTTACTTCATTTGGAACGTGTCTCGAGGAGAGTAGTTTGATGAAAATGGTGTTAGAGTATTTGGAAAGCATTTCCAAAAAACTCCTATATTATCACCCTATTTTTTCCAATAATTTGATTTTCCTCATTGTACTCCACCATCAACTATGTGTGGTGGATCCACACCACATGCATTAATGTACACCCACACCTCCTATCATAAGATCCACCTGTTAAATAAAAAAACAAATATTATATCAATACATCTTATAATGAAAATTAATTATGGTCAAAAAAATTACTAGAGTTTCTATAAATATACCTGAGGCAGTATGATCAATGGATACCATTGGATCCCCTATATTTGAAGGAACATAAACATGTATAGATGGGGTGGGACCCAATGTATACTTCAGAGGCTAAGAATGTTTTAGAGTAGAAGTTGAAGGAGTAGGAATGTAAAAGCTTTTGGAGAAGGAAGTAGAAGGAAAATAAGATATTATAGATGTATGTGGAAATGCATAATATGGATGGGGAGTAGGATCCATTATAAGATAAGGGAAAGATAAGCGAGGAGGATCAGATGAAAATGGTGGTGAAAACATAAGTGGCCTAAATATCCCCAGTGTCTTTAAGGACACTACGGGATCAGAAGGTGTGCTAGATGGTATGTTAGGGGAAGGGACAGGGTGTGACCAGGTATGCTGAGTGAAGCACATAGCTCTAGTACCCCCCCTCATATTGTTTTCCTGAGCACTGGTACCACTATGCTTTTTAGAGAATAATTATTCCCTAGGTGGTGGATCCTGATTAAAAACTAAAAAAATTAATTACATGACATTATATGTTATATATATATATTTGAAATAAAATACTCACAATAGGCACCAAATGAGGGACACCCATCTCTCTCATTAAATGATTATTTTCTGTCATATTTTTTTTCATATTTCTTCAATTTTTTTCATTTACTACATTTGAAAAAAAATATGAAATTAATTAGAAATCCATAAGTAATATACAATCAAAACAAGAAATAAGATGAGACATGAATTAATTAAGGAATACCAATTGTCCAAACAAATAAAGGATATGTAGTGATATGAAAAAAAAATTTATATTTAGTGAAAAATAATATCAAAACATAAAAGACATGCCATAGAAAAATAAATACATTCAAATTATCATGTTTATCATGGGTATGATATAGTTTCCTTCTATTTTTAATTTGATCCAATTCAATTTTGGTTAGGTCATTTGGTTCATTTTGGTTAATTTATTAGGTCATTTATCTATTTTTATTTGTCTTAGGTCATTTGGTCCTTTTTTAATTTATTATGTCTTTTTTCCATTTTTATTTGTCTTAGATCATTTGCTTCATATTTTGGGTTAGGTCATTTTTCCATTTTTTTGCGAGGTCATTATTTTCATTGGTTTTGGTTTTCATATTAATTAGTTTAGTATGTACAATTAAATTTATCTTTTTTTTGATCTAATTTAATTGTTTTAGTTTTTTTTGGTTTGGTAGGTTCTAATACAATTCAATTTGATATTATAAAATGAAACTCAAAGAAAACTGAAACTAATATATATTGAAAATTAACATGAAGGTCAAGTTGGATACAAAATATTTGTAATCAATAGTAAAGAAATTTGAACAGTTACAACCTCAATAACCCAAGTTGAGATAAACCAAAAGAACACAGAACACAGATGTATGATTCTATATATTTTCCACCACATCTTCAGGTTCTTAATAAATTATGAAAATTGAAATATTGGAGTCATCATAAGTAATAAATGGACTGGGGCCAATGGGAGTAGGGATGGTGTCAATTCCATCATCACCATCATAAAAAATATGTCTTGGTATTACTTCAATAACGACACTAAATTCAGGTCAAATATGATCTTTCACATAAAAAACTTGTTTTTTCCATTGATTCTGATATATATAGCTAATCAGTAGTAAGAGTGTGAGTCATGTTAATAACTCAAAATCCAAAATCATCAATAAATATTTCATTCCTCATCATCAAATAAAACCACTTTCATTTCATCATAGTGACTCGACCATGAGAGTAATAATTCAATATTATTATTTTCTCAATGAATCCATAATAAGATACATTTTCAAATTGAGGTCTACTATCTGATGCACTATCATAACATCATGTTGTGGTAATCATGTTATGTTCTCATGTTCATTATTCATTTAGTGATAATAAATATGTACCCATTGATCATAATTTATTTGCATGAACGAACCACAAAATTAGAACCAAAATCCATAACTCTTATTTCTTTAGATACAGAGTCAGCAGGAAAAATCAATACATGAAATATAAATGAATATTAAAATTAATTAAATATTGATTTTATCAATTTATTATAGTAATAATTATACCTTCAATTTCAACCAAGCCTAAAACTCTTTACTATGAAAAGTCTCTCTCTTTATCAAAGATAAAGAACATTGCTTTCTATTTATCATTTGTTTATATTATCGACCAAAAAAATAGAAATATTTTAATAGATATGTACAATTACATGCGATGATATAATATATGCATGTTCAATTTACTAACTTGATATAGTCATTGAAAAAATAACAGTTAAAAAAAACCGTGTGATGTATCATCTCCGTCTCTTTAAGGCTTAATGTGGTTAATGTATATGTTTTGAGAATTCCACCTATTTGGGGAAGTGATGGAAATTTGGGTTCAATTTTCTCACACCATTCTTATTTATTTATCATTGGTCTATTCCGTCTTGTAGTCACATTAGAAAAATATATTAAATAGAAATTCATAGATTCTTGAGCCAAGTAACCTTTCATGATAGAACCTTTGGGGTGATTCCTGTTCCAGACACAAGATTAAATGTGTACATATTTATTTTAGTTGGAAACATCCAATGAAAAGAAATAGGTCCTCCAAGAAGTATTTAAGTTGGAATATGGATATTTAGATTCACCATGCATGTGAAAAAATGACGGAGGACATATTTTCTCCAAATCACACAAAATTAATGGTGCCTCGCCAATATTTTTTGCAAGAAATACTTGGAAAAATTCTTAGCACAAAAATATCTATAAAAATGACACAATTGAATAACTGAAACCCTTACATTATTAGATAAGAGATTTCATACTGTGTTTGGAATCAAATCATGTAGAAGGGTGTGCTAATCATGAGTCTTCAAATATTCTAGTTTTAAATCTCTTATATTGACCCATTTTGATATGTTGCTTGAATAGCCATCAATAACTTTAATAGTATCTAGTAATTTCAAAAATTGATTTTTTATATAGGTTTCATCACATAAGAAGCACACCAAACTTTCCATTTATTTTTACTAATATACATAGGTTGTAATTTTGGTTTGATTCCCCAATCCAAAAAGTCACATAGAGATCATAAATTATCTTTTGTCTTTCTCATGAAATTTAGAAAAATTGAAAGAAAAATTTCACAAATATTTTTTTCAATGTGTATTACATATAAGAAATAACGTAACAAATTGGTTTACTAATAAGACAACTAAAAGAAGATACTTTTCTTCTTCCAATTGTAAATGGTTTCAGTGGAAACATTATTCCTCTTTCTAGATTTAATTTGACCCTTCCTAAATGAAAAATTGAATCTTGTAATTTATTAAGCACATCAGTTCTAGACATATGATGAGGTGGACTGTTGGTCTCCATGGTATTGTTAAACCTTCGATGATTATTGCTATATTGATGACCCATTGACAAGAATCATCAATGTCCCATAAAATTGAAACCAAAGTGATATTTAAGTCTTTTGGATCATGTATTCTTCATAAAAATAGGACATGATAGTTTTCCCTTTGTTCTTCATCCATACATCATTTCATAAGTAGGAAAATTATTTATCATCCACATAAGTTCAACATGAATATGAAATATTTATTACAAACATGAATTTTATGTGCAAAAACCCACATTAAAAAGATGTTTCAACTCTTTTATTAAAGGTTTCATGTATACATCTATATCATTTCTAGGATAAGAAGGTCTAGATATTAGTATAATCATGAAAGTGAAATTTTTTTTCATACACATCCATGGAGAAAGGTTATAAATGTGTATGAAAACCAATCATGTGTTGTGTGCAGTAAGAATCTAACCCAAAAAATTAAAACTTTTACATGAAATACCCAACCTCACATTATGCATGTTGGATGTGAAATCAGAATACCGATCATCAAATGTCTTCCATGAAAATCCATTTGCAGGATGAATGAACTCATCATTATCCTTATTTCTCTCAGTACCATGACATCATATTTTTATTGTCATTTCACCAGAAATGAAAAGATTGTGGAGTATTTGAATCAATGTAAAGTGCCACATTACTTTTTGTGGCACATGAGATAGTGTTCCATTAGTATTTGGATTCCATTAGGATGTTCCACATTTTATATAATCATTTCATTCAGTAGTTTCCTCCCATAATAAAATGAAATCTTTTGGGCAAGAATGAATTTTGTTTTTAGAAAATCCAAGTTCCTCAACTAATTTCCATGCCATATAATGGTGTGAGGGAATATCTACATCATCTGGAAGTAAGTCCTTCAAAAAGGTAAGAATGTAATTGATGGTAATATTATAAATCTCATACATAGTTTTCCCATCAAACAGTGTGATTAAAAATTCTAGTTTTTTCATCTTACCACATTATCGATATACTAGAGTCATTGAAGCCTCATTAAATTTCTTTACCCTATCAACATCATCATTTCAATTAAATGAATCATGTGTTCTCATATCAAAGTCTTCTTGGGTCGACATCCTTTCCTTATCCTGATGATGAATAAACAGAAAATGGTCATCTAATAAATTCTCCAATCTAGTCCTCTCATTCAGATCATGAACACTTTGAAATTTCATTTTCTCCCTATTTCGATACTACACATAATAGTTTTTTTGAAAAATATATTTGGTTATATGGTAGCTAACTTCATGAATTAACCAAGGTCTTCCAACACAAATATAACAAGGGCAGTGCATGTGACCATTATCTGAAGCACTGTTAAATGGAAAATATAAAAAGCTATCCAAATTGTTTTAAAAATTAATTGAGATCCAATTAGTGTCATACATCAAAATTCTATCCATTCTATAAAAAAATGTTATATGTCATGTCGTAAAAGAAATGAAATAATATTGAAGTTAAATCTAAAATATATTTAAGGAAACTATAATCATTCAATTTATATGAAACCATAACTAATACACTAGTCTATATGAAAACCATAATATAAAAGGTAACAAAATACTATATATATATAAAAAAATACTATAAATATAAAACCATGATATTGAATTCAATTATATCAATGAGTAATAACTATACATAATACTACACAAAATTGTGTTTATAATTTTTTTTTCTCTTATTCAATTCACTTTTTAACTAATGTTATTATTATTCTATAAATTCATGTATAAAACTATTTCTACATAACCATATTCTGTAGAACACATAAATTGTGAAGTTAGGTTGGATACATCCATAATTAGTGGTTTCTCATATTGAGGTATGTTAAAGTTAATCCTTCCTCACCTTGAGATCAATTCCAAAAAGGTGATTCAATATATTTTTTAGGCATGATTATGCCTTGGATTTCTACGAGGAATTCACCTTTAGTGGAAGTTCCTTGGTATCAATGTTGATTTTGAGGAAATAATAATTTGGATTCCTAACAGTGTAGACTTTTTCTTTTGTGGATTTCAATGATATGGTTGATGATGAATCTAAATGGGTAGATGTTAGGTGGAGAAAGTGTGGGTTGATGTTGTGGATTATGGAATGTTTCTAGTGTGGTGGGTGAGCACGCGATAGACTTTAGCATGAGTGAGAGATCCAATTTCGAAGAGGAGTGATGAGGAATTCAAAGTGGGTTAGTTTGGTTCAAACCAATTTTATTTAGTTTGGTTCTAATCAATTCTATTTGGTTTGGTTTGGTGTTATTTGATATGTTTTGGTTCAATTTGGTACAGTTTAGTTCTATTCAAGTTAAGTCAGTTTGGTAAGGAACCACAAATAAATTATTCATAAAACACTAATAAATTTCATATTGTTTCATTATATAACTAAATCCCTAAAATAAAAATTATTTTCTCAAAAATATTTTCCCAATAAGTTTACAAATATATTTAAGAAAATAAAATTTTAAAAATCACAAACATACATGAATATTTCATGTAGACATATATACCAAGTATGATGTATGAAAAAAATGAAAAATCACTATACTTTAATGACCTATAACTTATTCCCAATTTCCAATAGTATGCACTCGTGATATTCAACCCAAAATATTACACATTTCTATAATATATTTTTAATATTTGAACATACCTAATAACTTGACCTTCAACTATAAATAGATTGACCAAATCTCATTATAGGTTACATTTCATGTCTCAAAACCATTATATTTTTACAAAGTACCTAGATTACTAAACAATAAAAGAATACCACATTAAAATGGCCTATCATGAATATTATATTGACTTAAATTAGACTACCACATACCCTGTGTGCATTCCTCATTCATAGGGGGCTAGATACTAGCACCAATAGTTTGGGTTTATCATTAGGGAAAAAATTAATTAGTTTCTAATGAAATTCAAGATGAATGATTAATTGTATTAAAAATCTAGCATTATCTATCTGTATCTCAAGAATTTTATAAAATAAAATATATGCCTATATGATAGGGAGTTCCCAATAATAATTGATAATAGTTTGAAGAAAACATCAATATATATCCCATATATATATAACAAAAATAACCTCAACATACAATTAAAAAATATACCATTGACATTATATAATAGTAGAAATAAAAAACATAATAAAACTAGAATGACATAAAAAATTTCCAAAAACTCCACCTGTTAATTCCATCAACCAAAAATTTATGTATTAATAGAGTATAACCTACTAAAAAAATTTAACATAACCCATGAACCATCTCAGTAATAATTATTTCATACATTCTTGTACATGAAATTATATATTTGAAACTACATAAACATAGAGATTCATATGTAGGGTGAGACTATATAACTAAAAATGAAACCACCAATAGTTTCCCTATCATATTAATTTATAAATATAAGTTTATAATTAATAAGAGATGCACTAGTATCATACAATATTAGCTAAATAACACCTAAATTGAATAAAATTGGACTAAACTAAATGAAACCAAGGAGAACCAAAATGAAGAAAAAACAAACAACAATGAACCAATCCAAATTGAATTTAATGAACCCAAAATGAACCAAACTGGTCTGAACTAACCCAAATAGACATGAACTAAAAATAAGAAAGCCTAAATCAAACCAGATTAATTAGGATCAAAAGAAATTAAATGATGATAAAAGAAAGAATCTACTGTGGTGTTTTATATCTAGAATAAAAATGAAAATTATGTTTGGTAGAATACCTAAAGGATTTAGAAGTCACCGATTTAATATTAAAGAAGAATGAAATTAAACCAAGAGAAAATGAGAGATTACCACAGGAAGATAAGAAAATACAATGTTGAATACAGCTGATAGGGTTCTCTAGATGAGATCTAGATGGGAGGAGGGGTGTTCACATGGGTGTATTTGAGGAAGGTCTATCTGAATGGGTTTTTAAAACCATTGGTACAACTACATCTATACCCAAGGTTTTAAAAAAATATTGTTACAACTACATCTATACCCATGGTTTTAAAAAATCATTGGGATATATACACTTATACTAATAGTTTCTCTGAACCATTGGTATAGGGGAATGGGTATATCCCACCATTCTAGCAGTGAGAGATGTTCATTCCCAACATCTTAACATTGTCTTAGTTATGATGAGAGAGCATTGAACATATTCTAAGCTATCTAAATATCATTTTTTGATTAACAAAGTGTACTTCTTGGGCCATGTTATCTAAGAGGCTGGAGTATCAGTAGACCCAAAGAAGGTCACTACCATGGTATTGGGTGAGACCCAATAATTTATTTGAGATTCAGATATTTCTGGGTTTGGAAATCTATTATCAACATTTCATCTAGGTCTTCTCTCATTTGGAAGTACCTATGTCTGATCATACTAAGAAAAGGGTGAAGTTTGTTTGGTTTTATGTTTGTAAGTAGGATTTCTAGGAATTGAAGAACATGTTGAACTCATCATCGATCCTAAACTTACTTAATATAGATAAAGTGATATTGTATATTGTGATTAATTGGGAGTTAGTCTTAGAGTAGTTTTGATACAGGAGGATCAAGTGGTTTCATATGGATTCAAACAGTTGAGGCCGTATGAGAGGAATTATCCCACTCATAACCTAAAGTTAGCTATAGGGGCATACGCTTTGAGATACTGGAGAAATTATCTATTGGTTGATAGATTAATGTTTTAAAATGATCATAATAGATTGAAGTACATATTTTCTTAGTGGGAATTGAAAATTTTTAAGAGGAGGCGAGTCGAGTATCTACAATATTTCAACTTTGAGTTGGTATATACTCTTGTAAAGGGAAATATAATTTCCAACACCTTGATTAAGATGACTCATACATAGGTGGTGTGAGAATCAAGTGATGAGTGGTGGCTAATGAAACTTTTTACAGATATATATATCTGAATGTTCAAGAGTCTCATGGGTGAGAAACTCTGGCATCAACCTCAGGTGTTCCCTTTCTTTTGAATCAGATCAAGAGGTGGCAGTTATCTAATTCAAAGGGTTTATCCCTAAGGGGTAGCATATATGGTGGGGACCCACCATCAGGTTGGTTCCTTGATGGTGATGAGGTTACTCATGTCCATGGTCATACTTGGGTTTCTATGATTATGTATGAGGAACTGATGAGGTAAGTCCATGCTTTAAAGTGGGTGGTATATCCTAATTTGATAAAGATGGATCCTGATATCTATAGGAAATACTAGTTATCAGGGATGAATAAAGAGATATCGAGATTCATAGTGTAATGTTATACTTTTTAGAAGGTAAAAATAGAGCATCAATATCCTACTAGGATATTTCACCCTTTTTTGATTCCAAAATGGAAGTGGGATGATATCACCATGGTCTTCATGATAGAATTACCCAAGTCACCTTAGAAAAATGATGTAATATAGGTGATCATGGATTGATTGGTGAAGGTTTCCCATTTCTTATTTATCAGGTAGACCTTCACCATTGATTAATTGGGTAACTTCTATATGCAATAGATATTTTGGTTTCCTGGTTTCTTGTAGAATATCATTTATAATTAAGATCCCTATTTCACATATCTATTTTTGGTAGAGATTTCAGAAGGTGATGATATCATAGGTTATTCTAAGCACAACCTATCATCCTCATAACTATGATCAATATGAATAGAAAACTCAGATTCTGGAGGACATATTGAGAGCCTATGTTCTGGACTTTGGTGGTTCTTGGGAGCAGCATCTGACTCTCATAAAGTTCACATATAATAATAGATTCTAAGAATCGATCCAAATGGATCCTTTCAAGGATTTATATAGGAGATCATTTTTTTCACCTTTATTCAAGTTAAAGGTGGGTAATTCATCTCCCATTGGGCCTATTCTTATATAAGATAAATTTTAGCATGTTTAGTTGATCAGAAAGTAGTTGAAAAACACAAAAAGTAGGTAGAAATATTATGTTGTCCATTGGAGATGGTCTCTATAATTAGAGGTTATTCTAGAAGTTTTTTTTGAAGGTGTTGATTAGATTGGGGAAATTCTATATCCAAAAGTAGGGGAATTTAGGGTTTTTTAGGATGTTTGATATAGTGGAGAGAATCAGTCCAGTAAGATATCAACTAGCTCTTCTGAAACACTATAGTGTCACGTGTGATGTGTTTCATGTGTTATAGCTTTAGAGATATCACCTTGAACCTTATAACATGATAAATATTGATGATTTTGAGCTTGATTTTAATGCATACTTTTAAGATCATCATATATGTATTGTATACCATAGTGAGAAGAATATCTAAGGAAAGGTTATTCCCTTAGTGCGAGTGTAGTGGCAATATGAGCATGTGTAGGAGGATTTCTAAGAGAGGGAGTATAATATACAGGTGTAGTGGGATGATTTTTTCACCGATACCCCTCAATGATGTATGAGAGCATAACTAGGGGATGAGATGTTATATAACAAGGAGGTTGTAAGACCCCACCATTTACTAGGTACATCTATCTAATTTTTTTTGAACTATTTAAAATTCTATTAAAGAGCCTTGTACCCTGATTAAATTGGTGTTTCAGAGGTACTTAGGGTCTCTAAGGAGGTTGAATAGAAAATCATATCAGTGACATATATAAAATGAGATGCTTTAGTGCCATCGTCTAGTCGGTGGATAGGATAATAACCTGATATGGTTACAGGAAACCCACCAGCTAACTAGTGAAACCCACTAACCAGCCGATGGCATCTTGGAAGAATGGGATTCCTATAGTAAGCCCACTATCCAATTGGTGGTGACCACCAACAAACTAGTGGGGTTTACAGAGGTGAAATTGTTTTGATCGACACCACCAGCTAGCCGGTGGCACCAGGATGGCCTTGGATTTCAAGGGGCAGAATCACATTTCTACACCCAAAGCCCCCATTTAATTGATTAAACCTCATACATAGACCATAAATTAGGATTAATGCTTTATAAGAGCTATTCAGGGATTCCTTGACTTCTCTAACATCAATCCTTGAACCCTTGATAGGTTCTTTGATCTGGAAATCTAGTTTTGATAAGTTTTTCTCAAAACTGATGAATTCCTCTTGTTTTGTTCATAAATCTTCTTCTTCCAACCCTAACAGGAAGAGTTTATCATTTTTCATAGGGAATTATGGTATTTTTTTGATTCATATATTAAATCTTTGAATCCTTCTTCACCGTTTTTATGGTAGGTGGTCTAAAACATCTCTCTAAGGTCTTCTTCAGTTTTCTAGTATGTACAACATGTGCGATCATGCCGAAACATTATTCACATAACCACTTATAACTGGAAATCACTTGTATTGATTAAATCCTATTTCCTAAACCTCCCACAAATCCCATTGGTCTGTTTACGATTGAGACCTGGACTTGTGGCCACCTGAGAGGTGTTCCCACCCTTGACCTTGGGTTGAAACATAGAATTTATGAACTCAAAATTATATAACTAAATTGTAATATTGGTTAATGGAATGAATTAACTCTTAAATTGATAATTTACTTGGATCACTTGGATAGTAAATTTATAATTAGTACAGGATTGGAAAATGACATAATAACATGATGATATAATGACATTATAACATGTGAAATGGAAACCAGGCATATTTGGTATGTGAATTAGAATTGTAATAATTATTATGTGAATTTACATAATGGAAGTTGGAATGAAACTAGTATTTAACAAAATGGAATATTTTTCATGTAATTATAATTGTCATGATAATTGGAATTCAGTCTAAAATAAGCAAAATAGCATATTGTTAACAAGTTGGCATGTTTGGTAATTTGGCATACATTGACTTTTGCTTGTACTTGATACATGGATTTTTTAACAATCCCTAACATGTTAATTCACAATGGTTCTATTGCAAATGGAATATAAAATTGGTTATATCATGAGAATTCACATAGGTTTTGATGTCCTTTGAGTATGTAAGTGACCCTAGCACAAGAATTCACACCAGATCCATTGATGTATAATTCACCATTAGCATGGGAATCTACCATATGTCAGCTGTGATCCAAATTTGTAGTAGGTTCTTGGCATGGGAATCTACCTAGACTCGGTGTTTAGTATGGTTAGAGACATTCGACATCATGCTGAAGTAGGTATAGCTGGCCCCGGGTGTCAACCTGGAGCTCGAGGGTTGTAAGGTATATTTAGAAATTATATATTTGAATTACAATTTATGCCCTTATATATCATACTATTGCATGAAATATTATTTAGACTATGTTTTTTTATACACCTTTTGTGTTTTCCTAGTAAGTTTAACTCACACCCTATTCAGGCCACTATTTGGTTCCTGAGAAAGGGAAAGAGGACCCGTGCTTGATTGTTTGATTTTTCTATTGGGACTAGAGTTTGAAGATGGGACCAAGCATGGGGTTCATAACCAGTTTTAGGAGTCTTTTATTTTAGATTCTTTCTTTCAGTTGGTTTATTTCATGATATTTTATTTTAACATTTAGTAAGACATTGCATGTTTGATTATATTGGATTGTTTTTTCCACTACCCATTTATCTGCTGGAGTTGATGTATGTTGATTTTTGTACCATGTTTTCACTATGTTTGTCATTTGGTACCACATGGTATAGTCTCCCTACTATATTATTAGACCCTCTCTACTAGTCAACAACCTATATCATAAAAATATGTGTGTTTGAGGTCTCATGGTGACCCGACTCAGTCATGTGAGGGAGATCCGGGATGGGGGAATTACATCCATTATTGTATTTATATTGCTAAATATTTTTTAGAGAAGCATGTACTTGATTTCCTAGATTATGATATGGTTGAATGGTCAAGGAATAATTGAATTGGCTAGTGTATAATTTTTTTAAAAATTATATCAGAGTTAAAATTATTTAGGTAGCAGGAAAATAAAATTAAAATCACATGATATTTTTATAGTATTTCAAATAAAAGTGATTATGTGTCTACTCTTTATTTATCTCTATCATAGAGAGATATGACACTTTGTATAAAATAGACTTTTTATGAGAGTTAAAACCCAATTACAACTGAATTTTCTATTGGAGGCATGACCAACACAACCTTACTTTTAACAGGGAATCACAATATGTTAAAACTGGTTTTTTCACACATGGAGTAACAACCCAAATACTTATCTTTTTCACCCAAGAGGAACAACTCAAGAATAACATTTAAAGGGGAAGTATAACCTACTTTACTATTATTTTAAATTAAAATACATATACTAAAAATAATGCACATAGAAATGGATGAGAAAATATAACTCCACAAAACAAGAATAAAATAATGAAGTTCAAAATATCAAGGAAGAGGAAGCTTTGGTCTCTTTGGTAGCATGTTATTTCATTATTAAGTTTATCCAAAAAGGATCATATAGTGTAAGAAGTATTTTTACATGTACACCACCCAATGTTCATGCAAGTCACTTCTTACAGTGTTGGTTATGTCAAACTCTATTTATAAAGTTTCTTCATGCATATCAACTTTTAAAAATAGCAGGCGTATGCATAAAATCATAAAAAATATTAGTTATTGGTGTTTTTATTTTCCCAAACAATAGAAACATTTTTTACTCTCAATGATAATGAACTACTTAAAAGTTGGATTAAACCTTGAGAGTTCTTAAAATAAGTACAAAAATACAAATAAAATCATTAAAATAATAAATGAATGAATAAAAAATTATATTAATACATATTCCCCTTAAAAAATGGCATAACTAGCATCAAATATATCGAATATTTCTAGGATAATCATACATAACATCTTGCAATAAATACCAAGAAGATTCAAAATTTTAATTTACTTCAATAAATATGAAGCATAAATATTAAACACACTTATTTCCATATGATCTTTATTTAATTTTGCATAAAAAAACTTAAAATATATTTTTCATAGTAAAATAATAATTAATAAGTAATTATAGAACAAATAAATCAAGGATATCAAGTAACATTAATATTTATTGGATTGAAATATGAAACAATAAGAAAAATGGATCATATTTTTATCTTTTGAAAAAAAAGTATAAAAAAATTACCAGGATCAATTTGTTCTTAAGTATGAATTTCTACGCAATCATGAATTTTGTAAGGATCAATATTCTGGATAAAAATAATGCTTTTATATGCATATAAATCATTTAAATTCTATGTAAGGATGATATCTATTCTGCATAAACATCAATCCCATTCTGTGTAAGCTTGAATTTTCATAAGCATCAATTTCCACCTCATAAGCATCAATGTAAACATCATTTCAGAATTACGTAAACATGAAATTTCATTTGCATAAAAATAAAATACCTCATAAGTATTGTTTCCTTTATGAAAATTCCATTATATAAGGTTTAAATATAGTTTCATAGGGATGATTTTGAAAACCGTAAATATGATTTGAAAAACAATTTTCTAAAGATTTAAAAACTTTAAAAAACTAGTTTTACATAAAATTAACAGAACATCACTGGAATAATAATAATAATGATAATAATATGAATAAATAATAATCAATAAACCATAATTAAATAAAAAAATTAAACATCATTATTTCTTCTACAAGTAATGAAATCTCTAAATATAAAAAATATTTAATCCAACTCATGATAAAGAGAATAAAAATAGGTTTTTTTAATTATTAAAAAAAATATAGTTATGAGGATCCACTCAATAATCTCTCCCCTTTTTATAATTACAAAACCAAGAATTTTAGATTATATAAATTCTACCACTTTTTGGAATAATAAAAAAGAAAATAATTTTAAAATGTTTCCCCCTTTTTGTAAAATTCATTAAATAAAATTTTAGCATGATGTAAACATAAATACTTAATATTTAAATGCCCCAAATATTAAAAAATATTAAATTATCATGCTTAAACTAAGGATAAATAAAAATTTAGACAAGATATCCCCTAGTTAAATAATATTAAACTAAGAATAAATCATAATGGTTAGACCAAAGAATATATGTCAAAAAAAATAGCATTTAAAGTAGATATAATGTAATCATATTTTATTATGTTAGAAAAAGATATCAGTTTTAACCACTAAATTATTTTTAAAAAATAACTCTCCCTAAAATTTATGCATCCTAAAAATAAATATCAACTGAAAAATCAAGATAGTAAAAAATAAGATAAAAGTAGTAAGTCTCCCCCTTAATTTTAGCATCTCATTATTATTTAAATAATAGATGCTTCAAAATAGTGTATGAAAATTTCAAAAATTAAAATATAAAATAGTGATAATTTCTTCTGAAAAAAGACTTTAAAAGCTACAAGTAGCCATGAAAACATGTTAAGATATTCAGGGAATTATATAGTAACCAACTGTTAAAGAAAATTCCAATAAACCAGACTTTAATATAGATTTTACATATATAATGGCCAAGAATAAATTTCAAACATATTTATATAATTTTTTTAAACTTCCATTTTAAATTTCCATTATACCAAGTTCATACTTTATTTTCTCAAACTTAGCTAAATCTAAAGGTTTGGTGAAAATATATACTATTTGATCATCAGTAAAAATATATTCCAATCACATTTAATATTTTTGAATATGATATCTAATAAAATGATATCAAACTTCAATATTTTTTCTTAGAGTGTTGTAAAGATGATATCAAACTTCAATATTTTTTCTTATAGAGTGTTGTAAAGAGTTCTTGAAAATACCAATAGCAGATGAGTTATCACATATAATAGGTAACTTATCAAAATAAAAATTAAAATCAGTCAAAGTTTTTTTAATCCATAAACATTGATCATAAAAACTATTAGTATCAATATATTATGATTCAAATATAGATAAATAAACATATATCTATTTCATTTAACTCTAAGAAACTAAGATTTTAATTAAAAAGTGACACATTCCACTAGTACTTCTTCTATTAATTATAAATTCTCTAAAATAAGAATTACAATAATTTTTCAATTCAAAATAAGTTCTTCCATGTTAAAATAAACTAATATTTAAATAAACTTTAAAATATTTAATGATTACTTTAACAAATTTTAAGTGACTCTCCGTAGGGTCAACTTGAAATCTAGCACATATGTATGTTGAAAACATTAAATCTGGTCAAAAATTAGTTAAATAAAACAAACTATCAATAATTAATCTAAAAATTTTAACATCAAATTAATTTCCAGTAATTTCAATATCCAAATTACAAGTAATACTCATAGGGGTATTTGAACTTTTACCAGAATCAAGAATAAATATTTTAACTAGTTCTTGAGCATATTTAGATTTATTAAGAAAAATTTCATCATTACTTTGAAATATTTGAAGTCCTGGAAATAATTTCAATTATCCTATAAGACTCATATCAAATTCAGAACTCATTAAATCTAAAAATTCTTTATAAATAGGTTATCTTGAATATCCAAAGGTGTCATCATTAAAATAAATCTAAATAATCAAAATCTCTTTAGAATTCTTCTTAATAAATAAAGTAGTATCTACTTATCCTTTATTAGAATAATTTTTCAAAATAAATTGAGATGATATTTCATACCATGCTCTAGGGTATTGTTTATGTCCATAAATATCTTTTAAAATTTTAAAACATCTTCAAATTTTATTTCATATTCAAAACCTGGTGGTTTTTTTTATAGAATTATTCAGAAATAAAGTCATTAATAAAAGAACTTTTCATATCCATTTGATAACGCTTAAAACCATTATTATTAACATGAGTTAATAAAATTATAATATCCTCTAACCTAGAAACATATTCAAAAGTTTTATCATAATAAAAACATTCTTCTTATTAATAACCTTGAGCAACTAATTTGGATTTGTTTCTAATAATTTATCCTGATTCATCAAGTTTATTTATAAATATCCATTTAGTACCAATAACTTATTTATATTTAGGTAGTTGAAACTAAATTCCAAAAATTATTTCTCAGAAATTTATTTAGTTATTATTCCATATCTAAATTCCAATTAGGTTCATTCAATGATTTATAAATATCTTTTGGAACACAATCATAAATAAAAGCACCGTGTGTAAAAATAATTCTTTAAAAATTTATGGTTTGAACTCTAAACTCAAAATATATAATAAATTATCTATAGGATAGTTTTATGTGTTTTCCAAGATCCTTAATGAGGGCGATTCTCCCCCTTAAGAGGTGCATTCAATTATGGTCTTTCATCTTATCCAAAATTAAATTTTATAAAAACTTATTCAATCTGATTTTCATTTGATGATTTATGTTTTAAATATTTTTCATCAAACTTAACATGAATAGATTATTTAATAAACATGGTTCTTTTGTTATAGAATCTATAGTAATTACTATCACTTAAATATCCTAAAAATATTCCTTTATCAGATTTAGCATCAAATTTATCCAAATAATATTTTTTATTGAGGATATAAACTTTATAACCAAAAACTTTAAAATAAACAACTTTAGGTTTTCTTCCTTTCTATAATTCATAATATTTTTTCTTTAATATATTTATTAAAATAATTCTATTGGAAACACAAAAATCTTTATTCATATATCCTAACCAAAAATATTTAGGTGTTTTAAATTCATTTAACACGGTTTTAGTGATTTTTTATATATTCTTATTTTTCCTTTCTACTACACAATTTTGTTGGAGAGTTCTATGGGCTAAAAGGTTATGAAAATAACTATTTTTTTCACAAATCATTTCAAAATAAATATTTATAAGTTCTACTCCTTTATCACTTCTAATTAATAAAATTAACTATCATTTCTCATTTTGAAACAATTTATAATAAGTAGTAAACATTTATGAGATTCAAAATTATGAAAAAGAAAATAAACCCATGTAAATCTACTAACATAATCTATAATAACAAAAACATATCTCTTTCCAATAATACTAGTAATTTTAATGAGGAAAAATAAATCTAAATGTATGAGTTATAGAGGTTTTATAGAATCGACATTCTTGAGAGATCTGAAACTCTATCTATTCTATTTACCTTACATACATGAATCAAAAATGTGATTTCTGTTTAGTTTTAAATCAGGTAACTACAATATTTGTCTATGTTTAGATAGATTTTTTATCTATTTAAAATTTATATGATTGATTATCATATTATATAAAATATTTTCTAATTATAAAATATTCAAAAACTTAACATTTGGATTAGTTAATTTAGAAAAATTTATGGAATAAATGTTGTCCTTCCAGTTATGAAAAATTCAAAATAGATTCTTATTTAAAAAAAATGCCTTGTAATTTTGAAATACAAAAAAAATACCATCATCACATAACTAATAAACAATTATTAGATTATGTTTGAAACCTTCAACATAAAAACTTTATAAATGATAATGTATTTTTAAATACCTAATTAACCAAAACATTTAACCTTTCATTTTGAGTTGTCTCAAAAAGTCACATTTCCTTCATTACAACCATTTTAAGACAAAAAAATTCACAGATCTCCAGTCATGTACCTAGAGCAGCCACTATCCATGTACCGAGTCTCCTTTTTTATACTTCTAAGACATATATCCTATAAACTTAGTTAGATGGGAGTTTTGGTACCCATGTAAATTTAGGTCCAATGTTATTAGTAAATGAATTTTTGGGAACCCAAATAGATTTCAAACATGTATTCAATGGTAATATTAAAGATAAAGACTTAGAAATAAAACAATTTGTGTACCCCAAAGACTATGAAAATATTGAAGTATATTTACTTGTATAATGACATTTTATTATACATCTAAAAAATATAATAGTTGATTTGGTTCCTTTAGAATTGTTAACAAATAAGGTTTTATACATTTTAGGTAATTTTTTATCATACACAGATCCAATATTATTTATATGTATTTTATCCAACCTCATAATTTTATTATAACTTTATATTTAATGAACAGATGTGGATAGATATTGATTTAAACTTTCAATTTCCTTTTTTTACTCTTTCATTTTACTTTTGAGAAATTTCAAAATCATCACATAACACTTTAAATTTTCTTTCTTATTCACTATTATTAGGAACAAAATCTTTATACATATCATTTTCTTATTTATGTTTCTTATTCTCTTGATAAATAAACTTATTTTCTTCAACATTATTCTAATTATTTTCTTTAATTCCTTATAAATACTATATTTTTTTAATAATATCATTTTTTAACCTTTAAGTCTCAACATATAACTCATATTCAGAATCATAATCATCATAACCATAGTTAGAAACACTAACTTGATTTAATAAAGCCATGAATCATATGTTTGTTAATTCTTTTTATGTTAAAGATTTATCACTAAATTTGAATCCTCCATACAACTCCACACACCTACTAAATCTATCTTTTCTTTATTGTTCAACATTTTGTTATTTATTTATTTATTTAACCTTAGGAATTTGGGTTTGATACAACCTTTTCTTCTAAATTCATAACAAAATACTTCCAGAGCATCATTAGATACAAAATTACCTTTTATTCTCCCTTTGTGGTCATTTCTAGAATAATACTTTCTAATTTTTCTAGGGTATCCTTTATTTCTATTGTATATTTCATTTTCCACCTGATAAACTTCATCTCTTTCACTTTCTTATAACTTTGAATCACAAGAGTAAGTAGTAACATTTGTAGATTTAAAAGAAACACATTTTATTTTTATGATATCTTCATCAAAAATATTTTTCTATTATAGTTAATGTTGCAATAAATAACCAATAAATCCATCTAGTGTATATTCTTTGAAGTTTTTACTTTCATCAATAATGACTTTCTTATCATTCCATTTCTTTGGTAAGGATCATAAAACTATTTCAACAATCATAGTATTTTCAAAAGACTTCTCATAAATCACTCATTCCATTTATAATAATAGTAAACCGATGAAATATTTAGTTAATAGTTTCTTCCTCATGCATTATAAAATCCTGATATTTAGATCTTAATATTCTAAGTTTTTTTCTTTTTAACTTTTCTATTCCATAATTTGTAACTTATATAATTATCCAAATATCATGGGTATTTTTTCCTGATGTGATGTGACTAAACACATTTCTACTGATTGTATAACATAATATATTCATCACCTTATAATTTAATAGATATAAAATATAAATATTTCCATTTAAGGTATTTGGATCAGTCTTAGGGGGGTTGTATGGTTTTAACATAACAAACCAATGATAAAATGATCAAATGCTTTAGGAAAAATTCTATTTAGAATTTCCAATAGTCATAGTCATTACCATTAAATAATGGAGGTCTCTAAGGAATCCAACCATCATTATAACTTAAAACCTTCATCTAAAATAATCTTTTCCCTTAGATCATTAAGTCTAGTAAGTAGTTAGAAACAAAAATATATCTACTAGAGAAATGAATTACAATGCTAAAAATGGACTCTCATGGGTACCAATTATTTTCTCTGATAGTGTGATGGTTGAATGGTTAGCGGAAGGGGGGGGGGGTGAATTGACTAATTTATAAAAATTTTAAAGATTATATTAGAGTTAAAAATTATTTAGGTAGAAAAAAATAAAATTAATTTAACATGAGTTTTTTATAGTAGTTTTGATCAAAGTGATATTACACCCACTATTCACTTATCACTATTCCGGAGAGAAATAAAACCTGATATAAAACTGAATTTTTATGGGGATTCACAACTTAATTACATCTACCCTTTCCAATGGAGGTACAACCACCACAATCTAACTTTTAATTGGGGGTCACAACCCGTTACAACTTAATTTTTTACACCTAAAATCACAATCCAAACACCCATATTTTTCACCCTTGAGTCATAAGAAAAACATACCTTTTGAAGGGGAAATAAAACTCACTTAGTATCAATTTTTAACAAAAAAGGATAAACAAAAAATAACACACATAAAAATAGATGATAAAATAGAACATCACATAACCAAAATAAAATAGTGAACTTATAAATGTCAATGAAGAAACAAATTTGATCTCCTTGGTAGTGTAGAATTTCATGATTGAGTTTATCCAAAAAGGATCACACAATGTAAGAAGTAAGTTCACATATACAACAATAGATGTTCATACAGGTCACTCATTATAGCACTGTTTCTTTCAAACTCTATTTATGGAGTTTCAACATGCACATGAACTTTTAAAAATAGTAGTATCATATAAAGAATCATAAAAATATTATGCGTTGGAGTTTTTATTTTCCCAAAAAAATCATTATTTTCTCTCTCAATGATAACAAACTACTTCCAAGTTGTATTCAACCTTGATAATTTGTAAAACATAAATAACTACATAAATAAAATCATTAAAATAATAAATTAATGAATAACTAATTATAGTAATAAATATTCCCCTTTAAATATGGATTAATCATCCTTAAATATCTTGAATATTTATAATATAATCATGCATAACAGCTTGTAATAAATACTAAGCATATTCAAATTTTGAATTTACCTCGGAAAATATGAAACATAAATATTAAACATGCTTCTTCCCATATGATATTCATTTAATTTTTTATACGACACTTTAAATCCATTTATTATAGTAGAAAAATAATTAATAAATAATTATAAAATAAATAAATCAAGGATAATAAGTAACATGAATATGCAGTGAATTGAAATGTGAAATAATAAGAAAAATAGAGCACATTTTGAGCTTTTTAAAAACTAAGTTTAAATTTTTTCATAAGGATCAATTTTTACATAACTATGATTTTTTGGGTAAGCATGATTTTTTTAAGGATAAATGTTTTGTGTCAGTATCATTATTCTATATACATAAACAAACTTTTAATTCTATATAAGGACAATTTTTATTCTGTGTAAACATCAATCCTATTTTATGTAAATATGAATTTGCACAAGAATCAATTTTTTCTTCAAAAGAATCAATATAAAAATCAGTTTAGAGCCATGTAAACTTGAAATTGCATTTGTGTAAACATCAAATACTTCATAAGGATTGTTTCCTTAGTGAAAAATCCATTTCGTAAGGATTAAAAAAAATTCATAGGGATGATTTTGAAAACTATAAATATGATTTTAAAAACATTTTTCTAAATATTTCAAAACTTAAAAAAAAACAAAAAATTAAAAAAAATCACAAAAATCATAATAAAAATAATAATAACAAGACAAAATAATCAATAAAGAACAATTATCTCATAAATAATACATAATAGAAAAATTAAACATCATTATTTTCTTTTAAAATTAGTTCATGCTTAAAAAATAAAAAACATTTAATCTAACTCAATTCAGAGAAAATAAGATGCGTATTCTGTAATTATCTAAACAAAAATAAATAAAGTGGTGAGAAGACACTCAAAAATCTCCCACTTCTTGATAATTTTAAAACCAAGTATTTTAGATTATGAAAAATTTCCCCCTTTTAGAATAATAAAAAATAAATAAATTTAAAAAGTATTCTACTTTTGGTAAAATTTGTTAAATAAAATTTTAGCATGGTGTAGATGGAAATAATTTAAACTTAGATGGATCCACCTGAGTTAAACAATAATAAATTATCATGGTTAAACTAAGGATAAAAAAATATAGACAATATAACCCCCCCAATTAAATGATATTAAAATAAGAATAAATTAGAATAGTTAGACTAAAGAATATAAGTATAGAATTTTTTTATTTAATACAAATTTAAAGAAATCATATTTTAGTATGTTGGAAGAAGATATCAATTTTAACTACTAATGAACATTTAAAAAAATATCTCTCCCTAAAATTTATACATCCTATAAATAAATACCAACCAAATAATGAAGAAATTAAAATAATAATATAAGAGTAGTAAGTCACCCACTTAATTTTAGTGTCTCATTATTCTTTAAATAATATCACCTTAAAAACAATGTATGAATATTTCAAAAACTACTACTGAAAATAGTGATAATTCCTCACAAAAAAGACTTTAAAAACTATAAGGAGCCACAAAAATATGTTAAAATATCCAGTGAATTATATATTAACTAATTGTTAAAGAAAACTCCAGTAAGCCATATTATAAAACAAATTTTACATTTTTAATAAACAAGAATAAATTTCAAACAAAATTATACAATTTTTTTCAAACTTCCATTTTAAATTTTCATCATACCATATTAATACTTTATTTTCACATACTTAGCTAAATATAAAGGATTAGTAAAAATATACACTCATTGATCACCACTAGAAACATATTCCAAATAGATTCCACCTTTTTGAATATGATATCTAATTTAATGATACATAACTTAAATATGATTTGTTTTGTAGTTTCATAATGGGTTTTTGGAAATAAAAATTTCAAATGAGTTATCACATAAAATATGTAACTTATCAAAATTGACATAAAAATTAGTTAAATTTTGTTTAATTCATAAAAATTTTGCACAAAAACTAACAACATCAATATATTCCACTTTAGATGTAGATAAATCAACATAAAGTTGTTTTATTAAAATCTAAGTAGCTAAAATTTTACCTAAAAAGAATCACATTTCATTATTACTTTTTCTATCAATTGTATGTCCTATAAAATCACAATGAGGATAACCTTTTAATTCAAATGAGGTTTTTTCAAGATAAAATAAATTAATATTTAAATAACCTTTAACAAATTTAATGATTCTTTTAACAACTTTCAAGTGACTCTCCTTAGGGTCATCTTTAAATCTAGTATAAATTCATATAGAAAACATCAAATCTTTTCTACAAGAAGTTAAATATAATAAACTACCAATCATTCCTTTAAAAAGTTTATCATTAACTGATTTTCCAGTAATATAAACCTCTAACTTAAAAGCATCACTCACAGTGGTATTTGAACTTTTACTAGGATAAATACCAAGTATTTAAACCAATTACATAGCATACTTAGCTTGATTAAGAGAAATTATATCATTCCTTTGAAATATTAAAGTCTTGGAAAGAATTTAAATTCTCTAATAAGATACATGTTAAATTTTGAATTCATTATATAATGAATCGTACCTTAATAAAACCATAATTACATAATTTATAATATGGGTTGAACTTTATTAAATTTCCCAGATATTTTATATAGTTTTAGAGAATTAGATAAAACATTACATAAAAAGTAGATATTTCTACATAATGTCCTTTTTTTCCACAAAACATGTTCTTTATAGACACACTTGCTTTATACAATGTAACTCCTATAATTGGAACTCTAACTTTATTAACATTTATAATCATCATTAAGCCCTATAAAAAATATTAAAATATAGGGTGAGAAAAACAAATATCATTAAGGTTCATAAAAGAAAATAAACCTATTAGTCCATTTTCAAACCTGACAAATACATAATAAATCTTTCATTTTCTATAATAAACATTTGAGCTCAAATATCTATTTACTTTTCCATGAAAACAACTTAATTAATCAATAGATTTCATAGAATATTTCATATGAAATCATATAATAAAAATAATAAACATAAGGGTTTATTGGAAAATATAAATACTTATGAATACCTTTCCTTGAAAAAAAATCCTTTTACCCTTTAAAAAAATCACAAACTTTCCTTAAAACATAAGCTCATTTGCTTACCTTCTAAAATAAAAATATTTCCTTTATAGACCCTTGAGAGCATATCATGTAGATACCTTGGGGAATTATACTTACATTAACTCTTATAATAACCCTTAAAATAGAATCACCTAATTGGATAATTCCCACATATCTTAGGATTAACCTATCACCGATAAACTCAGTTACTTTACCCAATACATTGGAGAGATATAACGGGCACACCTGCCATCAGAGCTATATCAGAATTACACATCATTCATATAAAATTTACAAGAATGATATCATTAATAAAACATATATAACTTACACTTTAACCATTAAACTCATTTTAATTGGAATTCAATCCCATAATAAATAACACTTTTATAAATCTCATAAAAATGAGAAAAATTTTCCATTTCTTTAGAAAATATTTTTAAAACTAAAATTATAGAATATTTAGAGAAATAGTTTCTTGGAAAATAAATATGAAAAATTTTAAAGGAATATTGATAATTAATAACAACTATGATGGTAAGTAAGGGCGGTCAAGCCATATATGTTAAAAAATCATTCTTTTTACACTTGTAAAAAGTTAAAAATAACCTATATGGAAAATGTTGAAAATATTCATTTTTAATCATTTTTAAAGAAAGTAAAAAATAATTGAAAATTAACATTATCAATATTTTAATCATAAATAATAACATTATTGAAACATTTAAAAAAACCTCAACATGGAATAAAAAGAGTTGGAAGGCAGACTTTAAAACAATATTTTTAAATAAAATTCCCTTACATCGAGTCCCAACTCGTATCATTTGTATGTATACCCTCCATAGTAATAAAATTATACAAGTTTTATACTTTATAAATAATATTTTTCATGTTTATTCCATTATATTATTTCTTTTATTTAATTTTTACTATGTTTTATTCAGTTATTAAAATGATTAAGTTCATGTTGGATGTTTTGAGGACATTCGAGAAGTTCAAAATGACATTAGTAAGTTGAATAAGGTCAAAGAGATCATGGTTACATAATCTATATAATATTAATCACTAAAAAATCATTATGTTTATACATTAAAAACATTTTTAGAACTATAAATTGAAGGTGGATGTGAAGAATAAAATATGTCATTACATGGAGGCAGTATTCTGCACGTACACACAAGTGACATTTCCATTTTTCTATTGGATAAAAAAGAAATAAGGTATATCATATTTTAATTTTTAAAATTAATAATTATGTTATAATGTATTATTTATTCATAATTTCCATACTTATAACTAATCATGTGAGGTGGTAATGAAAAATGAATTACATCTCTTCATGGAGGTGGTATTCCACACATACGCATGACTGACATTATCAATTTCCAATGGATGGAATGGGTAAAAAGGTAAGTAAAATATTATCTTTAAAAAATAATAATAATTTAATAAAAATATTATAAATTCATTAATTAAATCTTTATAACTAGTTGTGTGAGGCGGCCATGGAAAATGAAATACATCACTTCATGGAGGTGGTAGTTTACACATATGTATGAATGATGTTTTCATTTCACATAGGATGGAAGAGAGATAAAGAAAAGTTTTTACCTAAACATAATATAATTTAAGTATAAATAAGTTACTTATTTCATTATTTTATAGTAGTTATAACATATTTTAATAAGGAATAAGAATAAATAAACTTGAAATAGGCTAGTTGGGACCTGTACCTCCTCCTCAAATATCTCCCTTTGTCTTACACCTTAAGCCTTATAAGATTCATCTTTTGAGAAGAAAATGACCTATAGGATGTGAGGAGGATAGTTGTGAAGGGTTTTTGGTAGGTATTGTCTGAGTTAAGTAGATTAAAAGGTGTGAAGAAGAGAGGATAAGAGGTGACATTTTATAAGTGAGGGGAGTGACACTAGTAAATACTTAAAAATTTAAATTAATATAAATGTATTTCTCAAGTAAAGTGGATACAATTTAGTCAAATTTAGAAAATAAGATATAATGAGGCCTAAATAAACTTAACAAATCACATTTATCCAAGTTTTAGATATATTTTATGCCTTATCTCTTAGTTTTTTTCTTGTTAACCCTTTTAACTTTTACCGAGGTGATTTTTTTTACAATGTTAACTATTTATTATGACTAAAAATGAAATTAAAAAAATTTTAAAATTTGAAAATCCTGATTAAAAATATGAAATATAATATTCAATATTCAATTTGTAGATATATAAGAAATTAATTTCAATATATGTGCACAAAATGTAATGAAAATAGTTTTTTTTGAAAAAAGTCATTTTTAAGCATAAAAAATGGTTTTATAACAAAATAAAATATAATAATAATTACTACATAATTATTTATATTTTTTTTAATAAAATTTATATTATTTAACTTTAAAACCAATCAAAAACCAAATTCATCTTTGTAATTACTTGAAAAGAAATGACATTTTTTATAAACTATCGGTATTTCCACTATTCACACAAAAATCAATATTTTCAAAAAAAATACTAAAAATTCACCCTAAGATAATTTATACATGATGAATCCAAAAAATAATTTCATTTTATCAATTTAAAACTCTGAAATTTATAAATTTAATTTTTAAATGAAACCATATATTTCATGGAAAATATTTCAAGTAGAATAAAACCATTTCATTTCTAACTGAAAAGTTATATAAAATTACCATATTATATATGAATCTATAAAAATATATTTATGAACATTAATAAGACATGAAATTGATTTATTATTAAAATTAATTGGGTTATCACATTCTCCCCCCTTTTTGAAATTACATCCTTACAATTTTATCCATTACTTAAATAAGTGAGTATATTTTCTCATAATAGTTTTTCTGATTCCCATGTTGCTTATTCAATCACATGATTCTTCCATAAAACCTTAACCCAGTGAATCAAATTATTTTAAAATACCTACTCTCTATTAACCAAAATCCAAATCAACTTTTCTTTATAACATAGATTCTCTTTCAACTGTACCACTTCAGGGCTCAAAACATGATATGAATCAGGTATATACTTCTTTAGCAAAGAAAAATGAAACACATCATGTACCCTGAGATAAACTCAAAGGTAAATATACCTTATAAGAAAATTATCCTTCTTTATCCATAATTTTATAGGGTCTAATGAATCTTGGGTTCAAATTTCCCTTTTTATCAAAACAAATTACACCTTTCTAAGGAGATATTTTAAGAAAGACATGATCACCAACCTCAAATAAAAGATCTTCCCATTATCAACATAAATATTTTATCTTATCTATGCTTCACTCATGTGTATTTGAATCATATTTACTTTATCAACCATATATTCTATAAATTCTAGTCCCAAAATTTTTCTCACTGACTTCATCCCAACATGTTAGAGTCCAACATCATTTTCTATATAATGTCTCAAATGGTGCCATCTAGATACTTGAATGAAAACTGTTATTATATGAAAATTAAAATAAATACAGACATCAATCCCAAATTACTTGATAATATAATGAATAAAATTAAAGATTATCCTTTAAAGTATGAATTTTTCACTCTGATCATCCATAATATTGAGAATGAAAAGTTATACTGAAAATTAATTTAGTACCAATCAACTTCTGAAATCCTTTTAAAAAATTTGATATAAACATGGGATCATGGTAATATATAATGGAGAGGGGAACCTCATGTAATGTGACTATATCCTAAATATAAAGTCATAAAAGATGATCCAAATACATACTATCTCAATTAGGCATAAAATTCATATATTTAGTCAAATAATAAATAATAAACTAAATCTCATCATTACCTCAAGATATATTTTTTAATACCACCATGAAATCTATGTATCTATTCTATCATTTCCATTATATCAATGAAAAAGGATGAATCATCTCTTTCAATAGTTTTCATTTAACTTTATCTAGTTGACAATTCAAAAATTTCATGGTAAAATCACCTATAAACTTATTCATACCTTCCCACCAAAAAAATTCCTGAAGTTCTCTATACATCTCAGTGCTTATATAATGAATAGAAAATAGAAAGTTGTGAGCTTCAATTAACAATTACTTCTTCAACTATGAATCACTTAGAACACATAAACTCTGTCTAAATCTAATAACACCCTATTTATCCACATTAAACTCAAAAAACTTACCATTTTTGACCAATTTTACTCTTTCCTATAAACCATGATCTTCTTTATAAGCCTACTTAATTCTATCTAACAAAGATGAATATACTGATACCTGATCCAAAAAGGAAGGGGTTTCTACATACAAAATTTATAGACCGTTATTTATTAAATCATTAACTAAAGGATCATGTTCCAAACATGGCACAATTAATGATGCATTATTTTTTCCGACATAGGGCATTGAATACATTGCTGATTTACCTAGACAATGGTCAATTGTGAAATCATAATCCTTAATCATTTATATTAACCTTATCTAACTCATGTTTAACTATTTTTGAGTGAATATATAATTTAAACTTTTATGATCAGTATATATTTCACAATTCTTCTCATATAGATGATTCCACCAAATTTTTAAAGTAAAAACTACTGGACCCATCTCAAGGTCATGTGTAGAATAATTATACTCATAAGGTTTAAATTGAAAAGTTACATACATGATAAACCATTCATTATGAATCAAGAAAAAACCAATACCATTCAAAGAACCACCACTATAAATAACAAACTCTCCATTTCTAGATGGAAAGGCTAACATAGTATCATTAACCAATCTACTTTTTAATTCTAATATAACATTCAAAGTTTTTAACAAACCATCAGTAGTATGACACAAATATAAGTAAACTTCAAATATCTGTGACATTTTTAGGCCTTGGCTACTCTTTCACTACTTTAGTTTTATTAGGATCAACAATTATGCCATATTTAGAAACAATATACCCAAGGAATGAATTCCATTGTAACCAAAATTCACATTTAATTAATTTTACATACAAATTATTTTATTTCAAAATATATAGAATAATTATTATATGTTTCACTACTACAAAATAGTCTTTCAATAGTGTTATCATTTATTAGTGCTAGAAAAAAGTGATGATAAAGGGTTCCCTTTATCAGTGCTTTTTTTAGCACTGATAAAGGTTAACCTTTATGAGTGTTTTTCTTTAGCACTGATAAAAGGTAACCTTTATCAGCACTGATAATTATCAGTGATTTATTTTTAACACTGATAAAGTCCTTAAATAAAATAAAATAATTAAAAAAATTAAAATTAAAAATGAGTAAATTTTAAATTTTTTTATTAATTAATTAATTATTGATAAAAATGAACAAATTTAATATACTATATATAAATTATAAATACAAATAAATAGTATATATTAAATATATATATCTATAAAATGAATAAAATGAAATAATTAAACAAATAAAAATAAAAAATGAGTAAATTAAGAAAAATATCAAACATTTTATTAATTAAATAATTATTGATAAAAATGAATAAATTTAATATATATATATATAGATAGATTATAAATATTAATAAATAGTACATATTAAATATATATATATATGAATGTATATAATATTTCCTAAAATATGGTTTATATAATACAAAATATTTATGCTTTACATTAAATAAGTCACATATTTAGTGAAGAATGCTTTATAATTAAAAATTAATTTGAATTAAAGAACCTGACTAATTGCATCGAGTAATGTACATAATTTAATGTCATTTGATTTTTCAATTTAACATATATTAAAAATGTATTATATTTATTTCACATACATATACACAATTAATGCATTTTTATATACAACACACACAAATATTTACGTAATTAATGAAATCTTATATAGAAACACATACACCTAATATTTATGTAATTTATTCAAATTTTAGCATTCATTTTAGAATTTCATTATAACATGATACATTTAATATATTATGTATTTAATCAATGAATTTTATTTATTTATTTTAATTTTATTATAGTTAGGTATTAATTCATTTTTAATATTTAATATTTTTTTTAATTTTTTGAGAATTCAATCATTTTCTATTATTTATTTATATTTATTTATTTACTATGTTTTAATAATATGTACTCATATTTATTTCAATATATATCCATAATTTTTTAATAATTTATATTTAATTAATAAAACCTATCCATTTTTTCCATATTTTTAAAGTGTACTCATTTTTAATTATTCAATTTTACTCATTTTTAACATGCATGAATTAAAGATTATATATTCATTAATAATATTAAAATTATATTTGTATATACTAAGAAAGTTCAAGACTCAATCAAGTTCGGTCCTAAAAATTTATTTAAGAAAATATAATTATAAATAAAAAATATTATTTTTTAAAAGTATTTATATAATTATAAATAAATAATTATATATTTAAAAAATTAAAAAATTATAAAAAATAAATATATTTACATTTTTTATTTATAATTATAATTATAAATCCTTTATTAGCTCTTCTTTAGCACTGATAAAGATAAAACTTTATTAACGCTTATTAATTTAGTGTTGATAAAAGGAATCTTTATCAGCACTTTTTTAGAAGCACTGATAAAAGTTTCCCTGGTCTATTTAATAACCCCAACCATAACTGAATCAGTCATGATTTCTTAATCTATATGTGGAATCCACCTCCCACTAACACTCCTCCTCGATGAATCCAATATTGAATCAAGTCTTAAATGAATCCACAGATCAAATCCAAGGCTCAAACAAATCAAGGCTGAAAGAATCCAAGGCTCGAACAAATATAGGATTTTGAACATGATATCTCTACTTCTCTTGGATGAATCAAAGTTTCAATCCAAGGTATGTTAATTTTTATCCTCCTCCTCACTCGTTTTTCTTGCTTGATGATATATTTTTGTGTTATTTTGTTAATTATCTCTTGATATTCATTATCCATCATTGCTTTCCCTTCTCGAATAAATTTATAATTGGGGGTTTCTATGATTTTGGGTTTGTATTGACTATTTAAGGGATTTTATTGCTTCTGTGTAGTTTATTAATATTTCCACACACTGATGTCATTCATTTTGGTAGGTGGCTCCATTCAATTTACTTTAAATGTGGAATCATGAATGCTTGCATCTTTTAAATCCATGCTTTTATTTGAAGTAAGTTATATTATAATTATCCACGATGAGGTTATGGATTTGTAAGAGTTTTTCATAAGTTTTCATTAACATGAAAGTATCTTTTCCTAATTTTAAATGCTTTGAACTTCCTTCCATGGAAATAATGCACACAAAGTGTTTGTTAAAATCCCACCAATGTTTTTTATTGAATAAATTGAAATGGATTTCATGTAATGATTTCTTATGAATTATAATGAATTACTATCATGTTTTGATCAAGGATTTATAAGAATTAAACTGTGTTTGGATATTTCTCAAGATGCTTTTTTATGTTAGCAAAGAACATGAAAATATTGTTTCCTTTCATTATTTTAAATGTTTTGGATTCGTTTCAAATGGAAAGTTTAATGTTATTTATCATATTTTCAAAGACAAAAAGATGTGTTTGATATGTTTTCCCAATTATATTAATATGTTGTGTTATATACACCCTTTAAATTAAGCCCCTTGTTGATTCATAAGTGAAAAGTTTTTTGTTATTTTAAGATGGATTGATCACAGGTCATTGATATAATTATATAATATATGTTATTATGAAGGAGGTTGTTTAGTAAAGGGCGTTCGAAGGTGTGAGTGAGTTTATGTTTGTTGAAATATTTTAATAATTATTTTTATTGTATTGATATGTGTTATATTTTATTGTTTGACTCCACTTACATGTCGTGAGAAACCTTGGGTAGCTTGGTGAAAGATCTAGGGATGAGTATTACACTAGTGTATGATCACGTTTTGCACTAAATAGTCTATTTTAAGGGTTTTGGCCAAATTTATCTATTGATTTGTTCACCAATATAACTTGATATATATTTTATAAATGGATATTCAAGTTTCTTATATGATTTTACATAAAAAATTATTATGGTTCCATTTTATAATAATTGTCTCACATATCATGTCTAAAAGTAATATGTTTAGACTTTACATTATACATGAAAATATAATATTTTGACACTACCAAAATTTATGGAAATACGAGTCATTAAAATATTCATAACTTAAATTCCATTTATAATGAATTTATTTTTTTGTGCATTATTTTTGGATATTATATGGATTATTTTTGAAACCATGTACTGAGACGGTGTGCGATTCCAAGACCCAGTGTACCCAGAATAAATATTGGAAATTTATTAAATATATTAAATTGCACACATGAATTGTTTGGATAAAATAGTGGAATCAATCCCGAATGGGGGCCCAAATCCGAAATTTGAGGGTACCATTGAGTTCATAATGCGAGTTTTACCCTAGGTGCGATATAATATTTTCCAGCACAGGCCATTTGTGAAAAGGTTATCACGGGTGTTAAATTAATAAAATAAATTAATTAAAGAATTTATTTTATTTTAATTCAATGAAACGACCTGCTTCCTCTTTAAATATACATCTATGAATTTTTTCTCAAGGTTGGACACTAAAACCTGGAGACCTAGAAGTCATTGGAGGAGATAATTCTTGGTGAATGATGATGGATCTAGACCGGATCATGGATCATTATGATAACAGAGTTTGTGGATCTCATAAACGATGACAACACAACTGTTCTTCATCAATGATCGATCCAAACTCCAGGTAAGATGTTTATTTTGTGTTTTCCATCCTGTTTCTTAAGTACTGGATGAATGCGAATCAATTCCATGAATAGAATTGATATGATCATCGTTGGTAGAATTAAATTGATGGGATTGTTATTTTTTTTGATTTATTAATCTTAATTCATCCTTTTATACAATGATAGATCGAGGCCAAATGAAGAAAGGTTGTGATTTTTTCCTCATATTTTTTGGATTTTGGATTTCTTCCCCCATTATTCACACATTCATCATGGGTGTTTCTTTTGGCTTGTGGTTAGACAAAATAACCAGTATTTGATCATTTTAAAACCATTATTTAATTAAAAGGTTCAATACTGTGGGTGCGGTTCATGATCGATAGTTCTATTGAGGTGAGACGATGGTGTTGAACGATTGGAGGTGGATTAAAATGGATTTGTGGTATTTGTTCAACCTGTTTTCGATGAGGTAGAAATAGTGTCTCAATGAGGCGATTACTGAGTGGATTCGAGTCTATATTTCCATTGATCGATGTTGTAAAGGAAAAGATAAACCCCGATCTACAAGTTTTGATGAAGGCGGTGGCTTAGGTGAAACATGAGATGAAGTGGAATAGATCTCGGTAGATCTGTAAAATCCCAATCAATACAATGTTTAATGTGTCACTACATACCATGTTCCCCCCTTGGATATGGTGCTATGGTTTCGGCTAGAGTTAAGTGTCACAAATCATGTGACTTGGTCACACACCTTGTTACCCTTCCGTGATGGCTCGACATGTACTTCAGAAATTAGATAAACATGGGAAAAGGCACATGGACAGAGGAATTCCTTGTACTTGGACATGGACATAGACAGGTGTACATGGACATAACCACCTGTACATGGGTTGGTACACGAACAGGACAAAATACATGGGCACAACCAGCAGCATATGTGTAGGAACTGGGTGATCTCTTCATGCTGTGTACTCCTTCTACACACTGTATATATTGAGATTTACATTCTTTGTGAGGATTTACCACACAGACAGACTTAGGGATATCTGGACATGCCGTGTACCCCTAGTACACACCGTGTAACCCCCTTAAAGAGTGTTTTTAGCTCTTAGTTTCCTTAGTTTGGACTAGTATTAGTTGAGCGTGTTCCCTTGGTCCATTACCTTAAGGGTACATCACAAAATTATATCCACATCACAGGATTGTGACCCCCTTTAGAGGTTGTGTCCTAGATAGAGTCATAGTGTCCCTCCGTGAGATTAGAGTGAGATCCTCTATCATTTTTGTTCCCTAGGTGGGGTTTGTGGAATTGATATGAACTCCTTGATTAAAGCATTTATCCTCCATCTAGAAGGCCATATTGGTTGGGTTTGTGGTATCATTATCCCATGATCAACTACCTAGTAGGTTGATCAAGATTGGGTTTGTGGTGTCCCCCAGCGGTTCTGGGCATGGACCCCTATCTGTGCATTAGGGTCTTCTTAGAACAATGAGTTTTATTAGGTGGTTCCCAATGATATAGACCTATTTGTTGGGTTTCTCTGATGATAGCATGACTCATGGAGTGGATTCTCCTAGAATAAACATTTCTTTGAGTAGATTCATGTGGATAATATTTGGTTATGACTGCCTAGTAGCATGGTGTCTTTCCTAAGTATATTTGGATGTTTCTATTATTCATTAATTTTTATATATTGTATTTATATTACTATACTTGGTTCTTTATGTTTATTGTTTTTGGGTTTTTCTACTGGGTATTGTTATACTCACCCATACATGGTATTTTCCCACATGAATCATGTCTTATGCAGATGAAATCCCTTTTGACGTTGTCCTGGGAGGACAGGGAGTGGGTGGAGCGTAACTGGAGCTATTCAAACCAAGGTGTTTACTAGGAGATTGCATTTGACTTTAGTCCTCACCCTCAGAGTAGGTTGGAATCCTTATAGTTTTGGTTAGGCTTGTATTTGGACCCTTTTTATGCTTTCAATACTTTATTATTGTACTTGGTTATGGGATCTTAGATACATGTATGCATTGTTTTCAGTTGTTTTACATTTCATAATTTTTGGGATTATAGATGTGTGTGTGTGTACAAGTACTTTAGGCTAATGACTACCATTTGTGGGATATGCCTACTCGGTGCTGGTTGCCAGCCCCCGACCTATTGGAGGTGGGTTTAGGGTAGTTACGGGTCAGACCTCAGTAGGTCGATTCATAATAGATTGGTATAAGAGGAGTCAGTTCTACCTTAGGAACATAGTTGGTGAGAATGGTTTGGGGAAACTGTGTTTAGTGTTTTGAGTTCATCTTTTAGGATAGGGACTCCAACATTGGTGCAGCGGTTAACATATCCATAAACTAGGACTTTGATCACCTGTCTTTTGACTCGGTACATGTAAAAATTAATTGTTGGGAAATTTTTTGGTACTTGTATCATATAGGAATGGGTTATGTTTTCCATGTCCTTCTTAAGTTATCTATGCAGATATACTCTTTTGACCATGGTTCATATTGTTTTATTTTAGGATGCCTCCATGCAGATATCTAGTTATAATTCCACTATGTGATCACGAGAATGATCTTCTTAGTGAAAAGGCATCGATACAGGGGTCTGTACCAGAGATAACACCTATGGGTGGTTTAATAGCTATAAAAACACCCATTGAGTAGTATCTAGCACTAGTGGTACTAGCTGAGGATGCACACAGGTTGATTGTGATGCACACATTTTAGAGGTAGTGACCTCCCAGGTTTCGGGGTGAGACATACCCCCCCGGTGGCTGAGGACTTGCTATAGGTAGTCACTCATGTTTTCAACCTTATGAGGATTCCTGAAGACCAGATAGTGGTCCTCATGGAAAGTCTTCTTTAGGGATCTAGTAGGCGATGATGGAGTTTAGTGACTCAGTCACACAGTGATACAAATCTAACTTGGTCTAAATTTGAGCATCACTTTAAGGGGTAAATCTATCCAACCACATTACGATCGGTACACATACACGAGCTTTTGTATCTATAGTAGG
Source organism: Viscum album (assembly GCA_963277665.1). NCBI lineage: Eukaryota > Viridiplantae > Streptophyta > Magnoliopsida > Santalales > Viscaceae > Viscum > Viscum album. The sequence continues at coordinate 1,822,000,467 of OY728137.1, read as the reverse complement.
GCAGTTTGACCACGATGGAGTACTCGGTGAGGTTTAATGATCTCTTGTGTTACTCCTTGAATATGGTGTGGGATCAGTACTTTAGAGCTCGAACCTTTGAGCATGGCTTACACTGAGACATCAGGGATTCAGTATTATACCTTTTCATTCCCACCTTTGATGGGGTGCTTGAGAGAGCCTTGGTAGTGGAGAGATTTCTGGAAGAGTAGACATTGATAGTGGGTGCTAGTAGTGGGAACCTAGTTTCTAAGACCTTGGAAATAGGAATATGATGATAGTCATAGGGATCCAGACATTTCACATGATTCAGGAGGTGATCATAGGACATAGGGTCAGCGGTTCAGGGTTCTTAGGGTTTCTTAAATTAGCTGAGGTATAGGCGGTGTTTCTCCTATGTTGGTCGAGGAGATCTATGTCAGGATTACCTCACCCTTCATATAGCTAACCATGATATAGTTGAGGGAACAATGATACAAATAAAAAGTAAGGATCAAGGTAGTCCATAGGGTGGAGGACATGGAAGAGGGGCTGGTAGGGTAGTAGGAGGTGGTTGGAGGTTTGACCTATTACCACCACCACCTTAAGGTGGTCCGCGCTAGACTCTGGGAGTTGGTGGATAGGGACGAGGCTAGATATAAGCTATAGAGGCCTATAACCCTGAGGTTCTAGGGATGATATGAGGTATGATATGTGTATTTTATACTCTAGCTATAGCATTGATAGAAACAAGTGTGATTCATTCCTTCCTTTCCACTTCTATGGTTCAAGATTTAGAGATTCTAGTTGATCAATTGACTCAATCCATACGATTAGAGACTTAGACAGGCGATGACTCAGTGATTGAGCACTTGTACTGATAGTGTGACTTGATACTTGGAGGTGAGAGTTTTGTATGAGATTGCTTTGTAGTAACAATGAGGCCTTATGACATCATCTTAAGTATATACTAGCTATCCATAATTCATGCACAGATTTACTATTTTAGGTGAAGGATGTGGTGTGTCTGCAGTGAAGGGAAAAAGTTTTCCTTTGTGGGTGAAAAGGAAAACTTGGAAGAGAAAGAAGAGATCAGGCATAAGAGAGTGCAACCAATTACTCACTGGTTGGATAGCATGACTCTTAGAGTAGTGGATTGTCACACCCAACTCTTTTACATTATTTATTTTATAAATTTTTTCTTGGTATCGGGGAGTCTGGGTTGAAACCCAACTTAAAGTTTTGAGTTCTTATTTAGAAATTCACATTTTGGACTTAACGATGTTCAGCGCGCTGCTGTCAAAGCCGCACGACCTCACCTGGGTCACTGCATAGCCTCAATAGGCTTCTCGCACGCCTGTTCGATGTTTAACTAATTAAATAAAAGAAATTATTGATAAAGAAATAAAATTTAAAAGAGGTATAAAATGAAAATAAAATAAAACAAGAAGTTTGATAAAAATTTAATGGATTGTTTTAATATATAAGTATATTATTATCATTATTATTGTTAGTTATAAGGATGATAATTTATTTAATTTATTATTATTATTCCAATTATTATTATTATTATTAATATTATTAATATATTAATTATTATTATCAGTAGTATTATTATTGTTTTTTTTATGTTTTTAGTTTTTTTAGGTTTCTTTTTAGTCTTTTTTTATTTTTATTTTTTTCTTCTTCCCCCTTTCTTTGCATTGAGACATAGCCCCCTGGTTTTTTTGTCATGTGTGGCTCTCCCCCCTTCCTCGGTTCTACTCGTGCCCCCCCTGTCAGCCGATCCACCTTCTGGTGTTGGTCCTGCTCTGTTTGGCACCTCTTACTCCATCCGGATCGTGCTGTCGCCATGACCCCCTGTCAAGTCAGCTTGTGCCATCGCGCGACCTCCTCTGAAAACCTAATGCCTCCCACTGCCTGACTAGCCTCGTCACGTTGCACTCCCTCCTATCTAAACCCCCATTGCACTGCCGCCTCTCCCTCTCCCTCTGGTAGAGCATTTCTCTTCTTTACTAGGGTTTTGGTCCTTGTTCTTTGGGGTTTCCATATTTCCAGCAGTTAGGGTGTCAAATTAGGGACTTAATTTTGGGTATTTTTGTTCAATATTGTGGATTAGGGTTTAATTCAGTTTTCCTGTTATGCGATTGGCAGGTGATCAAATAATTCACATAAATTTTGGGAAAAATCAACAGTGAGGTAGGTGTTTCCGTGCCTTAGAATCATTAGATTAATTTAATATGTTTGTTTAAATTTATTAAGGTATTTTTTTGGTTTTATTATGTGATGCATTTGGTATTTTTGAAATAGTTTGTGTTTAAATGTTGAAATCAGATTTCTAATATAGATATTGGCTATGATTTGGTGTGTGATTTGATGAAATGTTTTCAAAAATGGGTTTTAGGAGTTTTTTGGGTGGCACAGAATATCATTAGAAATATTTTTGACATGCACATGTGATATTGGGCCTACCTTTTATATGATTCTTGTTGTGAGAGTTCTTTGAAACATGCAATTAATTATTTTAGGTCTGAAAAATATGATTTGGTAATATTTTAATATGTATCTAAGTTAGAAATGTATTTTTCTTGAAAATAATTGATTGTGTGTCATGCATATAATATTGTAGTGTTTCTTGAAAAGGGTTTGAGGTCCTATCTTAAAATTGTGAAATATTTTCTAAAATAACTTAAGGTGCGAGTGTATAAAAAAATATTTAAAGGAAAAAAATATTTATTTTGGCATTTTGAACTTATTTCGCACCTTTTTTTTAATTTTTAATTTTTAGATTAGCGAAAAACATGTTTTGGAATGGTTGTTCTGTACATTCGGTTTTAAAGTGGTGTTTTTGCATGAGATCAAGTGTTTTTTGGTGCAAACTACTGTGCGTTAATCTTAAATGTTTTATAAACTATTTACTAGAATTTATTTAATTAAATGTGATGTTCGGATGTAGTTTTTGATAGGGTTAAACATGTGTTAAATTTTAGGTGTTTTTATTGTGTGAAAATTTGGAATCTTTCATGTGAAACCTTGATGTGCCAATTAGAAATGTTTTATTAGTTGTTTAAATAATTTATTATGTCATGAATGTGATGTGATTTATGATGTGAAATGGTTTTGGTGTGCGGTTGGTCTAAAATGGGGTATTTTGAGAATGTCTTTAGGTGTAAAGTTTTGTGGTGCCTTTAGAAATTGTTTTGGAAACTTTTTTTATGAACTATTAAATAACATAAGTGTTACGAGGAATTTTTATCAAATGATTAGGTATGTGTATGTTTTTCGAGTGGGGTTTTGGTGTGCAAGTGGTGGCACACTATGTGTACCTTGTTTGTCTTGACTTGTGGGTGTAAATGTGTTGTGTTAGTGATTTGTGAATGTGGAACTTTATTGAGCACAAGGGAAAACCCCGGGTACCTAGGTGAGCAGATTAGGACTAGTACGCTAGATGAAACATGAGTGGTTCATCCTAATTTCATCTGGAAGGATTGACATTACAACACTAACTAAACTTTTGTGATGATTGGAGTCCACTAGGTTATGAATGTGTTTCCCTACAAGTGAATCGTGCATGATAGTGTTGATTATTGTGGTTCATATCCCATGTTTAAACTTAGGTACGATGTCTCTAGCACACCACACATACTAGCTACCTTAGGGGATTTACCTTCAGTGATCTAAGATTCATGATGTGGTGCCTTCTGTTAGAATACGAAGGACCACTTGAGTATGTGCATGTTATTTATAAATTTTATCTTCCATTTTAAAGTAGTATTTGCGAAATGGTTTTTCTTTCAGTGCTCTTTTCTTTTCACTTTCAGCTTTTAAATGTTTTCCTTAAAAGTTTTTTAAAAGTATGGTTTTAAATAATCATGTTAAATTATGTTTTTGATGCTGTGTCATGGAAGATTTTTATTGGGTGGTATCCTATTGGGATCTTAGATCACACCCTACATACACCCTTGGGTGTATGTAGTTTTTTTTCTTTGTGTATTCTAGGTTGAAGTATCATGCTTAGTGATGGTGGTTCTGGATTCTATTGGTCTTCACGTATAGGTTGGCATTGGTAGCTTGGGTATGAAGATTCTTATGTCGCTTGGAGGTTGGTATTAGAGTTTTACTTCTCTATCATTTCTTTTTTTCACTTTGGGTTTTTAGTTGAATTGTAGACTTAAATATGTTTATAGTATAAAGGCATGTTTGGTTGTCTGTTTCCAGTTTCAGTTTATTTATCTTGTTAGTTGTTTTTCTGTCTCTTGTTTCGGGTAAATTGTTCCCATGTATTATTTCGATACCCAGACACTTGTGCCAGCCCGTGTGGATAAGGAACACCTTTCGGGCCATGTTGTGGACCGGGTCGGACATCGTGTCGGATGGTGACCCAGCCGGTTTGTGACAAAATGGTTTTAGAGAAAGTTTTCTCTCTTGGGCTGTGTTCTTTCAGGATAGAGTTAGGTAGACTAAAGTTAAGGGTGTCAAAACTCGACCTTCTAGCTATGAGCAAGGTGCCTATCTAGTCCACCTCGTAGAAGGACTCGAGTTACCAAGGTAAGTTGAGGTTTTTTTGAGTTTTTGGTCCTTGGGGATAATCTTGTTTAGGGGAACTGAAAAGGGAGTAGGTTCAGTGGTCCCAATGAGCTTGCAGGGTCTAACAAGACATGTGGAGCTGAGGATGCTATCTTAGAATACTCTCTGTGGTAGTGGTGTGATTGGCGTATGGCCACCAACCATATGTCTCAGTCACCCACCGACTTTAGTCTCATCTTACATTATTCCTCGTCTCTTTGTTTTGGATTCGTGGAAATCTGTTTTTTAAGAAAAAATGATTTGTGTCCTGAGTTTGAATTCTTAATTGTAATTTGGTGTGAAAGCATGTGGTTTGAATTTTATTTTGAAAAATGCTTCGGGAATCCCTTGCAGTGGTTCCCTATACACGTTTAGTGGTCTCTTGCGGTATGTCTTGTCCATTAGACAAGTTTGATTAGGTCCATAGTTTTCTTTATTGACTAGTGTACGCCCCCATAAAGTGTTAACATGCAGTTGAAGTGCAGCCACAGGAAATTCACCATTGGGTAACCCTCTAGTTGATCGAATGACTCTCTTCTTGAATTCTAAAATTGAACCCACCTCTCCTTTTTACAACTAAGCAGATCCTATCATAGCGGGATGACAGATGCATGGGGAGTTAAAGGGAGTTTTGGTCTCTTTGAGTTGTCTGAATAGTCGGGTATGAAGTTTGACACTGTTGTGTCTGAAGGTCCCCCTTGGAAATGGTGAAAGGAATTCCAGTGGGTAAGGGTGAAGGTGGTTCAGAGTTATCAGTGTTGACCGGTGTCTGGAATGGCTTTTTAGTACTTTCATCATCCGTAAGGGTCATGTTTGGTGATGTCTTGAAGCGTGAGATCTCTTTGAATATTGAGGGTTGATTTTGTAGAATCCTTAGAGAATTCTTGTTTTCATAGGAGTGTGTCTTCCTCTTAGGGAGTTTTGTTTCTTTTTGTTCAAAGGGGAGTGTTTATCATTGGCTTTCCCCTATTTAAGTTTCCTAGTTAATGTGAAGAGGTGATGTGTGTGCATCATCTAAACCCCTGTTCTGGTGGATGTTCCGCAAGAGAGTGTTTGGACATCTAGTTGTGCAGTGTCTGATAGTGTTGTCTCAGTTGCAGGATAGTTGTGTGTGACACTAAAAGGAGAAGCTTTATTCAGGAGTCTTCAATACCTGACTGCGAGGCAGGAGATGCTTCAAACATCAGGGATCCAGCCATAGGCCTCAGAGTGATGCTGGTGTATGGTCAGGAACCCCAAGAGTGTATGAGACCCCAATATTATTTCTGTTATCGGTATTGAAGGTTAAGGAGGTTTAAATTGTTTTTTGTGGTTGTTCCATTCCGAACGAACTGTTTAGGTGCGTGGGGTTTTCCCATGTCTATGAGGAGGCATGGTCATCTTGTTACCTTAAAGTTCTGGGGGTTGCGTCCCACTAGATGTAATCACTTTTAGTGGTCCTTATGGGGTCTATTGGGTAAATCAGTCTCAAATTTTAATAGTGCTCATCCAGAGACATGGAGATGTTGGTTTGTCTTGGGTCACAATTTTTATGCCCTGGTAGTTGGCCCCCACCCTCCCTGCCCCTTTTGGCGGAGTGTTTGGTCATCGTCAGAAAACTTTCAATGTTTTGTATCTTCTGTCAGTTCTAATGGTGGGGAGACCCACGATGGGTCTCACACAAATGTCTCTGGAATGAATTGGTGTTGACCCTTCTTCTTAATGGTCGGGAGTCTACCCGGGCCTCCCCATGTCAATTTTCTAGTCTCATCTCGGGCATTGGTAGGTTCCTAATGGTGGGTATCCCCTTTGGTATTCCCCATGTTGGCCTTTTGGTCCTGTTCCTAGAGGTGACTTGGTGCCAGGTGATAAGAGTGTTCTTGGGATGTGGTTTGATCTTGTTTGTTCCTTCTAGACAAACAATGTTGTTTTTGTTTTGTGGTACTTGAGGTGCTCAGTTTGTGGAGTTGGTTTCTATGGGTGCGAGAGATCCTTTCCTTGATTGATCAACTAGAGGTGTCCTAGCTCTTTGGGGTGGGTGAAACTTAGCAGAAAGTCTTTTTACGAGTTTCTTGAGGTTTTTATTTGAGTCATTTTCTCTGAGCATGGTGTGTTTGCCTCTTTTCACTTTATTTTCTTAGGAATACTTTTTGAACCATAAGGGGGTATCAGTTAATACTTCAGGGTTCAACCTTAGTTGTGGCTTTCTGGGGACGGAAAGCGCTATGGCGGGGAGAATTGTCACACTCGCCTCTTTTACATTTTTTATTTTATCAAATTTTCTTAGTATCATGGAGTCTAGGTTTAAACCCAACTTAAAGTTTTGAGTTCTTATTTAGAAACACACATTTTGGCCTTGACAGCATTCAGCGCGCCACTGTCGAAGCCGCACGACCTCACCTAGGTCACCGCACGGCCTCGCTCGGCTTCTCGCATGCCTGTCTGACATTCAAATAAGTAAATAAAAGGAATTATTGATAAATAAATAAAATTTAAAAGAGGTATAAAATGAAAATAAAACAAAACAATAAGTTTGATAAAAATTTAATGGATTGTTTTAATATTTAAGGATATCATCATCATTATTATTGTTAGTTATAAGGATGATAATTTATTTAAGTTATTATCATTATTCCAATTATTATTATTATTAATATTATTAATATGTTAATTATTAATATTAATATTATTATTGGTTTTGTTTTTGTTTTTATTTTATTAGGTTTCTTTTTATTCGTTTTCTCTTTCACTTTTTTTCTTCTCCCTCTCTTTGTGTCAAGACCTAACCCCCCTATTTGTTTTTTCACATACGGATCTCCCCCCTTCCTCGATTCTGCTCGTGCCCCCCTGTCGGCCGCTCCACCTCCTAGTGCCGGTCCTGCCCTGTCCAGCGCCCCCTGCTGCGTTCGGCTCATGTCGTCACCCCGACCCCTTACCAGACTAGCTTGCACCATCGTGCACCCTCCCCCGAAAACCCAGTGCCGCCCCCTACCCTGACCAGCCTCGTCGCACCGCACTCCCTCCCAGATGAACCCCCATTGTGCCGACGCCTCTCCCTCTCCCTCCGGTAGACCATTTCTCCTCTTTTCTAGGGTTTTAGTCCTTGTTCTTTGGGTTTTTTATATTTTTAGTAGTTAGGGTGTCAAATTAGGGTCTTAATTTTGGGTATTCTTGTTCAATCTTGGGGATTAGGGTTTAATTGAGTTTTCCTGTTGTGTGATTGGCGGGTGATCAAAGGATTCACACCAATTTTGGGAAAAATCAACACCAAGGTAGGTGTTTCCGTGCCTTACCACCATTAAATTAATTTAATATATTTGTTTAAATTTATTAAGGTATTCTTTGGTTTTATTATGTGATGTGTTTGGTGTTTTCGAAATGGTTTGTGTTTAAATGTTGAAATTGGATTTCTAATATAGAGGTTTTCTATTCTTTGGTGTGTGATTCGATGTAATGTTTTTAAAAATGGGTTTTAGGAGTTTTTTGGGTGGCGCAAAATGTACTTGGAAATATTTTTGACATGCACATGTGATATTGGGCCTACCTTTCATATGATTCTTGTTGCGAGATTTATTAGAAACATGGAATTAATTATTTTAGGTGTGTAAAATATGATTTGGTAATAATTTAATATGTATCTGAGTTAAAAATGTATTTTTCTTGAAAATAATTGATTGTGTGTCATGCATATCATATTGTAGTGTTTATTGAAAAGGGTTTAGGGTCTTATCTTAAAAGTGCGAAATATTTTCTAAAATCAATTAAGGTGAGAGTGTATAAAAAAAGGTTTAAAGGAAAAAAATATTTATTTTAGAATGTTGAAATTATTGCGCACATTTTTTTTTAAATTTTAAATAGTTATATTAGCAGAAAACATGTTTTAGAACGATTGTACTATACATCCAGTTTTAAAGTGGTGTTTTTGCATGATTTCAAGTGTGTTTTTGGTGTAAAATTTCATGCGTTAATCTTAAATGTTTTATAAATTGTTTACTCGAATTTATTTAATTAAATGTGATGTGCGGATGTGGTGTTTGATAGGGTTAAACATGTGTTAAATTTTAGGTGTCATTATTGTGTGAAAATTTGGCATCTTTCATGTGAAACCTTCATGTTCAAATTAGAAATGTTTTATTAGTTGTTTAAATAATTTATGATGTCATGCATGTGATGTGATTTATGATGTGAAATAGTTTTGGTGTGAGGTTGGTCTAAAATGGGGTATTTTGAGAATGTCTTTGGGTGTAAAATTTTGTGGTGCCTTTAGCAATTGTTTTGGAAACTTTTTTTTATGAACTATTAAATTGCATAAGTGGTGTGAGGCATGTTTATCAAATGATTTGGTATGTGTATGTTTTTCGAGTGGGGTTTGGGTGTGAAAGTAGTGGCACACTATGTGTACCTTGTTTGGCTTGAATTGTGGGTGTAAACGTGTTGTGTTAGTGATTTGTGAATGTGGAACTTGATTGAGCACAAGGGAAAACCCAGGGTACCTAGGTGGGCAGATTAGGACTAGTACACTAGATGACATGTGAGTGGTTCGTCCCAGTTTCATCTGGCAGGATTGACATTACAACACTAAATAAACTTTAGTGATGATTGGAGACCACTAGGTTATGGATGCATTTCCCTACTAGTGGTTCGTGCACAAGAGCATTGATTATTGTGGTTCCTATCCCATGTTTACATCGAGGCACGATGTCTCTACCGCACCACACATACTATCTACCTTAGGGGATTTACCCGCAGTGCTCTACAATTCATGATGTGGTGCCTTCTATCAGTATACGGAGGACCACTTGAGTATGTGCATGTTATTTATAAATTTTCTATTCCATTTTAAATTAGTATTTGTGAAATGGTTTTTCTTTTAGTGCTCTTTGCTTTTCACTTTCAACTTTTAAATGTTTTCCTTAAAAGCATTTTAAAATTATGGTTTTAAATAATCATGTTAAATTATCTTTTTGATGTTGTGGCATGGAACCTTTTTATTGGGTGGTATCCTCTTGGGATCTTGGCTCACACCCTACATACACCCTTGGGTGTATGTTGTTTTTTTCTCTGTGTATTCTTGGATGAGGCATCGTGCTTAGTGATGGTGGTTCTGGATGCTGCTGGTCTTCGCATGTATGTTGGTGTTGGTATCTTGGGGATGCAACTTCTCATGTCGCTTGGAGGTTGTTATTGGAGTTTTATCTCTATATCTTTTTTGTTTTTCACTTTGGGTTTTTAGTTGAATTGTAGACTTAAATCTATTTATAGTATAAAGGCATGTTTGGTTGTCTATTTCCAGTTTCAGTTTATTTGACTTGTTAGTTGTTTTTCCATCTCTTGTTTCGAGTAAATCATTCCCACATATTATTTCGATACATGGGAACTTGTGCCAGCCCATGGGAATGAGGAACACCCTTTTAGCCATGTCGCGGACCGGGCCAGATATCGGGTTAGATGGAGACCCGACCTGGTTCGTGATATGGATGCTTTGGTCTATAAATTTCCAACAGTGGTGGAAGAGTATGATGACGTCTTTCCTGAGGATGTACTAAGTTTACCACCCCACCAAGAGCTATAATTTTGCATCAACTTGCATCCTAGGTGACAATGATATTTACACCAGCATATCGGATATCTTTTACAGATCTTTGACTGCTAAATGTGTAGTTATAATACTTTCATGATAAGGGATTTGTGAGACCCAACATTTCCCTCTGGGTAGCTCCAATGTTGTTTTCCAAGAAGGAGAATGAGATCTTGAGGTTATTTGTGTATTAACGACACTTGAATTACATGATCATGAATAATAATTTTCCACTACTAAGGATCGATGAACTCTTTGATCAGTTGAGAGGGGCACAATGGTTCTTAAATATTGACCTCATATTGGGCTATCACCATCTGGGAGAGCAGGATGAGGATATACCGAAGATGACATTTAGATATTGTTACAGTCACTATGAGTACTTAGTGATTCTGTTCGGTATAATGAATTCCACAAAAATGTTCATTGGACTCATGAATTGGATCTTTTATACTTTCTTAGCCCAGTTCTTGGTAGTCTTTATCAATGAAATCCTAGTGTATTTAGCTTCGAAGGAAGAGAATGCGAGACACTTGAGTATGGCCCTAGACATACTCCGAGAGAACCAACTTTATAGGAAGCTCTTGAAGTGTCAGTTTTGGATTCGAGAGGTCCACTTTATAGGACATTTCATCTCAGAGGCCAAAGTAGTAGTGGAACTAAGAAAGGCTGAGGTAGTTCTTTCTTGGGAGCCACCCAAGAGTGTTACTAAGGTGTATAGTTTCCTTGGGTTGGTAGGGTATTATTAGAGGTTTTTACTTGATTTCTACAAAATTGGTAGCACCCTTGAAAACTTTTACTCAGAAGGGGTATCCTTTTTTGTGGATAGAAATGTGAAAATAGTGTTTTTAGGAGCTAAGACAAAGGTTGATGAGTGCTCCCATCTTGAGATTTCTAGAGGATTGTGTCGAGTACGTAGAGTTCTGTGATGCATCCGGGACCAGACTTGGTTGTATTCTAATGCAGATGTAAGAGATTATTTCCTATAGTTCTCTTTAGTTGAGACCACACAATTATAACTATGAAACCCATGACCTTGAGTTATTAGTGGTATTCTTCACACTGAAGATGCAGTGATACTACCTGATGGGTGAGTGGTTTATCATTTACTATGACCACAAAATTCTCAATTATATCTTCTCATAGAATGATCTTAACTTGAGATAGAGGCGATGGATAGAGTTCCTCTAGGACTATGAATTTTATATTTTCTATACTCTTGGGAAGGGGAATGTGGTGGCATATACTCTCAATATGAGATCTTGTTCTCAGTTATCGGTCAAGGTTTCAGAGAAATTAACTTCATTGAAGTTGTCCTTAGTGGAAAAGGATGGTGCATCATATCTTTAGTTGATGGTTTTTACCCCACCAATTTTACAGCGTGTCATGGATTCTCAGTTTTAAAATACCGATTGTGAGACCTTATATACTCATATATCACTGGACATGCTTTTGATAGATATTATGGAGGTGGAGAGCATGCTATACTTTTCAGAGGATGGACGATGGTACCTTTGATATTACGGGAGGAGGTGATGAGGGATTTTCATACATCCCCTTTGTTAGCACATCCAAGTGTGGAAAAGATGTACTAAGACCTATGATGTCAGTTTTGGTGGCTAGGAATGAAGAATGGAGTTGCAGAGTTTGTCTCCCGATGCCTCACTTATCAGCAGGTGAAGGGTGAGCACTGGGTTCCAATGAGTTTAGCCCAATCCCTTAATGTATCAGAGTAGAAGTGGGATGGGATATCCATGCACTTCATGATGGTATTTCCATGTACGTATAGGGGACATGATTTAATTTGGGTGATTTTAGATTGACTCACCAAGTCATCCCACTTCCTAGCTATTCGAGAGAAATGTTCAGTAGAGGGTTTGATATTTCTATATGTGCAGGAGATAGTCTGAATCCATGGAGTTCCATTAATGATAATCTATGACCATGATACTATCTTCACATATTGGTTATGGAGGGGATTATAAGATGCCTTTGGGACCTAGTTACACTTTATCACAGCGTTTATCCCCCAAACTATTGGCTAAACAGAGCAGATAATTTAGGTCTTGGAGGACATGTTGTGGGTTTGCTTGTTGGACTTCGACTATAGTTGGGAGGATCACTTACCCTTGGTGGAGTTTGCATAAAAAAACACCTACCATTACACAATTTTTATGACACCATTAAAGGCTTTGTATCAGTGATCTTGTAGGTCACCACTTTGTTGGTCTGATCCAAGAGAGTCAACACTCATGGGTCCAGAGTTGGTGATAGGTGCTACAAATAAGGTTCTGATCATCCAGGAGTAGATGAGGACTGCACAGAGTCATTATAAGTCTTATGTATAATAACAATGGAGACCTCTATAGTTATAGGAGGGAGACCATGTGTTCCTGAGGGCCTCACCTCGATGTGGATTGAGGAGATTTGGCTGTAACTACAAGTTATATATGAGATTCATTGGTCCCTTCTAGATACTGTATAGAGTTTCTGAGGTGGAATATCACTTAGCTTTACCGCCATAGTTTGACTTGGTACACGATGTCTTCCACATGTCACAGATGAGGTGGTAAATTCACAACCCATCACATGTTATGAAATGGGGTGAGTTGGACATCTAGGATGGAGCTACCTTTACAGAGTACCTGATGGAGATCGAAGATTGGAATGAGAGGATACTTTGTGGAAGATTGATTCCCCTTGTACATATCCAGTGGCAGCATAAGAATCTTCAAGAGAGAACCTAGGAGTGGGAGACCCAAATACGAGCCTAGTACCCTCATATTTTTGAGTAGGTTTTATCTTTTCGGAACAAAAATCCCCAAGGTGGGGAGAATGTAATGACTTAGATTTTCCATGTATTATTTTTGGATAATATATGGATTATTTTTTATACCAGGAACTAATATGGCAAACAATTTTGAGTCTTGGTGTGCCCATAATAAATATTGGAAATATATTAAATATATTAAATATAATGTGTATATTGTTTTACTAAAATAGTGGAATAAATCTTGAATAGGGGTCTGAATCATAAATATGAGGGCACCGTTGAGTTCAGAATACAAGTTTTACCCTGTGCAACATAATATTTGTCAGCATGGGCTGTTTGTGAAAATTTTATTACGGGCACAAAATTAATAAAATAAATTAATTAAAGAATTTATTTTATTTTTATTTTATGCGATGACTTGCTTCCGATTTAAATATAAGGCTATGAATTTTTTCTCAGGGTTGGTTGCTAAAACTTGGAGGCCTAAAAGCCATTGGAGGATAGCGTTCTTGGTGAACTACAACAGATTGGGATCATATCATGGATTGTTGTGCCAACAGAGTTCATGGATATTGTCAAAGATATAAACCAACCATTCTTCATTAATTATTGGTAAAAACTCTAGGTAGGATGTGTGTTTTTTTGTTTTACATATCGTTTCTTAAATCCCAAATGAACACATATCAATTCCACAAACAAAATTGATACGAGCATCATTGGTAGAATTAAATTGATGGAATTTTTATTATTATTATTTATTTATATTCATTATTCATTTTCTATGAAAATGGGTTGAGGCTGAATGAACAAAGGCATTGTTTTGTTCCTCCTGTTTGTTGGATTTTGGATTTCTTCTCTCATTCTTCATACGTTCATCACAAGAATTTATTTTGGCCTGTGGTTTGAAAAAATACTCAGTATTTGATTGTTTCATAACCATTCCTCAATGCAACGAATCAATACCATGGGTGTGGTTCATGATCAATGGTGATATTGAGGTGCAACGATGGTGGTGGAAAACCATAGGTGGATCAGAATGGATTTAAGGTATCCATTCAACCCGTTTTCAATGAGGTGACAATGGTGGGTCGATAAGGTGATTTTCGAGTGGACTCGAGTTCATATTTCATCCACTAGATGTTGGAAAGGACTAGACAAACCCAAATATACAATTTTTGATGAGTGTGGTGGCTTCAAAGAGGTTTGGGATGGTGCAAAAGAGATATCAATAGATCTGGAAAATCCTGTTCAACACGACGTATAATGCAGTGTTATACACCATGTGGACCCCCTTAGCTATGGCACTAGGGGTTTGATTGGAGTTAAATATCACACACCGTGTGACCCGGTCACATGCTATGTGACCCCTCCATGATGTCTCAACATGTACTTTGGAAATTACATGAACACAAGTGAACATACATGGAAAGAGGCACTCCGTGTACTCGGACACAGATACAACCGAGTGTACACTGACACAACCACCTGTACATGGGTTGGTACATGGGCATGCCAAAGTACATGGGCACGAACAATGATACATAGGTAGGTTTTGGGTGATCTCTACACATTGTTCACTCCTTATACATGCTATGAATATTGATATTTACATGCTGTGTGAGGCTTTACCACATGGGTAGGCTTGGGGGTAGCTAGACACGCTATGTACCCCTAGTACACGCCATTTACCCTCTTCAAGAGTGTTTGTATCTTTTTTTTCCTTAGTTTAGACTAGTATAGGTTGAGTGTGATCCCTTGGACCATTACCTCAAGTGTTTAGTGTTACATTACATCCACATCACTAGATTGTGATCCCCTCTAGAGGCTGAGTCTCAGATAGAGTCATGGTGTCTCTCTGTGAGACTAGAGTGCGATCCTTTATCATCTTTTTCCCTAGGTGGGGTTTATGGAATCAGAGTGACCTCCCTGAGAAGGGTTTTAATCCTCTATCTAGTAGGACATATCAGTAGGATTTGTGGTATCTTTGTCTTGCAATCCCCTATATAGAAGGTTGATCCATATTGGGTTTGTGGTGCCCCCAGTAGTTCCGAGCATGACCCCCTATATATGCATTAGGGTATTATTAGACCAGTGAGTTTTCTTGGGTATGGATCAATGATCTAGAACTATTAATTGAGTGTCTCTGATGATTACATGGATCATGGAGTAGATTCTCCTATAACAAGCATTACTTCGAGCAGAATCATGTAGTTGATAGTTGGTTGTGACCACCTGGTGGTGTGGTGTCTTTATTGAGTATATCTAGGTGTTTCTATTCTAAATTGATTTTTATATATTTTATTGAGATAAATATACTTAGTGATTTATGTTTAATGTTTTGGGGTGTCCTACTGGCTATTTTTATACTCACCCTTGTATGGGATTTACCTACACGTGTCATGTCTTATGCAGACGACGACCCTTTTGACGGTCTCTTGGGAGGATAGGAAGAGAGTGGAGCATAGTTAGAGCATCTTAGATTGAGGTGTTTACTAAGCGCTTTCATTTGACTTTATTTCTCACCCTTATACTAGGTTGTACTCATTACAGTTTTGGTTGGTCTTATATTTGGACCCATTTTCCACTTTCAGTACTTTACTGTCGTACTCTGTTGTGTAATCTTAGATGTATGCTTGAATTTTTTTTTAGTTTTTTTTAAATTTTATCATTTGTGGGCTTGTATATGTGTGCATGTGTATAGGTACTTTAAGCTAATTCAACTGATTTGTAGGATATGCCTACTCAGCGATGGTCACTATACCCTAACCAATTAGAGGTGAGCTTGGGGTAGTCATGGGTCAAACCTCGATAGGTCAGGTCATGAAACATTAATAAGTTTATGATTCATTTTTTTCCATTCTAAAAGTTGTTAACTTATTAAATTATAACTCTAATGTCAAATGTGAAATGCCTGATTATTTCCCACCCCAAAAATGACACAATATCTAAGAGTAAATATCTATCCAAATTGGAATTAATAATCTCCCATGATGGTATTTCAACTTGAATTAGTGCATACTTAATGTAGTTCGGTAATCATTATAAGATAAACTTTATTTTTTAGCATTATTTAAGCATAAATAGATTCTAATTATACATTTACAATGATCCATTATAGCATTAATAGAATATCAATGCATTTTAAAAACCACAAATGTGATATTGGGTTTATTATATTATATCACATACATTAATGAACAAATTGAACTAGAATGTTCATGTTGTGATATAACTATGTCTATATTAATAAAAAATTTAACACTAGAGTCAAATGAAGTATTTTTATCTTTAAAACCAATAAGATCAAATGTATTCAACATATTCACAATATAATGAGACTGACATAAATAATAACCCCAACTATGTATTATTACCTTAATAATTAGTATAATATCTATTATTCTAATTTTATTCATTTTAATCATGGAGGATAAATATTTCTTCATCTCCTTAATACCAGCCATTTTTTTAAAAAATTAACATGTTATTGACATAGATACACATAATAACTTATTATTATTTTATGAACATTAAAAAAGTACACTTATCAAAATTATTATATAAAAATTCATTAGATAAAATAATAGAGTCATACTTCTCATGTTGTTTATGTATTTCTTTAAGACCATAAGTATATTTAACTAATTTACATAATTTATTTTAAATATATTATATATAAAACCTTTATATTATTCCATGTAAATTAATTTATTTAAATTTACATTTAAAAATATAGTTTTAACATCCATTTAATGAACACACAAATGATTTATTTAATTTAAAGGAAAATAATATCCTTATTGCCGTAATTTTAACTAAATGAGTGTAAGTATCAAAATAACCAATATATTCTATTTTTTGAAACATTTTATTGCTAATCTAACTTTAAAAACTTGAATGTTATCATTGGAGTCATAAATTCTTCTAAATATATATTTACAACCAATATGATTTGAATATTTTAGAAAATTTGTAAAGATTCAAGTATTATTTCTCACAATAGAATTTATTTCATCATTAAATGATTTTTTCTAGAATGTAAAATATTTTAAAGACAATGATTATTTATATAACTTGAGATCAACATCTATGGTTAGCAGCATATGATATTTTTTTATAATTTTATTATGTTTTATCTATATCAATAATAAAAATGAAGGATTTGAAATATATGAATTCATGATATAGATGTTTCTGCTTTCTAGGTCATGTAATCCATTTATGTTCAAATCAAGAATCATATTTTTTCTATACAATTATATCTTAATTAGATGAAACACTAGATCTATGGCTATGAGGAATAATTTTATTTTAATTATTTTTATAAAATTTATTCTTAAAAAAGTATACAACTCTAGATTCAAAAATGAAATTATCTTATATGTGCATTATTCTATATGATTTCTTATTATTTTCCACAGGAAAAAAACTTATTTAATTATTTTAGTTTTAGTTTTAGTTATTTTAGTAATAGAAACTCTAAAAAATGCTAGAACCCCCATTATTTAATATAATAAAGGCTGGGTTTCATCCTCATAAACTTCATCTCCTGAAAAATTATTTTATAATTTTGTTTCTTGAGACTCATCCCCCATCTCTTCTATGTTGCTTGACCTACTCTGAGTAGTATTCATCCAAAATGAACACCAGTACACAGTATGGGATTACTAATACTTAGAGTAGTTCAAGAAACATAGGTGGATTTCCATAGGAGATGGGGGATGAGTCTCAAGCAATAAAATGAAATAATAACTATTCAGGAGATGAAGATGATGAGGGTGACAATTGTCTATAATGTTCACCTTTGGATGAATTCAAAGGATAAAACCTACCATAGTAGAGTAATTATTTTCTTAAATTCAATTACCTATTTTCTTTAAAGCATATGAAAATTATTTGAAACAATCAAATGTTGGGTTCCCTTTATTATAATTATCTATAACTTTCACCTTTGATAATGAATATCTTATGTTTATATTTTTATTTATTATACAAAATTAATATTTTATGAACCTAATAAGATGGATATGATTCAAAAATTGATCCATTATAATCTTTTGAAAAAAGAGTATGAAGATAAAGTTAAATATTTCATCAAGTTTGTAATAGATCATGAATACGACCCTTCTCAAATCCTTTTTACATGTTTACATTATTTTTATTAAAGAAAAATTATTCTGGAATAGTTGTAAGAAAATTTTATTTTTCATAGAAAAGATTAGAGTTATAAATGTTGGACTAATCATGAGAAAAAACTAAACATGCACACATATTGGGATGATACTACGGTTTATGGATTATTTGATATGAATACCAGTGTAAATGATGACGGAGATCACATAGAATAAATGAAAATAGAAATTGAATATGGCCTTCATGATTGTAAAAAGTTTTTTAAGATGTTAAATATTTTTTTCTGATAGACCATTGTATACACATTGTACTAAATACAAAAAATTTTCTAATTTATTGAAGTTATATAATTTGTAAACTGGTAGAAGATGGAGTGACACTAGATTTACAAAACTACTTGGTCTCCTGACTGATATGATTCCAAAAGAAAATGAACTTCCATGTCGAACATATAATGCTAAACGATTGCTACATTCAATGAGAATAATCTCTAAAAAATACATGCTTGTCCAAATGATTGCATATTGTTTTTCAAGGACCATGAATCACTCATAAAATTCCTTAAGTGTGGAACAAATCGATACAAGAAAAAATAAATCCAGCCCTTTAAAATATGTATGGTATTTTCTTATCATTCCATGGTTTATAAGACTATATGGATGTCAGGAAACTATGAGAAAATTGAAATGGCATGCAAATACAATATTAAATATGAGAACCTACGTCATCTAGAAGACTCTACTTAGTAGAAGAAAATTGATTACGAGTATCCTAAATTTGGAAATGAGCCAAGAAACTTTTGTATTGCATTATCTATAGATGGAATAAATCCCTTTGGTGTGCAGAGTAGTAAACATAGTTCATAGACTATCATGTTGGTAAATTATAACTTACCACCATGGTTATGAATGATGAAAAAATACATTATATTGTCTAGGATTATATCTAGACCAAAGAAACCCAGTATTGATATTGATTTCTATTTGGATCCATTGGTCAAAGATCTGAAATTGATGTGGGATATAGGTGTTATAATGCATGATGCTCATAGAAGTGAAGAATTTACATTGAGGGCCATGTTGTATGGGATGATAAATGAATTTCCTACTTATGGAAATTTATCAGGCTATTGAATTAAAGGAATGTTGGGGTGTCTCATTTGTGAAAAATACACATACTCAGTTTAGTTGAAACATTCCTTAAAGAATATGTTTTTAGGACATCATATTTTTTTTACCTCAATGACATAAATACCGATCCCATATGACAACATTTGATGGGAATATCAAATAAAGTACAACACTATCTCCACTAATGGGTGATCAAATGTTTGATAAATTAAAATATATTGACACTATTTTCAGTAAACCATTTTCAAAAAACCTTATGAAATTAGGTTGGAAGAAGAGATTAGTTTTCTTTGAATTACTGTATTAGAATTTTTTGTATATCAGACATTTTCTTGATGTCATGCATGTAGAAAAAAATGTATTTTATGATGTTATTGGAACATTACTAAATGTTCTTTAAAAAATAAAATATGGAATCAAGGCTAGTTTGGACATGATTGACATATGGATAAGGGAAGAGTTGGTAACAATGAAGGGTAAAGGGTAGAATTTTCTTCCTCTAGCAGTTTACACTATATCCAGATAGGAAAAATTTCAATTTCCCCTTTTTCTTAATAGTGTAAAACTTTTAGAGGGGTATTCATCAAATATCAAGAATATCATGTCAATGACTACTTTGATGTTACAGGGACTAAAATCACACAAATGTTATTTTTTGATTCTATAATTGATGTTACTTTCTTTCCATTACATTCTACCTAAAAATTTATGACATAAATTAACCATACTCTTATTTTTTTTCACAGTTATATGTAGTAAATTTATAGACTCGACAAAGTTTCTTATCATGAATAAGGAGGTTGTAGTCATATTATATGAATTATAGATGTTCTTACCACTATCATTATTTGATATAATGGTCCACCTAATGGTTCACTTGGTTATAGAGGTTCAAATATGTGGTCTTGTTCATTACAGATGGATGTACCCCATTGAACTATATTTGAATATTTTGAAAGGGTATATCAATAATCGAAGTCAACTAGAAGGTTTTATTGTATAACAATATATTGTTGAATAATCTGTTAAATTTTATACCGATAACCTATCAAATGCTGATAGCATCAGTCTCCTAATGTCTTGTCATTGGAGAAGCCTTATGGGAAAAGGGATTTCTGAAAGATATGTTACAATTATTTTCACAGAATGATGGTAAGAACACCTTTACATTTTATATAATAGTGAAGATGTTGATCTATATGTTGAATCCCACAAAGCAATTATTAGAGATTTAAATCCATCAAGGGTTAAATGATGGATATCAAATATACATAATAAATAGTTTATAGGATAGTTCCAAGATCAAATTTATA
Source organism: Viscum album (assembly GCA_963277665.1). Classification (NCBI taxonomy): domain Eukaryota; kingdom Viridiplantae; phylum Streptophyta; class Magnoliopsida; order Santalales; family Viscaceae; genus Viscum; species Viscum album. The sequence goes on along the minus strand of OY728137.1, from coordinate 1,821,980,019 downwards.
AGGATTTATATGAAAATATGAATTCAATTGCAAAACGACTTCGATGGCTAGATAGGGACCAAATGTAAATGCTATATCTTACACTGGTTTTTTAATCAATGGTGATATGTTCTATATAAAACAACATGATGAATGTAGTATGATGCAAAAGAGTGGAGTTATACTTATGGTGGAAGTGATGCATATATCTAGTTCTAAGGATAAAAATCCAATTTATAAAAATATGTCATATTTTGGTATTATTGAATAGATATACAAGTTGGATTATACAATATTTCAAGTGCCAATTTTCTATTGCAAATGGGTTTACAATAGAAGTGTAGTGAAAGTTGATGAAATGAGATTCGTGGAGGTGAATTTTAGTGTGGAAGGGGAAAAATATGAGTTGTTAATAATGGCATAATAAGAAGTGAAAGTATTTTATATCTCAAATATAGAAAAAAAATAATTGGTCTATTTTCCTGTTGGTGACTAAAACAACTGTTGAGTCAGATGAAAATTCAATGGAGGATGTCCCTTTCATTGGGAGATCATAATTAATTCATTCCAGTCCCAATGTAGACAATGTCTTGTATGTTAGAGGGGGTCATAAAGAGGGGATTTGGATTTTCAATAGAGTATACAAATACATAAAACATTTAAAAAATAGAGTTTAATGAGAATGTAAATGTTTTTTTAATATACTATGTTTTTCATCATAATATTATCTGTTATCTATTGCATTAACATAATCTAAATTAAATGTTTGACTACTCATGCAGACAATGTCTTCTATATATGATGATGTTACCAATCCTGTAGAATAATAGAACACAATGAAGGAAACCCTCTGGGAAGTTGTAAAAGTAATATTATAATATACTTTCTCTATTTTACCAAAAAAATTATATAATGAAACATTGGTTTAATTTTCCTTATTCCTTGTAGAGTTATTTTATTTCAAAAAATTTCTGTCTATCTTTCATGCCTTTCTACACCAAAACTTTCACAAAATTCTTATCCCTCAAAAAATTTTCACCTCTATAGTGTTGGCATTTATAAATTTACTTCAAGTTCCCTCCACTGCCTTTATAGGGAGAGCAGTGATGCTGCCTCTACTCAATCACAGAGGCAATCTTGATGTTTTTATAGTAAAATCATTATCCATATAATTAATTTATTATTTCATATTTATTTTTTATTTATTTATTTTTAGTATTACTCATATAAGAATAATTTTCTTATATAGGTGGATTTTTTTTTGAGTTGGGGTGGTTTGTTCGAAGCTTCTCATGCTCATGAGAGACTGGACTTTGAGGCTGTAATTGATATAAAGTCAATAAGGAAATGGGTCTAGAATTTATACAAACTTTATGAAAATTTGAATTACCACTAATTATTTAATTAATTTTTTCATCATTTTATCTACTATTTGTAAGTTAATTTTATTATTGTTTTTATCTAATACTTATTTAGTTTTTTTCACAGATCTTTCGAGAGGTCATATTTTACTTTCAAATATCTGTAACAAGACACAAAAGTGATAACTTGTTACTTTATGCCAAAGTTACCATGATTTCCATTGACTTTATTTGTTTAAATTCCAACACTGCATATTGATTCGATGTTCCTATTAAAAAACCTTTCCACTTGTTGAAAAATAGAAGATTATAGGAATCTCTTATGACCGTTATATCACAAGACATCAATATGTAGTTTTAGAAGTTCAATAAAGAAAGACAATGGAAAGAATGGTAATATGGGAAATTTGTATTATTTTGACACTTTAGGAAAATAATCCATAAGTCATTTGGGATGTTTAGGAATTAGCTTCACCTCAATCTGACACACAAGTGGCCGGTATGACTCAAAGTGAATCTTTTTATTTAAAATTGACATTAGTTTTAGTAAAAAAGATAACTGACATAATCAAAACTAAGAAAATGTATTCATATTGTTTTGATAATTTATTTAAAATATCCAAAAGTCATTTGTGATGTGTAGGAATCAACTGTACATCAATATGATACATGATGTGAGCAGTATGACTCAAAGTGTCTGTTATCAGTTTGAAATTGACATTTTAGTTCAAAAAGTGTCACTCACTAAAAACTGAGAAAACACACTCAAATTATCTTTATAATTTAGGATAATTATTAATAAGTCATTTTTTATATGTAGGAACTAGTATCACATCAAAACGACACACGATATGACCGGTATGACCCAAAGTGCATGTTTCTAGTTTAAAAACATGACATTTTAGTAAACAAGACAAGTAACATACTCAAAATTGAGAAAATGGATTAATATTGTTTTAATAATTTATAAAAATGATTCATAATTCATTTGAGACATGTAAAAATAAACCTAACCTAAATCTGATGCAAGGTGTGACCAATATGACTCAAAGTGCATCTTTTTATTTAAAATTGACATTAATTTTAGTAAAAAGTCAAATGACATAATCAAAACTCAGAAAAAACAGTAAGATTGTTTTTATACTTTATAAAAACAATCCATAAGTTATTTTTTATATGTAGGAATCAACCGAACCTCAATCTGATTCATGATGTGGCTGATATGACTCGAAGTGTCCATTATCAGTTTAAAAATGAAATTTTAGTTTAAAAAGTGTCACTCACTGAAAATCAAGAAAATGTGCTTGTACTATCTTTATAATTTATAAAAACAATTCATAAGTAATTTGTGATATGTATGAACTATTATCAAATCAAATCGGCACACGATGTGACAAGTATGACTCAAAGTGTGTGTTTTCATTTTAAAATGACATTTTAGTAAAAAATAAAAGTGACGTACTAAAAATTGATAAAACACATTTTTATTTTTTTTTATACTTTATTAAAATTGTCTATAGGTCATTTTGGATGTTTAGGAATCATCAAAACCTCAATCCAACACACAGTTTGAACGATATGACTCAAAGTGCTTCTTTTTTATTTAAAATTGACATTAATTTTAGTAAAAAAGGAAACTAACATACTCAAAACTAAGAAAATGAATTCAGATTGTTTTTATAATTTATAAAAATGATACAAAAATTAATTTTTGGAATATAGGAATTATCCTCATGTTAATACAATACATTATGTTCCCGATATGACTCAAAGTATCCGTTATCAGTTTAAAATTAACATTTTAGTTCAAAAAGTATTACTCATTAAAAACCAAGAAAACACACTCAAATTTTCTTAATAATTTATGAAAATTATTAGTAAGTCTTTTTTTGATGTTTAGAATTCATACTCATGTCAAACCAATACATGATGTGACTAGTATGACTCAAAGTGCGTGTTTCCAGTTTAAAATGACATTTTAGTAAAAAAGAAAAGTGACATACTCAAAACCTAGAAAATGCATTAATATTGTTTTAGTAAATTATGAAAACAATATATATGTTATTTTGGATGTATAAGAATCATCCTCACCTCAATATGATGCATGGTGTGATCAATATGACTTAAAGTGCATCTTTTTATTTAAAATTGACATTAATTTTAGTAAAAAAGAAAACTTACATACTCAAAACTGAGAAAATGTGTTCGAATTGTTTTGATAATTTAGGAAAACTATACATAAATAATTTTTGACATTTAGGAATCAGCCTCACCTTAATACTATACATTATGTTCCCAGTATGACTCAAAGTGTTTGTTATCAGTTTAAAACCAACATTTTAGTTCAAAAAGTGTAACTCACTAAAAACTAATAAAATGAACTCATATTGTCTTGATAGTTTTGGAAAATAATTCATAAGTTATTTTTGATGTATATTAATTGTTACTCATGTAAAAATGACACACTATGTGACTGTTATAACTCAAAGTGCATGTTTCCAGTTTAAAATGATATTTTAGTAAAAAAGACAAGTGATGTACTAAAAACTGAGAAAACACATTCAGATTATTTTAAGACTTTAAGAAAACAATCTATAAATCATTTTGGATGTTTAGGAATCATCCTCACCTCAATTAAACACATGGTGTGACTTGTATGACTCCAAGTGAATCTTTTCAATATATAAGTTTCATTTTAGTTTAAAACATACATCAAATCGCCAAAACTGAGCAAACGAGCCTAGATTATTTTCTTATAATTATATCTACTATTACTTAATTAATTTCCTTATAATTTCCATATTATACTTATTTAGTTAATTTTCACATAGATAATGATTGAATATGAACAAGAAATGGTGTGACATGCAAGAATCAACTACAACTCAATATGATACACAATGTTCCTAGTATGACTAAAAGTTCAGTTTAAAATTAACACTTTCTATTTAATTTATTTCTTTTTATTATTAATAACATAATAATTGTTTTCTTATATAGATGAATTATTCTTCTCAACCAGGGGTGGTTTTTTTGGAAATAGTATGAGTAAGGGTCAAGGGAAAAAGACAAAGGAACATTTATTTTTTTGGATGTATGTAATAATTTGTACTTACTCATGTAATTATATAAACCAATGCTTAAAATGTATATAATATAGTTTTTTTCTTATATTTGTGTTTTAAATTTTATTTCATTTAAATTATGTATTGGTACTTGATTTTTCTTCCTTTTTAGTGCTGTTTCTGGTGTTGTATCATGCTATTACAATACACTATAATATAACCCTTTATGAGCACTATTAAATGCATTGATAAAGGGGTACTTTATCAATTATTTTAGAAGTGCTGATAAAGGGTTCCTTTATTGGGGATTTTTATAATCACCGATAAAGGATCCTTTATCAATGATTCTAAAATCCCAGATAAAGGACCCCTTTATCAGCACTAAATAAAAGCACTGATAAATGGGATCCTTTATCATCAAATTTCTAGCACTGATAAAAGATTAGGTATTTTATTCATGCTCTGATAGTAAGCACTTCTCTAGAAATGATAAATTCTATTTTTAGCACTATTAAAGGCCTGTTTTGTAGTATTGTTTCTCATGATCCTTATATCTTATAGAGTATACTATAATATCATCAATACACACAAGAAAAAATTTATCTAGATACTCATGGAACACTCTATTCATTAGATCAAAAAAATACAATGGGTGTGTTTGTTAACTTGAAAGGAATAAATACAAACTCATAATTGACATACCTATTCTGAAATGGAATCAATGTACTCTTCCTTAACTTTTAGATAATAGAACTCGGACCTAAGATCAATATTCAAAAAATACCATTCTACATAGAGCTGACAAAATTAATCACCAATATGATGAAAATGTTACTTTTTCTTAATAGTGATGTTATTGAGTGCTCTATAATCAATTAAAAGTTTCATGGAACCATCTTTCTTTTTAAAAAATTGAATAGGATCACCCAAAGGTAAAGTTCTAGGGAAAATGGAACCCATATCAAGTAATTTCTATAATTGATTTCTCAATTATGAAAAATCAATAGAATCTATTTGATATGGAGGTTTTGAATTTGGATTACCATCAAGAACTAATTAAAAAGTAAACTCAACCTCTCAATTTGGAATATCACTAGACAAATCATTAAGAAATATATTGATATATTCATTTACAATTGGAACATCACTAATATTAATGATTTAATTTTTTTCAATAATATGTTCAAGAAAACTTTCAATACCATTTTAATTAGTTTCTTATATTCTTAATATAATATCAAAGGTATGAATTCATTCTTATATATAATTTTAAATTCACTTTGTGGGTTAAATATGACTTCTTTAGATCTTTAATTTATATTAGTATAATAAAATGAATGCTAATACATACCTAGGATAACATCAAACTCTACTAAGGGAAAGAAAACTATATTTTTAGGAAAAACCATTCCCCATATTGTGATAAAAATGTTCCCATAAATCTTTTTTTCTTTAAAACTAACACAAATAGTTTTTACCAGAAGTATCATCTTTATTTATTAAGGTGATATTTATATTTTACTAGAAATTTTCTTAGAAATAAAATAATTTTTAGATATCGAATCAAAAAAATATCAACATACTTAGAGTAAACAAGTACCGTACCTTTCACCACTTCATTTGATGGCCCAATAATAGAAAATGAATTTGGTACACCTTTCTTCTTATGGTCCTAGAGATCACTATCCTTCACACCTTTATTTTGATACACATTCATATAATGGCCTATATCATTATAATTAAAACATTTAATTATTTTCTCTCATTACCAATATGAGCATTTACATTATTATTTTATTTATAGTCACGAGACATTTTTCCATGCTTTCCACATTGGTAACACTTCCTAGATCTCATAATATATTCCCCAGAATGCTTCTTTCCACACTTATCCCAAGTGGGTAGTTGAATTTTCTTACCTTTATCTTTCTTCAGTGAATGTTTCTCCCTTTCCTACCACTTGGATAACTTTTTCCCTTATTTTCTATAAAAACTCACAAAATTAATCTCGAATTTCTCAGAATAATTCATGATTTCATCATAACTTTCTAACTCATGAGTAACCAGACCCCTTTGTAAACTTTCCTTTAATCCTAAGTAAAATTGATCAATTTTACTATCATGGTCCATAATGAAATTCAGTGTATACTTGGAAAATCTAGTAAAACTACTCATTTTTCTTCAACTCTAGGAATTTTATTTCCATTATAAGTCAAATAAATTTAGGAAAATACTTTTCAAGAAATATTTCTTTAAACACTATCAATTCTATGACATAAATTTATTCCTTAGTGTTCATAATCAAATACCACCATTAATTGACTTAACTTTAAAAATAAAAAATTGAAAGGTTTACCTATTTATGTTATGAAAATCCTAAAACTTCAAATATGTTCTAAAAATAATTAATCAATCCTCCTAATTTCACTGGGTTTGAGGATCTACCAAAATATGGAGTGTGTTCTTTCATGAAATTATCTACCGTCAACATATTCTTATATGGAGAATCTAGTCACTCTCTTGAATTAGTACATCCATTGATAGCCTATATCAACTAATTTAACACAAATATGAACTTGTATATTCTAATTACAACCATTCTAGATTGTTGGTTCAGAAGGATATATCCTCTCAATGACTTTCTACCTCATCTTCCCCATTTCCACCACAGAAAACCATTCCGAACGAATAAGTATTAGATGAAGCAACATGAAAATATTCAAATTCCATCACATGATAAAATAACCATACATTATAATATCTTTAAAGTGTATTATAATATCACCCTAACCTCTAATATTAACCAAACCTTTTCTCGGATACCAACTATAACGAATCATATCTTAATCAAACCATAATTATGTGATTTATAACAAGGGTTGAACTTTATTAAATTTCCAAGATCCTTTCAGTATAGTGCTGTATAAAATTTGGTAAAAAATTAAATAAGAAGTGTACATTTCCACAGAGTGTTTATTTTCCCCATAAAACAAGTTATTTATAAAGACACACTTTCTTCATTCATGGTAACTTCCATAACTGGAACTCTGACTTTATTAATGATTCTATTCATCCTTAATCCCTATGAAAATAATTTAAAAATATTGTATGAAGCTAAGTAAGTTAAGAAAAAGAAAATAAACTCATTATTCTATTTTCAAACTTAAAACATCTATAATAAATTTTTCTTTTTCCATAATAAACATTTGAGCTCAAATATACATTTAATTTTCCAAGAATAAAACTTAATTACTTCACACCTTTAATAAAACATTTCATATGAAATCATACAAGAAAAATAATAAACATAAGGGTTTCTTGTAAAACATAAATACACATGAATACCTTTCCTTTTAAAATAATCCTCTCACCTTTAAAAAAATCAAAAACTTTCTTTAAAAACATATGCTCATTTTCTTACCTTTTGAAATTAGAATATTTCCATTAATTTTTTTTGAAAAAAATCATGTAGGTACCTTAAGACATTATAATTACATCCACATTTAAAATAAACCTAATAATGGAATCACCTAACCAAATAATTCCCACATCTCTTAAGAGTAACCTATCACCAGTAAACTCTATCACTTTACCCAATGCATTAAAGAGATATAATGGGATCACCCATCATTAGAGCTATATCGAGATCACACTTCATTAATATAAAATATATAATAATAATAAAAATAATACAACACATATAGATTTAAATTTAACCATTAAACTAATTTGAATAATCATTTAATCCCATAATAAATAACACTTTTAGATATCTTATAAAAATGAGAAGAAATTTCTATTTCTTAAGAAAATATTTTTAAAACTAAAAATTGATAGAATATTGAGAGAAATAAATTATTTGAAAAAAACCATGGAATATTATAAAAGAATATTGATAATTAATAATGGAAAAGAAAGTGGGAAAGGGTGGTCAAGCTGTATACGTTAAAAAAATCTTTTTGTACTTTTGTAAAAATCTAAAAACAACCTATATAGATTTTTTAAAAGATTCATTTTTAATAATTTATAAATAATTTAAAAAATAATTGAAAATGATCTTTATAAGTATTAAAATAATACATTATATCATTCTTGGAACATTTAAAAAACCTTGGCATAGAATAAAAAGAGTTGGAAGGAAGACTTTAAATCAACATTTTTAAAAGAAATTTGCTTCCATTGAGTCCAGACTCGTATCATTCATATGTAAACCCCCAGAGTAATAAAATTAAATTAGTTTTATAATTTCTTAATAATTTTTTTAATGTTTATTACATTATTATTATTCCATTTATTTCATTTTTACCATGTTTTATTTAGTTACTAAAATGGTTAAGTTTACGTTGGATATTTTGAGGATGTTGAATTTATAAATTCAAAATGACATTGATATGTTGACTAAGGTTAAAGAGATCATGGTTCTATAATCTATATAATATTAATAATAAAAAATTATTATTTTTATGAATTAAAAACATTTTTTTAACCATCCATGGAAGGTGGATGTGGATAATGAAATACGTCATATTATGAAGGTGGTATTCCACATGTACAGACGAGCAATGTTTCCATTTTTCTACTGGATGAAAAAGAAATAAGGTATGAAATATTTTAATTTACTAGAATCATAATTATGTTATAAATTTAATATTTATTCATTATTTAAATCCTTATGACCAATCATGTGAGGTGGTAATGAAAAATTAATCACATCACTTCATGGAGGCGGTATTCCACATGTACACACGAGCGATGTTATCAATTTCCAACAGACAGAAAAGGTAAAAAGGTAAGTAATACATTATCTATATATAATCATAATAATTTCATAAAAATATTATATATTAATTAGTTACATATTTATAACCAACCATGTGTGACCGTTATGGAAAACAAAATACACCGCTTTGTGCTGGTGGCAGTCCTCACGTACGCATTGACGATGTTTTCATTTCACATAGGATGAAAACGAGATAGAAAAGAGTTTTTTTCATCAAAATAATAAAACTTTAGTATAAATAAGATATTTATTTTATTATGTTATAGTGGTTATAATATATTTAAAGGAGGAAAAGGAATAAATAAACTTAAAATAGGTCGGTTTGGACTTATACCTCTTCCTCAGATATCACCCTTTAACTTATACCTTAATCATTTTAAGATTGGTATCATGAGAAGAAAAGGAACTATAGGAAGTGGGTAGGATAGTTTATAAGGGTTTTGAGAATGATATGGATAATATAAGTGTCTCAAAATGTGTGAATAATAGAGAAGAGGAGGTTCCCTTTTATAAGTGATGTGAGTGACACTTGTAAATACCTGACTCTTTAAATTAATATAAATATATTTCTCAAGGTAAGTGGTTCCAATTTAGTCAAAATTTGAACCCAATATAGTTTAAGGACTAAATACACTTAAAAAATCACATTTATACAAGTTTTAGTGATATTTTATGTCTTATATCTTAGTTTAACCCCCATTAACCCTTTTAACCATTACGACGATGAACAAGTTTTACCATGGTAACCATTCATTATGACCAAAAAATTTTGAAAAAATTACCAAATGTGAAACTTATAATTTAAAATATTAAATTAATTTTTAAATATTAATTTTTTATAATTAGGAGAAATTAATTTCAATATATGCGTGCAAAACTCAATGAAAAACTATTTTTAGAAAAATGTCATTTTTAAGCATAAAAATGATTTTATACCAAAATAAAATATAATAATATTTCCTATATAATTAATTAGATTATGTTAAATCAAAGGGGAATTATTTAACTTTAAAACCAATAAAAAACTAAAGGGTCTTTATAATTATTTAAAAATAAATGATAGTTTTTATAAAAAATTGGTATTTCCACTATTTACTCAAAAATTAATCTTTTCATAAAAATTTAAAAAATTCACCCTAAGATAATTTAGATATGATGAATCCAAAAATTAAGTTCACTTTATTAATTTAAAACTCTAAAATTTAGAAATTTATTTTTTAAATAAAATCATATATTTCATGGAAAATATTCTAGCTAGAATAAAACAGTTTCTCTTTCGACTGAAAAATCATATAAAATTATCATATTATATTTTAATCTATAAAAATATATTTATAAATAATAATAACACATGTAATTGATTTATTATTAATATTACATAGGGTTTCATATTCTTCCCCCTTTTATAAATTTCATCATCATAATTTTATTCATTATTTAAGCAAGTGGGTGTATTTTTCCCTCATATTTTTTTTCCGATTCTCATACTACTTATTCAATCATGTGGATATCCTATAAAACCTTAACCAATTAAATAAACTTATTTCTTAGTAACCACTCTCTATGATCTAAAATCTAAACCATAATTTCTTTATAAGATAGATTCTCTTCCAACTATACCACCTTAGGGATCAAAACATGAGATGCATCAGGTTCATTAGAAAAGAAACATGAAACACATCATGTACCTAAGATAAAATCAGAGGTAAGGATACTCTATAATCAAATGATACCACTTTTTATTGAATTTCATAGGGTATAATGAATTTTGGTCTTAACTTTCCTTCTTTACCAAAACACATTACACATTTCCAAGGAGATATTTTAAGAAAGACATGGTCACCCCCATCAAATGAAAGGTATTTCATATGGTTATCTATATAAATCTTTTTTCAGCTCTATGTTACCCATATATGATGTTGAATCATTTTAATTTATCAAAATTTTCTTATACCAATTCCCATCCCAATAATTTTCTCTCACCAACTTTGTCCCAACATGTTGGAGTCTGAAATCATTTTCCATATAATGCCTCAAAAGGTACCATCTGGATACTTGAATGAAAATTATTATATTAAGAAAATTCAATTAAATATAGATGCTGATCCCAAATTACCTGATAATATAATGAAAAATCTTGAATCATATCCTCTATAGTGTGAATTTTACAATCTGATTATCCATCATATTAAAGATGAAAACCTATACTGAAATTTAATTTAGTACCCATCAAATTATGAAGTCCTTTATAAAATTTTTATGAAAAATTGATATCATGACTAGATACAATGAGAGGGTAACTCTATGTAGTATGACTATACTCTTATGATTAATTATTTAAAACTCATCCAAATAAATACTATCTTGTATAGCTAGAAAATGCATATATTTAGTCAAATAATCAGCAATAAACCAAATAACATTATTACCTAGATATGTCTTTGGTAACAACACCATGAAATCCACAGATATATTCTCCAATTTCCATTAAGGAACTAAAAAAGGATAATGAATCCCCTTCAGTAGTTTTCATTCATATTTTACCAACTGATAAGCCAAACATTTCATAATAAAATCAACTATATCATTATTCATACTTTCCCACAAAAAAATATTTTTAATGGTCTCTATACATATCAATACTACCAATATGAATAGAAAAAATAGTGCTTTTAGCTTTACTTAATAATTAATTTTTTAACTAGGAATCACTTGGAACATATAATCTCTTTTCAAATCTGATAACACCTTCTTTATCCACATTAAACTCACGGAACTTACCCTTTTTGACCACTTATACTATTTCTTTCAAACCATGATATTTCTTTTGATCCTTCTTAATTATGCCTGAAAAAGATGACTACATTGATACCTAAGTGAAAAATGAAGGAGTTTCTATATATAAAATTTCTAAACCAACATTTATTAAATCATTAATTAAAGGATCATGTTCCAAACATAATATAGTTAGTGATACATCATTTTTTGACTAAATATACCAACTAATTTGTTTACTTTACCTGGATGATAGTGAATTGTGAAATAATAATCCTTAATCAGTTCTATGAATCCTATTTACCACATGTTCAACTATTTTTGAATGAATATATACTTTAAAATTTTATAATTGGTATATATTTCACATTTATCCCTATATAGATGGTGCTTCCATATTAAAAAAAACAATTACAACCAGATCAAGGTTATGTGTAGGATAATTATTCTCATTTAGCTTAAATTTATGAGATGCATACATGATAAACCATTCATTATACACCAAGACACAACTAAGGCCCTTCAAAGAAGCATCATTATAAATAATAAACTCCCCATTTCTAAATTAAAAGGCTAAAATAGAATCATTAACCAATAACATTTTTAATTCTTAGAAACATTCATCACATTACTTTATCCAAATGAATTTTACTCCTTTTCAAGTTAAATTAGTTAGTGGGATAGATAAATGATAAATTTTTTCAACAAATAGTTAGTAGTAACCTGATAATCTAAGAAAAATTTGAATCCCAGTGACATTTTTAGGCCTTTTCCACTCTTCTACCACTTTAGTTTTATAATTATCCATGGTTATTCCATATTTAGAAATAATATACCAAAGTAATGAATTAAAATGTAACCAAAATTCAAATTTACTGAATTTTATATATAACTTATTTTATTTTAAAGTTTGTAGAACAATCCTTAGATATTTATCTAGATCTTTATAGCTTTTAGAGTGTGAAAATATCATCGATAGACATAACCAAAAATTTATCCAAATACTCATAAAACACTTTATTCATTAGATCTATGAATATAGTGGGTATGTTTTTAACCCCCAATCATAACCAAAAACTCATAATGGCCATATATAGTCCAAAATTCAATTTTTGGAATGTCCTCTTCCTTCACTTTAAGATGATGGTACCCCGAACTAAGATCAATCTCTGAAATATATTATGTTCCCTAGATTTAATCAAACAATTCATCGATATGAGGAAAATTTATACTTGTTATTAATAGTGATGTTATTGATTTCTATATAATCAATACAAATTATCATGGAACTATCCTTATTTTTAACAAAGATAATAGGATCACCCCAATGTGAAGTTCCAGGGTGGATGAAACCCTAATCAATAAATTCCTATAATTGACTTTTCAATTCTAATAACTCAACTGAATCTATTTGATAGAGAGATTTTGAAATTATCTTCACATTAGGAACTAAGTTAAAAGTAAATTAAACCACTCAATCAATAATAATAACATATATATTATCTATAAATACACCCATATATTCATTTACAATGGGCACATCACTAATATTAATAGTTTACTGATTTTCAATAATACGTGCAAGAAAACTTTCACTCCCATATTCAATTAGTTTCTTAGCTTCTTGATATGATATCAAAGGTATCAAATAATTCTTATATAAAAATTTAAATTAACTACGAGGATTAAATATTATTTTTTTAGCTTTTTAATATATCTAAACATGATAAAACAAAAGCCAATACATACCCAGAATAACATTGAACTTCACTACGGGAAAGAAAATTAGATTTTTAGAATAAACCATTCCACATATGATGATAGGAAGGTTACTATAAATCTATGTTTCTTTAATAATTTCACCAGTTATTTTTACCAAATGTATCATTTTCATTTCTTGGGGTGATATCTCCATTTTAATAACAAATTTCTTAGAAATAAAATAATGTGTAGATACTAAATAAAATAGGACATTATCATTATTAGAGTAAAAAATAGCATACTTATCACCACTTAATTTTATGACCCAAAAATATAAAATGAATTCACCACACCTTTCTTCTTATAGTCTTGGTGATCAATACCCTTAATACCTTTCTTTTGACATGAATTTGTATAATGGTCCATTTTATTACAATTAAAATACTTAACTACCTAATTTTCATTATCGTCATAATAATTACCTTTTTGATTTTTATTTATGGTCATGAGTCATGTAACACCCTGCCCCTACCTCATTGTCTTGAGGAGGCGGTGAGGGCTACTTGGACATAAGCGACGTTCCCAAGATGCCAAAGGCTGGAAATAAATGCCGAGGGCTTCAAGATCAAGTTGGGGAACAATTTTCCCATAAGACAAAACCAACCAAGCCAAAAACTAATGATGCATGCACTTTAAAACCCAAACATGTTTTCCCAAAAAGACAACCAATTTGTTCTATAATACATCCCAAAACACTACAACTAGACATGTCCACCAAGCATCGAGTACTATGTTGAAGACTAAACCACACCACACCACAAACCATGACACCAACACAACTCCACACCAAGCTCCAAGCTCCAAGCTCCACCAAGGGATCACAATGCACCACTAAAGGAGGGAGATGCCTTACCTTTTCCCACATCACGGTACACAACATCTACAAAGACACCAACGTGCCAAAGCAGGGGGTGAGTACTAAAACTCAGTAGTATTTCCCCAAATGACTTCCCTACAAATGCCACTAGGATAAAACCATTATCACATTTATATAAAACAATTTATATAAAATAAACACAAGTACAACCATTTCCATAAGCCAAACATGCCCTTACCAAGCCATCACACCCAAACCAAGCAACCAAGGGAAATCCAACCAAACATTCCACAAGAAATTTCATCATTTACACATTATCAAAACAATTTCCAACTTGGAAAGCAATGCACAACAAAAGAACCAAAATAGTGGAGATTCCGTTCAACCCGTTGACCCTTTCACACCAACAATCAAAATGGTGGAGCTTCTGTCCAACCTGTTCACCCATTCACACCTAGTGGAACTTCTCATACACTCATCCTTTGATGGTGGCCCTTCCATCCACTATCCATCCCCTTTTTATAGTGGTACTTCTCACCACTTCCACACAAAATTCCAATAAATCACAACCAAGCATAAAACCCACTAAGGTCACAACAACATGCAATCAACCAATTCCATTGCATATCAATCCACTTCAATAAATCACCCCTTTATTGAAAATCATTTTCCATGACAAAACACATTTCAATAAAACAACCACTTTATTGGAAACCCTTTTTGCATCAATCATTTTCACAAATCAACCATAGCATCCCATTTTAAAATCTCCATTTTAAAATCCACAACAAAAATCATTTCACCATAAAACCCCCCTTTTCCCCAAAAATCCCCAAATAGATTTCCAACCAACTTCTCAAATCAAAACACAATTAATTTCAAGCCAACCAAATTAATTATAACCAAAAAACACTAGATCTAACCCAGTGGAGTTGAGAGAGAAGCCACCTACCTTTAGGGTTCCCGAGAAATCAACCCACAAACAACCGCGCCTCAAATCCGGCGAATGCACCACCAAAACCTCTCTAGATCCCTTTCCCTAACATACACAAGCCTTAATATTAACATCCAAGGAAACCAAAACCCTATATATACACACAAAAAGTGTAGATATAGAAAACCATGAAAGAGAGGGATGTAGATCTATAGGAAAACACAAGGGAAACAAGAGGAGATACTTACCCAGGAGAAACCACCTTCAAACTGCCAAGAAACCTCTTCAAAATCCTTCCAAACCAAGAGGGAGATCCCTTTCAATCCATGAGAACCTGAAATCCTAAGTGAGGCTCGAGTGGGAGGAAGATTGGAGTGTTTTAGGTCAAGCCTAAGGGAGCCTGGACTTAAAAACACCAACATTAAGTGGCCTCACGGTTAGCCCGCATGGTTTGGAAAACCGTGCGCTAACCGTGCGCATGCTATTTCATAGAGAGCAAGGGTCCACACGGTTTCCTCGCATGGTTTGGAAAACCATGAACAGACCGTGCAAAGCCTACTGTCTCCCCCTGCATGGTTTCATGGAGCATTCGCACAGTTTCCCCTAACTGTTCTCAAATCGTGCACCCATTTAAAAGCCTCCAAACTCATCCAAAACCATTTCAAACTCTCCCAACCTCTTCCCAACTCATCCTAATAACTTTAAACACATAACAATTCATAAAAAGGCCACCTAACTCAAACCTGGGGTACTAAATTCTCCCCACCATTGTACTTTACATCCTCGTAAATTAGTGAACTCGCCCTTTGTCGAAAGAGCTCGGGCCACAACTCGATCATCTCTTTCTCCCGCTCCCAAGTCTCCTCTTGAATCTGACCATGCCACCACAAAACACGAACTAAAATGATTATTTTACCATGCAAGAATTTATCATGCCTATCCACAACCTGCACTGTCACGTGAACCAACGAAGCATCCGGTTCTAGCTCAATATGATCCCATCGAATGACATGGTCATGATCCAGATGATACTTTTTCAACTGCAACACATGAAACACATTGTGTACCGTACTGAACCTAGGTGGAAAATCCAAATGATAATCCACCTAACTAACTCACTCAAGAATCTCAAAAGGTCCAATAAACCTTGGAGATAACTTTACCTTCTTTCCAAACTAACAATGTCCCAACCTAGGAGAGATCCTAAAGAAAACATGATCACTCACCTCGAACAACAACGACCGTCGATGATGATCCGCATATGATTTCTGAAGACTCTGAGCCATCTCCATTCTCTTCCTGATCAACTTGATCTTCTCCATAGTCTCCTGGACAAGGCTTGTTCCAACCATCGAGGACTCACCCGTTTCCACCCAACATAGTGGAGAACAACATGGCCTCCCATACAATGCTTCAAATGGAGCCATCTGTATGGATTCCTGATAAATATTATTGTACGAAAACTCAACCAAAAACAAGTGATCCTCCCACGAGCCACCAAAATACATAACACAAGCTCACAACATATTCTGAAGAGTTTGTATCGTCCTCTCAAATTGACCATCCGTCTGAGGGTGATACGCCGTGCTCAAAGTCAACTGCGTCCCAAGGGATTTCTGTAAGGATTTCCAGAAATGAGATGCAAACCTTAGATCTCTATCTGATACAATCAAAACTGGAACACCATTCCTCTTTACCACCTCCTAGATATATATTTTGGACAGATCATACACCTTATGAGATTCACGAATTGGTATGAAATGGGCCGACTTCGTTAGCCGATCCACTATCACCCAAATAGCATCATGATTTCTAACCGTTCTTGGGAGACCTGTGACAAAATCCATCTCTATCTACTCCCACTTGCAAATAGGGATTGGTAAAGACTATAAAATTCCTGCTAGCCTCTGATGCTCTGCCTTGACCTACTGACAAGTCAAGAATCTCGAAACAAACTCAGCCACACTTCTTTTCATAACAGCCCACCAGAAATGTACTTTCAATGCTTTATAGATTTTCTGAATTCTAGGATGAACAACCCACCTGGAATGATGATACGCCCTGAGAAGATCCTCCTGAAAAACAACTGGTACAACCATCTGATTCTGAAAACACAAAACTGAATCTCCATTCAGTTTCCAACACTTAATGGTCTCCCCACCATTGAGTCTCGACCCCATGGTCACACACTCAGAATCAGATATCTATGCCTCTTTAACTAGGCCAACCAAGTCAGGAATCAAGAAAACCAGAAAGAATACCGCTCTATCACCCTGGTCCTCACATTCCAACCGCATATCGGCTATAACCGACATCAACTGCCACTGGTCTGATGCCTGTTTTACCACCTGATCATATGATTTTCTACTTAATGAATCCGCCACCGAATTTCCCTTACCCGGTGTGTACATCAAGTCAAAATCAAATATCCAGAGATATTCCATCCATCTCCTTTGCCTCAAGTTCAAATTCTTTTGTGAGAAAATGTGCTTCAATCTCTTATGATCTGTATATACTGTGAATTTCTCACCGAAGAGATAATGACGCCACACTTTCAAAGCATAGACCACTGCTGCCTACTACAAATCATGAGTTGGGTAGTTCTTCTCATGCACCTTCAACTTCCATGATTCATATGCAACCACATGATTCCATTGCATGAGAATGAACCCCAACCCTGATCCCGATGCATTGCAATACACCACATACCCTTGTCCTGGTTCTGGAAAAACCAAGATTGGTTCTGATGTAAGATGACCCTTTAGCTCTTTAAAACACTGCTGAAACTGTTCATTACACTGGAATGGAACATTCTTTCTTGTCAATGCTGTTATTGGTGAAGACAACTGTGAAAACTCACAAATAAAACACCGATAATACCCAGATAGACCAAGAAAACTCTGTATCTCAAACACATTCTTTGGAAGTTTCCACGAGATAACAACCTCTATATTTTCCAGATCCACCAAAACACCTCTTTCATAAATCACATGGCCAAGAAAACGAACTTCCTGTATCCAAAAGTCACACTTTGACAATTTTTCATACAACCGATGATCCCTCAAGATCCCCAGCACTGTCTTCAAGTGCTGCTCATGCTCCACCCTTGTCTTTGAATTGTAACACCCGAGACTTTTTATGAGAAATATTTTGTTTTTATTTTATATAAATCATCAAAGGAATCTTTCACTACACACAAAACTAGCTTGCCTTGCTTTACATGCAATCGCGACCTTCCTCGATAGCTTGCGTCGTACGCAATACCGAGTTTCACTGAACAACGATATGATATTAAAATATTATTAAAACTAGCCGTTATGAATAGTAATACCCACTTTTTGAAATTTTGTAATTTTTATTTTTCAAAATGGACTTCATTTTTGGATTCAGAATATCGAAATCATCCTAGAGTGAAATTTTGGTATTTTTCTGAAAACTTTCAATTTTTGATGAATAGTGAACACACTGGGTTACTATTTAAAAACCGACTTTTTATTTAAATAATTATTTATTTTATTTAAATTTATTTTAGGTCAAAATTGATACATAATACCTATATAAGTTCAATTCAATTCATTGGAGTCATTTTATAATAATTTTAGATATATAAAAATTTTATAGAACTTTTCACCGTCTTTTACCCACCTCCTAGGAGAATTTCCAAATTCACATAAAACTTAATTTTACCGCTTCTGTGAGTGGAATTTCAAAAATATGAGAGACATAGTTAATATCAAGGACTATAATGTGGTTCAATGAGATGAAAATAATTTTTGGTGAATAGTAACTTTTTACTTTTTTTACCACGGTTAAAAGTAAATAGGGTAATTAAGGGTAAAAATGATATTATTATTACCCTAACACATGTCCTAATTATATTGGATAAGTTTAATTCGACCAAAAACAACCTTAGTAATAAAATATGACCATTTAGTCCCACTTGGATTAGATTAGGACATTTAATATTAATTTATTTAATAAAGGGTTAAAATAGTTAAAATCAAAGTTTAATAAGTAAATAATTTTTAATATAGAGTTATACATAAGATAAATTCGACTATAAATATTCATTAGAAATATAAAAATAGTTCCTACATAATGGTATTTTATTTGTAATTTTTAGACTTTAAATAATTTAATTTATTTATGACACAATGATGATGCAGTAATTATCTTATAAATGAAATATTGACATAATTGATGTTATAAATACCCAAATAAATGTAATTTGAGACTTTTATGAATTAAAATAATTTTATATGTTAATATGACATGTTAGTATTTATTTAATTAACTTTTTTCGAACTAATATTCCTGTTATGATCTTCACAAAAATCAATTACCAAATAGTGTCAAAATTGACATAAAATAGTTTTTAAAACAAATATTATATTATTAATTGTTATTTTATTCTTAAAAATATAAAATTTGGAAAAATGAATTAGATAAGGTTATATATATTAATAATAAACAACTTGGGTTTCGTTTGACTTATTATAGTAAGTTTATTAACCTTATAGTGTAAGAAAACAAGAAGACACGGTAAAAGTTAAATTATCTAACTTAAAGTAAAATCTAAACGATAAGGTTAAAATATATACCTAAACTTGTCTAAATTCTATTGGATGAGAGGATTTATACCCATACCCACCTTATCTTTGAAATAAATCAATTTTTAGCTATTAAAAATCGAATATGACTTTATAATAAAATAATATTTTTAGTTTTTCCAAAGGTGCCCCTTTCCTCCCTTATAAAAGGGAACCTCCTTCATCTCTTCCTCACACCACTTTGAGCCTTCAAGCTCGGCCAACCCCTGAAAAATTCTCTTCTCCACTTCCCTATAAACATCCTATAGGTCCTGGTCTTCTTCAAAGACCATTTTTAGTGCCCTAAGAGGAGGTCTCAAAGTGGCGCTTCAAAGAAGAGGTAATGTCCGTTACCGATTCTTTCAACTTTATTTCTTATTCCACTTATTATTCTTTAGTTGTTTCATTATGAAGTAATAACATAAGTATAACTCATATACTGATATGTTATTATAAGTATGAAACAACCCTATTTCACCATCTATCCATCCTACGGAAAACGAAATCACCGCGTGTGTGTACGTACGGAATACCATCTCCACGCCGTGGTGTAAGCTATTTTCCACCACCACATTACTTGGATGGTTATAATGGTGTAAATAATAACTATATATGATTATTTTAAAGTGATATTGATTATAAAATAGTATACATACACTCCAATACAATTCCACGATCATGGGAATGATATCATCGCTCGTGCGTACGTACGGAATACCGTCTCCATGATGTGATGCGACTCGTTCTACATGATCTTTATTGCATAATGATTATATAAATGAAATTGAATGAATTAATATGATGTATATTACACTAATACCATTATGGAAATGAGGTATCTATAACCTAATAATAATAATAATAATTTATTCGACAAAACACGCATAAGAACAAAAAGAAATAAACACCCGAATAACAAGTAGTAATGATATATTACTAATAAGAACCTAAGAATATAACCATATATGATATCATAAAAATAAGTATGATTCTGGAATAAGTCAATACCATTATTTAAATCATTATACAGGAGGTTCGGACACTTACGAAGCAAATCAGACCTAAGGTAAGGGACAATCTCGCAATCTCAATTTTTATCCGAGATTGTTTATACTTAAGAATTTACTGGGGAATATTTATCATCCACATCCATGTTTCCTCAATATGTAATATTATTTATATCCTCCTACAATTTTTTAAATCCAATTTTACCCTTCGGTGTGTTTTTAGTAAAAGATATGAAAGGAATCTTTTGTCGTTTTTCATACGAGGTACTTTTTGACCTTTTCAGCCAAAGTACGAGAAGAATGTTTTTTTAAATTATACGAGTTGAATGGAATTTTAGAACATTATTTCCATGAAGATTACTTTACATGTTTTCAAGTTTATTTTTAATCAACTTCTTTTAGTTTAAAATTTTATGCCATTTTAATAAAGGAAAATGTTTTTGAAGTAGAAAGGATATTTTCCTCAAGAATGGAGTTCAAGTGTTTTATCAAAATTATTTTCCATATAAGATAATATAGGGTTCTGTTTATATCCCTATGTTTACATTGATTTGATTATGTTATGATGGAATTATTTTTATTAATTCATTTTATCTTATATGATTTATGTTATGATGACATGATGTTTAAGAATCCCATTTTTTATTACATGGGTTATGCTATGATGTATGATTTATGATTTTGTGGCACACATAATAATGGTTTAATTATGAGATGGGTGGGACCTATATCTACCTCCAATGAATTGGGTAAAGATTTATATCTCATGAGATAGACATGGATGGAACGATAGGTTAAACCGGTTCAGTGAAACAGGACTGAAACGAGGAGTGAACTCGGTTCAGAAATGGACTTTGTCCGCTAAGATAGTCTTGGCTATGAGTCTTGACTACTAAGAAATGATTCTCTATGATTATGTGTGTATGAAACAAAGTTTCATGTTTCAAGTTATGATTATTGGGATTACATTTTACTACTATGATTTATCCCATGTTATGAAATTATGATCTCTTTTGCAGGTTAAGATTTCCAAAATGATATGTTCTTATGAATATGATGTGATTGATATCTATTTTTTTACCATTACTGAGCATTTGAGCTCACCATTTTTTATGTTTTCTTTTTCCCAGGCCAGGAAGAAGGATATTAAGTAGGATATGCCAAAAAGGGACTCTAGATATGATGAAATAAATGGGAGACAACGTAGATGATTTATGAACCAGTTGTTTATGTTTCCCCGTTTCTAAAGACACTATACCTATACGGTCCTTTCGTGGTTTTGTTATATGTTATAATAAGTATTCTTCAATTTTGAAGTAATAACCATGTATGTAAAGTATGGGTCGTTATATGAATACACTAGAATATCATCTACAAACACCACCACAAATGAATCCAGATATCTCTAAAATACCCGATTCATCAATGCCATGAACACCGTTGGCGCATTCGTTAGACCAAAGGGCATAACCATATATTCATAATGGCCATATCTACTTCTGAAAGATGTTTTAGGAATATCTTCCTTCCTCACCTACAATTGATGATATCCCGACCCCAGGTCGATCTTGGAGAACCACTGGGATCCCCTCAACTGGTCGAACAAATCATCAATTCATGGGAGTGGATATCTATTCTTTATTGTAACTTGGTTAAGTCTACGATAATCAACACACAGCCTTAAAGTTCCATCTGCATTTTTCATAAACAACACCGGCAATGCCCATGGAGATGTTCTAGTCCAGATAAACCCTTTGTTTTCTAACTCTTCCAACTGGACTTTCAATTCCCACAATTCAGCTGGTGCCATACGATAAGATGGAAGTGAGATAGGACTGGTCCCCAGAAGGAGATCAATCATAAACTCCACTTCTCTTATTGGAGGTAACCCAGAGAATTATTCAAGAAAAACATCCATGAACAGATCCACCACTACCAAAAGAACACTCTGCTCAACACCCATTAATGATTCTAACGACAACACCACTAACTGATACGATAACATGCCCACTGCTAGTGCCAACAAACCAGTTGCACCCTGCCTTTCATGCCTCTCTCCTCTAAAGAGATGTATAACACCATCGTGTGTTGTAAAAGCAACTGTCCATGCATCTTAGTCGATGTGGGCCTTAAAAGAAACCAACCAATCCATTCCCAGGATTACATCATACCCATCCATATCAAGCATTGAGAAATTCCACATTAGCTCCACCTTTCCCACAACGATACAACATTCTCTACACAAGAAGGCTCGACACTCTCTTCGACCCAGAGGAGTTTGAAGTTTTAAAACCAAGGGCATCATTTCTACCCTTAAACCCAGCAAATCGACTACACGTGCAGCAATAAAAGAGTGTGAAGCACCCATATCAAACAACACTTACATCAAGGTAGAATTTAAAAGAATAGTACCTCGCACTGTGGATGGTCCTGACTGATCATACACCACAACCTCCTCAGCTCCAAACACATGTTTGCATGCCACGATCTGCTCTTTATTTCCCTTCTGAGGTGTCGTGGTATTACGAGAATCACCATAACCCACATTACTCTACTGAAGAGGGGTGTGCTGCTGTCCCCGTCCAGTCAAAGCATACAACGTCTGAGATCCCTGAGGAGTGTCATGCACACCCGACCTTGGAGAATTCTAAAAATATCACTGCAGATGCCCCATCTTCTTAAAATTATGACATGATCGAGGTTGTGCCATACAATCCCAATTGATGTGGCTCATAGAACCACACTGAAAACATCCCATCTTGCTCTAGGGCTTCGGAGGAATATTTACCAATCCTTCCGTCAGATTATATTCCATATTACCACTCTGGGAATAAGTGTCCCTCCTTCGCTTAAACCCAGCATTAGAGTTCCCACTATTACCCATGGGTACCACCATGCTTCCTTTGCTCGGAGCACCCGACAGATCCCGCTCAGCCACCGAGGCTCTATTCACCATCTCTGTGTAATCATATATACAAAGCACCTCTATCTTTGAATGGATTTCTTGCCTTAATCTCGCTTCAAAGATCCTTGACTTTAATGACGTGCTACACACCACCTCAGGTGTAAACCGCACTAAGTTCATAAACTTAGCTGCATACTCCTTCAAAGACATAAGCTCTTGCTTTAAACTGAAGAAATCAGTCGTACGCTGAATTCTGAACATATGTGGGTAGAATTGTTTATTAAATAATTCCTCAAAGCATTCCCACATCATACCCTGGTCAGTCCCAGCTTGGACTACCAACTCCCACCACTGAAGGGAAAGATATTCCAACATATACGTGGCCAAATTCACCTTCAAATCTAGCAGTGTTCCCAAGAACTCGAAGATCTTGTTCATTTTATTTAACCATGCTTCTTCCCTCTCCGGCTCTGAATCACCCCTGAAGATGGGTGGATTATACTTTTCAAACTAAACTGTATGATCCACATGCCTTGGTTCATCCATTTTATTTCCACTTTCCACAGCTTGGAAAGCTTGCACTATGCTTTGCACTAGCTACTGGTTTACCTGAGGCTCAGGTGCTACCACATTCTCAGCAACCTCCTCCGTTTGGTCTCTATGACGCCTACCCAGTGACATTTCTATAAACATAAAACAAACAACCATGAGTCTCACTTCCATAGACATCACGAAATCCCATTTCAAATCACATTACACAACACTATCACACAAGGCTTTCCACAAGTTCACATTTTCAACATTGGCCATGTTTCACCATTTTTGAAAACCAAACCATTTTCAAAATACCATATTTATTCACATTACAATTTCACACATTTGAAAAACCCTTTCTCAGTTCAGCCCATAAATCATTAGACCCCAATGAAATATGCATCCTAGAGGGAAGTTATTTCTACCATATATTCCATGCACATCTAATTGGCTACAGTCACGACAATGAGATTTCCAATGCCTATAAGTGTCTCCAAAACACATATGTACCCAAATCCCTGGTAACTTGAATTTCAGCATAAAAGGGTTAACTATGTCCTTTTATGCTATAAATTCCAAGTTTTGAAAATCCTACACCTTACTACCATCCCAACTTAAGGAATATACCACAACTAATGTCAACACAAAATCCGAGAATCAACTCCAAAGGACCGAACAAACTAATACCACTTGTAACACCCCACCCCTATCTCATTGTCTCGAGGAGGCGGTGAGGGCTACTTGGCCTTAAGCGACGTTCCTAAGATGCGAAAGGCTAGAAATAAATGTCGAGGGCTTCAAGATCAAGTTGGGGAACGATTTTCCCATAAGACAAAACCAACCAAGCCAAAAAATAATGATGCATGCACTTTCAAACCCAAACATGTATTCCCAAAAGACAAACAAGTTGTTCTATAATACATCCCAAACCACTACAACTAGACATGTCCACCAAACATCAGAGTACTATGCAGAAGAATAAACCACACCACACCACAAACCATGACACCACCACAGCTCCACACCAAGCTCTAAGCTCCAATCTCCACCAAGGGATCACAATGCACCACTAAAGGAGGGAGATGCCTTACCTTTTCCCATTTCATGGTACACAACATCTGCAAAGACACCAATGTGCCAAAGCAGGGGGGGAGTACTAAAACTCAGTAGGATTTCCCCAAATGACTTCCCTACATATTCCACTAGGATAAAACCATTAGCACATTTATATAAAACAATTTATATAAAATAAACACAAGTAAAACCATTTACATAATCCAAACATGCCCTTACCAAGCCATCACACCCAAACCAAGTAACCAAGGGAAATCCAACCAAACATGCCAAAATCCATTTCATCATTTACACATTAGAATAATAATTTCCAACTTTCAAATCAATGTACAAAAAAACAACCAAAACAGTGGAGATTCCATCTAACCCGTTCACCCTTTCACACCAACAATCAAAACGGTGGAGCTTATGTCCAACCCGTTCACCCATTCACACCTAGTGGCACTTATCATCCACTTATCCTTTAATGGTGGCCCTTCCGTCCACTATCCATCCCCTTTTTATAGTGTTACTTCTCTCCACTTCAACACAACATTCTAATCAATCACAACCAAGCATATAACCTACCAAGGTCACAACAACATGCAATCAACCAATTCTATTGCATATCAATCCACTTCAATAAATCACCCCTTTATTGAAAATCATTTTCCATTCCAAACAACATTTCAATAAAACAACCAATTTATTGGAAACCCTTTTTCCATCAATCATTTTCAAAAATCAACCATAGAATCCCATTTTAAAATCTCCATTTTAAAATCCACAACAAAAAGAATTTCATCATAAAACCCCCCTTTTCCCCAAAAATCCCCAAATGGATTTCCAACCAACTTCGCACATCAAAACACAATTAATTTCATGCCAACAAAATTAATTGTAACTAAAAACCACTATCTCTAACCAAGTGGAGTCGAGAGAGAAGCCACCTACCTTTAGGGTTCCCGAGAAATTGACCCACGAACAACCGTGCCTCAAATCCGGCGAACGCACCACCGAAACCTCTCTAGATCCCTTTCCCTAACATCTACAAGCCTTAATATTAACATCCAAGGCAACCAAAAACCTATATCTACACACAACAAGTGTATATATAGAAAACCACGAAAGAGAGGGATGTAGATCTAGAGGAAAACACAAGGGAAACAAGAGGAGAGACTTACCCAGGAGAAACCACCTTCAAACCGCCAACAAACCTCTTCAAAATCCTTCCAAACTGAGAGGGAGAGCCCCTCCAACCCCTGATAACCCGAAATCCTGAGTGAGGCTCGAGTGGGAGGAA
The DNA here is from genome assembly GCA_963277665.1 of Viscum album. Classification (NCBI taxonomy): domain Eukaryota; kingdom Viridiplantae; phylum Streptophyta; class Magnoliopsida; order Santalales; family Viscaceae; genus Viscum; species Viscum album. The sequence goes on along the minus strand of OY728137.1, from coordinate 1,821,953,156 downwards.
GATTGGAGTGTTTTAGGTCAAGCTTGAGGGAGCTCGGACTTAAAAACACCAACTTTAAGTGGCCGCATGGTTAGCCCGCACAGTTTGGAAAACCGTGCGCTAACCATGTGCACGCTACTGCCTAGAGATCAAGGGTCCACACGGTTACTTCGCACAGTTTTGCAAACCATGCACATTCCATGTGAAGCCTAATGTCTCCCCCTGCATGGTTTCCTGGAGCATTCTCACGGTTTCCCTTAACCGTTCTCAAACCGTGCACCCATTTAAAAGCCTCCAAACTCAACCAAAACCATTAAAAACTATCCCAACCTCTTCCCAACTCATCCCAATTAGTTTAAACACATAAAAATTCATAAAAAAATACCACCTACCTCAAATCGAGGTTTCTACAAACCATGTGTCTAGGATTTCTACATCGGTAACAATTCTTAGATCTCATAATACATTATCAAGAATAATTCTTTCCATAGTTATCATAAGAGGGGATTTTAATTTTATTACCTAAAGGTTTATTGGATGAATTATTCCACATTTCCTACCACCTAGATTACTTCGTATCCTTATTATTTTTAAAATATAAAAACTTTATCTAAACTTTCTTATCACACCACACAATTTACTCATAACTTCCAAACTCATGAGTAACTAGTTCCCTTGGTAAACTTGGATTCAATCATAATTAAAATCAATCAATTTTACTATCATGGTCCAAAATTAAATTTGATGAATATATATCCAATCTAGTAAAATTAGGTTCATAGGTGATAATAGTTTCCTCTTTATATTTGTTGAAATTTAGGAATCACCTTTCCATTCTAAGTTAAATAATTTTTGGAAAATACTTTTGAAGGAATATATCTTTAAATACCATCCATTCCATGACATAAATTTCTTCATTTTCCTTATTGTTCTAAATAAAAGACCACCGTTGATTAGATCTACCTTCAAAATTATAAATAACAAAGGTTACCTTCCGATGTTATAAAAATCCCAAAACTTAAAATATCGTCTCCAAAAGTGTAAATCCACCCTTAAGATTTTACTGGGTATGAGTATCCACCAAAATCCAAAGGGTGTTGTTTCATAAAATGATATACCATCAACATATTATTCTATAGAGAATATGGTCACTATATTGCATTGATTCCTCTATTAATAGCTTATTTTAATTTAATTAACATAACTATGAACTATTATATTCTAATTTTAACCATTTTGGGTTACTAGTTCAGAAGGATATTATCCTCTCAATGCCTTTATACCTTAATAGCCCCATTTCCTCTTTATAAAACCATTCTAAACAGACAAATATTGGATAAAGAAATATGGAAATATTCAAAATCTATCTCATGATAAAATTAATATATATTATAATAACATTAAAGTGTATTTTAATATCACCATAACCTATAAATATTTAATTTTTTTTCTATGATACCAAATATAATGAAACATACTTAATCAACCCCTAATTACATGATTTATAAAAAGGGTGGTACTTTTTCATATTTCAAGGAAATTTTCAGTATAGAGTTTTATTGAATTAGGTAAACCATTACATAAAAAATTGGACATTTCCTCATAGTTTTCATTTTTCCCATAAATCAAGTTCTTTAAAAATACACACTTTATTCATTCAAGGTAACTCCCATAATTAAAACTATGAATTTATTAACGTTTTTAATCATCCTTAATCCCTGTATTTTTTTTAAAACATGGTATGAGAAAAAAAATCTCATTAAGACACATAAAATAAAATAAACTCATTAATCTTTTTGTAAAATTATAAAATTCATAAGAAAGTTTTCCTTTTCCATAATAAAATTTTTAGCTCAAATATCTATTTACTTTTCCATGAAAAAAGTTAATTGTTCAATATCTTTCATAGAACATTTCATATGAAATCATACTAGAGAAATAATAATCTTAATTTATTCTTGGAAGACATAAATACTCATGAGTAACTTTCCATGAAAAACAATCCTTCACCTTTAAAAAAATCATAAACTTTCCTTAAAAATATAAGCTCATTTTCTTAACTTTTGAAATTAAAGTATTTCTTTTAAAAAACATTGAAATAATATAATTTTGTTACCCTGTGACATTATAATTACATTCACCCTTACAATACCCCTTACAATGGAATCACCTAATCAGATAATTCCCACATCTCTTGGGATTAACCTATCACTAGAAAAGTCCATCACTTTAGCCAATGTATTGGGGAGATATAACAGGATCACCCATCATTAGATTTATATTAGGATCATTAAAAATTAATATAAAAAAATATATAATCAATAAAAAACATGAATATTGTACTTAAACCATTAAAATAATTTTAATTGGCATTAAATCCCATTAATAATAACACTTTTAGATATCTCATTAAAATGAGAAGAATTTTTTTTACATAGAAAATATTTTTTAAAATAATGATTCCTATAATATTGAGAGAAATAATTTATTTAAAAATAAACAAAATTTTTTTAATGGATATTTTATAATTAATAATTACTATAATGGATAGATAGGTTGGTCAAGCTGTATAGATTTAAAAACATTATTTCTTCACTTTTTTAAAAAGTAAAAAATAACCTATAAGGAAGATCTTAAAAGGATTTCTTTTTAATAATTTTTAAAGAAAGTAAAAAATAATTGGAAATTAAATTTATTAAAATTTGAATAATAAATAAGAACATTCTTGAAACATTTAAAATAACCATGAAATGGATGAAAATGAGTTGAAAGGAATATTTTAAAACAATATTTTTAAAATAAATTCCCCTACTGTGAGTCTTGACTCGTATCATTTGTATGTATACCATATAGAATAATAAAATTTTATTAGTTTTATAATTTATTAATAATATTTATCATTCTTATTCCATTATAATTATTCCCTTTATTTCATTTGTTACCATGTTTTATTTAGTTACTAAAATGGTTAAGTTCACAATGGATGTTTTGAGGATGTTCAATATATAAGTTCAAAATGGAATCGGTAAGTTGAATAAGGTCCAATGGATCATGGTTATATCATATTCAAAATATTAATCATGAAAAAATTATTATTTTTATACATTAAATAATTTTTTATTACCCTCCATAGAAGGTGGATGTGAAGAATGAAATACATTGGATCATCTGTATTCCACACACACATATGAGTAACATTTCCATTTTTATACTGGTAGGAAAAGAAATAAGGTTTATAATATTTTGATTTTAGAAAATCATAATTATTTTATAAATTTCACATTTATTCATTATTTCCACCCTTATGACCAACCATGTGAGGTGGTAATGAAAAGTGGATCACATCGCTTCATGGAGGTGGTATTCCACAGGTACGCACTATCGATGTTATCAATTTCGAATGAATGGAAAGGGTATTAAGGTAAGTATAATATTGTTTGTATAGAATCATAACAATTTCATAAAATTTTTATATATCCATTAATACCTATTTGTATGACCAGTCGTGGGAGGTGGCGATGGATAATGAAACACATCGCTTTGTGGAAGTGGTAGTCCATTTGTATGCGCAGATGATGTTTTCATTTCACTTAGGTTGGAAAAGAGATATAGAAGAGTTTTTATATAAACATAATAAAATTTAAGTATAAATATTATACTCATTTAAGTATTCTATAGTGGTTATAATAAATCTTAAGGAGTAATAAGAAGAAATAAACTTGAAATAGGTCGGTTAGGACTTATACCCCCTCTTTAAATATCACCCTTTGGCTTAAACCTTAAACCTTCTAAGATTTATATTTTTATAATAAAAGGACCTATAGGATGCGGGGAGGATAGTTTAGTAGGTTTTTTGTGTGTATTTTTTGATTTAAGTGAATCAAAAGGTGTGAATAAGATAAGAGAGGAGGATCCATTTTATAAGTGAGGGGAGTGTCACTCTTGTAAATACTTAAAACTTTAAATTAATATGAATGTATTTACCAATTAAAGTGGCTCCATTTCATTAAAATTTTGAATAAAAGATAGGATTAGGACTAAATAAAATCAACCTATCACATTTATCCTATTTTTAGAGGTATTTTATGCCTTATCTCTTATTTTAACCCCCGTTAACCCTTTTAACCTTTATCGAGGTGAAAATGTTTTACCATGATAACTATTCATTATAAAAAAAAATTAAATATTAAACCTCACAAAATTTAAAAATATTGATTCAAAACATTAAATCCATTTTTCTAGATTCAATTTGTAGAAGTGGAAGAAATTAATTTCAATATATGTGCGCAAAATAGAATGAAAAATGGTTTTTAGAAAAATGTTATTTTAAGCATAAAAATGATTTTATAAAAAAATAAAATATAATGACGATTTATATGGAATTATTTGGATTATTTTTAATCAAAGGGGACTTATGAAAATTTTAAACCAATCCAAAACCAAATGTATATTTGTAATTACTTGAAAAGAAATGACAATTTTTATAAAAAATTGGCATTTCCACTATTTACTCACAAATTAAACTTTTCAGAAAAATCCCAAAAATTCACCCTATGATTATTTAAATACATTGAATAAAAAAATGAGGTTCATTTTATAAATTTAAAACTCTAAAATTTAAAAATTTAATTTTTAAATAAAACATATATTTGATGGAAAATATTTCATCTAGAATGAAACCATTCTATTTCCAATTGAAAAATCATATAAAATTACCATATTATATATAAATCCATAAAAATATATTTATGAAAATTAATAATAAACTAATTCAATTAATTATTAACATTAAATCTACATTTTTTATAAAACTGTTCACTTGACGATCCAAAGATGACATCATCAACATAATTTTGACCAAAAAATATCTTTAGAGGTTTTCTTAATAAATAAAGTGGGATATAATTAGAATTTAATAAGATATTTTTTCAAAATATAATGAGATAATTTTTAATACCATGCTCCAGGGGATTTTTTAAGTCTATGAATATCTTTTAAAAGTTTTAAAACATGTTTATATTTTATTTTATGTTAAAAAACTTGGGGTTGTTTTATATAAACTTCTTAAAAAATTAAACTATTAAGAAAAGAACTTTTCATATCCATTTGATAAATTCTAAACCCATGAATATTTTCATAAGATAATAAAATTATAAGAGCTTCAAACCTAGTAAAAGGTGAAAAAGTTTCATCATAATCTATACCTTCATCTTGAAATATTGAGCAACTAATATGGATTTGTTTTCAATAATTGGTCAGGGTTCATCAAGTTTATTCTAAATGTCCATTTAGTACCAATAATGTTTTTATCTTTCAATGGTTCAAATAAAGTCCAAAAATTATTCTAGAAAAATGATTTATTTCTTATTTTATAGATAAAATCCAATTAGTATCATTCAATGAATCAAAAATATATTTTGGAACAAAATCAGAAATAAAATAATTCTAAAAAAATTTCTTAAAAAATTTATAGTTATAACTCCAGACTCAATTTTTAAATAATTTTATCTATAGTATGATTTTTATTTATTTTTCAAGATTATTCATGAGGGTGATTCTCCCCCGTAAGAGGTACATTCAATTATGGATTTTCATCTTCTCTAAATTAAAATCTCTAAAAACTTATCCAATATGATTTTGATTTCATGATTTATCTTTAAAATATTTTTCATTAAACTTAACTAACACTTGAATATCCAAAAAATATCCCTTCATTATATTTATCATCAAATTTATCCAAATAATATTTAGTATTAAGGATAAAAACTTTACAACCAAAAACTCCAAAATAACCATTTTAGGTTTTATTCCTTTCTATAATTCCAAAGGAGACTTCTTCAATATAAGCCTTAATAGAATTATATTAGAAACATAAAATTATTTTAGAAAAAATTCTTCCAAGAAATATTTAGGGTTTTTTAATTCATTTAACAAGGTTCTATCCATTTCCGGTATAATATTATTTTTCTTTTCAAATACACCATTTTATTGGGGTGTTCTAGGGGATGAAAAGTTATAAAAATAACCATTTTTTTCACAAAACTTTTCAAATTATAAATTTATAAATTGTAATCCCCTATCAATTATTAATTATAAAAATAAAATATCCTTTATCATTTTGAACTAATTTATAACAACCATTAAACTATGATAAGGTTTTATATTTATGAGAAAGAAAATAAACCCATATAAATCTATAAAAATGATCTATAATAACAAAAACATATCTATTTCAACTAAGTATAGAAATTTTAATTGGGCTAAATAAATATAAATGTATGATTTGTATAGGTCTTATATTATTAAAATCTTTAAGTGATTTGAAACTCTCTCTATCATATTTACTTTTCATACACGAATCATGAATGCGATTGCTGTCCAATTTTAAATATGGTAATTGCAAACATTTTCCACGTTTGAACAGATCTTGTAGCCATATAAAATTTTTATGAATGATTCTTATATAACATATAATATTATTTGATTTTAAATTATTCAAACACTTAATATTTTGATTATTTAATTCAGAAAAATTAATAGAATAAATATTTTCCTTTAAGTTGACATAAAACAAAACAAATTCATCTTAAAAAACAATGCACTTATATTTTTAAATTTTAATAAACACACCATCATCACAATGACAAGAGATTCTAATAAAATTATTTTTAAAACCTCTAACATATAAAACTTTAGAAATATTAATAGATTTATAAATACCTAATTCAGTAAAACCTTTAATATTTCCTTTTGAGTTGTCTCTAAAAGTCACATTTCCTCCATCACAACTATTATTAGATAATTTTTTTGATAGATTTACAATCATGTCCTAGGAGAATCCACTCTTCATATACCAAGTTTCATTCTTCTTAATTCTAAGGCATATATCCTACAAAGTTAAATAAATGATAGTTTTGGTACCCATGCAACTTTGGGTCCAATGAGATTAGTAAATGAATTTTTGGGAACCTAAATAGATTTCAATCATATATTCATATGAAATCTATAAGATAAAGATTATTTTGTGTACCGAAAATATTTTGTAAATCTTAAAGTACATTAACTTGTATAATAACCTTTAATTATATATCTAAAACATGTAACAATTGATGCATTTCCTTTAGAATTTCTAATAAATAAGGTTTTATACATTTTAGGAAATTGTGGATCATACCTAAATCCAATGTTATTTGTATGATTTTATTCAATATCATCATTTTATAATAAATTTATATTCCTTGAAAAATGTGGATAGTTCTTACTTTAAAGTTTCAATTTATTTTTTGAGTCCTTCATTTTTTCTTTTAAGAAATGTCAAAGTCATCACATAACACTTAGAATTTTATTTCTTCTTCTTTATTGTTCTTAGAAACAAAATATTTTTACTCAAATTTTATTCTTTAAGTTTCTTGTTCTTCTAATAAATAATATTATTTTATTCAATATTATTATTATTCTTTTCTTTAATTTCATTATAAATATCAGATATTTTTAAAATATAATTTTTTAAACTTTAAATCTTTTTATACAACTTTTCAATTGTTGGTTTTTCAAAATCAGATTTATGAAAATCATAACAAGAATCAATAACCTAATAAAATGAATCCATGAAGCATTGATTTGTTGATTCTTTTTTTTCTATTCCACATTTATCACTAGAATCTAAATCCTTTGTACAACTTTAAATAGTTGCTAAAGATCTCTTATATTCATTGTTTAACCTTTTAATATTTATTTCTTTCTTTGAACTTTGGTATTGAGTCTTGATATAGTATTTTATTTTTCTTTCATAACAAATTACTTCTAGAGTCTCATTAGAAACAATATTACACTTTTTTCTTCCTTTGTAATCATCTCTAGAATAATCCTTTCAAATTTTTCTAGGGTATCCTTTATTTTTGTTGTATATTACTTTTGCTACTTGAGAAAATACAATACTTTCAATTTCCTATAACTCAAAAATATAATAGTAATCAATAGAATTTGTAAATTTAAAACCAATACCTTTTATTTTTTAATCTATTAAATACTAATATTTTTCAATTATAGCACACATTTTAATAAAAAACCAATAAGTTAATTTAGTATATATTCTTTTAATTTTTTACTTTAATCAATAAAATTTTTATTAGCATACTATTTCTTTGGTAAGAATCTTAAAACTATTTCAATAAGCACAATATTATCCAAGGATTCTCTAAAACCACTCATCCAATTTCCAATACTAGTAAGTTGATGAAACATTTTATTATTAGTTTCTTACACACCCATTTTAAAATATTGATATTTAACTCTTAAAATTCCAATTTTGTATCTTTTTAACCTATCTATTCCATAATGTTTAACTTGAAGAATTATCCAAAATCATGGGAATTTTTTCATGCCTAAATGTGACTAAACACATTTCAAACGATTTCATAATATAATATATTCACCACCTTATAATTTAAGAAATATGAAATAGTATTATTACCAGTTAAGGTATCTAGATTAGTATTAGGAAGTTGATATGATATTACGATAATAAACAAATGATAAAATATCATCTATTTTAGGAAGGCTTCCATTCGAGATTTCCAATAGCAATAGTCATTACCCTTAAATAATGAAGATCTATAAAGAATACAAATATCATTAGAACTTGAACCTGAAATCTCAAATAATGTTTTCCATTATATGGTTAAGTCTAGGAAGAGTTTAGAAACAATAATATATATACCAGAGTAAAGAATTATAGTGCTCAAAAATAGACTTTCTCTAATACCATTTGTTTTCCCATATGTTGAGATGACTGAATGGTCAAGTGGGGGATGAATTGACCAATTTATAATTTTTTAATGATTATATTAGAGATAAAATTATTTAGGAAGTAGAAAAATAAAATAAGTTCACATGAGATTTTTATAGTAGTTTAGGTTGAAGTGATCCTATGTCTACTCTTCACCTATCATTATCCTCAAGAGAAATGAAACCCACTATAAAACTAACTTTTTATGGGGATTCACAACCCAATTACAACTGCCTTTTCTAGTGGAGGTATAAAAAACACAACCTGACTTTAATAAGGAGTCACAACCCATTACAACTAATTTTTTTACTCATAGAGTCACAACCATAATGCCTGACTTTTTCACCCTAGATGCACAACCTAAACCTAACTTTTGAAGGGTCAGTACAACCCACTCATTCTTTCGTTTGAATGAAAAATCATAAACCAAAAATAATTTGCACAAAAATAGATAAGAAAATACATCACTATAGAACTGGAATAAAATAGTAAATTTCTTAATTTCAAGAAAGAGACATCTTTAATCTCTTTGATAGTGCAGATTTTCATAATTGAGTTCAGCCAAAAAGGATCACATATTATAAGCAATAAGTTCACATGTCAAACACTCAACATTCATACAAGTAACTCCTTGTATCATTAGTTTTTCAAACTCTATTTTCAGAGTTTCTTCATGTACATCAAATTTTAAAACAATAGTTTCATGTAAATAATCATAAAAAATATTATCTGTTGGAGTTCTTATTTCCCCAAATAAAAACCAAAATTTTCTCGCTCAATGATAGAAAACTACTTTAGAGTTGTATTCAACCTTGATAGTATGTATAACATGAAAAACTATACAAATAAAATCCTTAAAAAAATAAATGAAAAAATAACCAATTATAATAATAAATACCCCTTTAAAAATGGATTAATAAATCTTAAATATCATGAATAGTTCCATGGTAATCATTCATATAAACTTACAACAAAATAACAAGAAAATTGGAATTTTGAATTTACTTACTAAATATGAAGAATAAATATTAAATACACTTCTTACCATATGATATTCATTTAATTTTTCATAAAAAACTTCAAATCTATTTTGAATAGTATCAAAATAATTAATAAGTAATCATGGAATAAATAAATAAATGATAATGAGTAACATGAATATGAAGTGGATTGAAATTAGAAATAGTAAAAAAACAAAGCATATTTTGAGTTTTTTTAAAAACAAAGTATAAAAAATGTCCTAAGGATGAATTTTTTAATATGCATAAATTTTATAAGGATCAATTTTTTGTGTAAAAATCATTCTTTTATATGAATAAACAACATTTCAATTCTGTATAAGGATGATTTATATTCTATGTAAACTTGAATTTATGTAAGCATCAATTTCTAATTCATAAGCTTCAATATAAACATCATTTCCGAGTTGTGTAAACATGAAATTTCATTTTCATAAATGAAAAATAATTTATAAGGATTGTTTCCATTATAAAAAATCCATTCCTTAAGGATAAAATAGAGTTGTGTAGGGGTGATTTTGAAAATCATAATAATTATTTGAAAAATAATTTTCAAAATATTTAAAAACCTCAGAAAAATAGTTTTATATAAAATTAATATAATATCACCAAAATAATAATAAAAAATTAATAATAAGTAATAATAATTAATAAATAATAATTAACCAATAAATAATAAATAATAAAAAATTAAACATAATTCTTTTCTTCCACAAGTAGTGAAAGTTTCAATCAATATAAATGGCTCGAAGGCCGTATTTTTATTTTATTATGAATATTCCCCCTTTTAAGGGTTGAAGGGGAACCCGTACATGACCTTTAGGCCCAAGGCATAAGGCCCGACATGACTTGAAATACATGACCCGAAGGCCCAGAGGCATACCATGCCCAATACATAACCCGTAGACCCATCCCACTAAAACCGCCCCTCCCGAGCTTCTGCATCATTGGTTTCAATCACTAAAAAAATTTAATCCAACTCATGTTAGAAATAATAAAAAGAATATTTTATATTTATCAAAAAACAAATAGTGGTGAAAGGCCAGTAAATAATTTTCCTTACTGATAATTTAAAAACCAAGAATTTTAAATTATGAAAATTCTCCCCCCTTTGGAATAATAAAAAATTAAATAATTTTAAAGTCACCCATTTGTAAAACATGTTAAATAAAATTTCAGCATGCTATAAATAGAAATAATTTAAACTTAAATTACCCCTAAGTTAAACAATAATAAATTATCATGATTAAACCAAAAATAAAGAAAGATTTAGATAAGATATATTCCCCACTTTGTTAAATAATATCCAACTAAGAAAAAACCATAATAGTTATAATAAAGATTATAAGTTTGAAATTATATCATTTCATATAGATTTAAATTAAGTATATTTTAGTATGTTAAAAGTTATTATCAATTTTAACTACCAATAGATTTAAAAAACAAAACTCTCTCTAAAATTTATGGATCATAAAAATACATTCAAAATAAATAATGAAGACAATAAAAAAAGAAGATATGAGTTTTAAGTCTCCCCCTTAATTTCAGTATCTTATTCTTCTTTAAGTAATAGAAGCTTCAAAATACTATATACAAATTTCAAAAATTGGTGTATAAAACAGTGAAAATTTCTCCTAAAAAAGACTTTAAAAGATAAAAGGAACCACAAAAATATGTTAAAATATATAGGGATTCATATAGTAACCATATATTAAAGAAAATACAAGTAAATATATTAAAATAGATTTTACCTATGCACTAGCCAAGAATAAATTTCAAACATATCTATAATGATTTTTTTTCAAAATTCCATTTTAAATTTCTATCATAACAAGTTCATAATTTATTTTCTCAAACTTAGATAAATATAAAGGTTTAGTAAAAAATATTTTCAAGTTAATCATCTATGGAAACATATTCCAATCACATTTCACATTTTTGAACATGATCTCTAATAAAATGATATCTAACTTCAATATTATTTATTCTAGAGTGTTTTAAAGGGTTTTTGAAAAAGAAAACAATATCATATGAATTATCACACAAGTAACTTATAAAAATAAACATTAAAACTAGTTAAAGTTTTTTTAATCCGTAAACATTGAGCACAACTTCTAATAACAAAAATATATTCTGCGTCACATTTAGATAAATCAATATAATGTTTTTTCTTTAAACTCTAATAAACTAAGATTTTAACTAAAAAGTTACACCGTCCACTGATACTTTTTCTATTAATTTTACATCCTCCAAAATTAGAATTATTATAACTTTTCAATTCAAGAAGATATTTTAGCAAGATAAAATAAACCAAGGTTTTAAAAACACTTAACATATTTAATGTGTAATGTACCGACCTGGATCACTTTGAATAGTAACCAAACTAGTTTTCCATGTGACATCAAGTGCACCCCTCACATGCTAGAGGTTTCCAACTATAAGCAAGGGTCTAAGGTGATGCAATGAGGAAACTATACCCCCATATCAGAGTGTGAAATAAAAGATAAATAACCAAAAAATCATACACATAAGAGTATAAAAAATACTAAATAAATTTAACATGATATAATAAAGTGAAATACAAAATTCAGACCTGAACAATTATACTCACATATAACAACTAATCTCCCATTGAGCTGACCACATATACGGGAACAATAGTTGAATATAAAATAAATACATTAGGATCTACTACAAAATTCAAACCATACCACATACCCAGTCTTTATGACTCTCGAGCTGCACCAACCTGATCCTAAGACCCCACATGACTAGCTCAAATCGTTCATACAATCCAAGGACTCTGCCCTATCAATCATGCATCCATACTCAACTTGAAAGTAGGAATAAGGTTTTCATATACACCAAGGTGTACACACATGTGGTAAGAGTTTTCTCATTTGGAGAATAATCCCTATAATAATTTCATAACTCCCATATGGGAGTATTCTCATCTAGGGATAAAATCATAAGTACCATAGAACTGGATCCAAGATCACCCTGGTATACTAGACCAGCCACAACTTAGTAGATTTTAGGCCTATGATAGACCAAAAGTCACGGTCCCCCACCGAAACCTCCCCACTAGTACATCACATGATGACCCACTATAAAAATTGTGACACCAAATCATGGTAGACCAACCAAAATCATGAAATCTCCATGAGTGTTTTCATACATTCATCAAAATCCCCCAAGGTGTTACTATATAAAAATCATATATATATATATATATAATAAAACATTAACATGGGTTTCCATATTCCAAACTCACCATTCCACCATAGTCGGACTCCCAAGAGTGGGACCCATCTCGTTAAAAACTTAACAAGCTTATCCCATCAACTCAGGCCTAAAATGAACACCCATGATTGGAATTACCCATTCCCATGCATGCCTTCTCACTAGGGATAACAAGTCACAAGGGAACCTTCTGGGATCCCCTAATTCATCGCATAATAAGGAACCCCATTTTGGGTCCTCGATCTTAATCAAAACCACCAGTAAAATGCCCATATCTTAGGGCAAACACATCCCACAACCTACTCTCTAACATCTCACGACCTCACAAGCCTAGTAAGGAAATTATTACCAGGGATACAACCTCAAGCCCATCCACTTTCCATGTTACTCTAGGTTAGCCCAAACACCCAACCTATCTACCACCTCGAGTCATAATCCAGAACTACTGGATAGGGACTATCCTAAGTTAAACCATTCGAGGACATTAGCAACCCCATGATAAATCCTCTGACCATTATAATGACCCTCATATGGGTCCCATCCCATATATCACTCTTATGAGATCGCTGAATTCAATTACTATTGGAAAAACTCTATATCACAACTCAATATCCATGATTCAACTCTTATAATGATTCAAAATACCGCAAGGATTACACCATTGTGATTTACATGAAAAAATACTCAAAATGGACCTCTGTTATGTATAATTATGACTCTAGATCATAAAATAACCCAAACCCCTTAAATGGGTAATAAGGAAGTAGTACACAATATGTACCCTGAGTACATGATGTGTACTCCCAAATATCCACCCTAACCATGCACTTCTATATGGATTGGGTACACCCAGAGTCTAGCCATGTACTTCTACAAGGATAGTTCACACTTAGGTTTTGGTCATGTACTACTACATGACTAGGGAACACCTGGGGTCTGGTCGTGTACTACTATACGACCATGTCCCACCTTACATGGGTTGTCTACCTAGGTACTCAGCCATATGGTCATGTACTACCACATGGTGTGTACTCTGAGTACATGATGTGTAATCCCAAAAAAATAATCTTCCCAAAATAAGAACACATGGTGTGTGTTCTTGAAACCACCCATCGTGTGATTGGGATATCTTGAACGAAAACCCCTACAATGACACCTCCATCTCTCTCTACATCTCTTCATAACTCTCTCTATATCTCATCTGTGATTAAGGGAATTCCCAAGGGGGGATTTTGTGATAAGAAAAGGGGAGTTAAGGAGAAATGAAAAGGGAAAAGGAAAAAAAGAAGAAAAATAAAAAGAAAAAGAAAAGAAAAATAAAAACGGGCCCAACCCCGACCCCGATGCCCGACTCAAGGTTATAACTTTCCTAGAAAAAACACCACATTTTAGACACAACTATAGACTTAAAATATTAATCTGACATTCTACTCAAAAGATATCACCATTAAAACACATGCTAATAAAATCATATTTAATTAATTAAATATTTAATATTCTATGAAAATTCAAACTAAAATTACACCAAACTCTTATACTTGGGTAAAAAACCTATTATAAGACTAATGGAGTGGTCATAAAAATTATATGTGATCATATTATAACATAAAATGACCATTTTACCCCTCAAGAGTATCCAAAATCCACAAATTCAATTTCTCCCCAAATTTTATAGCCCAAAAAAACCCTGGTCTTTAAAACCTCCCAACCATAACCCTTCTCATCCTCAAGATTCATTGGCAGTCAACAATTAGTCATGCTTCCACCCTGAGTATTTGAAAAACTATGTGATCAATATGATAATCACCACCATATGAATATCCTTATCATCACCTCATAACTAAACACTAACTCCTTGACCCTTTCTCCATCCATCACTAAAAACAATGACTGGACATGGAAAAATCACTCTCACCAGAGTGTTAGCATGAAAAAATTAACCTATCATCCCCATATCACAAGGAATGGAATCCTCTTCACTCAAAAGACCACTTAAAATGAGGATAAAATCCTTTAATGACCTATGGTTCACTCCCCAACATAAGGCTTTCCTTACATCATTCCTCAAACACTGACCACAACAGGTCTACTATTGCTACACTACTCAGGTTTCCTCAGAACCTGATCTAACACAACAAACCCAAAAATGAACCAACTAGAACTACACAAAAACCTACATAACATGCCTTTATACAATAAGTATTTATCCTAAAAATATGCTCCAAACACCACTATACTTCTCAAGGAAGAGTGATTCCCCAAAATTTTCTCACAGGCTCTCATGATCTCATGATCCAAAAACTAAAAACCTTGGTTAGTGCACCTAAACCACTGAACCTGCTCCTAACATAGGTCAGTTACAATAAGATGAATCACCCATAGTACTCATTTTCAAAATTGGGCATATATCCTATGTCAAACATAACCACACACTTAGTCATTATACAAAATCATTCCAAGCCATGAGCATCCATCCACGCTCTCACCTACGTACTAAAACACATCCCAAAAATATATCCATGAACCCAACCAATCCTACCCTTAAAAGACCACCTTGATACTAAGGCACTCCTAGTGCAATGCATTCCATGGCACTGGCACTCAAGGTGCTTCTCACGTAAAATAATGATAAGGAATCACCATTCCTATACCATAAAATCGATTTCAAATCCCATGAATCGATCTCAAAAGCTAGAATGTACCCATACTTACCACCTAAAATGCACCCACAAACCCAGGATAAACTCTCTCATAGGTTTCCCTTAGTCATCGCAAAATAATTGACTCACTAAACATCAATTCACATCTTAATGTCTCTAGGTCTCCCACCCATCCCAAAAGTCAGGTCTCACATGTAGGTTATAACCGAAGGGCCAATACTCACTAAAATCATCTCAAACACCACATGCCATATCACATGAAAACTAACCACTAAGGGTCTCACAAAACTCACAACATCCAACATGCCCATACCAAAAACCATCAGCCTACTAGGGCACTGATTCTCACTAATAATCCACCAACGAGAATACTCCCTAAAGAATCAAAATCTAATTGGTCAACAAAACCATATCCAACAACATCATCCTAGACAATAAACATTAAAGAAAACCACAAACACTATCTCAATTGAGTAGAATTCCATTCCAAGATATATGGTAAAACACCATATAAGTTGTTATTGTCACATTAAATAACTAACCTAAGCAATTATAACCCACTAGGTGTTTCCACTAAAGAAACATGTGCCTCACTAACACACTAGTGTAACCTCACACCCCATACACCAAGGGGACATTACATAATCATTGATAAGTGTCTCACCGTAGATCCACATATCCTTCCATTAGAATAATATACATATTCATGTCAATCTAATTGTGTATAATGACACCAAGTACTTATATGGGAAAATGTCGTATGAGTAGTTGCTGACACTTTAAGCAGCTGAACCTATCTTTAGTGACAAAAATCACACTAGAAGGTCCTTACATGTCATGTGGATCCTATATTCTAAATCATGATGCGTGAGACACCTCTTTCTTCTATAGGGCACAAGTCAAATACATAACTGGTTTTTTTCCAATAGTTCAAGAACCAAAATTCCACAACAAATCATAAATAAAAACATCATGTGCATCATTAGAGGTGTAAATCATGTCAAACATAACATAAAAAATCCAGAACATCATTACCATCCCTAAAAACTTGGACTTCTACTAGAGAAGGTGTTTAGGATGCACCATATTGATATCCATCATAGGTTCCAACACATTCTTATATCTCCTAACCACCAGGTCCCAAGTAGTTAGAAAAATAAAATATCCATGATACCACTTTGTAATGTTCCAACCTAGATCACTATAAATAGTAACAAGACTAGTTCTCCATGTGATCTTTGGTGAACCTCCTTATACACTAGAGGTTACTAACTAGAAGAAAGGGTCTAAGGTGATACTGTGAGGAGACTATACCCCCATATTAGAGGTCACTATAATAGACTAATAACTCAAACATCATAAACATTATAGTATGTAGAATAGTAAAGAAACTAAACTTGTTATAATATAGTGAAATAAAGAATACAAACCCAAATAGTCATTCTCACATGAAAAAACTAATTTCCCACTAGGTAAAATACATATACAAAAACAACAGTTGAATATAAAATAAATACAATAGACTCTACTTCCAACTCCAAACCATTCTATATACCCAATCTCCATGAATTTAGAACTACACCAGCCTGATCCTAGGACCCCACATGAATGTCTTAGATCAATAATGTAATCCTGGGCCTCTGCCCTATTTTTCAGGAATATGTTTTTAACTTAAAAGTATATATAAGGTCTTCATTCACAACAAGGTTCACATACATGGGGTGAGAAATGAATCTAAGTGGGACACCTCCAATGGCAAGCCTATAACCTAATGTTATAAGTGAATGCTCATGAAATATGTTGAGGATAGCCAATAAATAATTGGAATAAAATAAATAAATAAAATTTACATCAATCCTCATTTGTGTGACCTTGATCGACCAAAAACTTGCTTAAAAAAGTGTTGAAATGTCTCTGAGCACATCATGGTGATCTTGATAACAACATAACCATCCAGGGGGACCAAATTATACCCATTATCCATTAACCAACAATGATACTCTAGTTTATGATCCCAATCAATCATACTTACTTTAAATAATGCCAAGGTTTGTTTGATCATGTCATATGGATCACACCAACCATATAACAGACTCGAGTCTCTACGATATACTAATAAGTATCAAGAACCTCTACTATGGGAGTTTTCTTTACAAGTCATCATAGAACTATTCTTATGAGAGTTTTATTAGCTAGGGAATATGATTATAAGTATCACATACCAACCATATGGGTGTTTCATTATCTAGGGAATAATCCATGTATGAATCTCGTCCCTCGGCTATGGGAGTATTATTATTTGGGGAATAATACATATAAGCATATAAGACCCCCCCTATGGGAGTATTCTCATCTGGGAATTAACCCGTAAGTATTATAGACCTGGATCCAATCTCACCTTGGTATAACAAACCATCCATGCCTCGATAGATTATAGGCCTTTGGAAGATTGCAAGCCACAAGCCCCCACTAATTGACCCTCACTGAGATCACATGTGATGTACCACTCTGGACATCTCAGCTCCAACTCATGATAGCCCAAATAGAATCAAGACTGCTCTATGATAATTTCCATTAATTCATAAAAATTCTCTAAGTAATTACCACATAACAAGACTATATATATATATATATAATAAAACATGAACATGGGTGGACATCTTCCAAATCCACCATGCCACTATGGTCAGACTTCCCAGAGTGTGACCAATCTCATCACAACCCTAGTAGGTTATACCCATTGACTTAAGTCCAAAAGGAAAATCCATGTTTTACATTACCCATTACCATGAATTCTCTCTCACTAGGGACAAAAATTCACAAAGAAACTTACTGAGGTCCCCTAAGTCATCACATAATAAGGAACCCCATTTGGGGTCCTCTATCTTAATCATAACCCTCAAGATAATGTCCATATCTTGGGGTTAACACATCTCACCACCCAGTATAAAATATATTATGGAATCATAGGCCTAAGAGGGTAATTCTCAAAAGGTATATGGTCTTAAGCCCACCCCCTTTACAAGTCACTCTAGGTTGGCCCGAACACCCAAACTATTCGCCTCCTCGAGTCAAAACCTAGTCCCACTAGCCAGGGACTCTCCAAAAATACACTAATCAAGGACCATAACAATATAATACCACATCCTATAATAATTCCCATAACCCTAATCTGGGACTCATATAATGTTTCACTCTTAGAAGACCTTTGGATTCAATTACCAGAGGAAAACCTCTTATTGTAACTCTATCTCCTTGAATTTCCTATTAGATGTACTCAAAATACTACAAGGATTACACTATAATGATCTATATAGAAAAATATTCAAAATGGACTCCTATTATGTATAATTATAACTTCAAGGTGCAAAATCACCCAAACCCCTCAAAAGGGTAATAAGGGAGCAATATACGGTGTGTACCCCAAGTACATGGCATGTACTCCCAAATATACACCCTAGACATGCACTTCTACATGACCTAGATACACATAAGGTCTGGACAAGTACTATTACATGGACATGTAACACTTGGGGTATATTTTTGTACTACTACCTAGCTAGGTAACACCTAGGTTTTGGTCATGCACTACTACACAACCATGTCCCCCTTACATGGGGTGTTTTCCCAGTTACTTGGCCACATGGCCATGTAACATTACATGATGTGTACTCTGAGTATATGGTGTGTAGTAAAAAAAACTTCATCTTCCCAAAATAGGAATAACACAAGGTGTATGTTATTTAAACCACATTCTATGTGATTTGGATTTCCCAAATGGAAACCCTTACAATCAGCTTGAAATCCTTATTTCCCCCGATTAAGCAGATATCAACCCCTAGGGTGTTCTCAACAGTCATAATAAGGATTTAAAAATTAAAAACAAAAAATATATGTGAATTGAGGATTAAAACCCAAAACTGGTCCACCTATAGGTGGAAACCATCGATGATTTTTTCTAATCCATGCTCTGTATCTGTCGCACGATGAACTGACTCCTCCTGAGCTCTACGGTGGTACCTCTTTCTCCCTCACTATCCCTACCTCTATCTCCCTATCCTTATACATCTCTCTTGTTTGTGATTAAGGGAAAACCACTGGGGGGAATATCTAAGAAGAAAAGGGTAGGATAGGTTAAAAGAAAAGGAAAAAGGAAAAAAATAAAAATAAGAAAAAGAAAAGAAGAAGAAAAAGTGGCCCAACCCCAACCCCGATGTCAACTCGAGGTTATGCCTCACCTAAGAACCCCACATTCCAGAATCAATCATGAAGTTATAATCCCAATCCAAAAATCTATTCAAAAATATATCTTTGTTTGAATGCACATGAATAAAAAAATATTTAATTAATTAAATATCAAATATTCTATGAAAATCCGAATGACTTGGAATTCTACCAAACTTATAAAATAGGGTAAACACCCTATTCTGAGACCAATAAAGTGGTTAGAAAAATTATCTAACATCATATTCTAGGGAATAATTCCAATTTTAATTGTAACCCCCCAAAAATTTTATGGTATGTTTCTCTTAAATACTTTCAATTCATTAGATAGCCTATATTGCACGAAGCACCGAGTATCTGTGAAAAAACACTTGGTTATTAATAACCTAGCCATTAAACTTAAATTTTCCACTTTCTATGTTTTGAATTTTGAAAAACGGACATACACGGTTGCAATCGGGGTGATGTTTGGAGTCTAATAGAATCAACTTAATTTTCAGTGAATAGTAACTTACCCTTATGAATAGTAACTTACCCTTATGAATAGTAACTTTCTCTTATAAATAGTAAATTAACCTTATGAATAGTAATATGACCCTTATGAATGGTAACCTTACCAAAAAAAGTATAAATAATATTTAGGCACCTTAAAAATGAATATGAATATTTTAAGTGTTGGTATTTTTTGATTAAATGATAATTTTAATTAAAAATTAAATTTCTCATATTTAGAAAATTATTTTTGAAAAATTCAGTTCATTTTTGGATTTTAAATGTCAAAAAATAGTTAGGGTGAATTTTTGGGATTTTTCTGAAATACTTGAATTTCTGGTGAATAGTAAAATACAGTAATCACGATATAAATACATTATAAGATAAATACACTATTCCATGCTTCATGGATGATTTAAGAAACCATTAGTTTAAACTTACATGAACTTATTACTATTTTTTGTTATGAAATCATAACCATTTCTTATCTTAGTGAAAAATAATAAACTAATGATTAAAATATTAAGAAACCCTCCTCCCCTCCACTAAATAAACCACCCATCACCTCATCTTCTTCTCACACCGCTCAAGCTTTGATACTTTCCTAAGTTCTACCAAATACACTTCCCAAGTCCTCCCCCCACATACAAGACCTTATTGTATCACAAAAAGTCCAAAAACAAAGGCTATAAAGAGATTCTCAAGGAGGAGTACTCAAGAGGTGAACCTCTCTTCCTTTTCCTTTCAACTTCTTTTACAAGTTTCATTCTTTTGTTTCTCTCTCCTCACCTACCCTCATCCATATTCTATGATAATTCTAGTACCTTAAATGATCTGGAATTTTATTATGCTAATGAATTATTTCATCATCACCACTTCTTTTCCCTCCTTTTATACTATAAATGAAAACACCGGCCAAGATGTGTTAATTATCACGTTCAAGGAAAATAGGTTTTCAATTTGCATTACCATATTTAAGACTAGTCATGAAACCTTTCTAATGGTTGAACCAAATCATAATATATGTATTTTATCTTATGTAATTTTCTGTAATCCTTACACACTCATAATATAAAATAATAATACAAAACAAGTTCACCATGCACAAAACCGCCAAGTTAATCTAAGTATTTATCATCAACCTTTATCTAACGAGTCATCCTCATGGCATATAACCAAAATAATTATAAAATCATTTATATATTTTTAATGTCACTAATAATATATATTAACAATTCTGGATATTTAACCACATTTCAAATGAATTTCCATTCGTAAATACAAGTAAACCGATCATGAAAACCAAGGAAGAAAATGCCTCCAAAACAATAAAATTATTCCTCTTAAACCCATAAAAGGCCATAAATGAACCTAATAAGGTTATAATAAATAAATTACATGTATAGGATATTTTTTAATTATTAATTAACGAATATAAATTTTATTATTCAGGCCATTAAGATCAACTGAAGAACACTTTAGGGCATAATGTAAGGGGTTTCTCATCTCACTTTTAATTCTGCGAGATTTCCATTGTTTGCCACTTATTTCTTATATGTGGTGTATGTGTACTAAAATTTGATATATAATATCATGATTCTATTTATATTCATGGTATTTGGTGATTCATTTGGTGATTATTAATTTTTGGTCATACGTTTCGATTGATTACAATGTGGTAAGGGAATTTGTCTCAATTTCCATTTCATTGAGACTTACTTGGTATTATGAACATAATATTTCTTATGTGGTGTAACTAATACCCCTTTGAGATAATTTTTAATTTTTAATTATAATTCTAATAAATATCAATTTTCTTGTATCATGGATATGATTATTTCCTTAAGCCGTATACCATTTCACATACGGTGTTTATTTTGAATTCTATTTTAACTGGGGAAATATTGATGAATCTGTATCCTCTATTCAATACAAATATAAAAAAGGCATATTTTTATTGTATTAAATATATTTATAAAGAATTATTTGGACTTTTAGTGATGTGTGAGGCCTGTTATAGCCCCTCGATGCATCAACAGGTCTCATGAGACAAATCAGTTGGCAACAAACCCTTCAAGTTTGTTTCAAAAAATCAGATAGGTTTCTACCCACAGACTTAAAACATTTCGATGGTATAATGGTTCATGTGCTAGATACATGAATTCAAAATAATAATCATTATCTTTATTTATTATTCATTTATTACTATCCATGAGGTTTTCACTATGACAAAATCTATGGATGCATTTTTATTCCCAGCTTATTGATGTCAAGTGTTTTCATTTATTCATCATGCCATATTAGTCATGTCAAATTGATTATGATTAACTTATTATTGATTCATGATTAAACTATATGTAACCCTCACTGAGCATTTTATCTCACCCTTATTATGTTTCCTTTCCCCAGGTTATAAAGAAGAGAACCTTGGATAAGCTTTCAAGGCGGTAGTTTATTTTAGTTTATTATGTATCATGATGTATTTTTTTATCTTTCAAAATGTAATTCGGGTATCATATATATAATATGGTATTATAAAAATTCTAAAATAATCATTCCTTAAGGATTTATTTCTTATATTCATTCCAATATAATGAAATAATGCATCGGCTCTAGGCTTCGGGGTGTTACAGTTGGTATTAAAGGAAGTTTAGCAGCAACCTTGGAAACTAGATTTAGGAAACATAGTTTAACGGACATGACCCTAGGGTAGAATTTGAGGATAATAATAGAGTAACATCATAGAAATTTGGTAAGGTAGATACTATGTGGATATTTTTAGAAAATACATCCATGTTTGGATAATACAAGTGGATGTGGTTCTGGCACAGACGTACCTTGGAGTAACAACTTCGACAAGGAGTTTCGGGCTTGACCTGAGATATCCTGGTACACAAAAATAGGCCTTATTGAACACCTATTTTGACACTTCTAGGGAATATACTTAGGATAATTCACATTTTATTTACAAACCATTATGAAGGATTTAAAATTAAATAGAAACAATGTTTATGATTATGAGATTTGTTGTGCATAAATTTTCAGATTATTTTAAGTGTTTTCTAGTTAGAAATTATGAATTATGACCTAATTTAGTGTATGAAATTGTTTAGTGATGGTGCCTAATGAAAGAGGGGTAATCAATACCAATGTACAATGTAGGGATTTCCCCACTGAGCAATTCAATACAGTCATTGTTGGAGTGGATCAGATCATTACCATACTGGGACAACTTACTTAGGCTGTGATGAATAACCATGTTACACCTATGTTGGATCGTTTCATGTGACATAAGCCCCCATATTTTAGCTGGACTACTAACCTAGTGGTAGATGAGCAATAGATCAATTCCCTTGAAAATACATTCCTGGAATTAAGATTCAATGAAAATGAAAATATAGTGCTATCAGTATATTGTCTCAAGGGTGATGCTGATCAATGGTGGTCCTTGACCCCGAATACCATGGAGGAAGAAGAAATAGAAGATATGAAATGTAGGAATTTTAAGGAAATGTTCTTCAACAAATATTTACCTCATGAGCAATGAATTGAAATGAAGAGGAAAATACTTAGCCTAAAGCAAAGTGAAAAAGAGAGTGTTGTGAAGTATGAGGCTACCTTCACAAGATTAGCCAAGTATTCTATAGATTATGTACATGATTTGGAAGACAAGATTGATCATTTATTTGAATATCTTAAGCCAAGTCTTCAAAGGGAACTAACTTTTCAAAAAGTTTCATCATATGATGAAATTGTATTAAGTGCCATCAAAACAGAGAATGAATTTTCTAGGTCAAATTTGTTCAAGGGAAACCAAGATAAGAATCAGTACTCTGATAAACATGGAAAAGGTGAAGCACTAAATAAGAATAAGGGAACTAAGAAATTCCCATTATGTGAGAACTGTGGAAAAAATCATCCTGGGAAATTCTTTAAAGGCATGGGAGTTTTCTATAAGCGTGGAGAAAAGGGTCATTGATATAATGAATGAAAGGAGAAGAAACAATTCAATGACATTCAATGCTACAATTATAGAGATGGGACAATATGAAAATGAGTGTCCTAAGAGCCAAGGAAACTTACCTCATAAAAAGCCATGAGAGAAAGGGAAAGCATATGCGATTACAACCACAGAGGTTGAAGTTCCTAATGATGTGGTGGCAGGTAATTTAATTATTTTCTTAAACATAGCCAATGCATTATTTGATTCTAGATCATCGCATTCATTTATATCTTCCCAACTTTCCAAGAAAATTAGACATGTCCAATTTGATTTAATAAAGGAGTTGTTAGTCAAAACTACTAGGGGATGTATAATTGAAAAAAAGATGTGTCGATCAGTTTGTATCATGGCACATAAACGTACTTTGGTTTCTAACCTTATCACCATACCCATGATTGAATTTTATATAATTCTTAGTATGAATTGTCTGTCAAATTATGATGTGTATATCTATTTCAAGAAGAAGGAAGTTATAATTTTTGAGAATGGTGTAGAATCCCTTATCTTTAGAGCAGAAACCTCTCCATTTTATACTTATCTAGATCCACCCCCAGTAGATCTACTAAATGCAATTCTTGGCAAGGAAGAGAACACAATATCTATAGGTGAGGAAATAAATCTTCAAATTGAAGATGTACCTATTGTTCAAGAACACATTGATGTATTTCTAGAGGATTTACCTGGACATCCTCTAGAGCATAAAGTTGAGTTTTATTTTGATTTAATTCATGGTGCAAGACCTATATCAAAGACTCCATATAGAATATCCACTGTGGAATTAGTAGAACTCAATAAACAAATAGAGGAATTGAGTGATAAAGGATTTATCCGGCCTAGTGTTTCTCCATGGGGAACCCATGTTCTCTTTGTTAAGAAGAAAGATGGATCTATGAGGCTATGCATTGACTATAGGGAGATTAATACTATTAAGATAAAGAACAAGTATCCTCTGCCATGCATTGATGATTTATTTGATCAACTTTATGGAGCCCGATATTTTTTAAAGATTGAATTTCGATCTAGATATCATTAGCTATGTGTAAGGAAAGAAGATATTCCAAAGACATCATTTCGAACCAGGCATGGGCATTATGAGTTTACAGTAATTCCTTTTGGACTAACTAATGCACACTTGGTTTTCATGGATCTAATGAATAGGGTTTTCAAGGAATATCTGGATGATTTTTTTTGTGGAATTATCAATGATATCCTGGTATACTCCAAAAGCTACAAAGACCCTGAGAATCACTTATGGGTCATTCTAAAAACTCTTATAAGAAATGAATTATATGGGAAGTTTAGAAAGTGTGAATTTTGGCTTCAATCAATTTCTTTTCTTAGCTATATTTTCTATAATGATGGAATCACAGTTGATCCTATGAAGACAAAGGCAATCCAAGAATGGCCTACACAAATGAACATAACTGAGGTATGTAGTTTTATTGGCTTAGTAGGTTACTATCGATGTTTCGTTCAGAATTTTTCCTGGCTGGATAACCCACTAACCAAGCTCACACATAAAGGGGTTAAGTTTTTATGGAAAAAATAATGTACACAATTCTTTGAAGAATTAAAAAAAAGATTGGTCAATGTTCCAATTTTTAATCTTTCCACTAGAAATGATGGATTTGTGATATACAATGATGCATCAAATAATGGAACGAGTTGCGTCCTTATGAAAAATGATAAAGTTATTTATTTTTCATCAATGTAGTTGAATAATCATGAGAAAAATTATCCAAATCATGATATTGAGTTAGAATCTGTAATCTTTTCTTAAAAAATATGGAGACACTATCTATATGGTGAAAGATGTGATATATATACGGATCACAAGAGTTTGAAATACATTTTTACACAGAAAGAAATTAATATGAGGCAAATGAGATGGATTGATTTACTCAAAGACTATAATTATTCAATACAACACCACCCAGGAAATGCAAATAAGGTGGCATATACATTAAGCAGGAAAGACCATAGACTTATAACCCAAACGAGGATTAAGAGAGATCATATAATTATGGATCTGCTAAAGATGAATACGAGAATTATTAAGGAAGGGGAAACATTTTTCCTCTTTTAAATGATTGATAAACCATATTTACTAGATAGGATAAAAATCTCTGAATATGATGATGAGAATATATAAAAAAATTTAAAGCTATTAGGGATGGAAGATTGGAAGACTTTTGTATGAAGATGGAGTTCTGAAATTTGGGAAGTGGTTATGCATTCCATCAGCACCTGAGCTAAAAATGGAACTATTAGATGATTCTCATAGCTAAAATTTATCTATAAACCATGGTAGCACCAATATGTATAGAGATCTGAAGAAAATTTTTTGGTGGGATAACATGAACTGAGAAATTGCTAATTATGTGTCAAGGTGTCTAGTTTGTCAAAAAGTGAAGGCGGAGATATAACATCCTAGAGGGGTCATGAAACATCTACCTATTTCTATGTGGAAGTGGGTTGACATTACGACGGAATTTGTCACAGGACTACCAAGGACACCTAGAAGGAATGATGAAATATGGGTAATTGTTGATCGTCTTACAAAATCAGCACATTTCCTTACTATAAGAGAGGATTTACCACTTGAGAACCTAGAAATACTTTATTTTAATGAAGTAGTAATACTTAATGGTGAACCTATATCGATTGTGTTTGATCGAGATACTTGATTTACATCAAAATTCTGGAAAAGTATCCAGAAGGTCTTGGATATTGAGCTTCATATGAGTACTACTTATCACCCCAAACTGATGGATAGTTAGAAATGACTATTCAAACATTGGAATATATGCTAAGATCATGCTCTCTTGACTTTCAAGGTATATGGGATCAATACTTGCCTTTGGTGGAATTTTACTACAATAATAGTTTCCACTCTAGTATTAAAATGGCTCTATATGAAGCATTATATGGAAAGAGGTGTCGAACTCCAACTTGTTGGGATAAAGTTGGTGAGAGGAAACTTATAGGCCCAAAACTTATCAAAGAGACAACTGCAAAGGTAAAGTCAAATTAGGCCCATATTAAAGCAGCCCAAAGTAGGAAAAAGAGTTATACAGATAACCAGAAAAGGGATATGGAATTTCAAGGGGGATACCATGTATTTCTGAAATTATCTCCATGGAAGGGTGTCTTAAGGTTTGGTAAGAAAGGGAAACTAATCCCAAGTACATCAGACCATTTGAAATTATGGAAAGAATTGGAGTTGTAGCTTACTATTTAGAAATGACACCAAGTCTCTCCAAATTTCATAATGTGTTCCACGTGTCGTTGTTAAAGAAATACATGCCAGACCCAACACATGTACTCACCTATGAAGAAATATAGTTGGAACCTGATTTGTCTTACTATGAAAATCCTATTGAGATTCTTGACACTGATAAATTGGATGACTCATCTGGTAAAGGTTCTTTTGAGAAAGCATAAAATGGAGGAGGCAACATGGGAGCATAAGGATGTTATGAATAAGAACCACCCACATATTTTTAAAGGGCTTTATATATGAAAAATTTTGAGGACAAAATTTATGATGGTGGGAAGAATATAACACCCCAAACATTTTATGGTATGTTTCTCTTAAATACTTTCAATTTATTAGATAACCTATATTGCATGAAGCACTGATTATATGTGAAACAACACTTGGTTATTCATAACCTAGCCATTAAACTTAAATTTTCAAATTCTGTGTTTTGAATTTTGAAAAACGGACATACACAGTTGCGATCAGGGTGATATTTGGAGTTAGATAGAATCAACTTAATTTTTGGTGAATAGTAGCTTACCCTTATGAATAGTGACCTTACCCTTATGAAAAATAACTTACCCTTATGAATAGTAATATGAACCTTATGAATAGTGACCTTACCCATTGAAGTATAAATAAAATTTAGGTACCTTAAAAATGAAGATGGATATTTTAAGTGTTGATATTTTTTGATTAAATGATGATTTTAATTAAAAATTAAATTTATCATATTTAGAAAATTATTTTTGAAAAATGGAGTTCATTTTTGGATATTAAACATCAAAAATTAGTTAGGGTGATTTTTTGGATTTTTTTTGAAATATTTGAATTTTTTGTGAATAATAAAATACGGTAATTATGGTATAAATACATTATGAGATAAATACACTATTTCCTACATCATGGATGATGTAATCAACCATTAGTTCAAAATAACATGCACTTATTTCTATTTTTGGTTATGTAATCATCACTATTTCTTGTCTTAGGGAAAAATAATAAACCAATGATTAAAATATTAAGAAAACCCTCATCCCCTCCACTATATAAACCACCCCTCACCCCCTCTTCCTCTCACACCACTCAAGCTTTGAGCCTGTAACACCCCAAGATTTTATTAGATATATTCCTTTTAATTTATTTGATGTCTTATATTGTACAATACACCAAGATTAGCTTGTACTATACGCAACACTGTATTAGCTTGCAGTATACGCAACACTATTCTTGGCTTGTGTTACACACAATTTCAAGTTCGTTTTGTAGAAATTATTCTACACAACATTAAGTATAGATTTTGTTTAATGTATGAATGAAATAAGTTTTGATTATGTTATACGCAACACCAAAGGGATATTTCACTACACACATCCCTGACTTGGCTTTCATTACATGCAATCATGACCTTCCTCGATAGCGTGTGTAGTACGCAATACCGGGTTTCACTAAACAAAGATATGTTATTAAAATATTATATAAACTAGCCGTTATGAATAGTAATACCCAATTTTTTAAATTTTATAAATTTTATCTTTCAAAATGGAGTTCATTTTTGGATTTGGAATATCGAAATCATCCTAGGGTGAATTTTTGGTATTTTTCTGAAAACTTTCAATTTTTGATGAATAGTGAAAAACACTGAGTTATAGTTTAAAACCGAATTTTTATTTAAATAATTATTTATTTTATTTAAATTTATTTTAGGTAAAAATAGATACATAATACCTATATAAGTTCAATGTAATTCATTGGATTAATTTTATAATAATTTTAGATATATAAAATTTTTATTGAACTTTTTACCGTCTTTTACCAACCTCCTAGGAGAATTTGAAAATTTACATAAAACTTAATTTTACCGCTTCTGTGAGTTGAATTTCAAAAATCCGAGAGACACAGTTGATATTAGTAAGTAAATTGTGGTTCAATGAGATGAAAATAATTTTTGGTGAATAGTAACTTTTAACTTTTATTTACCACGATTAAAAGTAAATAGGGTAATTAAGGGTAAAAATGATATTATTATTACCCTAAAACATGTACTAATTCTATTGGATAAGTTTAATTCGACCAAAAACAACCTTAGAAATAAAATATTACCCTTTATGTCCATTTATATTAGATTAGGATATTTATTATTATTTTATTTAAAGAAGAGTTAAAATAGTTAAAATCAAAGGTTAATAACTAAAACATTTTTACTATAGGGTTATACATAAGATAAATTATACTATAAATATTCATTATAAAGATAAAAAGATTTCATACATAATGGTATTTTATTTATATTTTTTAGACATTAAATAATTTAATTTATTTATGACACAATAATGATGCAGTAATTACCTTATTAATGAAATATTAACATAATTGATATTATAAATACCCAAATAAATTTAATTTTAGACTTTGTGAATTAAAATGATTTTATAGGTTAATATAACATATTAGGGTTGGTTAGATGAATTTTTTTCGAAGTAATAATTCTTTTATAAATTTAGAAAAAACAAAATACCAAATAGTGTCAAAATTGACATAAAAGAGTTTTTAAAATAAGTATTATATTATTAATTAATATAATGGTAATAAAAATATAAGGTTAAAAAAAAAGACTTATATAATAATATATATGACATTAATAAACCAATTGGGGTTCGATTGGTAGTTTATATTAAGTTTATTAACCATATAGTGTAAGAATACAAGAAGACACGGTAAAAGTTAAATTATTTAACTTAGAGTTAAATCTAAATGATAAGGTTAAAATGGTAACCTAAACTTGTCTAAAACCTATTGGTTGAGATTATTTCGACCCATACCCACCCTAGCCTCTAAATAAGTCACTTTGGAGCTATTATAAACCGAATATTAATTTATTATAAAATAATATTTTAAGTTTTTCCTAAGGTGCCCCTCACCCCTCTTATAAAAGGGAACTCCCCCCTTATCTCTAATTCACACCTCCAAATCCATTTGGATCAGCCAAAAACTGCTAAAATACCCTCTAAAATGTCCTCCATTCATCCTAGAGGCCTTTATTTAGTCATAAAACCAATCTAAAGAGCCCTTTTGATCAAATCAAAAGGAAGAACCCGAGGAAGAGGTAAATATCTCACCACCTATTTCAAGTTCCTTTCTTCTTCCACTTCCTCCTTCTTTTTTTCCATTTTAAAATAATAAATCCAGTATCTTATATATACTGTGATGTTGTTATAAAAATGTTACAACCATATTAGTTATTTTATCCATCCTTTGAATGAAAAAGTCACCACACGTACGTGCATACGGTTTACCGTCTCCACGTCATGGTGCAGTTTGTTATTCAAATATTTCATCATTTGGATGGGTATAATAATGAGTATAAATGATATAAATAATAAATATAACATTATTATGATTCTTTATATATGATATAACATCCAATTATATATTATTTTAATATCAAAAGAATGATATTGTCGCTTGTGCGTACATACAGACTACTGTATCCACGAACACGATGAGATTCATTCTCCATGTTAACCATTCAAGAGTGATTATAAAGTATATATAATAAATAATCATGAAATATATGAAATAATAATGATACTGGATTTATGTACATATATGTTTCATTTACTTAATTCTATTCAATTCAATAGGGAAACTAAGACACCGTTCATGTGTACGTACGGCCTACCGTCTCCATGAACGGTGTATTTCATTTCCATTTATCAATATATCATATATATTTATATGATGAATATATATTATATCTAAATCATGTTTTACATTTTGTAATAAAGTAAATCAGAATATAAGTAATAATATCAAGAACAACAAGTCCAAACACGTACAATAAATGAAACGATTTTACCCAAAACGCTACTTTAACATGGAATTGACAAATGAAAGTGTAATATAAAGTTTTAAGTGAATAATATATGATATAATAAATATTATTATGGTTATGTTACAAGTTAATAATATGTTTAAACCCACTATACATGAGTCTCAGACACATACAGAAGAAATTGGACATAAGGTAAGAGATAATTTTGCAAATCTCATTTTTATCCGAGATTGCTTATACATAAGTATTTACTGGGGTTATATTTTTCATCCATGTCCATAAAAATGTTTTTCATAAAATTTTTAATATTCTTCCATGTATGTTTAAAGTCATGTTTAACCCTCTTTGATGGAAAATTATTTTCAAATTGAAATGTCCTATTATTTTCATTTTGATGGACTTCTCATCAGAGATTGATAAGGGAAAGTGTATTATGAAGATAGAATATCACTAGGTAGAGTGTTGTAGGAATAAATTTGATTTAGTGAAATATAAAGATTACATTATCGATCCTGAAGTGTGATATTTCATTGTTAGGGTCAAAATACACATTAAATTTTCAAAATGGTATATTTTTATACTTTATAAATGATAGGGGAATTGAGAAATTATTCACATTCAATGAAATTTTTACTTATTTCTACATTATTTTGAGGTTAAATGAATGATTCTAGTCAACAGTGAATGTAGATAAAAGTTAATTATATATCAAAATTGTTCATATTACTATATTTTTTACTTTTTCTTGATGCATTGACGTTTGATATTTGAATTCTATTATCGAGGCAGTTGGTGAGAATTCACAACAAATCTTATCATATGATGGAAATGTTCATATGCTACCTTGTATAATTACTAGTGTGTTTTATTCAATGGTAGAGTTAAATTCTAATAATTAAAATGAATTATAAGTTAATACTATCTAATTTTTTTACTTTAGCTAAAGTATAAAGGGATAATATATTCAATTATAGAACTACACATAGGTTTGACTATAAATTTTTAAGGAATAATCCAAAAAATATTATTTTGAAATGTATTGTTAAGAGTTGCACATGGTAGTTAACAACATATGGGTTGGGGAATTCAACTTAATTTCAATGTGTGAAAACTTTTTAAAATGCTCACATGCACTTAACTCAAGATAGACTAATAGTTTCTCACAAAATAAGGGTGTCATTATTGTCATCTATAGTTTGTGATAGGGTGAAGTTGAATGATGAAAAATATACCAATGAGATTAAAGTTTACTTGTACAATGACTATGATATATCCTTAACATACTGTCAAGTTCTAAGGGCCAAGGAAAAAGTAGTTGGAAAAATATATGGGGTTCTAAAGTATCAATTTATGTTAATCCCTTAGATATTAAATATACTAATATAAATTGATTTGAAAACAATAGTCAAGTGGGTAACCTAAAAAATATATTTTTTAAATATTATTCATTGTATATGGCTGTTGCATTAGTGGTTTCTTATTAGGTGCTCGGTCTTCATTTTATGTGTATGGGTGTCACCTTAGTGGTCTTTATAAAGGAACATTGTTTAAAGTATCTATATATGATGTGAATAACAACCTATTTCCATTTGGATATTCAAATTTTGAGGGTAAAACATATGATGATTGAATATGGTTTTTTAAAAAATAAAATAAATTTCAAGTTCTATTTAACTAGTTATTGTATCTAACTGATAAAATGTGACTATTAGTGCTGTTAGAAAAATAATTATGGGATATAGACATTCATATTGTTACTATCACACAAAATAAAATTTTATCTCTAAAATCAAAAAATTATACAGGGGAATGAGAAGAAGAACTAAGTAATATGCATTGAAATTATTGGGTTCCATTTTTGAATCTTGGTTGGACAATGATTTCAATGTTTCTATAAATAATTTGAGAATATTTTTTTTCTATAATTGGAAATATTGATTTAAAATGATGGTGGAATTAAAAGGTGGTCAATGTTATGATTTCTATATTATCGATGGTATAATATCACAACCAATTTATCTAAATAATTCTATGCATGTATTGTCAAGGAAAGGAGACACAATATCTATGTGTTTATTATTGAACATCATGAAAAATTGAGTAATTGTTTTACACTAAGGAAGACATGAAAAGGTTTAAAAATGGAGTTAGTCTCAATATTGAGTAAAAATTGAAGGCAAATGTGTTAAGGGATGAAACTATGGTAGTATAAAAATATGGATATAATATGATATTATTTCGGATTAGTAATGCAGATATTAGTGTATAACTTGGTATATAAGAATGTAATTTTCAAACATAAAAAATGAGTGGGATACCCTGTAATTATGCATGTTTAGTAATAAAAAAATTACATGGTAACTTGTATAATTTTTTTGGAAAAAATTAACTATTTATCACCCAAGAAAAGATTTATCTTAGAGTTATGAATCCAGTTGAAGCCAATGATATTTCATAGTTAAATTCATTGACATATACTGCTTATATAAATAAATTTTTTTGCAGCCAACAATGTCTTATCATCTTCTTAGTAGATCATATCAGAATAATATTGACTCTCAATTTCAAAATAAGAAGATGTATCATTGTTCTTATTGTAAAAAATTTGGCTACATGTGAAAATGTTATGAAATCCCAATCTAAATTGGTGGGGGGAAGCAATAAGAGCATGATATTTTTTGTTTATAGTGAATAAAATGTTGGGATACTATTATTAAAATCTTATTAATTTTATTTTATAATGGTTTTTTATTAATTAAAATAACTATTAGGTGTGATTAATGTTTTTTTCCTAAAAAACTGTTTTGGTTGTTCCTTTAATAGGGTGCATACCAATTATTTTATAAAAACTATTTTTAATGATGTGTATATTAATGTAGTCTTTGATGAAAATTTGAAAAAAATTAAATATGTTTTGGGAGAATGTTATTTTTTGTTTTTGGTGGATGAAATGTGGGATTATATATTTAAATACTATTAATTTAAGTTTCATATATTTTTTCATTAATTGAAATGATGATGAGGTTTGAGTAATCACTAATATTTATAAATTCATTGATGTAAATAGGAAGAGAAATGAAATTCTGACATTTAAACCAAGTCATCAATTTTAGATGACATAATTTTTGGTTTTTTACACTGATATTCCATATTTTAACAAATATTAAACACATTTGAATATAGATTTTCTAGATTTTACCAATGAGAATTGAATCATAAATATTTAATGTTTTGGGATTATAAACATGAATATTATGAAATACCAATGTTATTTTTAATTCTTCATTTCATTAGACTCATTTAACTAATCACGATAATTAGAAGACTATATAAAACATGTCAAATTAATAGTAATCAGTGTTAAATTATGAAATATTATAGTTGAAATTACGAAACATTCAATTTGGTTATATTGTGGGCATTTTTAAAGAAAAATATCCAAAAGATCATGCCTTGTAACATGTGAAATTTTGTTTATGTTTTATTTATAAAATATAGATTATAGTGGTTTTTTTAATTATAACAATTTTAAAGTGTGATTAATGGTTTATTTACCTCAAAAAATTCTGTTTTGTTTAATAGGAGGCATTCTATTTTTTTATAAAACCCATTCCAAATTAAGGTAATGTTAATGTAATATTTTATGGAAATCTAGAAAACCTCATATATGTTTTTATGGGTGAAAGTTATTTTTTTATGTCTGGTGGATGAGATTCAGTATTATTCTATTTAAATCCTATTAATTTTAATTTCTTATGTTTTTCCCAATTTGAAAGACTAGTGTTAAAAAATCTAGCTACTTTCACCATGTTGTTTATCTATGGACCGTTCAAATGAAATGAATCTAAAAAAATTCAACTAAACTTGAGAGAAGTTATTATATACAACCAAGAACCCAATAAAAAATACAAACATGAAAGATTGATGTTAAAATTATACTAATTTCACTTTGGTTGTCTTATTGAAATTTTCAAATAAATTGATCCAAAAGCTCTAGACTTTTATCTTGTGAAAGGGTGTTTATGTTTTATTATGAAAATAAAATTGTAATAATTAAAATATGTGACATAACTATGATTTTTTAATTTATTCTTCACTTTAAATCTATAAATAAATTTTTTCAATACAACCATGTTCCCAACATACAGACAACCCATAAATTGTTAAATTTATAGTAGTTGGTGTTAAATTATAAAATATTGTTGTTAAAATTACGATACTTTTAGATTTTAACAGAGATGAAATAAATCTCTAAATTATTTTTTCTGATATAATCATGTGCATAATAAAAAAATACAACCAACCAACCAAAAAATTAGTCATAATTTTCATCTCTAATACACAATGTCATTATAGTTACCAAATCCTTCACAATTTTTATCTCCAATACCAGTTTCTTTAAACCATGCCTTTAATTGGATAACATTGCAAACAATCTTGACCTCCTCACATCACTGTTATGGTTCACCAGCCACCATAGTAACTCAACCCTTTTCCTTTGAATTTTATTATAGAAACAAATCACAAAAAAACTATAAATAATATATAGAAAACCACATATATAAAAAATTATAAAATAAATTAATTTTTATAATCAATTATCTCCCTCATATTATCCCATTATTCTAGGTATCTGATCAAGTTAATTCCATATCCATTTATGAAGAATAAGAAAAATAATCCACATTAGATAATAATAATAATGGATATAGAAAATACCATAATTAGTAAATTATTTTACCAATTATAATATAGTTAAACATATTCATTGTAATAAATCAGATCCTAGAGGCCCTTTCCTTTTTGTGTTTGGGGTGTTGGAGTCACTTGGAGGAGGTTCTATGGTGTTTGGAGGGATAATGGGGGATTTGAGCCAAATTTGTAGCGTGGATACCTTGAATATGCAGTAAGGGATGGATTTTGTGGTGTGGTTTCTATGTTTCATACTAAGAGGGGTCTGAGGGGTGTAATGGTTAGTTCTACCAATTATAGAACCCCTAAAACATGGAGCTTAATCTAGGGTGTAATCCCTTCCCTAATGTGTGACATGGAGCAATATGGATGCACCATAGTGGTTTTCGAGACTACTGCCAATAATAGGGTGGCTGCAACATGGTGTTATGATACACTTCAGTCTTTTCCCTAGTAATATAATATCTACACCACAAATCTTGTCATGGATTCCATATTTGGGATTGATTGGGGGGTTGTGGTGCAGCCACCTCCCACTACACCATAGTCAAGGTGTTCTGTGGTGTGGTCCATGGGGATACTATCACGACCTGACCCAATGGGGATTGAGCCAGAACTACCCCAATCCCACTTTCATAGGAAAAGGGTTGGTGAAAAGAACTAAAAGATATAACTAATACAAGAGAACTTTTCCTAAGTACCTATACATACACATGAAAACATCTTCATACAGAAGCGTAGAGGAATAATAATAAAATATCCAACCTTTAGAGTAACAACTATGAATGTAACAACCTCCAGGGAATACAAGAGTATGACATCTTAATCTAAAAATAAAAAGGGGAAAAATACACACCCAACTAGAAAGATGTCCCAACCTAAAAAAACTAGAAAATTAAATGCTGAGAGAGCCTGGATCTAGATCTTTGAGCTCCGACCATCATACATGGTGTAATGCAGTAGGGTGTCCCTATACTCCTTTATAATTGCCTCTAACCTATCTATCATGTACATAAGATATGAAATGTTTAGGAAAATATCATGTAGGGGTGAGTATATACATACCTAGTAGGAAATACTGGAAATGGACAATTTCCCAATGGTTCTGAACCATTGGGAAAGCCTTCAAAACCGTTGGTATATCTTATACCAACGGTTCTGCAAACCGTTGGTAAGTAAGCCACTGGGAAAGCTTTTCCCAACAGTTTACACAGAACCATTGGGATAAGTTAGAAAAATGAACCTATACCCATGGTTTGGCTTGAACCGTTGGAAAAAACAACCATATGACTTCTTTCCAAATGGTTTCTAAACCGTTGGGAAAGGTTTTTTACCAACGGTTCATAGAGAACCATTGGTAAAAAAAATAATGGGAATCCTATGCTGTGCAAATTGCAAAGCAGCCTACAATTTGCACATCAGGCACAGAGCAGGGTGTCCATTCCCTCTCTTTTCCAATTCCCTCTCATTTCCAATTATTATACCTACAATAATCAACCAACACATACATATAGAATTACTGTACCTACAATAACCGACTAACACATACATATACAGAACAAATTCATACACATTTAACATATAATGCATCCTGAAACTATACACATCCAGAATTAAATCAGAATTCATAACATAATTATAAACATACATAATTCATTTAGAATTCAATTTAAAATTTATATGACTATTATATGTGTAATCTAGAATTCAATTCATAATTTGATCAGTTTTTCAAATACCAGATGTTTTTACTAGAAATGATGTCCATTTTAAACAAAATACATACACCTGGAGTGATACCGGCCACACCATGCCTTGTATTGAGGTGAGGTTAACTCGTACATGTCACAAATGACCCATGGATCATTGTCTTAAGTATCAACATATTCCAAAATCGTTTGGTCGGTTTTCCATATATCAGTTGTTGTTTTCACTTAAAATGAAGTGATTTTAAAAAAAAGAGAGACACTTTGAGTGGTGCCGGTCAAACCGCATCTTGGATTGGGGCAGGGTTGACTCATACACGTCACATATGACCCATGGATCGTTTTTCTAAAGTATCAACACAATCAGAATCCGTTTGGTCGGTTTTTAGTATGTACTTAAAATGTTGTCCATTTTAAACATAAGAGAGAAACTTTGGGTGGTTCTAGCCACACTGCGACTCGGATTGAGGTGCAGTTGACTTGTACACGTCACATATGACCCATGGATCATTCTCCTAAAGTTTCAATAGATTCCGAATGCGTTTGGTCGGTTTTCCGTATGCCAGTTGTTCTTTTCACTTATAATCCTGTCCATTTTAAACAAAAGAGACATAGTCAGAGTGGTACCGGCCACACCACACCTCAGATTTAGATGGGTTTGACTCTTACACATCTCAAATGACCCATGGATCATTTTCCTAAAGTATCAACACAATCTGAATGCGTTTGGTTGTTTTTATGTATACCGGTTGATGTTTTCACTTAAAATGATGTCCTTTTGAAACAAAAGAGAGAAACTTTGAGTGGTTCCAGCCACAAAGCACCTCAGATTGAGGCAGGGTTGATTCATACACGTTACATATGACCCATGGATCATTGTGCTAAAGTATCAAGACAATCAGAATCTGTTTGGTCAGTTTTCTGCATGTACTTAAAATGTAGTCCTTTTTAAACAAAAGAGAGACACTTAGAGTGATCCCGACCATACCGTGCCTCAAATTGAGGTGGGGTTGACTCGTACACATCACATATGACCCATGGATTGTTTTCCTAAAGAATCAACACATTCAAAATGCGTTTGGCTAGTTTTTCATATGTCAGTTGTTGTTTTCACTTAAAATGAAGTGCTTTTTAAAAAAAAGAGACACTATGAATGGTGCCGGTCACACCATGTCTTGGATTGAGGCAGGGTTGACTCGTACACGTCACATATGACCCATGTATTGT
Source organism: Viscum album (assembly GCA_963277665.1). NCBI lineage: Eukaryota > Viridiplantae > Streptophyta > Magnoliopsida > Santalales > Viscaceae > Viscum > Viscum album. The sequence goes on along the minus strand of OY728137.1, from coordinate 1,821,914,026 downwards.
TGTGCTAAAGTATCAACACAATCAGAATCCGTTTGGTTAGTTTTCCATATGTACTTAAAATGTTGTCCATTTTAAACATAAGAGAGACAATTTGGGTGGTGCTGGCCACACCGCGACTCGTATTGAGGTGCGGTTGACTCGTACACTATAGGAACCTGTATCTTTATTCAGGTATATTTTCCTTTTTCTATAGTTTTTAAGAAAAATGAATTTTCTGGAAATTTTCAAAGTGCACGCCGTGTACTTCCTGTGTACACGCTGTGTACTCTGATCTGGCTCGAAGCCGTGTGCTGGCCGTGCCTGGGCCACCCACATGGTGTGTAGGGGTGACATGGAGTCCGATTTTGGCGGAGTACAGAAAGGATCTAGTACATGCTGTGTACTCTAAAATTACACTCCGTGTACTTTTTTTCATTAAACGGATCGGGGTTGCGTCTAACCCCCGTTTTCATCTTCTTTTCTAGTTTCTGTCCGTCCGAAGCGACCCGTACGACTAAATCTTCCCCGAGATCCCGCCTCACCATCTGTTCTTTGATTCGAGCATGACCAATTTCATTAGAAGCACAATGGTGAGTTCTTCCTTCTACTTGAGCCTTGTTTCTTGATTCCTCCTGGTTTCAAAGTTATCATAGGTTGAGCGTTTTGTGCGTTTTCTCAGATCTACGACATTATAAGGGGAATATATCATCGTGGTTCACATATATTGATATGCTAAGATCGAGGTAGGTGGTTTGTGCCTTTCCGTAGAAAGTTGATGAATAATTTTTGTGCAAATTCCACCAATACCCTTGAACGGGGTATTGCGTGTTTCTGTTTTTCCCTTGTTGTATTGTATGATTTTCTTGATTGCTAGAGTAGATGTTTTGACTATGATTATGGTAGATTTACTGTACCTTGAATGGTTACTATGCTTGTTCTTCCTATTTGGCGTTTTTCCAGTTGCCATGCCTAGTTGTAGGATTGGGGACTGCTACCTTGTTTTGTTACTGAACCTTAGTTGATAGCCAAGTAGTTTTTTGAGGTTACTTGGACGATGTAAACGTGCACTGAGCATGTTTAGTTTCACTCAGGACTGTGAGAACCTAGAGTAGTAAACCAAAGGGAGAATTGACGGAAGGACTTCTCCATAGTGTCTTTTAATTACGATATGAGACCACAGGGGGAGTTGATGTTGAGTGCTTCCTCAGAGAGTCTGTAGTTCCTCGACGCGGGCCACAGGGGTAATAGACGTTGAGTGCTTCCCTAGAGACCCTTTAGCACGATATGAGACTATAGGGGGAATTGACGATGAGTGCTTCCACATAGAGTCTATTATTTTCAGAGCTAAACCAGAGGGGTCATACTGTGTGTGCCTCCTAAAGGGTTGCTGGTACTTATAGGTTGAACCATAGGGGTTAGGTTGTGAGAGATACCCAGAGGGTTACCTATTTTCTTCTTGTTGCTGGCTGCTTAGTTGTGTACTTTATTTGTTAGAACTATGGATTTTAGCTGCTTGTGCTTTCCTGTTTACTGCTTCTTGTTTTATTACTTTCCTTGTATTCATTGACTGTTAGGCACAAATCTTTGGGTAATTGACTACTGGGATTGTATCTCACACCCTATTTAGACCATTCTTTTGGGAACAAGTAGACTATGTTGCTACATGAATAGATAAGGGCAAGCGCCCTTCTACTTCAAGTTCTTGATTGCGCTGGAGCTGGAGAGCATAGGACCGAGCCGGGGCTCGTGATGCTGAGGAGTTTATTTTGTTCTTCTTTTTCACTTGTTTTCAGTTGTATTACAGCACATTATTGTGTTTGCTACTTTCCATAGATATTTGTACCTGCTGCATCATTGTCATCATTGCTATATATTCACTGCTTCTGCTGTTTGGTTTCTACTGTTATGCATGTTATTACTGCTTCCACTGTTGACTGTTGTTTTTCGCTGTATACCTTACCGAATGAGGGCCTAGTTTCCCCACCGAATCACCAAGGCCCTCGCTGCTAGTCGGCAGCCTCTGGCATTCGGGGAAACGCGCTTGAGGTCATGTGGTGAACCGGGTACGGGGCACCAGTGGAGGGGCTCCAGATTCGGGTCATTACAAAGTGGTATAAGAGGAGTTCTTTTCTCTTGCTTTACTATTTAGAGACTTTATCCAGGGATAGGACAGATTCAGTACTTGGTATTAAGCTGTGATCGGGAGTAGCTAACCCATGTACAGGGAAAGGCCTACTACCTTGTTAATTGCAGTTTGCTGGTTTTGAGTTTTTATGGTTAATATGTTTTCACCTAGAGTGATTCGCATGACTTGTGCAGTTATTGTTTTGATATTTCGGTTCTATTTCTATCACAACCCAATGAGATGAGTGTATTCCATCTCATGCATCATATATGCACTTTTAGAAATCACATGTCATGCATTCTTGTCATGTCATATAGGGTGAATTAGCGATTGCATGCTGTTGTGATAGGCCTTTTGTAGATTATGCATGCTGTTGTGATAGATGCTTGATATAATCCCTGCTTTTATGTTAGATAACTGTTGTTTTACCTTGTATGTGACTACAGGAGATGTCGAGCTTTGATTCGCGGGGAGTATGGGCCCTCACGAATCGAAATTTGGCACCTCTTTCCCTTATTTTTAGTGGTTCTAGGAGTCTGATCAGTTTCTGAGCTACTGCCCAGAAAAACCCAGAATACATGGCGTGTACTTTTTGGATACATGCCGTGTAGTTTTCAGGCCGTGTCACTGACCGTGTGAGCAGAACACGGTGTCATGGGAGTAACTTCGGGAACACGCTGTGTACGATTGGTACACGCCGTGTAAGTTCGGAGCCATGTACTTGGCCGTGTCACTAACAACACAGGCCGGGGAAGCTCAGGTAGAACACGCTGTGTACTTAGGGAACACGCCGTGTAGTTTTTTCCAGGTACCCGGCCGTGTCACGAACAACACGGGATGGGTTCACCTTGCCTATGCACGCCGTGTTTGTTCGGAGCACTCTGTGTAATGTTCAGCCGTGTAGACGGCCGTGTGTTTCACAAACACGAGCTGCCGAATCCTTGTCTAGTACATGACGCATGTGTTAAGAACACACCATGTAGTCTTGGGTTAAGTCGGATCGTGTGGGTTAGCCGTGTAAGGAGACTCGGGCAGGGGAACAGTTTTCAAGTACACACCGTGTGTGGGTGTAACACGCCGTGTAGTTTGAAGTGTACATGACTTATAGGGTAGGAGCACATGCCCATGTTAGTGGATTAAGAAGACACGCCGTGTAGTTTTATACACGCCGTGTAGTCAAGTTTTGTAAACTTGTGTGTTTTTCTTCCCCTGTTTCCGTTTTGTACTCATGTGTTCTCTGTCCTTGTTTTCCTAATCTAAGGTGTGCTTTTGATCTTTCAGAGATATGCCTCCGAGACGTCCTCCGGTCGTATATCTGTCATCGGGCAGTGATCATATGCCAGATATGGCTGATCAGGGACTTCCTACCGATCCTCCAGTCGGGCCAGCCTTGACACCAGCTGTTATACTGGTTGCAGGTGCTGATGCGTAGTTCAGGGAAGGTTTCATGGGGATGATGCAGGCCTTCCAGGGAGCACCACCTCCTGACACGTCTATGGAAGATTTGACATGGGTTTTTCAGCAGTATCATCCTCCCATGTTCTTGGGGAAAGGAGGACCTCAGGATGCAGAGTCATGGCTAGAAGCCATGCTGACTATATTCGAGCATCTGGAGACGCCTCCAGAGAGGCGGGTCAATCTCGCCACCTACATGCTCCGAGACTCTGCCAAGAGGTGGTGGGACATGATCTCACAGGCAGTTCAACAGCATGCTATGGGTTGAGAGGAGTTCCATCGTGTGTTCTATGACTACTTCTACCCAGAGATCCTGAGGGCCGACCGAGCCTGGGAGTTCATGAGCTTAGAGCAGGGTACTCTTTCTGTCATGGAGTATTCCGCTCATTTCACTGAGCTGCAGTGCTTCATGCCCATCCGGGATGGGAGTGGGGTGTTCCTATCAAGGAAGTTTGAGGATGGTCTCAGGCGGGAGATCCGCTCACAGGTGAAAATCTTCCAGCTGACTTCCATTACTTCCATCGTCAACCAAGCACTGATTGTGGAGTGCAATCTGAGAGACTCTGGAGCTGTGAGCCAGGGCGGTTCTGCTTCCAGAGCTAGTCTTCCTCTAGATGACAGCAAGAAGCGCCGTAGAGAGCCTACACGCGGTGATCTGAGGAAGCGAGATGCGCTATCAGGAAGCCAGGTGACATGCTACCAGTGTGGCTGGTCAGGGCACATGAGGCCGTAGTGCCAGAGGGAACCCGTGGAGTGCCGATCTTGCGGCAAGATGGGTCACCTCCAGCGTTTCTATCAGGTTTTCTCACCAGCAGCTGGTGACCGGGGTTTTTCCATGAATCCTCATTCAGGAGCAGCACCACTAGTTTCTCACCAGTCGGGGAACTGGAGTTCTTCTGACCGTTTGGGCTGAGGTGGAGGTCGAGGCCGTGGCGGTCACCCACCAGTTCCTCAACACCAGCAAGGAGGTTCAACCCAAGGTGGTCAGCCAAGGGCGCAGGGCCGCGGTACAGGCCAGTCTTTTGCCATGGAGCAGACTTATCAGGAACAGGATCTCAGCCCCTCTACTGTTCGAGGTACGATTTTAGTAGCCTCAGTTTTATCTTCATCCCTTTTCAATACTGGTTCTACGCATAGCTTTATCTCTGTTGCTGTTGTGGAGAGCCTTGGACTCTGTGTCTTTTCTTATGCTGACTCATTGACACTAGACACACCTTTGGGGACGAGGAAATCTAGTGTACGCCAGTGTAGAGAGTGCCCTCTCGAGGTTGCAGGGTATTGCTTCTTATGGGATCTCTATGTCCTAGAGATGACAGGCTATGATGTCATTCTTGGCATGGACTGGTTGATTCCATTCCAGGCAGTCGTTGACTGCTATCACCAGAGGGTGAGTTTCGTCTCACTAGAGGTTGAATCTTTTCTACATAGAGGCAAATGGGACGTTCGGGCGAGTCGGGCGGGACTCGAGCATCTTGGGCTAGGAGGGGTGACAGCCCAGATCGCTAGTCTTTATCTGGATGACCAGGGGACTCCACAGTTGGACTTTCCTCCAGTGGTGGATCACTTCAGGGACGTCTCTCCAGAGGACTTTTCAGGTTTGCCTCTGGAGCGTGAGGCAGACTTCTCTATTGAGCTCATGCCAGGAGCAGCACTGGTGTCCATTCCTCCCTATAGGATGGCCACACATGAGTTGCAGGAGCTTAAGAAGCAGTTGGAGGAGCTACAGGCTAAGGGTTTCATCTGACCCAGTACTTCTCCTTGGGGTTCACCTGTCCTGTTTGCAAAGAAGGCAGACGGTACCCTTCGGATTTGTGTGGATTATCGGAAGCTAAACCAGTTGACGGTCAAGAATTGATATCCTTTACCGAGAATCTATGACCTTTTCGATCAGCTTCGAGGAGCCCGGGTGTTCTAGAAGATCGACTTGAGATCCGGTTATCATCAGTTGCGCGTTAGACCATCAGATATACCTATGACACCCTTCAAGAGCAGGTATGGTCTATACGAGTATACAATCATGCCGTTCAGTCTCACGAACGCACCTTCAGTTTTCATGGCATTGATGAACCGAGTGTTCCATCCTTACTTGGACTCCTTTGTCATGGTCTTCGTGGATGATATCTTAGTGTACTCTCACACTCGACATGACCATGCCACACATCTTGAGATCATTCTGAGTACACTGAGAGAGCATCAGCTTTATGCTAAACTCTCAAAGTGCCACTTCTAGATGGATCAGATTCACTTCTTGGGTCATGTTATCTCAGAGGCAGGAGTATCAGTGGACCCAGAGAAAGTGAGAGCTGTAGTTTCCTGGGAGCAGCCGAAGAACGTCTTTGAGGTACGGAGTTTCCTAGGGCTGGATGGATACTACAGACGCTTAATTCAGGACTTTTCTCGTCTAGAAGCACCTTTCACAGGTCTGACCAAGAAGGGGGCGAAGTTCTTATGGTCAGATTCTTGTGAGTCAGCCTTCCAGGAGCTGAAAGGGAGGTTGACGTCAGCACCGATACTAGTCTTTCCAGAGCCAGACAAGAACTACACTATTTACTGTGATGCTTCAGGTATTGGGTTGGGAGCTGTGCTTATGCAGGGGGATGGAGTCTTTGCGTACGAGTCTCGGCAGTTGAGGCCACATGAGAATAACTACCCTACGCATGATCTAGAGTTGGCAGCTGTTGTTCATGCCTTACGCTATTGGAGACACTATCTTCTGGGAGAACACTTTGTGGTCTTCACCGACCACAAGAGTCTCAAGTATATCTTCACTCAGCGTGATCTAAATCTGAGGTAGTGCAGGTGGGTCGATTATATTCAGTATTTTTATTTCGAGCTTGCCTATACGCCGGGGAAAGTCAACGAAGTGGAAGATGCGTTGAGCAGAAGAACTCAGATTTAGGCAGTTCAGGAGGCCAGCAGTGAGTGGCAGTTGATGACTCTGTTCTCTGAGATGCATCTAGAGGTACACGAAAGACAGGGACAGACTTACCTTTCTTCTGTAGCTGTTAACTCTACACTTCTTGATTGGGTATGAATGAGGCAACTATCAGACTCTGAAGGCTTAGTCCTGCAGGAGATTGTGTCAGGAGAGGACCCTCTTCCCAGATGGGCAGTGGGCGAGGATGAGATCTTGCATTTCCAGGGATGCGTATGGGTGCCAATAGACATACGCGAGGAGATGATGTGGGATTTTCATTCCTCAGTTTGGGCAGTTCATCCTAGCGTCACCAAGATGTATCGGAATCTTCATTGCCAGTACTGGTGGCCAGGTATGAAGAAGGATGTTGCTGGTTTTGTCATGAGATGTTCTACTTGTCAGCAGGTGAAGGCAGAGCATCAATGACCAGCAGGCCTTTTACAGTAGTTACCAATTCTGGAGTGGAAGTGGAATGATGTCGCAATGGACTTCATGACTAGGTTGCTGAGGTTGCCTTGAGGGAACGATGCTGTTTGGGTGTTGTCGACATGCTTACAAAGGTTGCACACTTATTTTCGATTAAGGATAACTTTAGTGTTAAGGATTTGGGATAACTTTACATTTGGGAGATCGTTCGTCTGCATGGAGTTCCATACTCCATTGTTTTAGACAGGGATGCGTGCTTTACCTCTCAGTTTTGGAAGGGACTTCAGAAGGCCTTGGGTACACAGGTACTTTTGAGTACAACATACCATCCCCAGACTGATGGCCAATCCGAGCGCACGATCCAGGTGCTTGAGGATATGCTCCGAGACTGCATCCTAGACTTTGGTGGTTCTTGGGAGAATCATATATTTCTGGTGGAGTTCGCCTACAACAACAGTTTCCATGAGACCATTCAGATGGCACTATACGAGGCCTTATATGGTAGGACATGCTGATCACCCTTATGCTGGATGGAGGCAGGAGAGGCAGCTCTGCTGGGACCTCGCCTCGTTCAGGAGACTTCAGAGCAGATAGAGCTGATTCGGAAGCGGATGGCTACGACACAGTCTCGACAAAAGTCTTATGCTGATCAGCGGAGACGACCTCTAGAGTTTGAGGTCGGAGATCAGGTGTTCCTGCGTGTCACACCAAGGTTGGGACACAAGAGGATTCAGAGACAGGGTAAGCTTTCACCATGGTACGTCAGGCCGTTTGAGGTCTTGGAGAGAGTTGGGATAGTTGAATATCGGTTGTAGCTACCTTAGAGGTACCGGGCTATGCACGAAATCTTTCATGTATCTCAGCTCCGATGCTACTTTTCAGACCCATCTCATCTCTTTCAACCTGAGGAGGTTGAACTTGAAGAGGATGCGTCATTCGAGGAGAATCCTATTCGGATTGTCGATCGCAGTATGAAGGTTCTCCGTGGGCAGTCTGTTCCTCTGGTACGAGTGCTATGGCAGCATGGGCGAGTACAGGATGAGGCCTGGGAGAGGGAGGCTGATGTACGATCGTAGTGGTCGGAACTGTTTGAGGATTATTCTTCTACGCCCCGTTAGGGAAATTCAGGGACAGATTTCTTTAAGGGGGGAAGTTTGTAAGAACCCAGATCTTCATTCAGGTATGTTTTCATTTTTTTCTGTAGTTTTTAAGAAAAATGAATTTTCTAGAAATTTTCATAGTACACTCTGTGTACTTTCTGAGTACATGACATGTAATCTGATCTGGCTCGAAGCCGTGTGTCGGTTGTGCCCAGGCCACCCACACGGTGTGTAGGGGTGACGTGGAGGCCGATTTTGGCGGAGTACGGAAAGGACCTAGTACACTCCGTGTACTCTAAAAGTACATGCCATGTACTTTTGTTTTCATTAAACAGACCGGGGTCGCGTCTAACCCCTGTTTTCATATTCTTCTCTAGTTTCCATCTGTCCGAAGTGACCCGTACAACCGAATCTTTCTTGAGCTTCCGCCTCACCGTCCGTTCTCTGATTCGAGCACGGTCAATTGCGTTGGAAGCACAACGGTGAGTTTTTCCTTCTTCTTGAGCCTTGTTTCTTGATTCCTCCTGGTTTCCAAGTTATCATAGGTTGAGTATTTTGTGCATTTTCTCAGATCTACGTCGTTCTAAGGGGAATCTGTCATCGTGGTTCACATATATCGATCTCCTAAGATCGAGGTAGGTGGTTTGTGCCTTTCCGTAGAAAGTTGATAAAAAATTTTGTGCAAATTCCACCAATACCCTTGAACGGGGTATTGCGTGTTCCTATTTTTCCCTTGTTGTATTGTATGATTTGCTTGATTACTAGAGTAGATGTTTTCCCTTTGATTATGGTAGATTTACTGTATCTTGAATGGTTGCTATGCCTGTTCTGCCTGTTTGACATTTTTCCAATTGCCATGCCTAGTTGTAGGATTGTGGACTGCTACCTTGTTTTGATGCTGAACCTTAGTTGATAGCCAAGTAGTTTTTGAGGTTACTTGGATGATGTACATGTGCGCTGAGCATGTTTATTTTCACTCAGGACTATTAGAACCTAGAGTAGTAGACCAAAGGGAGAATTGACAGAAGGGATTCTCTAGAGTGTCTTTTAATTATGATATGAGACCACATGGGGAATTGAAGTTGAGTGATTCCTCAGAGAGTCTGTAGTTCCTCGACGCGGGCCACAGGGGGAATAGACGTTGAGTGCTTCCCCAGAGAGCCTTTAGCATGATACGAGACTATAGGGGGAATTGACAGTGAGTGCTTCCCCAAAGAGTCTATTATTTTCAGAGATGAACCAGAGGGGTGAGACTGCGTGTACCTCCTAGAGGGTTGCTGGTAATTATAGGTTGAACCATAGGAGTTAGGATATGAGATCTACCCAGAGGGTTACCTGTTTTCTTCTTATTACTGGCTGCTTACTTGTGTACTTTATTTGTTAGAACTATGGATTTTAGCTGCTTGTGATTTCCTGTTTACTGCTTTTTGTTTTATTAATTTTCTTGTATTCATTGACTGTTAGGCACAAATCTTTGGGTGATTGCCTACTGGGATTGTATCTCACACCCTGTTTGGTCCATGATTTTGGGCCCAAGCAGACTATGTTGCTGTAGGTATAGATAAGGGCAAGCACTCTTCTACTTCAGGTTCTTGATTGCAATGGAGCTAGAGAGCATGGGACCGAGCCGGGGCTCGCGATGCTGAGGAGTTTATTTTGTTCTTCTTTTGAACTTGTTTTCAGTTGTATTCCAGTACGCTATTGTGTTTTCTAATTTCCATAGATATTTGTACATGCTGCATCATTTTCATCGTTTCTATATATTCACTGCTTCCGCTGTTTGGTTTCTGCTGTTATGCATGTTGTTACTACTTCCGCTGTTGACTGTTGTTTTTCACTGTATACCTTACCGAATGAGGGCATAGTTTCCCCACCGACTCACCAAGGCCCTCGCTGCTAGTGGCCAGCCTCTAGCATTCGAGGAAACACGCTTGAGGTCATGTGGCGAACTGGGTATGGGGCACCAGTGGAGGGGCTCCGGATTTGGGTCATTACATACACATCACATATGACCCACGGATCGTTGTCCTAACGTTTCAATAGATTCCAAATGCATTTGGTCAGTTTTTAGTATGACAGTTGTTCTTTTCACTTATAATCCTATCCATTTTAAACAAAAGAGACATAGTCAGAGTGGTACCGGCCACACCACACCTCAGGTTTAGATGGGTTTGACTCTTACACATCTCAAATGACCCATGGATCATTTTCCTAAAGTATCAACACAATCTGAATGCGTTTGGTCAGTTTTATGTATGCCGGTTGATGTTTTCACTTAAAATGATGTCCTTTTGAAACAAAAGAGAGACACTTTGAGTGGTGCCGGACACACCATGCCTCATATTGAGGCGGGGTTTCTTCTTACACGTTACATATGACCCAAGGATCATTGTGATAAAGTATCAAGGCAATCAGGATCCATTTGGTCAGTTTTTTTCATGTACTTAAAATGTTGTCCATTTTAAACAAAAGAGAGACACATGGAGTGATCCCGGACACACCGTGCCTCCGATTGAGGTGGGGTTGACTCGTACACATCACCAATGACCCATGGATCATTTTCCTAAAGCATCAACACATTCCAAATTCATTTGGCCAGTTTTTCATATGTCAGTTGTTGTTTTAACTTAAAATGATGTCCATTTTAAACAAAAGAGAGACACTATGAATGGTGCCAGCCACACCGCACCTCGTATTGAGGCGGGGTTGACTTTTACACGTCACATATGACCCATTTATCATTGTTCTAAAGTATAAACACAATCAGAATCCATTTGGTTAGTTTTCCGTATGCTTGTTGTTGTTTTCACTTAAAATGAAGTCCATTTTAAACAAAAGAGAGACACTTTGAGTGGTTTTGGACACACCGCACCTCTAATTGAGGTGATGTTGACTCGTACATGTCAAATATGACCCATGGATCATTCTCCTAAAGATTCAATTGAAACCGGATGCGTTTGGTTGGTTTTCCATATGTACTTAAAATGTTGTCCATTTTAAACAAAAGAGAGACACTTAGAGTGATCTCGGCCACAACATGACTCGAATTGAGCCCAGGTTGGCTCGTACATGTCACATATGACCCATGGATCGTTTTCATAAAGTATTAACATAATCCGAATGCGTTTGGTCAGTTTTTCATATCCCAATTGTTCTTTTCACTTATAATCATGTCCATTTTAAACAAAAGAGACACAGTTAGAGTGGTACCGGCCACACCACGCCTCAGATTTAGACGGGGTTGACTCGTACACGTCTCAAATGACCCATGGATCATTTTACTAAAGTATCAACACAATCCAAATGCTTTGGTCAGTTTTCCATATGCCAGTTGAAGTTTTCACTTAAAATGATGTCCTTTCGAAACAAAAGAGACACACTTTGAGTTGTGCCATCCACACCGCACCTTAGATTGAGGCGGGGTTGACTTGTACATATCAAAAATGACCCATGGATAATTGTGGTAAAGTATTAACACAATCAGAATCCGTTTGGTTGGTTTTCCGTATGTACTTAAAATGTTGTCCATTTTAAACATAAGAGAGACACTTTGGGTGGTTCCAGCCACAACGCGACTCGGATTGAGGTGCGGTTAACTCGTACACGTCACATAATACGCATGAATCATTTTCCTAAAGTTTCAATAGATTATGAATGCATTTGGTCAGTTTTTCGTATGCCAGTTGTTCTTTTCACTTATAATCTTATCCATTTTAAACAAAAGAGACACAATTAGAGTGGTACCGGCCAAACCGCACCTCGGATTTAGATGGGGTTGACTCGTACACATCTAAAATGACCCATGAATCATTTTACTAAAGTATCAACACAATCCGAATGCGTTTGGTTAGTTTTACATATGCCAGTTGATGTTTTCACTTAAAATGATGTCCTTTTGAAAAAAAAGAGACACTTTGAGTGGTGCAGAACACACCGCCCCTAAGATTGAGATAGGTTTGATTCATACACGTCATATATGACCCTTGGATCATTGTGATAAAGTATCAACACAATCAGAATCCGTTTGTTCAGTTTTCCGTATGTACTTAAAATGTTGTCCATTTTAAACAAAAGAGAGACACTTAGAGTGATCTCGGCCACAAAGTGCCTCAGATTGAGGCAGGGTTGACTCATACATGTCACATATGACCCATGTATCATTTTACTATAGCATCAACACATTCCAAATGCGTTTGGTCAGTTTTTTGTATGTCATTTGTTGTTTTCACTTAAAATGATGTCCATTTTAAACAAAAGAGAGACACTGTGAATGGTTTCAGCCACACCACGCCTCAGATTGAGGAGGGGTTGACTCTTAAACGTCACATATGACCCATGAATCGCTGTTCTAAATTATCAACACAATAAGAATCTGTTTGGTTGGTTTTCCGTATGCTAGTTGTTGTTTTCACTTAAAAATGATGTCCATTTTAAACAAAAGAGAGACACTTTGAGTGGTGTTGGCCACACCGCGCCTCGGATTGAGGAGAGGTTGACTCTTACACATCACATATGACCCATGGTAGTTCTCTTAAAGTTTAAATGGAAACCGGATGTGTTTGGTCAGTATTCCATATGTACTTAAAATATTGTCCATTTTAAACAAAAGAGAGACACTTAGAGTGATACCAGCCACACCGTGACTCGAATTGAGCCTAGGTTGGCTCGTACACATCAAATATGACCCATGAATCGTTGTGATAAAGTATAAATAGAATCCAAATGCATTTGGTTGGTTTTCAGTACGCCAGTTGTTCTTTTCACTTATAATTATGTCCATTTTAAACAAAAAAGACACAATTAGAGTGGTATCAAGCACACCACGCCTCAGATTTAGACAGGGTTGACTCTTACACATCTCAAATGACCCATAGATCATTGTCTTAAATTATCAACACAATCTGAATGCGTTTGGTCAGTTTTCCGTATGCCAGTTGATGTTTTCACTTAAAATGATGTCATTTTGAAACAAAAGAGACACACTTTGAGTGGTGTAGGCCACACCGCACCTCGGATTGAGGCAGGGTTGACTCTTACACGTCAAAAATTACCCATGTATCGTTGTGCTAAAGTATCAACACAATCAGAATCGGTTTAGTTATTTTTCCGTATGTACTTAAAATGTTGTCCATTTTAAACATAAGAGAGACACTTTGGTTGGTGCCGGCCACACTATGACTCTGATTGAGGAAAGGTTGACTCTTACACATCACATATAACCCATGGATCATTGTCCTAAAGTTTCAACAGATTCCGAATGCGTTTGGTCGGTTTTTCGTATGCCAGTTGTTCTTTTCACTTATAATCCTGTCCATTTTAAACGAAAGAGACACAGTTAGAGTGGTACCGGCCACACCGCACCTCATATTTAGACGAGGTTGACTCTTAGACTTCTCAAATGACCCATGGATCATTTTACTAAAGTATCAACACAATCCAAATGCGTTTGGTCAGTTTTCTGTATGCTAGTTGATGTTTTCACTTAAAATGATGTCCTTTTGAAACAAAAAAGAGAAAATTTGAGTGGTTTCGACCACACTGCACCTCAAATTGAGGCGAGGTTGATTCATACACATCACATATGACCCATGGATTGTTGTACTAAAGTATCAACACAATCAGAATCCGTTTGGTCAGTTTTCCTTATGTACTTAAAATGGTGTCCATTTTAAACAAAAGAGAGACACTTAGAGTGATCCCGACCACACCATTCCTCAAATTGAGGCGAGGTTGACTCGTACATGTCACATATGACCCATGGATCATTTTCCTAAAGAATAAATACATTCCGAATGCATTTGTTCAGTTTTTCATATGTCAGTTGTTGCTTTCACTTAAAACAGTGTCCATATTAAACAAAAGAGAGACACTATGAATGGTGACGGCCACACCGTGCCTCAGATTGAGGTGGAGTTAACTCGTACACGTCACATATGACCCATGGATCATTGTTCTAAAGTATCAACACAATCAGAATACGTTTGGTCAGTTTTCCGTATGCTAGTTGTTGTTTTCACTAAAAATGAAGTCCATTTTAAACAAAAGAGAGACACTTTTAGTGGTATCGGCCACAACGATTCTCATATTGAGGCGATATTGACTTATAAAAATCACATATGACCCATGGATCTTTCTCCTAATGTTTCAATGTAAACTGGATGCGTTTGGTTGGTTTTCCATATGTACTTAAAATGTTGTCTATTTTAAACAAAAGAGAGAAACTTAGAGTGATCCCGGGCACACCGCGACTCGGATTGAGCCTAGGTTGGCTCGTACACATCACATATGACACAAGGATCATTGTGATAAAGTATAAATAGAATATGAATGCGTTTGGTCAGTTTTTCGTATGTCAGTTGTTCTTTTCACTTATAATCCTGTCCATTTTAAACAAAAGAGACACAGTTAGAGTGGTATCAGCCACACCGGGCCTCAGATTTAGTTTGGGTTGACTTGTACATGTATCAAATGATCCATAGATCATTTTCCTAAAGTATTAACACAATTTGAATGCATTTGGTCAGTTTTCGGTATGCTAGTTGATGTTTTCACTTAAAATGATGTTCTTTTGAAACAAAAGAGACACACTTTGAGTGGTGCTGGACACACCGCACCTTGGATTGAGGTGGGGTTGACTCGTACACATCACATATGACCCATGGATCATTGTGCTAAAGTATCAACACAATCAGAATCCGTTTGGTCGGTTTTCCATATGTACTTAAAATGTTGTCAATTTTAAACATAAGAGAGACACTTTGGGTGGTGCCGGCCACACCGCGACTCGGATTGAGGAACTATTGACTTTTACATGTCACATATGACCCATGGATAATTTTCCTAAAATTTCAATAGATTCTGAATGCGTTTGGTCGGTTTTTTGTATGCCAGTTTTTCTTTTCACTTATAATCCTGTCCATTTTAAACAAAAGAGACATAGTTAGAGTGGTACTGGCCACACCGCACCTCGGATTTAGATGGGGTTGACTCGTACACATCTCAAATGACCCATGGACCATTGTTATAAAGTATCAACACAATCCGAATGCATTTGGTCAGTTTTCCGTATGCCAGTTGATGTTTTCACTTAAAATGATTTCCCTTTGAAACAAAAGAGAGACACTTTGAGTTGTACCGGACACACCGAACCTCATATTGAGGCAGGGTTGATTCATACACGTCAAATATGACCCATGGATCACTGTGCTAAATTAAAACACAATCAGAATCCGTTTGGTCAGTTTTCCATATGTACTTAAAATGGTGTCCATTTTAAACAAAAGAGAGACACTTAGAGTGATCCCGGACACACCGTGCCTCAGATTGAGGCAGGGTTGACTCATACATGTCACATATGACCCATGGATCGTTTTCCTAAAGCATCAACACATTCCGAATGCGTTTGGTCAGTTTTTCGTATGTTAGTTTTTGTTTTCACTTAAAATGATGTCAATTTTAAACAAAAGAGATACACTATGAATGGTGCCGGCCACACCGTGACTCAGATTGATGTGGGGTTGACTCGTACACGTCACATATGACCCATGTATCATTTTTCTAAAGTATCAACACAATCAGAATCCATTTGGATAGTTTTCTGTATGCTAGTTGTTGTTTTCACTTAAAATGAAGTCCATTTTAAACAAAAGAGAGACACTTTGAGTGGTTTCGGCCACACCTCTTCTTGGATTGAGGCTAGGTTGACTCGTACACGTCACATATGACCCATGGATCACTCTCTTAAAGTTTAAATAGAAACCGTATGTGTTTGTTCGATTTTCTGTATGTACTTAAAATGTTGTCCATTTTAAACAAAAGAGAGACACTTAGAGTGATCCCGACCACACCACGACTCAGATTGAGCCCGAGTTGGTTCGTACACGTCACATATTACCCATGTATAGTTGTGATAACGTATCAATAGAATCCAAATGCGTTTGGTCGGTTTTCTGTATGCCATTTGTTCTTTTCACTTATAATCCTGTCCATTTTAAACAAAAGAGACATAGTTAGAGTGGTACCGGCCACACTGTGCCTCAGATTTAGATGGAGTTGACTCATACATGTCTCAAATGACCCATGGATAATTTTCCTAAAGTATCAACACAATATGAATGCGTTTGGTTGGTTTTTCGTATGCCAGTTGATGTTTTCACTTAAAATGGTGTCCTTTTGAAACAAAAGAGACACACTTTGAGTGGTACCGACCACACTGCGCCTTGGATTGAGGCAAGGTTGACTCGTACACGTCACATATGACCCATGGATTGTTGTGATAAAGTATCAACACAATCAGAATCCGTTTGGTCAATTTTCTGTATGTACTTAAAATGTTGTCCATTTTAAACATAAGAGAGACACTTTGGGTGGTGCCAGCCACACCGCGACTCGGATTGAGGTGCGGTTGACTCGTACACATCACATATGACCCATGGATCGTTGTACAAAAGTTTTAAGATATTCCGAATGCATTTGGTCAGTTTTTCGTATGCCAGTTGTTCTTTTCACTTACAATCCTGTCCATTTTAAACAAAAGAGACACAATTAGAGTGGTACCGGCCACACCGCACCTCGGATATAGACGAGGTTGACTCCTACACGTCTCAAATGACCTATGGATCAGTTTCCTAAAGTATAAACACAATCCGAATGCGTTTGGTTGGTTTTCCATATGCCATTTGATGTTTTGACATAAAATGATGTCCTTTTGAAACAAAAGAAAGACACTTTGAGTGGTGTCGGCCACACCGAACCTCAGATTGAGGTGGGGTTGATTCTTACATGTCACATATGACCCATGGATCGTTGTGCTAAAGTATCAACACAATCATAATCCGTTTGGTTAGTTTTCCATATGTACTTAAAATGTTGTCCATTTTAAACAAAATAGATACACTTAGAGTTATCCCGGCCACACCGTGCCTCGGATTGAGGTGGGGTTGAATCGTACACATCACATATGACCCATGGATCATTTTAATAAAGCATCAACACATTCTGAATGTGTTTGGTCAGCTTTTTGTATGTCAGTTGTTGTTTTCAGTTAAAATGATGTCCATTTTAAACAAAATAGAGACACTATGAATGGTGCCGGCCACACCACGCCTTAGATTGAGGCAGGGTTGAATCTTACACATCACATATGACCCATGTATCATTTTTCTAAAGTATCAACACAATCAGAATCTATTTGGTCAGTTTTCCATATGTACTTAAAATGTTGTCCATTTTAAACAAAAGAGAGACACTTAGAGTGATCTCGACCACCCCATGACTCGGATTGACCCGAGGTTGACTCGTATATGTCACATATGACCCATGGATTGTTGTGCTAAAGTATCAACACAATCAAAATCTGTTTGGTCAGTTTTCTATTTTTTTATGTCTTGAATTATATGAATTTCTTTCCAAGTATCTCACATAGGGGACCAGGTATCACCTGAGGCATGGTATTACCATCTTGCAAAATAGACATGTCCTCAGTTTATCTTCAAGGAACCAATATCACTCATGAGTAACAGAAACCATCCTAGTATCCCTCACCTAGAAACCAAAGCATTCATCCTATAATTTCAAGTCTAAATTCCCTGAGCATGACGAGTCCGTCCATGAGTCCTTAACATGTAACCCATGTCCTATCCTAACAATTGACAAGTAAACCAAATTAAACAAGGCATAATTCACATAACATGGAGAATGTACAACAAGGATTTCTTTTCAATTTAAATCATATCATCACATGCATTTGATGAGAATGAACTAATAAGATTACCAAGACATTCATATAATTCAAGACATACAAAAATAAAATAATCCTAAATAACATTGCATGATCAGAGAAATAAAAAAAAGGCATGTGAAATAAAGGAGGGTGGGGGGGCTATATGGGGGTCCAGGGAGGAGGGTGGGGGGGCTGTCTGGGGTCCAGGGAGGAGGGTGGGGGGGGGGGGGGGGGCTGTCCGGGGGGTGTCTGGGGGGCTGTTCGGGGTACAAGGAGGAGGGTAGGGGCTGTCCAGGGTCCAGGGAGGAGGGTGGGGTGGGGGGGGGGGCTGTCTGGGGGGATATTCGGGGGGCTATCTGGGGGGTGTCCGGGGGGATGTCTGGGGTCCAAGGAGGAGGGTGGGGGGGATGTCCGGGGTCTAGGGAGGAGGGTGAGGGGCTGTCCGGGGGGTGTCCGAGGGGTTGTTCGAGGACCAAGGAGGAGGGTGGGGGCTGTCCGGAGTCCAAGGAGGAGGGTGGGGTGGCTATTCAGGGGGATGTATGGGGTCCAGGGAGGAGGGTGGGGGGGGGGGGCTGTCTGTGGGGCTGTCCACGGGGCTGTTCGGGGGGCTATCCAAGGGGCTGTCCGGGGGCTGTCCGGGTGCTGTCTGGGGGGCTGTCCGGGGGGCTGTCCGGGGGGCTGTCTGGGGGGTGTCTGGGGGACTGTCCAGGGACCAATGAGGAGGGTGGGGGGGGGGGATGTTCGGGGGGGCTGTCTGAGGGGTGTCCGGGGGGCTGTCCGGGGTCCAAGGAGAAGGGTGGGGGGGGGGGGTGTCTGGGGGGCTATCTGGGGGGCTGTATGGGGAGTTCCCAAAGACACAAAACTCCACAAACATGATCAAGATACACCACAGCCACTAAAAGACATCAACATCCATGAAAACAGACAATATATAAAAATAACTCAAATCCAATACTATACTACGAGTCTAGATAAAACCAACAACTAGAATAGATTAAACATCAAATCTCAGTAATATTACTCAAAAATGTAACAGATCAATTTGTCCCAAATCACCTTCTCTATCATCACCATCATCATCACCATCATCCTCGTGGTTATCATTTTCATCATCGTCATCCTCTCCCTCCTCAACTCCCTCCTCCTCGCCCTCACCCTCCGCCTCACCCTCCTCCTCCGCCTCGCCCTACTCCTCTCCCTCCTCTTCCACATCAAACTCCTCAGCATCATCATTATCAGGCTAGAAATCGTCTTGAACACAACTAGAACTACCACCTGGTGCACCATATATAGAACGCATCGATGACATATATTCATCAAAATCCGGGCTGGCCTCTGGTGGAAGTGTTGGACGTAGAACTTCAATAAATTTCATAAATGCACTGTTTGCCCGAACAGACTGTTCTGCCGTCTCTATGGACCTTTTGTCAGCCTGTTCTACCTGTGCCCTAACTTTATGAAGCTCGGTGGCACTAAAACTCATACCTGAGGTGGTCCAATACTTTTTCAGGGCTATCCAAGGTTGGTAGCATACTCTGCCAAAATGCTCCTCTCCCAACACCTGATGTAAGTGATCAGTTGGCCCAAAATTGTCTGGTTCTTGGGCATTGAGGGCCTCTAAAGCAGCCTGTTACAAATATAAATATATTATTAAGTTAAAAAATAGATATTAAAATATAAAATCAATAGATTAAAACTTAAAATCTACTGCTGAGTCGGTTCGTTGATGACACTTCCATCCTTTTTCCGTCTACTCGAGCAAAATAGTTTTTCTCGAGGCACACGTCCTTCATTATTCAGTTTTTGCCTCTAAAATGACATTAAAACTAAATTTATATGAAAAATTT
This sequence comes from Viscum album, assembly GCA_963277665.1. NCBI lineage: Eukaryota > Viridiplantae > Streptophyta > Magnoliopsida > Santalales > Viscaceae > Viscum > Viscum album. Next base: position 1,821,894,456 of record OY728137.1, on the reverse strand, counting down.
AGCAAAATATTAAATAATTGAGGAAATAAAATAAACTTTAAGTCGTAAATAAAACTTATAAACAATTGTCATACCAGCTTCCTCTCATGATCTGGCATCATAGTACATCCCAGTGTGTGGAGGTATTTTTTTGCATCAATGTTTTTTTTATTTTTTCCAGATGATTCATAAATAAAATTCGATAATTCAAAGGATAATATTAATGAAAAACATCAAAGTTATTATTTAAATACCTCAAATGTAATTAATACCTTAAACTGAGTAGTCGTCTAATGAGTAATCATTTGCCGATACTGCTCTATAGGACAATCATCCATGACTGGTACCGACTCTAACTTAGTTCCAACTCTAGCATGCCATACAATATACAACTCATGATTTTAGGCTCTCCAAATCTCACCTAAATACTTTAGACGTGCCAGTTGTTCACCCTCACCATCGGGAAAATTAAATCGCAGCTGGCACCAAAATATTAATTCATATAAATAAAAACATAATTCATGGCATTAAATACAAAATTTTTTTTACCCATATATCTTCCCAAGCTCTATCCTTGACCTCATGTGGAAACTGTCTCCACAATAGCATGATGAAGGGAATGATGTCAGAGTATTTGGCAAGCGTCGCCAAAAAACTCCGACATTGCTGCCCTATTTTCTCAACTATTTGGTTGTCTTCATTTTAATACACCATTACCTGTGTGCGGTGGTTCCACACCGCACGCATGTGTGTACGCCCCCACCTCCACCCCTGTTAGTATATGTATCTATCATGAAATAAAAGAAAATATTTTATCAAAACATGTTATAATGAAAATAAATATTGGTATAAAAATTTGTTAGGGTTCTATAAATATAACTATGCCAGTCTGATCACTGAGCACCGCTGGATCCACAGAAACTGATGGAACACCCTATGGTGGAATAGGAGTTGAAGACAATGGAATATAGAAGCTCAGAGATACATAAGTAGAAGGAAAAGAAGATGGGACAACTGTATGACCGGATCCAGAAGATGTAAAAGGTGGCGAAAACATGGGAGGCCTAAATATCCCGTGTGTCCCTAACGACACACCGGGATCAGAATTTAGGAAGGATGACATGTCAGTGGGAGGGGCAGGGTCTAGTTGGGTATGTGGATCTTCTCCTCTACCTCTGGTACGAACCCCCCTCATACCACTGGCCTGAGTACTAGGACCAGTACTAGGATCCTCTTCGAATAACTATCGACGTATAGGTGGATCCTACAAAAATGTTTACAACAAAATTAATCATATGACATTATATATTCTTTAAATATATATATTTGAAATAAAGTACTCACTGCAGGCAATAGTGGTCGAACGCCCATCTCCTCCATTCGACGATTGTTCACCACCATTTTTTTCCTTAGTCTCTCTTAAATTGGCTTCATTTCATAATTTTGAAAACAAATATGTAATTAATTTGAAAAAGGAAACTAATGTGTAACCCAAAAAACTAAATATATGAGGGAATAGGGGGATTCATTGGTAATTTAGCTATCAATTGTTTTAGAAGATCTTGAATGTATTTACTAAATCATACAAGTTGTAATGTTAACCAAGTTAGAAATATTGTTTGACTAGGTTTGAATACAGTTCAATTCCAAATTAGAAAATGCAATTCAAATAAAACTGCAACCAATAAACATTGAAAATTCACATAATGGTCAAGTCAGCTAAAACATATTTGTGATCAATACTAAATCAATTTGAATAGTACCAACCTTAACAACCCAACTCGAGGTAAACCAAAATAATTGAGAACATGGATGAATGATTATATATATTTTCAACCACAACTTTAGGTTCACAATGAACTTTGACAATTGAGATATTGGATTCATTAAAAGAAATAAATGGATTGGTTCCAATGGAATTAGGGAAAGTGTCAATTCCATCATCACCATTATCAAAAATATTTCTTGGAATTACTTCAACTATGACACCAAATTCAGGTCGAAGTTGGTCTTTTACATAAAAAAAATTGTTTAGCCATTGATGCCAACACATATGGTTCTTTGGTAGAAAGAGTGAAAGTCATATTAATTACTCGAAATCCACAATCATCAATAAATGTGCCCTATCTCGTCATCGAATCAAACCAATGGAATTTCATCATTGTGAATCGTCCATGAGAGTAATAATCCAATATTATTATTTTCTCAACGACTCCATAAAAACCCACATTTTCAAATCGTGGTCTACTATCTGATGCACTGGCATAACAATATATTGTGGCAGTAACCATAACACTATCATGCTGTGTTATCATGTTCTTTGCTCATTCAGTGACAATAAATTTGTACCCATTGATAACAATTGATTTACAGTCACTAGCCATGGTATTAGGACCAAAAGCCAAAGCTCTTATTTCCTTAGAGACAGAGTCAGCAGACAAACTCAATACCTGAAATATAAATGATTATTAAACTTAATTAAATATTGATTTAATTATTTTAAACAGTAATATTTTTACCTTCAATTTTAACCAACCAGAAAACTCTTTACTATGTAAAGCCTCCCTCCTTCTCAAATATAAAGAACGATGCTTTATATTTATTATTGTTTTATGTTCCCTGAAGATAAAAAATATGAATAGTTTAAAAGATATATATATGTAAGATGTACATATTCAATTTAGTTACCTAATATAGTCATCAAACAAATCACAGTTGAACAAAACTATGCGATGTGCCATCTCCCGCTCTTCATGGCTTAATGTCTTGAATGTATATGATCCAGGAATTCCTCCTATTTGAAAAAGTGATGGAAAACTGGGTTCAATTTTCTCATACTATTCTTCTTAATTTCTCATTGGTATGTTCATTCTTGTAGTAAGATCAGACAAATACATTGAGCATAAATCCATACATTCTTGAGCCAAGTAACTATTCATGATAGAACCTTTGGGATGATTCCTATTTCAGACATAAGAATTTAATGTGTACATATTTCTTTCAATTGGATACATCCAAAGAAAATAAACAGGTCCTCCGAGAAGTATTTCAGTGGGAATATGGACAGTTAGATGCAAAATACATGTGAAAAATGATGCATGAAATATTTTCTCCAACTCACACAAAATTAATGGGTCATCTGTCAACATTTTTTTGCAATAAAGACTTGGACAACTTCTTAGTACAAATATATCTAAAAAAATGGCACAACCTAATAACAGTCACCCTTACATTATTGGAAAAAAGATGACGGATTGTTATTGGAAGCAACTCATGCAGAAGAACGTGATAATCATGAGTCTTCAAAGATTTTAGCTTCAACTCTCTTCTGTTGACCCATTTAGATATGTTTCTTGAATAGCCATTAGAAACTATAATAATCTCTAATACTTCCAGAAATTGTTTTTTTCTATAGGTATCATCACATAAGAAGCACATGGAAGTTTCCATTTATTTTCACTGATACAAACATGATGCATTTCTGGTCTGATGCCCCAATCCACCATGTCACGCTGAGATCGTAAATTATCTTTTGTCTTCCCCTTGACATTAAGAAGAATAGAAAACAACATTTCACATATATTCTTTTCAATATGAATTACATCTAAGCAATGACCTAACAAATTGGTTGACGAATAAGGAAAATCAAAAAAGATAATCCTCTTCCTCCAATTGTAACAGGTTTCAATGGAAACATTCTTTCTCTTTCCAGATTTCATTTGACCCTTCTCAAATGAAAACGAAAATCTTTCAATTCATTAAGCACATCATTTCCAGACATATGCTGAGGTGGATCATCGGTCTCTATAGTATTATCAAATCTTTGACGATTATTTCTATATGGATGGTCCATTGGAAAGAATCATCGATGTCCTATAAAACTGAAACTACAGTGATGTTTCAATCTTCTGGATCTTGTATTCTTCATAAAAATAGGACATGATAGTTTTCCCTTTGTGCTCCATCCATACATCATTGCATAAGCTGGAAAATCATTGATCGTCCACATAAGCGCATCACGTATCTGAAATATGTATTTCGAACATGCATCGTATGTGTACACACCCACATACCAAAGAAGTTTCAACTCTTTTATTAAAGGTTTAATGTATACATAAATATCAATGCTGGGATTAGAAGGGCCAGATATGAGTATACTCATGAAATTGAAAGGTTTTTTCATACCCAACCATGGGGGAATATTATAAATGTGTATAAAAACTAGCCATGTGCTGTGTGAAGTAAGAATCTTCCCAAACGGATTAAAACCATCACATGAAAGACCCAACCTCACATTACGCATGTCAGCTAAAAAATCAGGATGTCGAACATCAAATCTCTTCCATGAAAATCCATATGCAGGATGAACTAACTCATCATTAGTCTTCTATCTCTCGGTATCATGCCATCTCATTTTTATTGATATGTCATCAGACATAAAAAGATTCTGGAGTCTGGGGATCAATGGAAAGTGCCACATTACTTTCTGTGGAATGCGGGATGGTGTTCCATCATATTTTGACTTCCAGCGGGATGTGCCACATTTTATACAATCATTTAGTTTAGTGGTTTCCTCCCAGAATAAGCTGAAATCTTTCAGGCAAGCATGAATTTTGTTTCTTGAAAATCCAAGTTCCTCAACTAACTTCCATGCCATATAGTGGTTTGAGGGAATATCTACATCATCTGGAAGTAAATCCTTTAAGAGGGTAAGAATGTAATCGATTACTATATTAGAAATCCCATACATAGTTTTCCCATGAAACAACCAGATTAAAAATTCTAGCTTTTTCATTTTATTGCATTGTCGATATACTGGTGTCGTGGAAGCATCATTCAATTTTTTCACCCTATCAATATCATCATTTTCACTAGATGCATCATCTTTCCTCATATCGAAGTCTTCTTGAGTTGAAATCCTTTCTTTTTCATGATGAAGAATAAACAGAAACCGATCATCTAACAAATTCTCCATTCCAGTCCTTCCATTTCGATCATCACCAATTTGAGATTTAATTTTCTCCCCATTGTGATACCACACAAATTAGTTTTCTTGAAAACCATATTTGGTTATGTGGTAGCTTAATTCTTCATGGATCAACCAAGGTCTAACAACACAATTGGAACATGGGCAGTGTATGCGACCACTATCTGAATCATTGTGAAATGAAAAATCTATAAAGATCTCCAAATTGTTTTGAAAATCGCTTGAGATCCGATCGGTTTCATACATCCAAATTCTGTCCATTCTGTAAAAAGAATTTATATAAGTCATTTTTTCATAAACAATTCAATAGGATTGAACTTTAATAGAAAATACATTTAAGTAAACGATAAAGGAAGAAGTTTCTAGTCGATGTAGTGAACTATTAAAACAATGTAAAGAACAAGTACTCAAAAATTAAATTAAAATTTATTTATATTCATTTTTATTAGGTCCATAAGAGGCACATGCCTCAGGTCCCATTATGTGTTATAGGCATCCCAAATCATTCACTCATGTTCAATAACTCATTATTGGTACCTCTATGACCATACCTTTCATTACCTAATTACTTCCCCCAATCAAGCGCACCCCATGTGTGAATAAATTTTAGGCTTCTACACTAATAGGTTGTTCATGGCTTTTAAAAAGATTTAATTTCATAAAGTATAGACAAAAACATTTATTTTTAAATTTGAGATTAATAATAAAGTATGTCAATGATAACAACATTACTGAATTAAACTTGTGACTTATCTAACATTTTTATGAATGTCTACACATGCCAGCATTGCTAGTGAAAAGAACCCCACCCTCATAAAAGTGAGTATTGGCCAAGAAGGATACCTAATATACAATTTACAATGAGAACCATATTTAATTGACCCTAAAGTTATATTAGTACAGTCATCTTGGGGGAAATGGAATATAAGTTCCTGGTTAACTGATGAATTCAAAATCTCGTATTCCATATGTTGGACACTATCTAAGGTAAGAAATCATGTGAGGATGGGTATACATCATTCAATTTATTACATGCTAGTGAGAATGAAGGCTTGAATTAATGACTTGAGTTCACTAATTAAATGAGGGTAGAGGTTGCATAGGCTGTGTAAAAAGAATGATTAAATAAGGGTAGAGGTTGCATACACTGTGAATGGTGGGGGAGTCTTAGACGATTTAGAAACTAAAATAAATTCCCATCATATGTATCAATAAGAAACATCAGCATCAAAAGAAACTCCAAATAAAAAAGGAATAAAAACATCAAACACTTTTTATGTTATCCCACCAAAAAATGATCATGAATGTCCCTATACATTTTCATACTTCCAGAATTTATAGATAGTTTATAGTTATGAGCTTCATCCACCTGCACACCCTCCCCACCCCACTTGGATAGCCCTACCCCCACCCCACTTGGAAAACCCAGCCCCCCACCCAACTTGGAGAGCCCTACCCCTACCCCACTTGGAAAACCCAGCCCCCCACCCCACTTGGATAGCCCTACCATCACCCCACTTGGACAACCCATCCCCCCCACCCTACCTAGACAACCCCTCCCCCACCCCACCTGAACACCCACCCCACCCCACTTGGACAACCCTACCTGGACACCCTCCCCCACCCCAAATTAAAATAGTAAACATAAAACAAACAAACAGCCCTACCCCCACCCCATTTGGACAACCCAGCCCCTCCCCCACCCTACCTAGACATCCCCTCCCCCACCCCACTTGGATAGCCCTACCTCTACATCATCCCCCGCCCCATATGCACACCCTAACCCACCCCAAATTAAAATATAAATTCATCCAAATCAAAACATAAAACAAAAATTCACAGATTCATAAATCCAAATCAAAACAAAAAACAAAAAATCATAGAATCATAACAACAAAACAAAGATAACACTTACCGATTTTTAGTGTAGAATAATAAAAGCGTTGATTAAAGAGGATGGAAGGTGTTTTAGAAAGTGGGTAATGAGATAACTTCAGGAGAGACAGTGAGATAGGGCTGCAGTCGCGCGCGGACAAGGAATTGGGGTTCTGTGTATTTTGAAGGAAAACTTTCCCAAAGGTTTTAAAAAACCATTGGGAAAGCTATTCTTTACCAATGGTTTTGTATAATCGTTGGTAAAGTATGTTATTTTTTAACTTTTACCAATGGTATCTGTATAACATTGGTAAAAGTTGGACATTTCCCAACAGTTTCAATGAAACCTTTGGAAAAAAGTGTTCTAATTGGAGATTTCCCAATGGTTTCCTAAAACCGTTGGAAAAAATGAACTATACCAACCGTTTTCTCAAACTGTTGGAATGGAAGTGTTGGTATATCCCACCATTCCAGTAGTGAGGATGCCCCAAAAGTTGAAGGGGTAGAAGAAAAAGACATGATAGGAATAGAAAAATCAACCCATAACAACAGAGAAACAAAATCCAACAAAAAAGATACAAATATATATATATATATATATTATAAAAAAACCCAGATGAGAGAGAAAGGGGATCTCCATATCATATCTAAACCCTAGAAAAGAGTCTTCCATTAGTTCCAAGAGGTCTATCAATGATGCATAAGATCTCTCATGTCGTTCCAAATAAGAATCCATAGTAATAAAAACCTCACCACTATGCTGCGCAGTCAAGGGGACATAACCTCTAGGTAGAGGACCCATGCCTTGGTACAATAGTAGGGTTTCACTCAATAGATAAAATAATCATACCCTAACTTTGTAGGTGGGTGCCACTCTGATATTTGATAGAGGAATCATTCCCCGTCCTAGTAGGAGGGTGAAAATATTATGGTCAATGAACCATGTCCTGACTCTATAGGAGGGTTCCAATATGATATTCAATAGAGGAACCATGCCCTGACTTCACAGGAGGGTGCCACTTTGATAGTCTAGGAACCATGCCATATCCTAGTAGGAGGGTTCCACTCTAATAGATAAATAGAGGGCCCATGAATCGTCTCATTATAAAGGTTCTACTCTATGGATAGAGAGAAGACCCATGCCCTGATTTCACGATAGGGTTCCACTCTAATCTCTCTGATGATCCTGCCTAATCACTATCATTGTCAAGTGCCACCCAAAGAATAGTCACACTCAAAACATATTTCATCATATCTAAAAAATACACTATAAAATCCACCATCGTGTTCTATGTGAAAAAAAACTCATAATATGTTACTCATGGTCCAAAATATGAGTCCAAATAAAAGAGATATGAGAGATAGAAGTTTCATAAAAAAGAAGGGTACACAGCATGTAAGGGAACCCACATGGCATGTGGTCTCTCCCTACTTCCTGGTAATGTCCCTACCATCACATGTCTTTCTGGCCATGTATAAGTATAAGGATTGTATGAGTCTCACATCGTATGTCTCGGTCACCCAGGTCCCATGCGTGTGCTCCTGGTCATGCCGTGTAATCTTGCCCATGCTTGTGTACTATGATACATGGTATGTCCTCCTTTATAGGATAATTCCCATTTCATTTGGGTCATTTACATGTACACTAGCCATGTGCCTAGCTGTGACCATGTCCATGTACTCCTAAAGTACACATTGGGTTTCCAACACTGGTTCAAATGGAATGTGGGGTTCCCACACAATGTGTGATATTTAACTCACCCATAAACCCTAGACACTATAGCTAAGGTCATATATGCCATGTGTTCTTCAGAATAACCGGCATGTAGCTAGGTTTTTTCCCAAAATTCTAGATCCACTACCCACGATCCAAATCTAGCTTCTTCATTATCATTTCAGTTTGGTGCCTACCCAAAATCGAAGGGAAAGGATACCGTTTATCGATTCCACCCCTCCGATGACTAGAAATCAGTATCTCCCAATCCCTAGTGGTTTTTCGCATGTATCATACACCTCCCTTCATCACTATTCAGTCTCAGATCCTAGATCCATGGTAGTCATCACCCAAATCCTACAACACATCCTGATCTATCCCCAAATCATTGATCTATTCATCACACGCAAATTTGTAGTGAATTCAGGGGTCTTATCATGCTCTATCCTTCTTGGCAATAGTCAAATCACAATCCTATGGTCCAACGATGAATAATGAAAAGAATGAAGAGGAAAAACACATAAACAATGGCACAACAATCACTATCCAAGAATTCTTGGCCAAAAAATTCAAATTGGAGATATCCAGGGTGAGAAACATGAAACAACATGGATTAATTGAATAAATAAATTAAATCTGATATGTGGGCACATCCAAAGGGTCAAATTTGACACAAATCAAATAAATAGGAATGATCATGCTCAATCATTTAATAATAATGGTAGAAATCCATATATGAAAAGTTCTACCTTGATTTGGATTGTTTGTTGATGAATAATGCGCTTGCCAATGAATGAGGAAGATCTGTTGCATTCACTGCGTCTTGATTCTCCTTGAACTGGAGGCTCATCATCATATGATATCAATCCTCCAATTAAGAATGGTGGATCTTACTCTTAATGGTCACAAGGTTATGTGGTTAACCCTAGAGATTCTCCATAATGGATTAATTATATAGGAAACTTGGTTTAATTTATTTAATTAATTAATTAATCTATTGAACGTACCTGCCAGCGGCCGCTTTATCCAAACACCCCACACAAATAAATTTTAGGTCATTCCTTGGGAAAACCTCACATTATGAATTCAACCGTGGTCTTAGATTCTTGATCTAAGACTCTATTTAGGAGTTATACAATTTTTCTTGAAAACTATGTGTGCATAATATAAAATATATTTATTATTTTTATAAAATCAATTTTATGAACAAAAGGATTCAGATTTTCATGTCGTCTCAGCTCTTGGATCTAGAAATATTTCTAGATATATTTCAAAGTCTTACAAGGAAAAACCCTGGTCTTTATATTATTCCATCCTTTATGATTTTCATCCTCGAAAAGAAAAACTAAGAAAAAAGTTCGGGTTACTGAGCCTGAATCTAGATCTACCACTCATAGGACCTCTCCTTAATACTCCCATACCACCATAACTCACAAACCAAGGGTGTGTTTCATCCCCACAAGATCCTCTCCCACTTATCCTCAATCACCACTGGGTGCTCTATAAAAATTTCTCTATCCTTGATGTCAAGATCACCCCATTCAATAACATGTGTGGGATGATACATGTATATCCCCAGTAGTGACACATGGAAGATTTCATGCACCCACTCCAACTGCAGGGCTAAGGAGAGGTGGTAGGAAACCTCACAAATCCTCTAAAATATCTCAAACAACCTGATGAACTTCAGGGATAGCTTGCCTCCCTGACCGACTCTCCGCAATCCTCTTCATGGGGATACCCTTAGGAAATTGTGGTCTCCCTAATCAAACTTCAAGGGCCTATGAAGTCGATATATATAAGATTTATGCTCAATATGAGCTATCATCATCCGCACATGGATCACCTGGACCTTCTCGGTCATTTCCTTCACCATCTCTTACCCAACAAGAGATGCCTCACTGATCTGAGTCTAGTATAAGGGTGACCTATAGGGTCTCCCATACAGGACCTCAAATGGTGCCATGATGATAGTAGAGTGGTAGATATTATTTCATGCAAACACTAATAATGGAAAATGATCCTCCCAGATTCATCCTAAGTCTAACATAAAATGCCTCAGTTTATCCTTTAGCTGCCTAATAGTGTGATTAGTATGTGCATCTTTCTTGGGGTGAAAGGTTGTACTAATCCTCATATCGGTCCCGAATACCTCCTGTAGGCCTCTCCATAACTATGACATAAACTACACATTACGGTCAGAGACAATATTTTAGGGAACCCCATAAAGGAAAATGATCCACTATATGTACAACTTCCCCAAACTCTTCATTGAACTATGCTCCCAGATAGTAAGGAAGTGTGCCAACTTCATAAGTCGGTCAAATACCACCCAAATAGAATCATGGCCTATTATTGTATATGGAATCCGTATCACAAATTCCATGGATATTCCATCCAATTTTCACTACAGGATCTCAAGAGGCTGCAAAAAACCTACCAGAACCTGGTGCTCAGCCTTTACCTGCTGATAGGTGAGACACCAAGAGACTAACTCAGCATTCCATCTTATTCCAACCCACCAAAACTACCACTGAAGGTATTTGTATATTCCCCTCACTTATATGTACAACCAGTGGAGATGTGTTAAAATCTATTAGTATATCCTCTCACATCGTGAATGGGACCACCATCCTTCCCTAAAAAAGGATGAAATGATTCTCTCCTTCAAAAAACCCATATGATGAATTGACTAAGGAAATCTAGTCACATAAGACCTCATAGCCGATGTCTCCCAATTAGATCTCTCTCATATTCTAGAATAATGGAGGATTCAACACCATCAACTGAAAAAAGCTACACCCTCTTCCTAAACTAGGGTCAGTTATAAGGAATTCAACTGCTCTGACACCTCCCGCACCAAACAAGCACGAGACTTCCTACTAATTGTATCTTTCACCACATTTCCCTTCATAGGAGTATATACTATCTCAAAGTCATAGTCATATAAAAACTCCAACCAAAACCTCTTTCTCGAGTTTAAGTCTCTCTATATGAAGTCATACCTAAGAATCTAATGGTATGAGTAAACAATAAAGTGCTATCCTAAAAGATAGTTCATCCACATCCTCAAAGAGAAGACTACCACTTCCAACTCCATGTCATGAGTCACGTAGTTTTTCTCATGTGGTCTCAACTACCTCGACCCATATATGATAACTACACGTCTTTACATCAACATTATTCAAATATTAGTTCTAGAGGCAACAAAATACATTACATACTCCACAACATCCTCTAGTAGTCTCAAAATAGGAGTAATCATCATCCTCATACTTAACTCCTCAAAGGATCTCTAACACTTCTTAGTCCAGGTAAATGGACTCCATTTCTATATTAGGATAGTCAAAGGGTTTCATTTATAGATAATTCTACTAAAAATATCTGATAGTACCCCCACCAAGATAAGAAAACTCCACACTTATGACATGCTCTTGGGTGGATACTAAGAAATAATTGCATCGATCTTTACAGGTCCACAACTAATCTGTGATCAGAAATGACATGCCTTAGGAAGTGAACCTCATGGATCTAGAACTATAACCTTGAGATATTACTGTAAATATGGTGCTCCCAAAGAAAATCTAGGACCATCCTCAAGTGCCCTACATGATCCTCCTCTACCACTGAGTATATGAGTATGTCATTGATGAAGAAAACAAAAAATAGGCCTAATTATGGCCAGAATATTTGATTCATCAAATCCATAAACATAGTGGGAGAATTAATCACATTGAAATAAATCACAAGAACTCATAGTGTGTATAGCGACATTAGAATGCCAATTTCGGAATATCAGCCTTGTGAACTCTCAAATGGTGGTAGCCAGACCTAAGATCGATCTTCCAAAACCATCTCATGCATCAAAAATGATCAAAGTGGTCATCAATCCTCAGCAAGGGGTACATGTTATTTATCATGTCCTGGTTTAAGTGATGATAATCCACACAAATTTTCAAGATCCCATCCACCTTTTTCATAGACAACACCGGAGTTTCCCTGGGGAATACACCAGGCCTAATAAATCCTTTCTCTCAAAGGTCCTATAACTACAAATATAGCTCTCAGAGTTTGGTAGGTTCCATATGATATAGTGTAGAAGATATTAGAGAGGTACCAAGTTTAAATTTGATGCAAAACTCCATCTCCCACCTTATAGGTAGTTTTGTAACATCCTCAGGAAATAAGACCATAAAATCCTCTACAACTAAAGGAATCCAAATGTCTGAAGATCCTACTATGCCAATGGAAACACTTGAAAACTAATGGGTAAAGGGATGCATCCTCTTGTTCATAAAACTGACTCATCATTCCATGAGATCTCTACCACCCACAAAGTAAAATCTTATCCTATTAGTGTGAAGGCATCTGACTCATCTACAGTGATAATCAATCTGGGCTCAGACTATAGACAACCAATTTGTACCCAAGATGATGTCATAAGGTATCATTGTGATAACCAAAAGGTACCATGAGAACCTATCTCCACTAAATTATAGCTTTCAATATTTATAGATAAAAGATATAGAAGAAGTGTAACCCCATTGGAACCTCAAGACAAAGATGTTGGGATAAATCCTCAAATGGAATCTCCAACTCCCGCATCAAGAGTAAAGAGATGAAGAAATTACTCACACATATGTCTACTAGTAATAAATCAATAGTATAATAAACAAAAATCATACCTCTAATCATATCTTGAGGCACTGGGTCATATGTATCCATAGCCTGCAGCTATCCAAGACCCCAACCGCTAGATCCCTAAGCCTAATGTGGCCCTCCTAGTGGTGGTAGTGGAAGGAGATAATAACATCATCCACCACCCACAACTCCTCCTTCTAGATCCACACCTACTACTATTCTAGCTCTGCCTCCTTGGGGTCTACCCTACCCTCTTATAAGAGATCCATGATCATGGTGCCAACTCTACTGTGGCGGTCCAACCACTATCTACCTACCCTCCTCAGCATGTTGGGTTGAAAAATAACATGCCATGTGACCTTGACCATCACATGCATAGCACCGCCCCTCTCTAGGATACGCTAGTACCATATGTGGTCCCTTTTCTACCTAACCACATGCTCAGGTCTGATCCTAAAAAGATCTACTATGCTGAGATCCAATTGATTGGAACCTGCTAGCTGCTGCAGACAACTCAGCCCTATAACACCCATTACTAGCTCCAACTATATGGTGTCCCTATGACAGTAATCTCTCCATCACCATCACCCAATCTAATAATACAACATAAGTGGGGATCCATAGGGGTACCAAATTGTCACATATGCCTCTATGGAGACGTTGATCAAAATTATGTACCCAGAAGTATCCGTCTCGAATCATGTCGAGGGAGCACCACATAATTTCTGTTAACCTCATAACATACAATGAAAATGTCATCCATCTATTCTATAGCTCCAGTAGCTCCTGAATCCCAACTGAGTGCAAGAATAAGGGGTAGTACTCCTCACAAAATAGCCAATGGAAGTCGTTCCATGGGAGTGTCGACTCATCATGAATATATGCAACTAGACTCCATTAGCACCCAAATACTCTATGGAGAATGCTGGTTGTCAGTGCAACCACCTAATCATCCAGTGTCCAGATAACCTTAAAAACTTAGATCACCAAGTCTATCCAATCCTCTATTTCCTAGGGATCTGGCTCACTATGGAACCTCAATAGCCTCTAGAATTGGAACTCATAGAGCGTTCTAAGTTTTCACTCATCCTCATCCTACTATATTGGTACTAACTACTGCTCCATAGATAGGGGTGCTTTTACATGTCCATATAGATGAAGGATCTCACATGATGGCCCTTGAATTGAGGCCTTGTCACTAATCAGATCATCATCACAATTCAGAATTGGTAGTTTGGATGGCTGTCATCATGGTGTAATCCTAAAAATTTAATCAAGACATAACATTGTCAAATGAGAATATATATATAGGGATTTGACTCAAGAAGATCAGTCAAATACTCAATCTTATATGATGCATGTAGAAATTTTTCCTACAACAAATGTTTCGGTATACTGAGTAAACAAATAGGTAGTCAGAGTCCTGATGTATAGATACGTTGGCTTCCACAAAAACACTGGGTTACCTAGACTGAAATCTACACTTGAGACACTTTGAAAATTTTTCCTTAAATCCAAACCAAACTTATTAAGGGGAAATAACTCCAAACATCATCCTGAGGTCAAACCAAATTTTATACCAATCTGTCACAACCTGAACCAATGGAGATAGAGCCAAGAATACCCCATGATAACCTCCATAGGCTAGGGGATTGTGAAAAGCACAAAAAGGCATAACTAATATGGGATGCCTTTGCCTAAGTACCTACACACACAACCATCTCCATGTAGAAGTGTATAGGAATAATGATAAAAATATGCAACATATAGAGTAAAAAACCATGAATTTAACAACATGTAGGGAATAAAAGAGTACAACAACACAATCTAAAAAGAAAAAGGAAAAAAAAACACGCCCAACCATAAAGATTTCCTAACATGAAAAAATTGGAAATGTAAATGCTGAGAGGGCCCAACTCTATATCTCCAATATCTGACCACCGTATATGGTCTAATGCACTAGGGTATCCCTATCCTCCTCTGTAATCATCGATAACCTATCCATCATCTATATAAGACACAACACATGCAGTCAAAGCCCATGAATGGGTGAGTATATACATACCTAGTAAAATAACCTAAAATATGAAGGTGGAGTTGAAAGAGACATGATATGAATAGATATATCAACCCATGGTAAGAGAGAGAAAAAAATCTAAAAACAAGGATACAAATTTATATATGATCAGAAAAGAAACCCAAATGAGAGAGAAAGGGGGTATCCATCTCACAGCCCAGCCCAGGAAAAGATTCTACCATCAGTTCTAAGAAGTCCATCAATGATGCCTATCATCTAGTGTGTCTGTCCAAAGAAGCATCCATACCAATCTATACTTTTACACTATGATTAACAATCGAGTATAAATAGACTATAGGTAGATGACCCATGACATATTACAATAGGATGATGCCACTCAGTAGATATATGACCCATAACTTGACTCTGTAGGAGGGTGCAACTCTGATAGTCAATAGAGGACCCATGCCCTATCCCAACAGGAGGGCGCCACTTTAATGGTTGAGGACCCATGCCCTGACTCCATACGAGGGTTCCAATTTTATAGTCGATAGAGGACCCATGCCTTGTCCCAGTAGAAGGGTTCCACTCTGATGATTGAGGACCTATTCCATGACTCTCTAGGGCGTTCCACTATAATAGTCAAGGACCCATGCCCTGTCTTAGTAGAAGGGTGCTACTCTGATGATTGATGACCTATTCCCTGATCTTGGTTATGTCGTGTAATATTTCCCATTCCAATGTACTCCAATACATGGTGTTTCATCCCATAAGGGGTCATTCTCATGTCCTTAAGTCTGTGTCCATGTACACCACCATGTTCCTGACCATTCCCATGTCCATGTACTCCTAGAGTACATGCTGGGTCACCAGAACTAGGTCACATGGAGTGTGGATTTCCCACAAAGTGTGTGATATTTAAATCACCCAGAATTTATAACTACCACAACCAAGGCCCTATACATCATGCTTTATTTAGAATATATAGCATATAGTTGGTTTTTCTAGAATTCTAGATCCATTCCTCACAATCTAGATCGAGTTTATTTACTACCGTTTTCGCCTAATTCCCAATCAAAATCAAAGGGAAAGGCTACCGTTTTTTAATTAGAACCCTTTTTTGGTAAAAAATTGGTACCTCTCGATCCATGGATATATATCCCATGCCTCATGAACCTCCCATTGTTGCTATTTGGTCATGGATCCTAGATAAATGGGAATCTTCACCCAAATCCCACAACACATCACAAATTTTTGCCAAATCATTAACCCTTTCATCACATGTGAATTTTCTGTGAATTCGGGGGTCCGATCATAATCGATCTCACCCGAAAATAGTCCAATCATGACCCCATGGTCCAATGATTAAGAATTTGAAGATGGTTTGGGGAAAACACATAAACATGGGTGAAATAATTATTATACAAGAATTCTAGGACAACAAATTCAAATTGGGGATATCTGGGGTGAGGAATATGGAACAATGGGTATTAATAAAATAAATAAATTAAATCCAACTTATGGGAACATGAAAAGACTCAAATTTGATTTAGATATAAGAAATAGGAATGATAATGCTCAATCATTTAATCATAAGGACATAAATCCACATATGACAAGTACTACCATGATTTAGATCAATTTTTATAAAGAAAATGCTCACCAATGAAGGAGGAAGAGTCATTGCATTCATTGTGTCTCAATTCACCTTGATCCAGAGTCTCATCATCATCTGATTTCAATCCACCAATGAAGAGCAGTGGATAATCCTTTCAAAGGTCCTGGGGTTTTGTGGGTTACCCTGGTGATTCTACATAATGATGCACTTACAAAGGAAATTAGGTTTAGGTCTTTTAATGAATTAAATAAATAAATAAATAAATTAATCCACTAAAGATACCATCTAATGACTGATTTATCTGAAAATCCAACATTGACTAATTTTATGTCACACTTAGGGTAAATCTCATGTTCTGAATTCAACCATTGTATAATATTTTTTATTATATAATCCATTTAATACTTACCCCATTTCTCTTGAAAATTGTACCGGAGTAATATAAAATATATTTAAGATTTTTATAAAATTAATTTCAGGCACACAGAGTCTCAAAATCAAGCACCATCTCAATTCTTGGATCTAGAAATATTTATAGATATATTTCAAATTATTACAAGGAAAAAATAGGTTATCCTCAGTTGTTCCACAGTCCCTTGATTTTTTTTTTCTGTCTAGAAATACCCACAAGGTCCCCAAACCCAATCTTCTCCCATCATCTCCACTCAAACCATCGGTTCCGAGAGTGATTTTCAATAGATTTGAAGTCCCTTTTGATAGGGATTGATCCTGTATTCCTATGTTCAATCCAAGGTGATCCGAGGTGAGTTCTACCTCCTTTTCTAGCAGTCTCTCTCCATTAAAACTTGTGTCCTCCAATTTCTTTTTACATGTTATGGTGTTTTATCTCCAATATTCTAATGGGGTTTCCTTGGTTTTTTGTTGGAGCAGTTGTGGAATATAATACTCAGAGGGATGCATTTTCTTATAGGAGAGGTGATCAGATATCCACGTTGGCATTCTATTTACATTTCAATAATGTTGTAAGTCCAAGGTAGGGGATTCATTGCTTATATTTTTATTTACATGAAATCACAAGGTGACAATAGTTTATCCCTTTAGATGATAGTAAAATTAACTTAATAAATATTTAACTATATTAAAGAATGGAATCGATTTATTTATATAGTTACCCTATGTTTTTTCTTTCCACCATGATAATAGTTTACCTCTTGATTTGACAGATAGTGTGTTATATATCATATACTTGTTAGAATGTTCATTTATTCTTAGTTTAACATGTTTCTTTCATTGGAAAATGAAAAAGAACATAAAGATAGTAATTGTATTGGTTGGATAAATAATAATTAAAGACGAATGTTGAAGGAATCTGTTGATTCTTATAATTATATGTAATTAAAATTAATGCAAGTATTCACATTTAATTGAATATGTTATTCCATGTTTTAATGTATTTAGTTAACAAATTTGAAGTTAGAATGCTTGTTGATAATGAATAAAGGATTGATAATGTGATATTATTCCTTAAAGTTTAATGTAATTGGAAACTTATGCTAGAGAGAATGTTTTGGTAATTTTTGATTACTTGTTATAGAGGATTCCTTAGGTTTCCCATAGTTGGAACCTCTGATAATTGAATTAGTTAATTCAATATGGAATAAAATCAGTTATTTGATAAATATAAATGCTTGAAACCATGAGTTCCCATTGTTTATAAAGGATGGATTCCTTGTGTTGGGGGTTATGAGAGCCTGTTTTCATGTGAAGGTTAAATGCCCTATTTTTATGACCAATATTTCCCTATTGTCTACGATTTATTATTTTCTACCTTCTATGTGCTATAGATATGATCCTTTAAATGTGTTGTGAGCCTAAAATGGATGATGATATATGTGCAGGGAGGCCTGAAATTATAGAATCAGTTGATTCCTATGATGATGAGATGCACAGTGATATACATATGGGTTCCAAGGATGACACCAAGATGATGGATTGAGTTGAAGCTGAGATTACTCATTTTTATGATCTTAATAATTGGGATTATTTCTTGTTGAATCCATTGGAAGTCCAGATGGTTAGGTTTCTTTTTTATTTTAATTCCTCTTTCCAGTACTTGTGGTATCCAGATGTGCTTGGTTTCATCTCTTTATGGTAGATTAAGACAATTTTATAGAGTGAATAAAATTATGGAATGATAATAATGTTTAATAAATGAATTAACCCATGGGGTTGGTGTTGTTGGAATGAAAATGAAAATGATAATATTGAGAAACCATGAACTTGGTTGGATTATACATGGAGTGTAATGACTTGAACTTTTGAATAATATTTGTTTCCTAAATTTGTGTGTTATTTCATTTTATACTCCAAAAAACTATATACTTTAATTAATGAAGTGATACCATTGGGTTTTGACTATTATATGACCGTTGGTCAATATGAATGTTGGAAACTAAACTCTTAACATTACAATTATTATTTATAAATACAAGTGATCTTGGTTAATTAATATATAAAAAAGAGTCGATGACCTCATCTAGTAGACTCAGGCCGCATGAAGCCCATCTTTCAAATCTTGATAATGAGGTAGCATCTCTGGGCTTTGCTCTGGACCAAGCCCAAGCTGAGATTCAATATATAAAGCTTTAACAGAATTGCTTAAGGGAGAAGTTCAAGCTGATAGAAATCACCACTCGGGCAATGTTGTCCGAGCCGCCCCAAGATTCTATCACCATAACACACCTTACACTTAGGTCCTATATAGGTGTTATAAGGGGCTATGTAATGAGGCCTTAGATACTTTTTGTAACCCCTTGGTATAAATAAATTTTTTATTTCTTATTATGGTAAGATTTTTGATTTTCAAATGTTCAGATAAATATAGGATGAATATTATTGATGAATTTTGTAAAAAGGGTATTTTAAAATATTCATGTTATCTTTAAATAATTAATAATGTGAAATAATTTTCAAAAAATGGTCTTCTACAGTTGTGATCAGTAAAAAATTTAGAGTCTAATAAGATCAACTTGATTTTTAGTAAATAGTAAAGTATGAATAGTAACATACCCTTATGAATAGAAATGAATAGTAAATTAGCCAAAAAAATAGAAACTTCACCCATGAATGTATAAATACAATTTAGACATCTTAAAAGTGAAAAAATGATCATAATATAAGTTTTTTTTGTATGTCATAAATACTTTATTTACAATTTTATAATTAATTTAATAATTTAAAATGGAAATGTATTTTTATAAAATATAATCATAAATTGTTACTTTATTGTCTTATGGTTATACGATAACTTTATGGGATCTTGATTACTTTTCAAGGTATTAAAAAATAAATTTTAATTTTAGAGTTGTTTTTTTGAATAAATAATGATTTTATTTAAAAATAAAATTAAAAATATTTATAAAATTATTTTCATAAAATGGAGTTAATTTTTGAATTAAGATCATTGATATTAGGTTGGGGTGAATTTATGATATTTTTATAAAATGTTTTGTTTTTCAGTGAATAGTGAAAATACAGTTATGAGTTTTGGGTGTTTAATGACATCATTAATGATGTAATAATGATGTAATAATGATGTAATAATAATTTAATCATTCTGGTATACTTTTGAATATTAAGATATGCTATGAGGTGTCCCAAGTGGCCAATACCATGGGCAAGCCTATGGTTTTGTAAATACCACCGATGAGGTGTCCCTTGGAAATTAATTAAATATTCCCTCACTTTTCCTATAAATACCAAGCCATTACCTCATTCATTTCATTCAAAAACCATCCTAAACGAAGTTATAGTCTTTTTACCACCCAATTAGTCCTCCCAAGTTTCCCTCAAGCTCCCAAGGTCCCAACCTTCAAGCTTTCAAAGTTACTCTTTAAGGTAAGGGAACCTTCCACCTCCTCTTTTAGTCATGATTTCTTTTAAGTTATGTCTTCCAGTTTCCATATTCTTATGTGGGGGTATGTTATTATATATTCTTATTACTGTCCATTTCATTTCCAAATGATGATATACCCTTTCTTCTCTCATCAATTTTTTTCTTAATTTTTAAGTGACGCCGTTAGGCTGATGGATTTTCGTAAAAGAAATCACATTTTCTCTTTTCATTAAAGTTTCCTTTTCATGTGGTATGTCATTACACAACATGATATTATTTCTTTTTATTCTGTACCTCTACTTTAAATGATTCATTTATTTATGGGAGACCCTTGTCCCCTCTATTTTTATTGTTTTCAAAAACCATGTTATATAGCCATTATGCTGCAGAAATTTTGTCTCAAAATATCTCTATCTTTTTCTCAAGAAATTATCTTGTTTTATTTATCTGAATACCCAAATATATTTTCATTTCCAGAGGTATTCATCAAGACATAAAAGTGATATATTTTATTCTAGAATCTATATACATGAAACCCTCTTTCCTTTCCAAAGGTTATAAAAGACATAACGATCATGTTTCTAAGCACTTTTAAAACGTCACGATTTTGAAGTGAAACCCATTACTTTTACTCTCTATGGGTTATTTAGGAAATGTTTCATTATTATCTATGTGGATCACATTAATATAAATACATATTAAGGGTACTCCCTGATAGTGCTCCAATTCATTGGTTAAAGAATTTAATCTCTAGAGATGACAAGTTTCAGGATACCTTAGTGAATAACCTTGGTAATTTTTATGACACCTTGGGGATGAAAATTGGTGATATGTTTATGAATGTATAAATTAAATTTTGTATCCACATATTCATGTTATGGTTAAAGTTCTTTTCATTATAAAATTTCTCTACCTCCATTTCTCATGTCTTTATGTTTTTCATCAAGTTTTTATTGATATCACAAGTAAACTGATTCCCTTGCTTTCCATACTGGGCTTTATGCTCACTCTTTCCTTTGATGTATGTCTCTAGCTTATGATATGGAATAGTTGTACATATGATGAAATTTTCAAGAGGATTTTAAAGGGGATTTAAAAGAGTGTTTTAAGGTTTTATGTATTTTGTTTCAGATCTCCAAGACACTATACTTTAAAGGTCCTTTGTTTGTAAAATGTAATGAAAAGTTATGTTAAAAAGGAAGATGTTATATGGAGGGAAGGGAATTAACTTAGATGGTTAATTAAATGTAACTAGAATAATGTTAATTAATGTATAAATAATTAATTAACATGAATTGAAATTTTTAAAGAAAATAATGAACTTAATGTAGCTTCTTAAATGTTTTTGTTCTTATAGGATATCTAGTCCCTAATAGTGGCATCTGGGTGTCTGAGCAATGATAAATGCATATGAGACTAGGTCTAGGTTATTCCTATAGTGTAGTTATGAGATATATTATATCCTATATATTTTTTTATTTCATACACCACCCAAAACATTCTGGTTAGGGTGACTGACACCTAGTGGGATCTAGGAGCGTTTGTTCCCCAATATCTAGGTTTTCGAGGAAAGATGGATGAATACCCACTCTAGCCCCAATCTCTCCTCTAGGTAGTATTATGTTCTGGTATACATAGTGGATAGTTTCCCCATATATGTGTTTAGAGGGCTATAATGTCTTGTAGTTATTTTACCCACATGTATATCTAGATATAGTATCCAACAAATTATTCTAAGTATGATGTGTATAAACTATGATGGATTGAGGAACCTCACTCGGTGTATGGGATATGATGACTTGGGGTGTAATACCTGATCTATGATACATTCCATAATGGATATGGTAGATCCCAAAAACTAATCAGTTATTATATATGGAGATGTGGATGGTATGATGTAATGATGTGATAAACAAGGTGCATGTTGTGATAACTATCCTAGGTGTCTTAAGGTGGGCTTATTTCAGAAAGAGATGGCTTAATATGTGTGACATTTGGATAGAGCATCAAACTAGAGAGAAAGAGGTATCAGGGTACCATTTTTATTTCATTACTATGAAATATGATCTATTGTTTGAGATACTTGGTGAGAGATGTCCATGGTGAGGTTGGGAACATAGTGTACATATTTAGGTGATGAGTTAGTTTCACTTATTGTTCATTGGGATTTAGTATACTTTCTTTATCTTTTACATGAGAGGATTCTAAGAGGATCCTATTGAGTATAATTTTATGCTTAACCCATGTATATATAAACTATTTATTAGGTCATCAAGAGAAATTTGGATATCATACTAGATATTACTAGCTCATGGTTTTGTAGGAGATGTTTGGGATTCATGGTTACTATTGAGTTTTCCTTTTTGGTACTTGTATTTTTTCCTTTTAGTTGTTTTTATATTATATAAAATTACATTTATTCACTTTGGATTTCAATTATCTATCATAGTTGGATTTTATTGGTGTATCTGCCTTATCTCTCTCTTCTGTATGTTTCTATTAGAGAGTAATGCCTCCTATTTATATGTATGATATACCCTTGGCGATAGTCACCAACTTGAGGCCTACTGGATGTGAGACTTGGGAAATCACTATATATCTCCTCTCATTGTCATACTAGTATGGGTACTCTATGGGGGGAGGGGGTCATGATAGAGTGGTATCATAGGTTCAAGTTGAGGGATATGATGAAGTTTGGAGTTAGGCACAAGTGAGGATAACCTGAGTTAGTAGGAAAACAATGTTCGTTAAGTTTATTAAGTTATGTAAACATGGGAGATTGGTTGAGACACAAGTATTTAGGCCCCCCCCTGAGATTTGATTCAAAAACCTTTATGTTTATTGATCCTACTAAGATAAGTGATTCTAGTTGTAGGGAAGAGACATAAGAAAGGATCATGCATCATTATTCTATGTGCTTGTGTTTGAAATGGGTAGACCTTGGGATAGGTTAAACCTTAAAAGAGTAAAATAAATAAAATAAATAAATAATTAATCTTAAATATTCCATATTCTAGGATTAGAATACTAACTATTTTTTCTTCTTATAGGTATTTCTCCAAGTCGGCATCTTTTTTTAGGATCATGCCGAAGATGTTTATCATTATATGCTAAAAGATCTCCATAGAGTAGAGTTTGATGAAGATAAAACTTGGAAGTAGAAAATTCAAGAGTTTCAGTGATTGAGTTAGCATAAGTATGAGGGATTTAATTCTAACTCATTCATAAAAGACTAGTTAGAGTAGGTGAAGATCAATTTCAGTTTGATTTATTCTTAGAAGGAGAAATTAGTTTTTTTTGTCATGATGATTCTACATGGAGTAGCGAGGTAGTGGTGGACCTTGTTCCTTAGGGTTTGGAAGGATTCAATGGTCTCATGGGAGAAGTTTAGAGACCAATTAAGAGTATATTTTCTTCAATTGTGAAGGTCTCTAGTCGCTAGGAGTTACTTAACATTTTATAGGGGATTTATAATGTGTGGGAGTTTAGGATTTATTTTAGGACCCTTCTCTGATATTCTTCATACTGATTTCTATATGAGGAGTACAAGGAGAGGAATTTTTAAGGAGGATTTGTGTCCAAATATCCAGCACCAGGTCACCCCATTCATGTTGTTGAAAAATCTTGAGGTGCTAGGGAGATTAGAGTTTTTTAGATAATGTTGTATATAATTGAATCATCATGAGAGGAGAGTCATTAGGATTCCTAAAAAATTAGAGCTATAGTTTAGGGTTCCCAATTTCCTAGAAATAAGAGCTTTTAGTCAGCCAGGGATAGGTCCCAGCCCTCATCATCTTATTTCACCAAGGGTGGAATCTCTCAAACCTATTCAAAGGGATTAAACAATTTTTTTCATATGGAGGATGAGGCCATTAGTAGATAGAGTGATCAATATTTATGAGTAGTCAGAATGCACCAAGTGTTTTTCTTTAGGTTATTCCATATATTTAGTTTCAACTGAGGAAAAAACAACAAGGTTCTCTAGCTTGGGATCATCAAATAGGGGATGGGGAAAGTAGAGAAAATCCATGAGATACTTCTCATTCTTAGAGAGTAGAGGGATACCATGGATGTGGTTGTCATCAGGGTTAAAAAGGTTGTGGAAAAAGCTGTGGTCAGCTACATGATCTATAATTTCTAGTTCTAGGTGATCCAGACGTCATACCAGTTACCTATTTCTTGTTTTCTACATGGGTTCATGCTTTGTTTGATTCATTAATGATACACTCCTTTACATCACTTACCCTAGTCCATGCTTTGATAATTGAAGTAGAGTGGCTTCCAGTTCCCTCGATATTGACCATCTCAGTTAGAGGTTGAGATTATTTATACGAGGTATATAGAAACTATGATCTAGTGTTAATTAATCACCACTCTTCAAGTGACTTACTTTTTTAAAAAATAAAACCCAATGAAATAATCCTTGATATGGACTGGATATATTCAGTGCAGGATGTTGTTGATTGATTCAAGAGGAAGGCTGTGTTCTACGATGATGATGGAGATCCATCAGTGTTCATTAATGAGAGATACCCTCATATGGGACAAAGGAATTTTCTATCCTTGTCTTCCTTGATAGCTGAGATGAAGTTGGGTTCATCAAAGGTTCAACCATTGGTGTTTCCCAGGGTTATGGAAGAGTACCCTAATCTCTTTCCTGATGAGGTTGTTGCATTACACACTTGAGAGGATATTGAGTTTGAGATAGATATAAATCTAGGATATTCTAATATCTTGATGTATCTATATATGATGGAACCTTATAAGTTGAGAGAGTTTAGAGTACAAATCAATGATCTATTGCAGCGAGGTTTTGTTCAACTAAGTATGTCACCTTGGGGTGCACTAGTTTTGTTCGTGAAGAAGGTCGATGATAGTTAAAATATATGTATTGATTATCATTTATTGAATTAGATGATAGTGAAGAACTTATACCCTCTTCCACATATTTATGATCTATTCGATCAACTAAAAGGGGCTAGTTGGTTCTTAAAGATTGATTTATAGTTAGGATATATTCAAATGTAGGTGTAGGATGAGGATATTCTAAAAACCATATTCTAATGCCATCATGGGGATTATGAGTTAATTGTGATGTCATTCACTGTGATGAATGATCCAACCATGTTCATGGGTTTAATGAAAATAGTGGTCAGATAATTTCTATATAAGTTCATGGTGGTTTTCATTAATGAAATCCTTGTGTACTCTACATTTGAGGAGGAGCATGAAAAGAATATGTATGCCATTTTGGGAGTTCTTCATCATCATAAGTTGTTTTGGAAGTTTTAAAAGTGTGATTTATAGGCTTTTGAATTCCATTTCTTAGGGTATGTTATGTCCCATCAAGGATTATCTATAGATCCTTTGAATATAGAGGTAGTCATTTCTTATGAATCCCTAAAAATTAATACAATGGTGTGGATTTTCCTTGGTCTTGTAGGCTATTATAAGAGTTTCATAGCTAATTTCACTTGGTTTTTGACTCCTATAACAATATTTACTATGAATTATTAAGTATTATTGTGGATTAATTAGTGTTAGGTAGATTTTGAGTACCTAAAGGAGAAGTTTGTTAGTGCTCCAATCCTTTGTTCACCAATAGAGGAAGTTTAGTTTTAGGTTTTTAGTGATGCTTCATATCTTGGTTTTAGTTGTGTTTTGATGTAATAGATATTGGTCATCACTTATGGGTCTTGGAATTTACATCCCCTTGAGTATAACTATGCCACCCATGATCTTGATTTAGAAGTGATTTGTTTTCCTTGAAGTTGTTGTGAAATTACCTCATCAGTGATCATTTTTTGGTTTTTATTAATTATAAGAGACTAAGGTATGTATTCTACCAAAATTACATGAACTTGTGACAATGAAGGTGGATGTAATTCTTACAAGATCATGACTTTGAGATTTCATATAAACTAGGAAAGGGTAATTTTGTAGCTAATGCGTTGAGTAGGCGGTCACATAGTGATGTCGTTCATGAATCTAAAGATTCTTAGAGAGTGATGGAAGAGATATAAATAATGAATCTTGGTATGGATGAGGTTTGGGGTAGAGTTTTTGTTTTCTAGATGATAGTATAATCATTATTTACAACTGATAGAGGATTCCAAGCTAGGGGATTATAGGGGTGAAATATGGAGAGATTAATTTGTTTTTGGAAATGATCTTGACGATTTTTCTGAGGATGAATAACACTGGGTTTTATTATAGAGAAGTATTTTCATACCTTTGGTGATGCATGAGGTGATTCTATATAAGTTACGTATCCCACCTTTGGGAGTACATCCTAGCATGAAAAAGATGTATTGATTTCTGTGAGGTCTTTTTTGATGGCCTGGGTTGAAGCATGCCATTATAGAGTTTGTCTTGTTGTTTATTCTTCGAGAAGGTTAAGGACAACCACCATGTTCCTGGTGATTTTATCTAGCCATTATATATGTTCCTCAATGTAAGTGGTAGGATATATTGATGGACTTCATTACCAGTTTAAATTAAGATCAAGGAGGCTTTGATGCTATATGGGTGATAGTGGATCATTTGAAGAAATCAATCCACTTCATAGTGATAAAGGAGTTAATCTTAGTGGATGTTTTGTTAAGTATTTTTAGAGGATGGTGAGTCTCTACAGATTCCTAAGATTAATCATATCTGATTGAGATCCTTATTTTACCTCCAGGTTTTAGAGAGGTATCTAGTATGATTTTGGCTCTCAGTTATGCCTTAACACTTCTTTTCATACATAGATGAATGGTTAAATATAGAAGACTATCCAAAATATTGAATACATGTTGCAATATTGTGTCCTATATTTTGGAGGTTCATTGATGAGACACCTACATTTGGTTAAGTTTTCTTAAAACAATAGTTCTCACTTCGGCATCAATATGGAAATATTTTAGGAATTTTATAAATAACCTTTCCATTATCTGTTGTGCTGGACCAAAGTTGGAGAGTCATCAATTCCTCAACCGTATCTAGTATAGAACATGAAAAAGATGGTTTAGGTAAATTTTGAAAGGATTAAATCAACACATGATCATCAAAAGTACCATTTTGATCATATAAGGATACCTATATAGTTTTATATTAGATATCATGTGTTCCTAAATGTGACTCCTGTTCATAGGTAGAAAAGTTTTGGTAATGGGAGTAAGATTTCTCCCTTTTTTTGGTCCTTTCAAGGTGTGGGATCATGTTGAATCTATGTCATGTCAAATAGAACTTCCCCAAAAATGATCCAGATACATGATGTTCTTCAACTATCATATTTCCACCATTACCTTCATGAAGGCACTCACATCATTGATTGGGGTGAGATTGATGTTCATGATGATGAAAACTTTGAGTAGTAGCCTATGGAGATCCAGGACTTCCAGGAGAAGGTGTTGCATGAGAATGTTATCCCATCAGTATGTGTCTTGTGGTATAATGGTGGCGTAGAGTAGAGTACTTGGTAATATGAGTCATAGATATGTGCTCAATACCCCAATCTGTTTGACGTTTAACTCTTCTCTTGTAACATTTTCCATTTGTGGTTGTGGATTTTTTTGGTTTATGAGATGGATTTTCCCTTATTACCTTATTGTATCCTTACTCTTGTTTGAGAGGTATATACCCTAGGAGAGTGTTTTGGATTTATTTAATGTTTTTTCATGGTTTTTTTATTTATTACTCTAATTGAGTTGGTTAATATCCTATTATGGTGATATCCTTGAGAGGTATCTTATAGGGTGGTTGTTCAGACAACCATTTTTGCTTATTTTCTATTTGGGATTGGTTATGGATTTTCTAGGATAAGAATGTTTTAAGAGGAATATGATGTAAGGAACCAGATCCTAGAATCCATTTCCTTTGTGTGTTTGGGATGTCAGAGGCACTTGGAGTAAGTTACAAGGTGTTTAAAGGGAGTTTGAATGGAGAATTGGGGAGTTGAGTTAAGACTATGGCATGGATCCCTTAGCTGCACTGTAAGGGCTATATTTTGTGGTGTAGTTTCCATGATATAGAGTAGGAGTTACCTAAGGGTTGGATTGGTTGGTTCTTCCAATTACAGCACCCTTGTGGCATGGAGCTTTAACTATGGTGTACACCCTTCCCTGGTGTCAAAATTTGTGCCATGGAGAGAGGTAGTGGCGTTGTAGCAGTTTTTGTGGCTACTACCAAAAATGGGGTGGCTAAAATGTGGTGGTAGGTTACACTGTGGTCTCTCCCCTAGGAGTATAGAATATTCACCATGGATCTAGCCATGTATCTTGGATACGAGTTTGATAGGGTCTATGATGTGGTCTCCTCCCATGATGTCGTAACAGATGTGTTCTGTGGTGTGGTCCATGGGGCTACACTATGGTCACTTAAATTTTTGTATGCATATAAATACCCTATATCCCCCAAACAAAATTTTATCCTATCCTCTCCACTCTAACCCTAGGTTCCCCAGATTTATTTTTTTGAAGGATTTGAAGTCCCTTTTGATAGGGATTGATTCTAACTTCCCATTTTCGATTCAAGGTGATCTTATGTGATTTCTACATCATTTTCTATAAATTTATCTCTATTTGATCTCATTTCCTCTTATTTCTTCATTACATGTAATTCAATTTTATATACATCATTATAGTATAGTTTAATTGTTTTTTTAAGCGGTTGTGGTGCAACATCCATGGGGGGATGCATTTTCTTATAGTAGAGGTGTTTAGAGATCCACCCTGGTGCTCTATTTCTATTTCAATAATGTTAAAATTTTGAGATAGGGGATTCATTACATCTATTTTTATTTACATGAAATCATAAATTGTCCATGGTTTATCCATTTTGATGGTGTTTTAATTAAACTAATAAAAATTTAACCTGATTAAATAATTAAATTGGTTTATGGTTGCAGAAATCACATATTGTTTCCTTCCACCGTGATAACTGTTTACCTCTTGATTTACTAGATAATGTTATATCTATCATATGCTTGTTGTAATTCTCTTTTATTCTTATTTTATAATGTTTCTTTCATTGGAAAATTTCAAATAACATAAATATGATAATTGTGTTTATTGGATAAAGAAACATTAAAGAGTAATGTTGAAGGAATTAATTGATTCTTATAATTTTATATAATTCAAATTGATGCAAGTATGCATGTTTAATTGAATATATTATTCCATGTTTTAATGGTATTGGTTAAAAAAATTTAAGTTGTGATAATTTTTAATAATTAATAAAGGCATGATGATGTGATTTTCTTCCTTAAAGTTTAATAAAACTAGAAGCTTATGTTAGAGATCACGTTTTGGTAATTTTTGATAGATTTTTATTGATGATGAATTAATTTTACCATAATTAGAACCAATAATAATTGAATCATTTATTCAAGATCAGTTTTTGATAAAGATAAATTCTTGGGATCATGAGTAACCATTGTTTATAAAGGCTGGATGCCTAACATTGGGGTATGTGAGAGATCATTTACATGTAAATGATGAATTCCATGTTCTTAGGGACTATATTTCCATGTTATCTATTATTTCTTGTTTACTTCATTATGTATTATCTAGATACGATCATTTCAATGTGATGTGATCTTGGGATGATTGATGAGATATGGGTGGGGAGGCCTGAGGCTATGGTAGCAGTTGATGCCTGTGATGGTGAGATGCATGGTGAGATGCATATGGGTGTATAGGATAACACCAAGATGATGGAACAAGTTGAAATAGGTCTTACCCATTGTTCTAATTCTAATATTTGGGGTGCTTTCTTGTTGAATCTATTGAAATGAAAAATTCTTAGTTTTCTTATTTATCTGTAATCCTTTCCCCATTGCTTGAGGCAGCTGAATGTGCTTGGTTACATCTCTTGATGGTATCTTATAACATTTTCCTAGAGTTACTAGAATTTTAGAATCATAACAAATTTTAATAAATGGTTTAACCCATTGGGTTGGTGTTGATGGAATGCAAGTGATAATGATAATCTTGAGAAACCATTAACTCAGTTGGATTATGCTTAGAGGAAATGGACTTTAATTGGATAGTTAATGAAATGTAATCAAAATAATGTTAAATTAATAGTTAATTAATTAATTAATATTTAGTGAATTATTAAAATTAAATAATTAACTTAATGTATCTCCTTAAAATGTTTGTATGATTATTGGATATATAGTCCCTAGTAGTGGCATCCAGGTGTCTGAGAAACTATAGCTACAAATGAGCCAAGGACTATGTCATGACCATAGTGTGGTTGTGATCTATATTATAACTTGTATGTTTTGGGATTTCATATGCTACCACACTCATGTTGGTTAGGGTGACTGACACCCAGTGGACACTGGGAGGGTGTGTTCCCCAATATCAAGGTTGGTGAGGATGGATGACTAACTACCCCCTCTGGACCCACTCTCTTCTCTTGGTAATATTATGAGTTGGTATGTATGATGTTTATTTTCCCCATATATGTGTGTATAAGGTTGAAATTTCTTGTGGTTATTTGATACACATGAATCTCTATATATAGCATCCAAAGGATTATTATAGGTATGACATGTATAGATGTGATGGATTGACGTACCTCACCCAGTGTATGGGCTGTGTTGGCTTGTGGTGTAATACCTGATGTATGATATAAGTTACATGGGTGGAGGCGGATCCAAGAAACTACTTAGTTATTATATATAGATATGTGTATGGGATTATGTGATGATATGATGATATGATGCATAATGTTCATGTTGTGATACTTAGCCTAAATGTCTTTAGGCTAGATTATCTTGGGGAGAGATGGCTCAGGACGTGTGATATTGGGGAAAAGTGACAAACCGGTAGGAAAGTAGTAGCAGGGTACCCTTTATATTTCTTTACTATAATAGATGATCACTTTTATGTGATACTTGGTGAGATATACTCATAGTGAGGTTGGGAACATAGTATACCTATCTAAGTGATGAGTTAGTTTCACTTGTTGTTTATTAGGATTCAATATTCTTTATTTATATTTTGCATGATAGGCTATGGGGTGGGGGATATTATTGAGTATACTATTGTTATCACCCCACATATATATAAACTATTTTAAAATAATCATGAGTAGGTCAGATATTAGGCTAGATATTACTAGATTATGGTTTTGTAGGAGTTTTTTGAGTTTCATGGTCGCTGCTGAGTTTACCTTTTTGGTATTTGTAGTTTACCTTTTAGTTGTTTTAGTACTATATGACATTACATGTATGTACTTAGGATTTCCTTTATCTATATGAGCAGGAGTTTATTGATTTATCTGTATTATCTCTCTCTTCCATATGTTTCTCTTAGAGGGTAATGTCTCCCATTTGTATGTGTGATATACCCTCAGTGCTAGCCGCTAACTTGGGGAATACTGGAGGTGGGATTTCAGTTGTCACCATATCCCTCCTTTAATTTATAGACTAGGAGGGGTAATATGTTTTTGGAGGGGGTCATTATATTCATACACAACTTTAAATTTTGAAGATCTTGTCATGAAATATGTCATAAAATACTAACAAGGAATCCAACCTACATGAAAGTAAAAAAATATAATAAATTACAACTATATAAAACATTAACTATTTTTATTAACCAAAAAAATAAGGGGTCATTGAGGAAAATAAAGGTTCATCAAGGGATGTTAACATACTAACAATAATGCAGATGGTTTTCTCTTTTCACTATCGGTGGATTTTATACCAAAATAGTTAATAACA
The DNA here is from genome assembly GCA_963277665.1 of Viscum album. Classification (NCBI taxonomy): domain Eukaryota; kingdom Viridiplantae; phylum Streptophyta; class Magnoliopsida; order Santalales; family Viscaceae; genus Viscum; species Viscum album. The sequence goes on along the minus strand of OY728137.1, from coordinate 1,821,862,053 downwards.
TGTAGTTTCTTTGTGTCTAAGTTTGAACAGTATAAAAACCAATGAAAATTTAGTAACACATATAAAAAAATGTGCCAAAAATCTAATATGTTGTAAAAAACAATGCTAAGAATTACATATAGAAAAAACTTGATTAATTTACAATCCTCTTTGTAGAATATAATTTTATCCCACAATAATAGGTTATGACACTATATGTGGCATAATACAAATTGTTTTTATATATTAATACATGTCTAAAATTATTAACATGAATAATGGATCAAATATGAGTTTATCCATTATTCTATCAATCCTATGATCATTTAAAAGTGTTCTTAGGATCCTAGTCACTAACTATGATTCCAAGATTGTGTTTATATGTAATATATAATTTTTATGAATAAAATAGTTGAGTAAAAAGGATATAAATACAAGCCTTATTTTAATCCATTATCTAGGACCTAAGAAAAAACCCACTACCTTGATCAAATAGTAATTAAACATTTTAATCATAACTCTTCATATAAATAAAATTCCATAACTTACCAAATACATTTGAGTAAATCGTTGTTCTACAAAATATGAACATGATTATAGTCTATTGATCTTTACTGATGTGATGCCTTCCTAAGGTGCACCAGTCTTAAAACTTTTTTTAAGGACACTTCGACCTCTGAGAAGTTTTTTAATATAGGGTTTCCATTTTTTTTATCTTACTTCATTATGACCTATTTAGATCCTTTCCCTCTGATGAGTCTCCCAATCCTAGTTCAAATTCATCTTTATCCACTTTCTCCTGAGCTTCTTCATTTACTTCCACCACACCCTCCTCTTCCTTATTGGCTTCCTCATTCACCTCCACCACTTCCTCCTCCTATTAATCTTCCTATATATCTTTCTATACCTCCTTGATACCTCTTTAATCTCCTCTAAATTATCCTTAAAGTCTCCCTATCCCTACCCTTCTTCCTATTCCATGTCATCTATTATGTTTTCTTTAATATTAGATCATTTCTATAATAAGCTACCATGAACTCTAAGGAGTTCATATAGGTGATCATGAACACATTTCATATATCCATCATAATGTACCTTGATATATCCTATAAGATATAATGATTAGAAATATATTAACAATGGGATCTATAATTTTAACTAGATTCCATAAATTAATGAAATGATTTGATATTTTTAACACCGAGCATTCATCTTTTAACCCTAATCTTCCAGAAGTTAACGGTTATAAAAATTTGTAAACTACATCTAAAAATTCATAAAAAAATGTTAAGTTTTAACTAAGTTTTCAAACAACCCACTTCCCAAGTTTAATAGTAAGTTGTCACCCCATGACTCCTATTTCATAAAATTTAACATGAATCTTTCTAGAATTTTAACATTAAGCTTCCACATTTTTACACTATAATTTTAGATTGTAACACTAACCATCCAAATTTTAACATATGTATGAAAAAACCAAGATATCAAGATTTTAAATTAAAAAAAATCATTCATTGATGAAAATTAAAACAATATTAAAAATAAAACATTTGAGAATAACATAAGGTTATCATGATTAAAATATCAAATATTTTCAGTTACACATTTTAAGAACCAACTTGTAGAATTTTAAAAACTAGATTCTATATTTTAACAGTAACTTTCCATCTTTCAAAAATGAAAATCCTTAAATTTTTAAGGGAGGCTAGAATAATGTGAACACAAGGACTAAAAAATTAGTGATTTTTAGTTACAAATTTTATCACCCATATTCATGAATATAACACCCAATAATAAATATATAATAAAATCAAAACCATTGTAAATAATAATGAAAAATATAATAAAAATAAATAATTGAAAAATAAGATGAAGTGAGCACAATAAGTGTATAGTTTCTAGAATTTTATTTCTATATTTTAACACATAAATTATATATTTTTAGTTTCCCACTTTAACAACTAATTTAAATATTTTAATATACTACTTCTAAATTTTAACAATAACCTTCCATATTTTTACACCATCTTGATTTCAACACTATGATTCCCTATTTTGAAAAATCATTCATCGATAATAATGAAATCTATATCATAAATAAAAGATTTTTGAATAAAAACAATGTATGATAGATTATATAGAACTTGAGAACTAACATATCATTGATTTGTAACCTATTTTCAAAATTTTTCCACACAAAATTTATTATTTATATACTAACCTTCTATAATTTGAAAAATGTTTGGAATACATTTTAAAACAGCATGGAAAGGGAATTGAAAAGAAATTATTGGTTGATAGAAATGAAAAACATATTAAAAATAAAACAATGAATAATAATGTGAAATTATCACGAGGATTGTGACATTATGGAAGCATGAAAAAAATATAAAATACAATATAAAGAAGAAATTAAAAAGATAAAACTAGATAATGGATAGAAAAACTATTATAATTGTAACATTGGAATGAATAATACTATAATTTTAACATTATCACTTTACCAGATGGGTGAACAAAGGATACTCAGGTAAAGTACCCCTGATGAAGTAATACGGGTATATAAATTTCCTTTTTTACTAGTACTTTCAAATTAAATCATCTTTTCATATATTCATCAAAAAATTTCAAAAATCTTGGCTAATGTAATTAAGAATCTGTCCAATCAGGAAGTGGAGAAAGAAAAAATAGCTACAATGAATTATCAATATATTAATCTCAGTAACAAAAATTTATTAAATGATAAAAAAATATAATACATTTTATTAAAACATACCAATAATAGCACCAAATATATTCCCACATGCTTCTTCCTTTGTCCATTTTGAATTGATTTCTTGTACAAAGCTACTTCCAATATAAGCACCACCAAATTATTTTTAACCAATCAGATTCTACAAGTTCAACTTGACAACCACACAAAATCCAAATATTTATTTCATTAAAAATGAACCTAAATTGAGATTCCAAAATGTATCCAAGGTAAATGATATAAATTTTATAACAAATACCTTTCCCTATAAACCTCTAAAAATCATTTCCTTTTGAGAAATAAAATTCTTTCCCGTGTTTAAAATTTTCATTTCTATGTACAACTGACTCTATATTTCCAAAATGATGATTCTCTCTCTAAAATTAATTCTTAATAATTAATTGAAATATACCATAATAATATTAATCTCCTCCCCTTTAATAGTTATACTGTAATTTAGAGGGTAAAATTCATCTACAATCTTCTAAAAAATATATCTCAGCAAGAATTGTAATTTAGAATATTGTAATACACAAAATCCCATTTGTACCACTAATTATTGTGATCTTTTATCTCTAACAATGTAATCAACAACCTCTTTAAATAAATTTTTAAAACATCTAAAATTTAGAACATATTGAGGTATAACTCTTTCAACCATTAAAATATATCTCCCTTCCTTTTCCATCACATTATATTTTTAATTTTGAGTTTCAAAAAGTTTAAACCATGCATCTAATATAACAATAATAACATCCTAGAAATTTTTATTTTCACCTTTATTTATTGAAAAAGTTTTTCCTACACATTATAAAGAAAAATAAAATTCATTCACAAACTAAATCTATCATTATTTTGTAAAATAAATAAAAAATAGTGAAATTTGGTTAACATAGTGGACACCTTCCTCTCCATTTGAGCCTCCTATACACCATAATAGAATAATGAAAAATTATTTTTAACAACATCAATAAAAAACTAAATGAAAAAAATATAGGGGGATATAAAATTTATAGAAAAACCAAACTCACATAAAACTAGGGAAATTACATGAATGGTTTTAAAAAAACACCACTCTGTGGTCTTGGAAGACCCCTATGTGTGAGAATAAAGGAGTTCATGGAATGTTTGTCTCTATGATTCATGACTTCTATAGAGTCCGTAGTGGTCTCTGATCTAACTCTATTGAGAGGCAACCATAGAATGTGTTGCAAGATGTACCTTTACATCCATAGTAAGGGAAGTATCCATATAAATGGATAAATAAAACTATGGTATTGGTTGGTATTACAATGATGGAAGGATATGATTTTAATTGGGTGGGTGAGACACTGACTAAGGTTTTGATTAGGAGTAGGCTGTAGTGGGTGAATGATTAAAACATGTGACTTTTTAGCAGTGAAGCGGTGAAGACAGGTATGATGGATAAAATTTGGAGGGATAGAATTTGGGTCATTTTATATCATCTGTTAACTAATAAAATATAAATATGGTCCTCTACGATAATTTTATAGTATTTTGGACTTAATTTGACATTAATTGCCTACTTTTTCCTATACATTTCATTATCCCAAAAAAATATCTATCTATATACATTTTCTATATTAAATCTCATGTGACCCTATACATGTTTCTCATTCATATCATTTTCACCAATATGTCGCCTGAAAAACCAATCCTTTCCCCTCTTCAGTTTCTATTTCCGTTCCATCATGCCCAACTACTCTCCCACTGTTATCCTTTACAACCCTATCATCTCCCTTATCCTAATATCTATAATCCTTTTTGATCATTTCCACTATCCTTCGCTCCATTTCATCATCAGTACCATACACAACACCATTTCATCGTACCCGACCTCCCCCTCCCTATTCTACTTCCAAACCCAATATTCTTCCTTCAATCTTGTTCAAATTTTTTCTATTATCTCCACCTTCATCTACTCCATTTCATCGCATCTGACTTTATCCTAATGATTTATTTATCTCTTCATTTTGACCTTTTATTTTTCAAAATACATGAATCTAATGGAAAATACTCTCCAAATATAGTCTCTTCTTCACCCTAAATGGTTCAATTTTTTTCAATACTATAAGAACCTGGGTTTTGAGCCTGTAAGAATTTGAAATTTTCTTGATGTTATTCCGGAGTAGGGCGTTCAGACGGTGTGTGATTCTGAGCCCCGGTGTGGTCGGAATTAAACTTTAAGTGCGTTCACAATGGACATGCCAAATAAACAGAATAACTCTTAAACGGTTGCTCTGATGGAAAAACTGAGGGTACCATTAAGTCTGGAACGTGCCGTTTACCCTAGGAGGGGTGTAACTTTCTCGGGCACGACCCTTCTGTGGAAAACGCCACCAAGGGCGTTTTCGTAATTTGGTGGCCCCGGGCATGAACTTTACAAATTCTGAATGGAGGCTCAGATTAAAATTCCGAGACCGCCATTACGCTTAGAATGTGGATTTTACCCTAAAGGCGGCTTAACTCTGACCCCGCTGAAAGTTCGGGTACAGAGCCAACCAGTGGACGTTTAAGTGTTTTTCTATTTAAACACTTCTCCCACCCCTCCTCCTCCACCCCCGTGTTTCTCCATGAAGGATCCCTTTCAAGAAGTATCAATAGCTTCTCCCCACATCTCCAAGGTGTGGTGGCTCTGGCGGATCGTTGGCAAAGCTATGGGCTATGCCCAACGAGGTAGGAATTGCGTTTTCGTTTTTTTAAATTCCTCATATAACTTTGAACTCAAATTATTGCATTGAATCGCTGTCCAATTCTTGAGAGAGGGACATATTTATGTAGGGATCAATTTTAGATTCCCAAAAATCCTTTTGGATTGAATTTTCGAGTCCCGGGGTGTCTGGGGTGACCCCAGAAAGTTTTTCGACCAAATTCTTTTTTTTCCCGGTGGTTCCAGGGGATTCTGGCGACCGGCGGGGCGGGATTCAGGCAGTCCCAGATGGCGGCATAGTGGCGGGATCCTCAACGATAGTGGAGGGATCCTCAGTGGTGGAGGAGGGCTCCTCAGTGGCGGCAGCGAGCTTCCCTGGTGGCGGTGGGCTCCCAGGTCACCGGTGCGGCGCGCCACCCCGCGCGGGAGACAGAGACCCACTGAAGGTGGGTCTCCATGTGAGGTAGTGACCAACCACGAGGTCTGGTCGACACAGTGGACCATGGGTCAGCGGTCAGGCCGCGTGGTTGGGCCGCGGGCCGGGCCGGCCTAGGCTAGGTGGACCGGCTGGACCGGGCTGGTCCAACCTAAAAAGGGGTTCGTCCCTTGACTTCGGACACCCGTAACTTTCACTAAGGGTGTTCATTTTATGTGCTGTCTGTGGTAGTGTAATACTTGGCTCAAGGAGAAAATTTTGAGATGGTCTCAAGGATTTTCAATTCCCGAGATGGGGGTTCTGTGGCGCGGCACGCTCATTAAGTACCACACCGGGATTCTTCCTTCGGATGGTGTGAACACATTCGAAGTCTGTTAAAGGTGCTATCAGTAGCATTATGACCCTGGCATCGAGAATAAGTCGTATAGGGTGGTTTCAGGGATTGAATCCAGAGTTGAGGTGTGGGACCCATGGGTCGTCTTTTAAGTTGTGAGCAGTGTTTTGTGACCTTTTCATGAGACGTTCGTTTGGGGTGAACTAGTAGTCGTTTTGGTGTGTTTTTTCGAGAACATCACAATAGAATAGTTTTCCCGACCTCTATTGGGACCTAGGTGTGGGAACCATGAGATGCCATATGGGTGTAAAGCGGTGTTGAGTAAATTTTTCGTCAGGAGTCCGTTTCCATCGAGTAAGTAGTCTATCTCGCGTGTTTTTCCACGAGGATTACAACAGTGTAATCTGTTTGGGTGTGCAGAGCCTCTTTCAAGATCTCATTAAATGTGGAAACATGAAAGGACATTGGTCAGAGGTTTATTTTATGAACTCTGACCCAATGCACGGTCGCGATGTTAGTGCACCCAGTGATGGCGCATGCATCGCAGAGTTATCAGACCAGTTCCAGGTTTACCCTCCAGCAGAGCTGGGCAGTGGGTTACCCATTGACCTTAGGGTTTACCCTCTAGTGGGGCCGGGCAGTGGGTTACCCATTGTCTTTAGGGTTTACCCTCCAGCAGGGTTGGGCAGTGGGTTACCCGACGACCTTTTAGGGTTTACCCTCCAGCAGGGCTAGGCAGTGGGTCACCCGACGACCTTTTAGGGTTTAACCTACAGCAGGGCTAGGAAGTGGGTCACCTGACGACCTTTTGGGGTTTACCCTCCAGTTGGGTTGGGCAGTGGGTTACCCTATGACTTCTTTCAGACTCATCCTCTTTCGATGAGGCTAGTCAGTGGCTTTTCTCTGTGATTACCGAAGCGGGATCCTTGGTTGTGCGGTTCAACGATGAGATAGCTTTGACGTGCGGGATGCTTGGGAATTAGTACTGGATGTCCTTAGAACTGATGGTGAATTTTCCTGGGCTGATCTTGGAGATGGATATCTCCCTACGCACTTGTTTTGGTTTCTTTTTGAGAATATATATATATACACCCTACTTCTGTTCCCACTCCTTGGGTTCGGTTACTCTCCTTCTAGGAGGGGTGAAGACATGCGGGGTATTCCACGTGATTTCCGTGTCTAGACCCTCCTGGTTGGATGAGTTTACTTCCTTTCTTCTGTTGGGTTGAGCTGCACTCTATTTACTGTACTCTTTCACTGTTCCTTGTTCTGTCTACTGCTCACCATTTTGGTACCTCCTTTGTTACTCCCTCCAGCTTTCGGGGCATCCTACTGAGTATCCTTATACTCACCCCTACTTGGTCTTTACCTGCACTTGGTGTGCCCTTGCAGAAAACAGACAGGTCTATCGAGATTACAGAGGAGAGTAGAGGATACAGGAGCTTGGGCTACGTTCAGTGGTCATAGTAGGACTTTCAGGTGTGAGACTCACCAACTATTTAATTTTGTTTACCTGTTTCCGGGTTGTGGCACCTTTCGGGTTGGGCGCGTGTGTTACCCCTTTTTCTGTTCAGTATCTGTCAGTACTTTTCAGCACTTTACTTTTTCCTATTTAAAGGTTGATGCATGACTGTGGTTGGGTTATAGTTGTTTTTCCTTTGGTTTCCTTTTTTACTCTGCACTTCTTCATTGAGCGAGCGGTGTGTGTGTGTACAGGTACTTAGGAAAAGTCCTCCCTGAGATTGTTACACCTTCAACACTTGTCGCCAGCCTCTGGCCTATGGAGGCAGGCTTGGGGTAGTTGCGGCTCGAGACCGGTAGGGCTGAGTCGTGATAAAGTGGTATCAAAGGCGGTTCGTTCCTTGGGGCGTTGTTCGGACGTCCCTAAAAAAGGAATTGGTTGGGATTTAGGGAAATAGTGTTGATGTGTCTTGAGAGCGGCTCTCAGGCCAGGGAGTCCAGTGATGATATGGGCGGCCGACATATCCATTCACCAGGACCCTGATAACCCACTTGTCAACTCGGCAGGTTGAGACATTTGTTGCAGGGAACTTTGGAACATGCATCTGGAAGGATTTATCCTTTGACTTTCCTTGTTGAGTTATCTACCCTTTGTGATTACTGTTATATATATATATATATATACTCATCTAATCTCAGTAATCCTTGATAATTTTTAGGATGCCCCCACGACAGCAGTCAGCCAGGTTACCCTCTCTAGCTCGTGATGATGACCTGGAGAGCGACGAGGCATCAGTTCAGGGACCCTCACCTGATCCCCTTCCACCCAGTGCTTCAGTAGTAGCCCCTCCCCCTAGAGAGTGGTAGTTATTACTGGAAGCATAGGCCCAGGTTGAGTACAGGCTGAGTGCGCTCTGAGACTTCCAGTGTCAGTGGCCGCAGAAGTTCCGTGGGGACCCGGATCCCTAGGCAGCGGAAGACTGGCTAGAGTCTGTGGACCGACTTTTCAGGTTAGTATGGACACCAGCGGAATAGATGGTAGCCCTAGATTCCAACCTTTTCCTCGGGATGGCTAGGAGTTGGTGGGGGTTGGTTATGCAGACCCACGACGAGTCGTCTCTCACATGGGATAGCTTCCAACAGCTTCTCCGAGAGGAGTACTCCCCCTCTTGTTTACGATCTATTTGGATTCAGAAGATTCTAGAGCCGAAGAAAGGGTGGATGAGCATGGAATATTATTCGGACCAGTTTACCAATCTGACACGCTACTCTCAGGATATGATCCATGACAGTTACTTCTGAGCATGGAAGTTTGAGCAGGGTCTTTGCATGGGATCCGTGCTAGTGTAGTACCCATGTGCATCCCTACTTATGATGGGGTGCTAGAGCAAGGGATCGTGACAGAGAGATTCTTGGCTAGGGCCTAATAGTGGCCACTTCAGAGGAGAGTCTTCGGTGACAGGTAGGCAGCAGAGAGCAGAGCCTCGGTTGAGGAGGCCCTTCCGTGAGCAAACACAGGGGCAGGGTCATACACCGCAGTGGCGCCGTGGAGCACCGGGGTAGGAAGGAGAGATCCGGAGCTATGCCTGTGATGGCTGGGGTCACCTAGAACAGGACTACCTGATCAAGCGTACCGGGCAACTATGGCAGGCAGTGGGCGCACCGTAGCGACAAAGGCAGTTCCGTGACCAGGGATTCCCCAGGAGAGGATAGGGTGGCCCATAGGGAGGCGGAACAGGCAGAGAAGCAGGACCTGGAGGTGGGGGACGACATTTCAAGGTCCTTCCACTGCCACCACTGGGTGGCCCACGCCAGGCCCAGGGAGCTGGCGGTAGGGGCCGAGGGCAGCTTTAGGCTATGGGTGTTCGTGACCCCCCAACACATGAGATGGTCTGAGGTACGCTTTGTTTTTACTCTATGATTTCTTCGGTACAAGTATACACATGCACCAACCACTCCTTTATATTTCTGCTTTTGGTACGGGAGTTAGGGCTTCCAGTAGAGGTGCTGACACCTACACTTAGGCTCGAGGTTCCTACGGGAAGTGCCTCATTGGTGACCTTTATCTGCAGACAGTGCGAACTGTCGTTCAGAGGAGGGAGTTTCATGTGGGACCTACTCATCATCACTATGGAACCTTATGATGTTATCCTGGGCATGGATTGGCTTTCTATGGTTCACGCCCAGATCGAATGTCGTCACAGTCGAGTCTGAGGCATGTAATCTAATGGGACAAGGTTCATCATCCTTGGTGAACAAGACCTCGTGGCAGAGCAAACGGGTACTCTGAGCAGTAGACCACGAACTTTTTCTCATCAGTTGGCGAGCATGGATCTTGAAGCAGTAGAATCTAAAGGCACCTGGATCCCTAACGTTGTAGAGGACTACATGGACGTCTTTCCCAAGGATGTCCTGGGACTACCTCCGAGGCGATAGATGGAGTTCTGCATTGACTTGCAGCCGGTGACTGCCCTGATATCATGTGAGTCTTATCGGATGGAACCCATCGAGATTCGGGAGCTACTACTTCAGTTGGACGACCTTTGTGAGAAGGGATTCATCAGGCCCAGTGTGTCTCCCTGGGTATCCCTAGTTTTGTTTGTGAAAAAGGTAGATGGGAGTTTGTGGCTTTGTGTGGATTATCGTCACCTGAATCAGGCCACAATAAAGAACAAGTACCCTTTTCTGAGGATCGACAACCTCTTGGACCGGTTGAGAGGTGCAATGAGGTTCTCCAAGATTGATCTTTGATCCGGCTACCACCAGCTGTGGGTTCTTGAGGCTGACATCCCAAAGTTGTCTTTCTGTTGTCGATATAGGAATTATGAGTTTCTGGTGATGCCCTTTGGCGTGACGAATTCCCTCACCATTTTCATGGATTTTATGAACTAGATCTTCCAACCGTACTTGGACCGGTTTGTGGTCATCTTTATTGACGACATACTCATATACTCTATGACAGAAGAGGAGCACATGGATCATTTGAGGATGGTCCTAGACTTACTCCGAGAGCACCAGTTGTATGGGAAGCTCTCGAAGTGTCAATTCTGGATTCATGAGGTTCACTTTCTAGGGAATGTCATTACAGAGCAGGGATTGGCCATAGATTCCACAAAGATAGAAGCAGTGCTTGCTTGGGAGCTACCCAAGAATGCATCAGAGATGCAGAGATTCCTTGGTTTGGTAGGTTACTATAGGAGGTTTGTGGAAGATTTCTCCAAGATTTCTACCCCTTTGACCACATTGATGCGGAAGGGACGACCGTTCACTTGGACTGATCAGTGCCAGAAGGCCTTTGAGGAGTTGAGACAGAGGCTGACTAGTTCTTCAGTGTTGAGGCTTCTAGAGGAGGGCGTTGAGTTCGTGGTGTACTGCGACGCTTCAGGAGCTAGGCTCGAGTGTGTACCGATGCAGCAGCGGGCAATGATTACATATGGGTTGAGGTAGTTGAGGCCCCATGAGAAGAATTATGCAACACACAATTTGGAACTGGCAGCGGTGGTCTTCTCCTTGAGGTTATGGAGACACTACCTTCTGGGAGACTGTTTTGTGGTATACTCAGACCACCAGATCCTCAAGTACATCTTCACTCAGAGGAATTTTAATTTGAGGCAGAGGTGATGGCTGGAGTTTCTACAGGACTATGATTTCGAGATAGTATACACTCCAGGGAAGGGAAATGTAGTAGCAAATTCCCTTAGCAGGAAGTCCCAGACCCATTTAGTGCGGGAAACTTTAGAGCAGTTGGCTTCCCTACGGCTGACCTTGGTGGAGCATGAGGGTATGGCTTTTCTGCAGTTAATGGTGTTGACTCCTTCGCTCCTTGAGCATGTGAGAGAGTCGCAACTGGGGGATGTTGATAGCGAGGTACTACGTGATCCGATATCCACAGGCGACGCACCCAATGGGTATTCTGAAGGAGGGAATCACGAGATCCTATTCTAGGGGAGAACTGTAGTACCATTGGAGATGCGGGAGGAGGTTATGTGGGAGTTCCACACTTTTCCCTTGACTATACATCCCAGTGTGGGGAAAATGTACAGAGACCTTCAGTGGAATTCTTGGTGGTCTGGCATGAAGCGGAGCGTAGCTGAGTCTGTTTCTTGGTGTCTTACCTGTCAGTAGGTGAAGGCAGAGCATCAGGTTTCAGTAGGGTTGTTGCAGCCCCTTGATATCTTAGTGTGGAAGTGGGATGACATATCTATGGACTTTTTCATAGGGCTCCTGCGCACAGAGAAGGACCACAATTCAATTTGGGTGATAGTGGACCGACTCACGAAGTTGGAGCACTTCCTTTCCATCAGGGAGAAGAGCTCGGTGGAGAGTCTGGGGCAACTGTATGTTTGGGAGATTGTCCGCCTTCATGAAGTACCCTCGACGATCGTCTCTGAACATGACGTGCGGTTTACATTGCGATTGTGGCGAGGCCTGTATGAGGCATTTGGGACTCAGTTGCGGATGAGTACATCTTTTCACCCCCAGACTGATGGGCAGACAGAGCACACTATCCAGGTGTTGGAGGATATGCTCAGGGCGTGTGTGTTAGACTTTGGCCTGAGCTAGGAGGATCACCTGGCCTTGGTGGAGTTCTCATAAAACAACAGTTACCACTCTACTATCGGCATGGCATTTTTTGAGGCCCTCTACGGGAGACCCTGTAGGTCACTGTTGTGCTGGACAGAGGTTGGGGAGACCTCCCTCGTGGGCCCAGAGTTGGTGCAGGCGATGATGAAGAAGGTGCAGGTCATTTGTGAGAAGATGAGGATGGCTCAGAGCAGATAAAAGTCCTACGAAGATCATCATTGTAGGCCTTTTGAGTTAGAGCAGGGGGACCTTGTCTTTTTGAGAGTCTCTCTGCGGAGTGGGACACAGAGGTTTGGCCGGGGATGAAAGCTGTACCCGAGGTTCATTGGAACCTTTGAGATCATGCGTAGGGTCGGTGAGGTTGCCTACCATCTTGCTCTACCCCCACAGCTGAAGAGGGTGAATTACGTCTTCCACGTGTCGCAACTGAGGGAATACATGCATGAACTCACACACGTTATCGACTGGGGAGAGCTGGACATCGGGGATGGATCCACCTTTGCGGAGCACCTGGTGGCGATTGAGGACTGGCAAGAGCGGGAACTACGCGGATGGACCATTCCTTTGGTTCATGTGCTGTGGCAGCACGAGAGGGTGTAGGAGAGCACCTGGGAATGGGAGAGCCAGATGCGGGCTTAGTATCCTGAGTTGTTTTTGTAGCTTTGTTTTTTGAGGATGAAAAACTTGAAAGAGGGAATGATGTAAGAAACCGGTTTTTGAGCCTGTAAGACTTTGAAATTTTCTTGATGTTATTATGGAGCAGGGCGTTCAGTCGGCGTATGATTCTGAGCCCCGGTGTGGCCGGAATGAAACTTTAAGTGTGTTCACACTGTACATTCCAAATAAATAGAATAACTCCTAAACGGTTTCTCGGATAGGAAAGCTGAGGGTAATGTTGAGTCTGGAATGTGCTGTTTACCCTAGGAGGGGTGTAACTTTCGCGGGCGCGACCCTTCTATGGAAAACACCACCAGGGGCATTTTCGTAATTTGGCGGCCCCAGGCGTGAACTTTACGACATTTGAATGGAAGCTCAGATTAAAATTCTGAGACCGCCGTTGTTCTCAGAATGTGGATTTTACCCAAGAGGCGGCTTAACCCCGACCTCATTGAAAGTTTAGGTATGGAGCCTACCGGTGGACGTTTATGTGTTTTTCTATTTAAACACTTCTCCCACCCTTCCTCCTCCTTCCCCCATTTTTTATCCTTAGAAGATCCCTCTCAATAATTATCAAGAGCCTCTCCCCACCTCTCCAAGGTGCGGTGGCTCCGACAGATCGTCGATGAAGCTATGGGCTACGCCCAGCGAGGTAGGAGTTGCGTTTTCATTTTTTTTAAATTCCGCATATACCTTTGAACTCAAATTCTTGCATCGAATCACAGTAAAATTCTAGAGAGAGGGAAATATTTACTTAGGGATCAATTTTTCCTTCCCAACGATCCTTTCAAATCGAATTTTCGAACCCTGGGGTGTCCGGGGTGACCCCGAGAAGTTGTCCGGCCAAATTCTCTTTTTTTTTCCAGTAGTTCCAGGGGTTTCCGGCGGCCAGTGCGGTGGGCTTCAGGTGGTACGGGATGATGGCACGGTGGCGGGCTCCTCAACAGCAGCGACATGCTCCTTAGGGGCGGCTTTGAGCATCCCCAGCAGTGGTGGACTCCCAGGTCGCCGGTGCGGCACGCGACGGGGGTCACGGCGCGCGACGCTACGCGGGGCAGCGACCGGCCACGAGGGACAGTCGGTGCGGTGGACCGCAGGTCAGCGGCCAGGCTATGCAGTAGGTCTGTAGGCCAGCGATGTGGGCTGGTCCGGCCAGCGTGGGCCGACCTAGGTCGGGTGGACCGGCTGGACCGGGCCGGTCCAGCCCAAATAGGGGTTCGTCCCTTGACTTCAGACACCTATAACTTCCACTACGGGTGTCCGTTTATCATGCTGTCTATGGAAGTGAAATCCTCGGCTCTATGCGAAGATTTTTATATGGTCTTGGGGATTTTCAATTCCTGATATGGGGGTTTGGTGGCATGACACGCTCGTTAAGTACCACTCCGACATTCTTCCTTCAGATGGCACAAACACATCCGGAGTCCGTTTAAGGCGCCGTCAGTGGTGTTGTGACCCTGGTGTCGAGACGAAGTGTTCTAGGGTGGTTTCAGGCATTAAATATGGAGTTGAGGCATGGGTCCCATAGGCCATCTTTTAAGCTGTGAGTAGCATTTTGTGACCTTTTCATTTGATTTCTGTTCGGGGCGAACGGTAGTCTTTTTGGCGTATTTTTCTGAGAACATCGCAATGGTGTAGTTTGACCGACCTCCTTTGGGACCGAGGTGTGCCCCCCACGAGATGCCGTATGGGCGTAAAGCGGTGTTGAATAACTTTTTCATCAGGATTCTGTTTCCAGCGAGCAAGTAGTCTATCTCACGTGTTTTTCCACGAGGATTACAATGGTGTAATATGTTTGTGAGTGCAGAGACTCTTTAGAGATCTCATTAAATGGGGAAACATGAAAGGGAGTTGGTCGGAGGTTTCTTTGACGCAATCTGACCCAACACATGATCGAGATGTTAGCGACACCCAGTGATGGTGCAGGTAGCACAGAGTTATTAGACCAGTTCCGGGTTTACCCTCCAGTGGGGCTGGGCAGTGGGTTACCTATTGAACTTAGGGTTTACCCTCCAGCGTGGTTGGGCAGTGGGTTATCCATTGACTTTAAGGTTTACCCTATAGCAGGGCTAGTCAGTGGGTTACCCGACGACCTTTTAGGGTTTACCCTCCAGCAGGGCTAGGCAGTGGGTCACCTGATGACCTTTTAGGGTTTACCCTCCAGTAGGGCTGGGCAGTGGGTCACCCGATGACCTTTTGGGCTGGATAGTGGGTTACCTGATGATTTCTTTCAGACTCATCCCCTTTTGATGAGGCTAGTTAGTGGATTTTTTCTGTGATTATCGGAGTAGGATCCTTGGTTGCGCGGTTCAATGATGAGATAGATTTGACATTCGAGATGCTTGGGCATCAGTGCTGGATGTCCTTAGAACTATTGGTGACTTTTCCTGGGATGAGCTTGGAGATGGAGATCCCCTTATGCACTCGTTCGGGTTTCTTGTTGAGTACATATATATATACCCTACTTTTGTTCTCATTCCTTGGGTTCAGTTACTCTCTTTCTAGGAGGGACGAAGACATGCGAGGTATTCCACGTGCTTTCTATGTCTATATCCTCCTGGTTAGATGAGTCTACTCCCTTTCTTCTGTTGGGTTGAGCTGCACTCTATTTACTGTACTCTTTCACTATTCCTTGTTCTATCTACTGCTCACCGTTTTGGTACCTCCTTTGTTGCTCCCTCGAGCTTTTGGGGAATCTTACTGAGTATCGTTATACTTACCCCTGCTTGGGCTTTGCCCACACTTGGTGTGACCCTGCAGACAACAGACAAGATGATTGAGACTACAGAGTAGCGTAGAGGACACAGGAGCTTGGGTTGCGTTCAATGGTCATAGTAGGAATTTCAGGTGTGAGATTCACCAGCTGTTTACTTTTGTTTACCTGTTGTCAGGTTGTGACACCTTTCGGGTTGGGCGCGTGTTTTTCCCCTTTTTCTATTCAGTATCTATCATTACTTTTCAGCACTTTACTTTTTCCTATTTAGAGGTTGATGCATGACTATGGTTGGGTTATAGTTGTTTGTCCTTTGGTTTCCTTTTTACTCAGCACTTCTGCATTGAGCGAGTGGTGTGTGTGTGTACAGGTACTTAGGCAAAGGCCTCCCTGAGATTTTTATGCCTTCGACGCTTGTCGCTAGCCCCTGGCCTATGGAGGCGGGCTTGGGGTACTTGCGGCTCGAGATCTGTAGGGTCAGGTCGTGACAAATACCACTTTATTTTGACATCTATAAACTATAAACTTTACTATTTTCCTCTTTTAATTACCACTTTTTCCTTTCATGAGATGTAATCATTCATTTCATGCACCCAAAAAATTGGTTTCATACTTTTACTATGTATATATTATAGTCTCTCTTATTTTTTTTCACCATTTTCAGTATTCACTAAACCCAATACACAAAAATATATATAATTTTCCTTTAGAATACTGTGGTTTATTCCCTTCATATTATGCATTTATTTTTAATGTAATTCATTTCTAATGGATTAAAATTCAATTTTAATGTACTTTCACCTTCTATAATTATATACTGCATTTTCAGTTTTTCCTAAAATTTATTTATTCTTAACTTTTATTTTATCCTGAATTTTATATTACTGAATCATTAAATAATTCCAATTGTACTAATTATTTGGTCTACCAATTATTTTTCCCATTATTTTTTGTATAATATTTATCTATTTTCTATAAAATCATATTCTATGTAGACCAATCACACAGTTCCATTTAAATTGTGTATAATCTATATGACTTCCCTATATAATAATAATGTATACATAGTTATGGTGATATAGAATCTTATTTATATTCTATATTCATTATATACTTCTTGTAAAATAATTTTCACTCATTATCCTATCAAGTATTATTTATGCATAGTTTTTATACATTACATTAATGTCATTCAATGTTCATTTCCTATATGTATTTTATGTATTCATATTCTATATTGAATTTAAATTTAATGCATAATTTTTTTAAATAATTTTTGGTTTTTACATAGTAGGCATACTGAATTTATAGAATAATTACACAATTTTTTATATTTATATCAACATTTTATGAATATGGAATATACACAATTCATTATATGCACACATAATTTATTTTATGTATATATAATTAATAGTATGTTTATAAAATCTAGAGAAAATATATTTTCACATACACCTATACATAAAGAGAATGCATAAAAAATTTCCCTTTCCTCCCATGCTTCTTCTAGATTCATATTTCATAAAAAATTTCCCTTGAATTCTATGCCTCTTATAGATTTATATTATTTACTATATTTTTTTATTTAGACATAATTATATTTACTATATCCAGAATTTCATTTTACATGAATGTGTATTCACTCTTTGATGGATCTTTATTATAAAAATATTGTTATTTAATGTATCAACTCTCACACATTGGTTGCTTAATATATAATGATCTTGAAGTTTATCAAAAAATTTATGGCTTTTAAACTTTTAGTTTTCTTTAAGATTATGCCAATGAGTCCATCTAATAATGAAAACTATACTGTTAATTTTTCCTACTGGATATTCTCTCCTTTAATATTGTATAATCCTTATGAATATCTTGTATAATGAAATTGAATACACAGTGACCATACTTCCCCATTTACATTGTGTACTTTTTATAATACTTATGCATTTCATATTCTTGATCCATTAAATATTTATGTTCTATTTTTTTTATTTTAAAATTTTGAATGATTAATGAGCTTTAATAACTTTTACAGAATTCATTTAGTATATAAACCTATATCTTAACTACATTCACATTCTAGATGAATAAATTCAATTCATACTTATGGTAGTTTTTATTCTGTATCTATATACCTTTGAATAATATTTCTAATTGGATGATCATCTACTCTGATATAGTTGTATATATTTTGGATCTTCACCCTATTCACATTTTAAGATATGTTTCTTTTTTGAGATATTTGTGATCAATTTGTTCTCAAAATTTCAATCAGTAATTATTAAACCTTATGGATTTTTATATCCTTTAACTAGCTTGAAATTTTTCTGTGATAACATAATCATTTTTCATTCTAATGAATTAATTAGTAGTATTCATGTGTTTGTTTCTATGAAGTGATGATGGATAAATATCATTTTTGCAAAAATACTATTTAATGTTCTCTTTAATGGACATCTAATGTCATAAAAGTAAAAATATTCCTACATAATTATTGTGTGATTATAATTCATAGTATCTTAGATGATTTAAAATTATGTGTTTTATTTTTTTGTGCAGTGGTGTTTGATTAATTTTTCATATGATTTATGTATTATTTTTTTAACCTCATTTTACTCACTAATATGATATATCACATAACCTTAACCATTATTTTCATCATTTAATTTTTAAATTTATATAAAATAATATTTCTATTTTATCTAACTTCAATTTAAACTAAATTCCAACAAAATGGCCTTCTACAACTTATTTTATCTATAAATAATTATTGAATTATATAAATATTTTCAATTCTAAAATATATTGAACTCATGTGATTTACCATTTTATATGTTCATTAAATCGAAGCATATGCCTCTTTGGTAAGTTACACTCCAATATTTGTTTCATGTTTATTAGGAAATTGATGTTTTTTTACTTATATGTGTTATGTGTTTCATCATGGGTAATAGTGGAAGGTTATTTCTATACCTCTTGCTAACATGCATGTCTAAAACTTGAATTTTGGGGTTCAGTACTATTTGATTTAATAGAACTGGTTTGCGATGTTCATTAAAAATGACCAGTCATGTTCATTGACATTGATCATATTTATCATTATTATAATGGAATCAAAGATTTTTCTTAGGGTTTTAGAATATTGGTCTATATTCACGAATATTTTGACTACCTATCATACGCTGGAATAATTGTTTTGTTTATTTAAATTCTTGAATATTTGTGTTCTTGGATGGTTTTAGATGTTGGTTGTGGAAGTGTACTTGGTTGATTTAATTTTGGTTGTGGATATTTAAGTTATGCATAATTTAATTCAGGTTACTGTATATTTAATTTAGGTTATTAGTTATTTTAATTTAGGGTGTTTAGATGCAGATTATAGTGGTTTACTTAGCTATTTTCTAGTGCACTAGGATACTTTATTTCATTGTATATTCCTACTAGATAATTTTTTATAGAGGTACTTTGATAGGGTGCAATGTAGAAATCACCGACCTGATGCTATTTTTTTCTTCATGACACCTTCTTTATTCAGGTGTGAACTAGGATTAACTTGGAATATTTTCAATGGAAAATATGATTATTGGTATATTAGATGTCTATTTTAATGTTTCTTATATAGAGAGAGTTGGAAGTGAAAATTATTTTGGGTGATCACTCTCTGATATAGATACTTATTTATAGATATTTAGAAATTTGTAACATTATATAGAAAAGACCATTTTTTATTGATTTCCACTGAAACAATGTTCATATAAATATAATAAAATCATCATATATCACTTTTTTTCCTTTAATTTATATATAGGTTGTTTGTTATGATGCATGTTTCAACAATGCATCATGCATTATTTAATCATTCCAATTATATTAACACCATTACCATTAATTTCCAATTTACAAATATTGACCAAAACATGTATGTATGGGATCTATTCATATTAAACCATAACAAAATGAAATTACTTTCACACTATTTATCTATATACATATAACTATTTTTTATAAATCACACACCTGTACACATACAATATATTGTATAAAGTCTGTAGTTTCATAGACTCTTGCCTCTCATGTCTCTTCCAAATTCATACTGTATGAAATTATAGTATGATTAAATTGAATAATGTTTGCCTATTATAGTATTAATACAATATATACTATATAAAATTACAGTATGAAAAATACTTCAACATATCAGAAAACACATATGCATAATATTTATATTTAATATACAATCACAACATGCATAACATATCTACACAGAGTTTAGTATTCATCCAATATCTCTTCCATATTACTAAATATCACTTTCTATATTCATGAGTTTCCCAACATTGTAATTTCGCACTCTACATTTCCTACCCTCTTCTCCATATGCGATTCCCACCTGATCATTTATCTGACTTATATGTCCCCCTATGTATCTGGAAATCCTAATTGGGTATCGTCTCCTCAATGACTACTGGTGTATCCCTAAATGAAATTCTACTCATCATCCTCCTATATCCCACCCAATATTTCCCCATAACCCTCTCTCCCCACTCTTCCCTATTTCTTCCTTAGTCTCGGTCTCCAACTCCATGTCTCTCCAACTCCATGTATCCCTACCACTACCCTCACATCCAAATTCATCTATAATGACTCTAATCAATATCTTAAATACTTTCCACCCTACCTCCACCTCCCTACATTCACCCAACCCCCTATTCACTTCTATTTTATCTATAATATTTAAATCTATAATTTTTTTCATCTATCATCAATCACTTATGAACTATTTAGAAAGGATTATTTGAGGGGGGATGAAATGATATGGATTGATATGAATCAATTTATCCTTTATATCTTAAAAATTATTTTTTAGGTATCATTAGGCTGGACTTTAACTAATATTTTATCCTTTTAGTATATTTTCCATGCGATAATTCTTATTATATTTGTTTTCTATGCATTTTATTTCATTCATCACTCTTTTTAAAATTTCACATGTGACTTTTCATTTTTAGTTTCTTTGATACCAATCATTATGCATCTTTCATTTTTTCCTCTCCTTTATTTTATTTCATTTGTTTTCTCTACATTTTACTTCATTCAATATATTTCCTAGAAATTAGGCCTCCTCTCCCATCAATGACTTCAAAAAAGATTAATATCTAGTGATATTTTAGTTTCATAATTATTCTACAAATCTTGATTGATCAACCAAAATATTTAATTTCAACCCTAGTTTTCCTAGGACAACTATACACTTCTCCAATAAACCATAAAATTATTTTATTTGGTGATTCCACTAAATCCTTGAATTTTATTATTTCTTCCATTATCATCTTTTAATTATCTATTTTTTTTTTCATTCAGCTATGACTACCATAATATTACGAGAGAGTTCTAAAAATAGAAAACAATGATAGTAAATCCTATGGGTATTAAAATATAATCTTTTAAATGTTTTTAAAATTTTAATTTTTTTTATCATTTTTTTGTTTTAACTTCAACTGATTACATTTAACAATTTAATATTATCTTCATATTTTATTTATTTATTTTTTATTCATATGTTAATTAAATTATAAATTAAAAAAACAGAAACTTTCATGTTTTTACATAATTTCAAATTTACATAATTTCACTTTCAATTACATATTTCAAAAAACACAAATTTATAACACTTTACATTACATATATCTATAAGTATTATATTTACATAACCATGATCTGATAATGGTAGATTATTTTTATCCATCACTTAGTAAGGTCGTATATTGTTTTTTCTTAAAATAAAACCCTATAAATTTTTAGAAAATATTTTTATATTATTCTCTGTATGGGAAAATTTCACTAAGTTTATATATAAATATATAATAATATGTTATTTTTGGTTTAACTAATTTAAATAGTATTAGAATATCCAAATATTCATAGAAATAATTTCATGAGGCATCTAGTCCTATAAAAATGACTCCAAAATGAAATACTCTTGATTGGACTAGTACCACGAATTCTAGAATTTCAATTCCTCTTGGATTTCTAGCTTATCTCTGATAGATACTTCATGGATCACACATCCTCATAGGATTATTATGGTCAAAATTAATGTTTCTTTTTATATTGATGAAAGATATTGGTATATATTTATTTTAATATATGTTTGACACATCATTTATATAAAATTATAGAGTTTTTGAGATTTAAATGTGTTTATATTACAAATATATTGAATATTGATCATTCTTGGTTAAAAATGTTATTCTTTGAATTTTTTTTTATGAAATTGTAATTCTTTTGGTGCTTAATTGATCAATTATTATATGCATTAATTTTCATAAATTTTAAGTATAAATTCTTTATTTGATTTTAGTGGAACATTAAAATTACATGTTAATGTTTAAAATTTCATGATAAATCTTTAATTTTTAACAATTTATTACGTATTGAATTGATAATTTTCTTAAATTATTGAAATTTTTCTTACAGGTTCATATGTAATATATTTCTTATAACGCCCCAAACCCGCTCTTATAGACTCAGTTCTTGAAAATGTTTTGTAATATTTTTTTTATAAAAGTAACTAAACTATTAATCAATAGATTACACAAATGTGGACCTTTTACTGGTCTAGGTTCTAGAAGATTAAATAAAATCTTAAATTTATCATAGTTGAACAAAAATAAAACAATTTCCTATCACACTTCTGTATGCACTAGCACCAAAAGTGTCAAAGTCTGAATTAAAACTTTTATGATTCCTATGAAAAATATTTAAAAAATTTGGGATAATTATAAAAATTTCCCAGTAATGGGTTTGAAAATTAGTGACATAATTTTTATAAATTCATTCCTTGAAAATAACTTTCAAAAAGTTATTTGGATAATAATACTTTTCAAAATGTCCTTTTAAATAAAAATTGAAATTAATTACATTGAAAATAATATACCACTTTTGAAGTTACTTACATACACAAATTACTTTAAAAGTAATCCAGTGATTTTTTCGAAAATACTATGCAAGCTTTTGAAAAAAAATACTATGGCTTGTGGGAACTTGAAACATTGAAAGCTATCTTGGGCCTACCCACTTATCGAGGGATTGGATTCACTTCCCAAATCCCTATCATATTTACAACGTCCAAGTGCTAGATTTTCTAAAAACATTTTTAAGCTTGATTTACTTTTATATACATTTCTCACTTGGTTTTATTCTTTTAAACTCATGAAATTATATATAATCATTTCTTAATACATATAATTCTATTAAAACAACATTTAATATTCATGAAATATTAGTTCATTTCTTAAACTCATGAAATAATTTTTATATAGACATATATATATATATTGTATATTACAAATATATATATATATATATGTATATATATATACAATCACACATGAAATAGACATGTTTACTTTTAGTTATATAATTATATAAATACTAATCTTCATTGGAAATTCAATGTCTGATACGACCAAATCTCATGCTACAAAAACCTTGCATAACATGAATGTTTAATTATTATTCATGTACTTAAAATTTCTTCCTTAATAACATAAAAATCCATTTATGTAATGTTTATTCATTACTCATGCATATATCTATATACATATATACTCATGAATAAATTCCATGAGAAAACAATCATCAAGGTATAACTATAACCCTAATTTTTATATAACATGTATATGACTTGATAAAATTATGATATTCTTAAATTATATCATAATTTATTTTAAAATAGTTATTAACATGAAAATTATACAAGTAAATAAATATGTTTCTTATAATAATAGAATAAATTCATGTTTAAATAAAGCTTATTTAAATAGAATCATCCCTTAGCAAGTCTAACATGAAATCAAATTAAAATTTTGATACATATATATATATCCCTCTCATGTAATTAAAATGATTCTAATAATAATAATAATTTTTGAACACAAAACTAAATAATAATAAATTTTTTTGCAGAAATAATTTTCCTTTACATCAAATTTTTATTTCACATAGATAAATAAATAATCTCACTAATTCAAGAATTAAGGAAAAAAATTCATAATCAAGGAATTGAAATATATTCATTATAAAAAACCAGAAAATTAAAATCACAATTTTAAAATATATAAAATAACTATCACTTACTAATAATTTTGAAATAGATAAATTTGAAAACAAAAAAAAAATATCCATTACTAAAATAATAATGGAATTTCAATAAAAGTATAAATAAATACCTTACCAATTATTTTGCACAAAATCTCTTCTTCTTCTTGATTGAAGAATCATTCGTTCACGAAACATGAAATGCCCTAAAATGGGCATGCAATACCCTATCTATTTATATAGATAGAAAGAAATAATATTATATTATTTTAAATTGTTTATTAATCTGTTTATCTTGATGTGAAAACTAATAATTGAGATATATATATTAAATTCCTCATTAATTTCATAGTTTAATTTGAAGAAATCAAGAAAATGAATTTATACATTTTTTTATTTCCAACTTGCTGATTGATGGATTTGTCTTGTAGTAAAAGCGGATATGCTAGGTTTCAAAGGTGAAAAAAAACAATAAAGGAGAATATTCAATGTATCAAATATGATTAAAAATTTTAATTCAAACTCAGATTTTTTGAAAATAGAATGTGGATTCAAAAAAAACTCTTTGAACACATCATCAAGAAAATTGGACACAAGTTGACAAATAAATGACAAAAGCAAGGGAGAATCGATATATTCAGCACATCAAATTAGATCATAACAGAACTAATAAAATAAAAATCCAATAATGCGATAAACAATGACATCACAAATAATGAAATTAAGTTACCCAAAAAATCTATAGAGGATCACAGATAAGATTTTGAAGCAGAATAACTAGAAATAAGATGAACCGGTATTCAATTTGATGCATACATTAAATAAAAACTCAATAAAAAAATCTACTTTCATCCTTGAGAAATTTTCTAAATCAAAAGTTGATATTGGTTAAGAAGAAAAATGAAGAAAATGATGATTATGTATTTATTACACGAAAAAAAACTAAAGATGAGATCCACATAACATAAGCAAGATAAAAATATCAATATAAATATTGAAACCCTAACTGCATCCACACCTCGAGATTGACTTCAAAAATTGAATTCGGAGCCCTAAACATGAATCAAAATCTCTTCTTACACACTCGATCTCAGATCCAGATCCAGATCTCGGTTCTTTCTCAGATTCGAGCTTTGCCAATACTGTGTTCGACCTCGCTTGGTCTCGGTCTGATTCAACACTTGTAGTTAAACTCTTCTCCTTTGAAGCCTAATATCAATCGGGCTCATGATCTATAGAAGATGAAATACTACTTGACTCGAAGTCCCTCACAACACCTCGAAAATCCCATTCTAACAAAACCCCTTAATCCCAATTCATTTCTTTTTTTATCATTTATCATACATTTTTTTAGTTTTTTTATAAAATGAAATTCTATTTTTTTAAAACTAATCACCACAATTCCATGTTTATAATAAGTATAATATTAAAATAATATATTACAAATTATAAAAAAAAACTAATAAGAAAATAATTTATTAATAATTAAATTTTAATTTGTAATTTGAAATAATAATATATTACTTATATATATATATATTGTATTTAGTTCATAATTTTATTAATTAACATAGATTATAATAAATTTATGATTTTTATAAGAAAAACATATATATTATAACATTATTTTAAATTTTAAAAAATAATTTTCTATAGTTTTTAATGTAATATAATTATTTATAATAGTTTCATAAACATTTTATAATAATGAAATATTATTTTATTACCAAATGTTATTTTTAATAAATACTATATATTGTATTTTCTAATTCTCAAAAATAGATTTCAATTAAATTAAAGTTTTAATTATCTTGAATTGATAATTGTACCTCTAAAATTATTTTTTAAAAATAATTATGTGTCAATTTATATTGATCGTTTAAAAATAATTTCATAAAATATTTAATAAAACATATTTTTAATGTTTTAATCATAACATGTATTTATATATATTTATTATTAATAATTTCATATTTCAAAAATAAGACCACTTTTAGAAAAGCATTATTTAATCAAAATTTCATTACAAAATTTACTATTAAATTTGTTTTATTAAAATTGAATTAATAAAATATGAATAAAATAAATCCCTTATTCAAAACTCGTGATGTCATGTTCTCCCCCCTTAATTGAATTGTGCCCTCACAATTTTTTCATTGGACTTTAGAAAATTCTGAATTTCCATCTTTAGAATTAAATAATTTCTCAGGGGACTTAACTATCTAAAGAAAATTCTAACACGTAGATTTTGATTAATTCAAATACAACATCTAATATCCAAACTTTTCTAGACCATGCCTCTGATACCAATTATAAAACCCCGAGCTCGCTCTTACGGAATTAGTGCTTGAAAATGATGTGTAATATGTTTTTTATAAAAGTAACTAAACAATTACTCAAAAGATTGCATAAACAAGGACCTTTTACCGGTCTAGGTTTTGGAAGATTAGACAAAACCTTACATTTATCAGAGTTGAACAAAAATAAAACAATTTCCTATCATGCTTCCACGTGCGCTAACACCAAAAGCATCGAAGCCCTAATTATAATTTCTATGATTC
The DNA here is from genome assembly GCA_963277665.1 of Viscum album. Classification (NCBI taxonomy): domain Eukaryota; kingdom Viridiplantae; phylum Streptophyta; class Magnoliopsida; order Santalales; family Viscaceae; genus Viscum; species Viscum album. The sequence goes on along the minus strand of OY728137.1, from coordinate 1,821,835,802 downwards.
CTGTCAAAAACATTTAAAAAACCTGGGATGAGTATAAAAATTGCTCAGTAAGGGGTTTGAAAATTATTGACATAATTTTTAGAAATTCATTCATTGAAAATAACTTTCAAAAAGTTCTATGGACATTAATACTTTTCGAAATATCATTTGAAATCATAATTTAAAGTAATTACATTGAAAATAATATACCACTTTTGAATTTACTTACGTACAAAAATTACTTTAAAAATAATTGAGTGATTTTTTCCAAAATACTACTCGAGCTTTTTAAAAAATAATACTGTGATTTGTGGCAACTTGAAACATTGAAAGCTATCTTGGGCCCACCCACTTGTCGAGGGATTTGATTAACTTCCCAAGTCCCTAACATATTTACAATGTCAAAGTTTCAGATTTTCTAAAAACATTTTTAATATTTCTTTACTTTTATATACATTTCTCACTGGGTTTTATGCTTTGAAACTCATGGAATCATATATAAGTATTGATTAATACATATAATTATAATAAAAAAACGTTTAACATTATGAAATATTAATTCATTTCTTAAACTAATGAAACCATTTATATATATATATATATATATATTACAGACACACACACACATAATCCCAAATGAAATAGACATGTTTACTTTTATTTAAATAATTTTGTAAATACTAATCATCATTAGAAATTCAATGTCTAATATGACCAAATCTCATGCTACAAAAACCTTGCATAAAATGGATGTTTAATTATTATTCACATACTTAAAATTTCTTCCTTAATACCATAAAAATCAATTTATGTAATTTTTATTCAATACTCATGCATATATCTATATACATATATATGCATGAATAAATTCCATGATAACACAATCATTGATGTATAACTATAACCTTGATTTTTAGATAACATGTATACAACTTGATAAAATTATGATATTATTAACTTATATCATAATTTATTTTAAAATAGTTATTAACATGAAAATTATACAAGTAAACAAATATGTGTCTTATAATAATAGAATAAATTCATGTTTGAATAAAGCTTTGATGAATAGAATCATCCCTTAGCAAGTCTAACATGAAATCAAATTAAAATTTTGATATATATAGATATATCCCCCTCATGTAATTAAAATGATTCTAATAAATAAATAAATTTTGAACACAAAACTAAATCATAATAAAAACCTCGTCAAAAATAATTTTCCCTTACATCAAATTTGTCTTGAACATAGATAAATAAATAATCGCACTAATTCAATAATTAAGGAACAAAATACAGAATCAAGGAATAGAAATATATTCATTACAAAAAACTAGAAAATTAAAATCACAATTTTGAAATAAATAAAATAACTATAACTTACTAATAATTTTGAAATAGATAAATTTGAAAATAAAATAAAACTATCCCTTTCTAAAACAATAATGGAATTGAAATGAAAGTGTAAATAAATCCCTTACCAATTCTTTTGCACAAAATACCTTCTTCTTCTTGATTGAAGAATCATTCCTTCAAGAAACATGCAATGCCCTTAAGTGGGCATGTAGTACCCTCTTTATTTATATAGATAACAAGAAATAATATTATATTATTTCAAATTTTTTATTGATTCATTTATCTTGATGTTCAATCTAATAATTGAGATATATATTTTAAAGTCTTCATTCATTACATAGTTTAATTTTAAGAAGACAAGAAAATGAATTTATACATTTTTTATTTCCAACTTTCTAATAGACGGATTTGGCTTGTAGTACAAGCAGATATGATAGGTTTCAAAGGTGAAAAAATAATAGAGGAGAATATTAAATTTATTTAATAAGATTAATAATTTTAATTCAAACTCATATTTTTTAAAAATATAATGTGGATTTGTAAACGAATCTTTGAACACATTATTAAGAAAATTGGACATAAGTTGATAAATAAATGAAAAAAGAAAAGGATAATTCATATATTCAGCATATCAAATTAGATCATAATAGAACCGATAAAATAAAAATCTAATAACCCGACAAACACTAACTTCAAAAATGAAGAAATTAAGTTACCAACAAAAACTATAGAGGATCACAAATAAGATTATGAAGTAGAAAAACTAGAATTATGATGAATTGATATTCAATTTGATGCGGAAATTAAAGAAAACTTCAATAAATAGATCATTATTTCATCATTGAGGAAATTTCCAAATCGGAAGTTGATATTGGTTAAGAAGAAAAATGAAGAAAATAACGATTATGTATTTATTACACCGAAAAAAACTAAAGATGAGATCCGCATAACATAAGCAAGATAAACATACCAATATAAAGATTGAAACCCTAACTACATACGAACCTCAAGATTGAATTCACAAATTGAATTTTTAACCCTAAACGTGACTCAAAATCTCTTCTAATGCTCTCGATCTTAGATCTAGATCTAGATCCAGGTTCTTTCTCGACTTAGAGCTTCACCAACACCGTGTTTGACCTCACTTGGTCTTAGTCTATTTCAACACCTGCAGTCGAACTCTTCTCCTTTGAAGCCTAGCATCACTCGGGCTCGCCTCCTATGGAAAGTGAAATAGAGATCAACTTGGAGTCCCTCAGATCACCTTGCAAATAACATTCTAACAAATCCCCTTAATCCTGATTGATTTCTTTTTTTTTTATCATTTATCATCCTTTTTTTAGTTTTTTTATAGAATGAAAATCTATTTTTAATACTAATCACCACGATTCTATGTTTATAATAAGTATAATATTAAAATAATATATTAAAAATTATAAAAAAACTAATAAGATAATAATTTATTAATAATTATATTTTAATTTGTAATTCAAAATAATAATATATTAATTTTTATATATATTGTATTTAGTTCATAATTTTATTAATTAACATAGATTATAATAAATTTATGAGATTCATAATAAAAAAATATAAATTATAACATTATTTTAAATTTGAAAAACTGATTTTCTATAGTTTTTAATGTAATATAATTATTTATAATAGTTTCATAAACATGTTATAATAATAAAATATTATTTTATTAGCAAATGTTATTATTAATAAATACTGTATATTTTATTTTCTAATTATCAAAAATAAATTACAATAACATTAAAGTTTTAATTATATTAAATTGAAAATAGTACTTCTAAAATTATATTTTTAAAATATTTATGTGTCAATTTATATAGATCATTTAAAAATAATTTCATAAATGATTTAATAAAACATATTTTTATTGGTTTTAATTATAACATGTATTTATATATTTTTATTATTAATAATTTTATATTTCAAAAATAATACAACTTTTAGAAAGTCATTATTTAATCAAAAATTATTTACTAATTTTACTGTTAAATTTTTTTGTATTAAAATTGAATTAATAAAATACGAATAAAATAAATCCTTTATTCAAAACTCAGGATGTTACATTTATCTTAGTGAATGTTCATAAGTAATATATAGTGACCTCAACCCCAATAACTAGAATATGATGTTTGATTATTACATTAGCATTAGATATAAGGAATTGCATCCTGATGGACCAAATAGTCTAGTAATCTTGGTAAACTAAATATATACATGATTGCCATATTATATTTTAAAACACAAATTACAACATAATTTCTTTTGAGAATATCATTATTACCACTAGCACATCCTTTCATAAAATTTATAGTACATTTCCTAGATTCTTGGGAAAGGACACAAAATAAGAGTGAGCTAAAATTCTCAGTAAGGGTTAAGTATAGTGGAATCTATCCAGAATCAATAAGAATAATCAACACGGTAAGATAAATAACTGAACACACATTACATTTACACAACTTGACTCTCATGATAAGATAAGGTATAATATGAAAAATTAAACAACTAAAAGTAGATGACATGTAATAAATAATTTGAGAATGAAATACCTCTAGAGATAATATCATTTCAAAAATATCTAACATAAGGAAAAATCAATATGGAAAGGTAAATAACTGAAAAACATGTCATTTAATCGATAAACTAAGAATGAAATGCATCCAAAGGTAACATCATTATGAAAATAATATAGATAATAATAACTGAATTCTGAATGAAGGAAATTATTAATTATTGGATGTCATGATCTCAAGTATTATTATACCTCTACTATTAAGATCTTTCTTCAAGATAGTTTAAAACTAATGGGTAGGTATACACTGGGACCCATTTAACTAAGTCTATCTAACTGATTCATCTCATGATACTATTGATACATCGAGGGGATATCTAAAATTGGGCCCCACCCATATTTTCATATTCAAAGAAATCCTTATATATCAAATAATCGATATAATTCACAAACAATATGCCTCATTATCAAATATTCGTATTGAGTAAAGAATACCGATTTATCAATATTTCTCTATACAAAAAAATAAATTTCGATGCAGAACACCACATGTATAAATTATATAAAATTTTAGAGATGAACATATTCATGATAAACAATATAGATATTTAGGGAAAATTTAATTTCCAATGATCATAGGTAAGTGAATATTTAAAGGGATAGTTAATGACTATAAAAAATGAATCAAGAAAGTGAATTTCAATACTTTCATTGGTAAAAATGATCACAAAATATACAAAGAAAGAAAAATTATAGTATCAATCCAATATATACTCATTTGAGTAATAATAATGGGTTTTTTCATTGATGAATATAAATACCATAAAAATATCTTTAAAAACATTCTTAAGTAAAATATCATTTTCATTTTGAAAATAAAATTTTAAAACTAAAAGTTCTCAAAAAATTTTGAAATTAGTTTTATTTGAAAATAACCTTTGAACCTTAAAAATATGTTTTAAAACATGGAGTGGTCATGATAGTAGAAAAATCTATACATGCAGAGTATGTTAAAAAAATATTCCTTTCATTTTTTTGGTAAAATCCAAATGGGCCATATTTTGAAAATGAAATGAAGATTCCTTTCAATTTTTTTTAAAAAGTAAAAGTGTGTAAAAATTTCTTTAATAAATCATTTTTAAAAGTTTAAAAACATTTTTAATTTTTTTTAGAAAACATGGTTTGGGAAGAAAATGGATTTCCGACTAAAGAGAGAATTGAAGTTGGATTTTATTAAAAAAATTCTCAATAATTTTAAGTACAAAAGACTGTAAAAGTGGTATAATTACATGAAAAATTCATTATTAAATATGGGAGAATAAAATTAATGGGTTTTATTAGTTAATTATTGAATAATTTCATTTAATGGAAATTCAAATATAAACAATGCTGATTAAAATGAGATTGTAAAATAAACCCTTAAAAAGGTTATAATATTGAAGTGAGGATTAATAGATGAACTTATTATGTGTATCAATTTAAATCCACATAAAACAAGTGGAAATAAAATAATAAATAATAATTTTTTTACACACATAATCTTATAATAATAAAGACAAATAAGGATTAATATAACCCAATGAAAATAAACTGAGTTATGAAATTATTTACCACTTGATAAATTTTAATTAAAATTCCCTTTGATGAAATAATTCAAATTTAAAATCAAAATATCATGAATTATTAATTATTCATGATATTACATGAAAAATTTTCAGTAATAACATTGTAAAAAATAAATTAGGTGCATAACATCATAATATTCCTTAATAAAATGAAATTGAGATAAAATCCCTTACCTCATGATTCCTTTTGGTCAGAAGTGATTTAAAGTCTTATATATTGGTTTTAAACAAGTTATTAAGTAATAAAATAAATATATTAATATTTATAATATCATATATAATCCTTTTATAACATCTTATCATTAATTTGTTAATAATAATTCATTATTTTCTTTGTTTTGGGTGTACATTGTCTTATTTTCTTATTCGTGATTTATATTGAAGGTTACAATTATTGTACATATTATATAGTTTCAGTATCTCAAAAATAAAAATCATGACATAATTATTATATTTATACATCAATTATACTTTTAATACCAATCATTAAAGTTTTTTTGATAAATGATGTACGTTACAATCATAGAGATTGTAGGACATACATACGCATGGGTAACGATTCTATTTTTCAATGATCATTATAAAAAATATATAAGTAATATTTTATCTTTATAGAGTTATTATAATATCATAAATACCATATTATTTATTTAAATACACTTATAAATATCATCCATATGTTGTGGTGATGAAAAGAGAGTCACATCGCTTCGTGAAGGTGGTAGTCCACATGTACACGAACGATGTTATTATGTGAATGAAAAGGTAAGAAATAAAATGATATATTATCTTTTAATAATTATAAATATGTAATTAATATTATAATTATTTTACTTATATCATATATAATCATTAAATATATCCTTATCACCTTCCATGAAAATTATTAGTAAAAGACGAATCACATCGCTTCGTGAGGCGGTAGTCTGCCATGCACACGAGCGACATTATCGTATCCCCTACAAAAGGGAAAATAAAAAATTAAATATAATATAACAAATAAAAAGGAATAATTATGTTATAAATATAATATATATACTTTATATCCATAATCATACCCAACCGTGAGAGGTGGTAATGGAAAAACGAAGGACATCGGTTCACGAGACGGTAGTCCGCCGTACACATGAATGATGATTTTGTAACCCATTTGACAAAAGTGGGGATGGTTTTAGGTCATAAAACTAACATAAAAAAATCAAACTATATTTAGGATACATATTTCATTATATCATCATGGTATATAATAAATTAAGGAGTTGGAGGAATGAATAAAATAAAAATTCTCTTTAAAGAACGTTACTTCTTCTTTAGGTAACCTCCTTAGGTTTGCACCAAAAGCATTAATAGGTTGAATATTTTCAAAAAATAAGGCTTCTAGAAAAAGGGTATTTATTTTGTTTAGTTATTATGGTAGGTATTAGATTAACCAAAATGGTTTTAAGGTGTTAATAGGAGAGGATAGGGAGTAGCCTTTTATAAGTGAGGCGAGGGGCACACATTTAATTTTTGAAATGAAAAAGATATACCCAAATTTTACACATGATACAAGGGTAAAAAATGGAATATTATATTTTATTATATATTATAGGGTCTAAATATGACCAAAAAATATATTTTATACAAGTTTTTAGGTCATTTTAACCCCTTATCTTTTTAGTTTAACCCCGAGTAAATCTATTTTTACCTTACCCATGGTAAATAAGTTTTATCATTTTAACTATTAATTTTGGTCAAAAAATAAGTTGAAATTATCATATAATATAAATTATGATGATTCTAAATATTTAATCCATTTTTCCAAATTTCATTCACATAATTTTCAAAATATAATTTAAAATTAACCTCGTAGACGCAATGAGAAAGCAGGTTTTCAAAGAAAAATGCTCAAATGTTTACATTGTTTTTACATAAAAATTAAATATAAAAATTATTCCAATGACATAAATTGTATTAATAGATATATAATATAACTAATTTCACATTAAAACCAATTAAAAAAATTTATCTTTATAAATAATTTAAGAAAAAAAATGATTTTTTCAATTAAAATTTGGTATTTTCTACTATTCATCAAAAAATGAAATATTTTAGAAGAATCACAAAAATGTACCCTAAGATATTTTTCAAATCATGATTTTAAAAATTAATTTTATTTTTTAAAATAAATTTTCTAAAATTGTTAAAAATTAATTTTAAATTATGTGCGCAAAGAGTGACTAAAATGTCTTTTAGAAAAAATATAGTTTTAAAAAATATTTCTGTTTCTTTTTAAATGATTATTATTTTATTTATAATCTATATATAACCATAATTTTTATAATTTAGTTATTAATATTAATACCCTCCAATTTAATGTTTAGTTTATAATGGTATACTATATTATGGTTTATTTAGAATCGTGGATGCGTGTTCCATAAAGTATCGAAAAGATTAAATTTAAAGAAATATATTTCATGGGTTGTTGAATATTAGTGTTTCATATCACATACAATTTATAATACAATGTTATTATTTTATAATTTATGGGTGATACATTCTCCCCACCTTAAATAAATTTCATCCTTTCAATTTAAACTTGATCTTTGTAGTCAAGGGTTTGATATTTGAAAATTATTTTATTGAAAACCCACATCATAAAAAGTGTTAATAAAACATCCTATTAATAAGAGAAAACATGAATTATAAAGGTCATATGAAATAACACATAACTAGGTTTTCATTTAATACAACATTAGTGGAAAGTGAAGATATTACATGGAAGAAAATTATAAATAATTATAGATAATGAGAGAGGTTATTGATCATAAGAAAATGAATGATCAATATAAAGTTAAGGACCTCAAAACCATAAATCCATGATGATTTTAAATACCATATGATTCATCAGATATGAATGTAATAGGATAATATTTTTTTTCAATATCCTTTTATGAAAGGTGATTAATTATTTCACTATATAAGAATATAAGGAAATATACTTACTTGATATGATTCTATTTCATAATCAAAATTTTATCCTTTTATTATGATTCAATAAATTTGTAATTCATCGCTTACTCCAAGAAATAAAAAATAAAATTTTTATACCTAAATCACTAAAATTCACTTTTAGGGGATTATAAGATTCATAAAAGAGTGAAAAGTATTTCCATATGTCTCTAACTATTTTCCAAAACCAATATATTCAGCATAAGTTATCCAATATAATACATTAATCTATAAAACTCAATAGTAACACCACTGATTCACCATTAATATTTATTTGTGAATTTTTTTACATAATGACATATTAACTAGGATATCACATAGGCTAATGGTAGGCACTAATCCCTTATCATCCTTTAGTCATGGATTCAATCCCCACTACCTTTCTATATGTGATAGGTTATCACCTAGTATGCATGTTTTATTTTTTCTAAAACTGTATTAATATAATTCCTCTAAATTTTCCAAAAAATATGATAGACATCCATGAAATAAAATTATTTATTAAATAACCTTCTTACTAAGGTTTTCAATATAACTTATTTTTTTCCACAAAGTATAATAATATTATTTGACTATTATTACAATGTCACTAATGGTCATATTAACCCTAAAGGTTATAAATACCTTTAAACTTATATCTATAAATTTTAAATCATTATTCCTCAAATAAATATTTAACTAAAACATATACTAAACTAATGGGTTGTATTTTCATAAATTTCTCCTAAAATATTCTTAATTTCGGTATACTCCAATCACATAAAACCTAAAAATTGGTGTTTAATAATTTGAACTTATAATCAATCTCAAAACCATACAATAATAATGGTGTCCATAACTCTTATGTTAATGAAGACATATGTGATTCTAAAATTTAGCACACTACTTATTTGTTTCATGATTATTATAACCAGAATACCATTGGTGAAATAATTATATAATTTAATTCTTAAATCAAAATAGATAAATAATTCATCCATTTTATTTCAATTTAGGTCCTTCCTTGGTCTAGGGGTTAACATTTAGAAGAGGGTATTGACTTTTATAATTCCTAGGTTCTCAAAATTTAAAAAAAATAGCTATAAATGGATCCCTAGGTTGAGATTTATTTACTTCTATCATACTCTTCATTTTTCCTTGGTAATTATTTTATTTATTCTATTATTTTCCACACATAAATCGTTTTTCAATTCCTTAATAACACTTTCTTGGTTGTCTCTTTCCACTTTTCTAACATGAAGGAAATCATTCCTTCTTTCATATATGTTCTCTACCATTAAAGCTCTTAGAAAACTCAATCCTTTATTATTTAGTGAGTTTAAGAGTTGGTTAAGGTATAGGTTTTTAATAATATTTTGGGATGACTAATTAGGAATAATCATGATATATTCCACTCCTTTCATCATCCCATTTGGTTTCCCTTAGTCACCACCTTGTCCTTCAAATTCAATGTTAACATGATTCCTTTGAGTTTCATCCATTAACTAAAACCAAAAAAGTATATTGTGAGAAACAAAAATCATAGCAGGAAAACCATATAATCATTTATAAGATGTTTAAATCATGAAACATTTTTTTTAATTTAAGACACCTTAGGTTTAACCTAGTTCATTAATTATCATCATCTATTCAAATCTATAATAATGGTTTATAAATAACATGTGAATTATCCTAAGTTTATCCATTGGTATTTTCAAACCAACTGTGTAGTAAGGCCCATTATCATGCACTGGGTGATGATCGGGTCAAGCTAAATGTACCCTTCTCAGATTTATTACCCCTAGGTACATCTTTTCCAAAACCATTTCCACTTGTAGTATCCATAAATGGATGTATTTATAGGAAGAACCACATAATATTTACCTTACCAAAACTTTAATGTATTCTTATATACTTATCCTAAAAATCTATCACAGGGTTACGTTACCTAATATATGTTTTACTTAATCTAGTTCCCAAGATTTCTACTAAAATTCCTCTAATACCAACTATAGAAACCTTGACCCTAGTAACCTGAAGCCGGTGCCTACTTTTTTACATTATCATAAGATACAAGGAAAATAATCCTAAAGTACCAAATATTTTAGTAGTCTTGATGAACTATATACATACATGATTCCTATATTACATTTGAAAACACAAATTACAACATAATTTTTTTCAAGAACATAATTATTCCAATAGAATATCATTTTATATTTTCCACAGTATAATTCTGAGATTCCTGATAAAGGAAATAAAATAAGGGTGAGATCAAATTCTCAATAAAGTTTAAGTACAGTATAAGATTTACTAAATCAATGCACATAATCATAAAAGAAAGGTAAATAACTGAAAACACATTCTATTTAAACAAATTGAATATCATGATAAGATAAGGCATAATATGTCAAGGTAAGTAACTAAAAACACATGTCATTTAATCAATAAATTGAGAATTAAATTCATATATATATAACATCATTGTGAAAATCTCATGGATAATAATATAACGCATAATCAATATAGAAAGGTAAATAACTGAAAAAACATTCTATTTAATCAATAAAATGATAATGAAATGAATCGAGAGATAATATAATTATGAAAATATCATGGATAATAATAGCTGAATTCTCTATGAAGTAAATACTTAATTATTTTATTTCATGATATCAGGAATCATGATACCTCTATCTTCACAATCTTTCCTCAAGATAGTTTAAAATTGATGGGTAGGTATATAACATAACCCATTTAACTATGAATATCCAATTGATTTCTCTCATGAGTATAATGATGCATTAAGGAGATATCTATAACCGACCCTCACCTAAATCTGCATTTCTAAATCATTCCTCACATATTGAATAATCAATTTAATTCCTGAACAATGTGCCTTATCATCAAATATATATATTGAGTAAAGAATACATATTTATCAATATTTCCCTAGATAAACAAATAAATTTCAATGTAGAAAAATATATGTAGAAATTATATACAGTTTAAGAAATAAACATATACATGATAAATAATATAGATATTTAGGGGAAATTTAATGTCCAATAATCATAGGTAAGTGAATATTTCAAATGAAAGTTAATGACTACAAAAATGAATCAAGAAAGTGAATGTTAATACTTTACTTAGTTAAAATGATCATAAAACTTCCAAATAAATAATAATGATATTATAAATCCAATATATACCCATTAGAGTAAGACTAAAGGGTTTTTTGTTGATGAATAGAAATACCAAAAAAATCTTTAAAAACAATCCTGAGGAAAATATCCTTTTCATTTTGAAAATCAGTTTTCAAAACAAAAAGTTCACAAAATAGTTTGAAAATAATTTTCTTTGAAAATAACCTTTGAAACTTATAAAAAAAGTTTTGAAACATGGAGTGGTCATGATAGTAGGAAATTACATACATGATGAGTACATTAAAAGAACGATTCCTTTCACTTTTACAGTAAAAGCCAACCAAACCTTTTTTTGAAAAATAAATGAAGATTCCTTTAATTTTTTTTAAAAAAAGTAAAAAAGTTTAAAAATTACTTTAATAAATAATTTGTAAAAGTTTAAAAAAATTTGAAATAATTTTTATAAAACATGGTTTTGAAATAAAATGGATTTATGATCGAAGAGAGAAATGAATTTATATTTTATTAAAATGTTTTCTCATTAATTTTAAGTACCAATGAGTGGAAAAATGGTACTATTACTTGAAAATTTTATGATTAACCAGAGTATAATAAAATTAAATTGGTTTATTATCTAATGACATAATAATTTACTTTATTGTAAATTCAAGTATAAACAACCCCGATTAAATCAATATTGTAAAATAAACCCTTATAAAGATCATAATGTTGAGGTGAGGATTAATTAATGAATTGATTATGTGTATAAAATTTTAATCCATATAAAATAAGTGGAAATAAAAAAATAGATAGTCAAAATTAATGACACACATAATCTTAGAATATCAAAGATAATAAATGAGTAATATAACCCAATGTAAGGAAATTGAGTTACGAAATTATTTACCACTTGATCACTTTTAATTCAAATACCATTAGATGAAATAATTAAAATTAAAAATTAAAATATCATGAATAGTATTGATGATATTATTTTAAATATGAGTAGTATATACACAATATAAAATAAATTATGCACATAACATTACAATATTCCTTAATGAAATGAAATTGATACAAAATTCCTTATCTCACACTTCCTTTCAATTGAAAATGATTTAACCTAATTTATAGTGGTTTTAAAAATGTTATTAAATTATACCAGAAATATATTAGTATTTATAATATCATATATGATCCTTTTATAACATTTTATCACCTTTTCATTAATAATATTTCATTATTTTCATTGTTTCAGGTGTTAATCATTTGTGCTTCGTCATGAAAGTTCCAGTTATTTTGAATATTATATAGTTAAATAATATACAGAATAATAATCATGACATAATTATCATATTTATACATCAATTATAATTTTAATACTAATTATGAAATATATTTTTGAGAAATTAAATACGTTACGATCTTGGAGACAGTAGGTCGCTCATGCCCATGGGCAACGTTTCCATTTTTCAATGATCATTATGGAAAGGATATAAGTAATATTTTATAATTATATAATGATAATAATTTCATAAATACAATATTATTTCTTTAAATATACTTATATATACCATCTATGTGGTGTGGTGATAAAAAGAGAGTCATATCACTTTGTGAAGGTGGCAGTCCACATGTACAAAAACAATGTTATCATCTTTAAGTGAGTGAAAAGGTAAGAAAGAAAATGATATATTATCCTTTAATAATGATAAATATTTTATTAATATAATAATTATTTCATGTATATCACATATAATCATTAAATTTATCCTTATCACCTTCCATATAAAGTGCTATTGAAAGATGAATTACACCACCTCACGAGGTGGTAGTCCTCTGTATACACAAGCGACATTATCATACCCCATAAGAAGTAGAAATTAAAAAGGTAAATATTTTATAATAAATAAAGAGGTATAATTATGTTATAAATATAATATATATACTTTATATACAACATCACACCCAATCATGAGAGGTGGTAATTGAAAAACAAATGACATCCATTCGTGAGATGGCAGTCCTCCGTACACAGGAATAATGATTTCATAAATCATTTTATGGAAGTGGGGATGGTTATAGGTCATTAAAATAATATAGAAATATATTATTATATTTATTATACACATTTTATTATATCAACATGTTTTAATAAGAATTTAAGTAGGTGGATGAATAAATAAAATAAAAGCGCTTGTTAAATAACGTTACCTCTTCTTCGGGTAACCTCCTTAGTTTTACACTAAAAGCCTTCCTAGGTTGGATTTATGAAAACTATAAGGATTTTAATATGATTTTATGGATTTTGGGAATTTATTTGGGTTTTTATTCAACAAAAAATGGTTTTAAGTTATGAAGAGGAGAGGAGAGTGGGTGATCTTTTATAAGTGAGGTGAGTGGCACACTTGTACTTTTTGAAATGAAAAAGGTGTCTGCACATTTTCACTTGATAAAATGGTCCAAAATGGAGTATTATAGATAATTATACATTATAGGGTCGAAATATTTACATAAAATAGATTTTATACAAGTTTTTAGTTTATTTTAATCTATATATTTTTAGTTTAACCCCTGATAAATCCATTTTTTACTTTAACCATGGTAAATAATTTTTACCATTTTCAATATTTATTTTGGTAAAAATTAAGTTGAACTTATTGGATAATATAAATTATTATTATTAAAAATATTAAATACATTTTTCTAGATACCATTCATATAATTTTCAAAATCTAATTAAAAATTAATCCCATAGTCGCGATGAGAAAGTGGGTTTTCCAAGTGAAAATGTTCAAATATTTACAATATTTTTTATATCAAAATTAAATATGGAAATTATTACAATGATTTAAATTAGATTTATATATGTATAATTTGACTAATTTTACTTTATAATCAATTCAAAATATAAATTTAATTTATAAATAATTTAAAATAAAAGGTTGTTTTCATTTAAAATTCAATATTTTCCACAATTCATTAAAAAATGAAATATTTTAGAAAAATCACAAAAAATCACCCTAAAATAATTTTGATATATTGATTTAATAAATTATGTTTATTTTTTAAAGTAAATTTTCTAAAATTGGTTATAATTAATTTTAAGTTATGAGCGCAAAGTGTGACTAAATCGTCTTTTAGAAAAAATACATTTTTTAGAAAACATTCATTTTTATTTTAAATGATTATTAATTTATTTATAATGAATAGATAACCATAATTTTTATAATTTAGTTAATAATATTAATACCATCAAATTTAATGGATACTTTATAATGGTATACTATATTAAAGTTCATTTAGACTTAGGGATGCATGTTCCACAAGCTATTAAAGAGATTAAATCTGAAGAAATATATTTCATGGGTTGTTGAAGATCAATGTTGTGTGTTGAATTTGATATCAAATACAATGTTATTATTTTATATTTTTATGGTGTAACATAATATGTTGGAGTTTGTTAAATTTAAAGAATATATGATACATAATATATTTTTGAGGAGGAAGTGACATGTAAGATGTTTTTTACAGGTACAATAATACATAACATGTTAGATTTTTTCAATTCACTTGAAGTGCATACATAAGATAATTTCTCTAGTTGATGTGATTCATGAGATATTATAAATATATGAATTTGAATAATATAATGATCCATATGATACATAAGATGATTTTTCCCTTGGTGATGATAAGTAATATCCCATAACTTTCCAAAATTAAAGAGTGATTTGAGCTAACCAATTTTTAAAATCTAATTAAATTCTATATGTGTCCTAGTTTCACAGAATAAAATTAAATCAAGGGGGGGGGGCTATTATTGAAAAAATGAGTATTTTAGAAGACACTAAATATTTCTAAGATAAGTTATTAAAGATCAAATAAAGATAAAATATGCATCCTGGTGTGGGATATATGGAGGAAAATAAAGACGAATGTGAGGCATGAAAAAATTTAGATATTAGATGTTCGAGATGTGAGGTAACAAGTGACAAAATGATATTTAAAAGTAAATTTTAGAGTGTTGTCTTAAAGTGAGACAAATCCTAGATAGGGGAGATATCTAAAGAGATAATATTCCATTACTCATTTTTCCATTATTTCTTCTAATTTTGATATGTGGTTTTTATACCATATTGAATTAAAAATTATTATCAATTTAGCTTTTATGGGGGAATAATATTTTTCTAATCATATTATTTTACTTAATTATTGTATCATTTTCTCATCTAGGTTGATACTTAACTTCATTTTCTTTAGCATTAATATTTTCCAAATTCTTCAAAAATATGTGATAGTCAATCTTGATCAAAACAAACAAATTATTAAGAACCTATATTTTCAAAAACCATATAACAAAATGTTTTTTGGATATTTGAGAGTATCAAACAAAGATAAAATGACTATTTGATAAAAAAAATAGATTTCACAATTTTTTTGACTGAGTTCATTTAAAAATTGATATTATATAGAGTTTAACTGACTATAAGTTGACCACTCAACATAGTTTGTTGGATAAATTCTATGATATTGGGTCTATTTTTATCTTATTTCAAAATAATTAAGGAAAATTAATTCAGTATTAGACAATAAAAATTTCCCTTAGTTCATTAGTTACCACTCCCCTTACTGATTTTCTACCATTACCTACTATTCTCTTGATCTTTTTATATAATTCAGTTCCAATTTCACCCATTTAACGATTGTTTTATTCTTAGTTTCACATCACAAAATTCCCATTAAAACATGATATTTTTCTTATTTTGTTTAAGGTGTTTTCTCTTGGATTGCAAAAATAGTCCTTCCCTTAGGCTAGACCTTGCTTTCCGCTAGACTGGGTAGATTATATATAAGTAAATATTATAATTATATAATGACCTCTTAATAATTTATCACTGTTTATAGGTAAAAAAATATGTGTTTTAAGAGAAAAAGAATAAAAAATAAATAAAAAAATAAAAAAATCTCTGAAATATGCTAGTTTTTTTCCTTTTTGTGTTCTTTGTTAAGAAATTTCAAATATTCCTAGTGTATGAATATTAGGTCTATAACAACTCATAATTTTCATACATAGATATCACATCTTAGTAGACAAATATTCATTACATAATATAATGATTCATACTATAATCATATAGGTATAATATCTTTGAAAACTTGTATACATGGGTAACTTGTTCATAAATGATATACATTATCTCACACTAAGTTATTCATAACTATAACCCTTCTTAGATATATCATACATAATATCATTTTTCGTAACTCAGGGAAAGGAAACATATGAAATTGTGATCTCATATGCTCAGCAAGGGTAAAAAGGGAGATACCAATGATCACTTAAATATAACATTAGAATAAGGGTATGAGAGCATGATCATAACATTTGAAAACCATACCCTTCATATAATAGATAATAATCTTGAGTCACGTCATAAATCTTGGTAGTTCATAAGACATTAATCATAAATGAATCAAATAAAATTATTTATTATAACATAATATTGACATAAGATATATATTTATGGCATACAAATAAGCACATAAAATCATTTTCTTAGTAGACAAGGGTTATTTACAAGACTATCATAGTGGAATGGGTTTACTCCCCAAAATATATTAGTAGATAAGGTTAAATCCTAGTATTATCATAGTGGAGAAAGTCCTTTAATTAACTGGGTTCACTCCCCATTATAGTCCTATTTATCTCATGAGATATCAATATTTACCCAATGCATTGAATGGTTATATAATTTTGGGACTACCCGTCACATAATGAAAATCATATAGAAATGTGCTACATGATCATATAAACATGCACTACAAGATCATGAAACATTTATCATATCATAAAATATGAAATTAAATGAGTTTCATAATAATTTCATCATGGCATAACCCGTGGAAAATAAATGGGTTTCATTTACATTTTATCAGTTCATCATTCCACAACCCATGAAAAAGGAATGAGTTTCTTAAAAATATTATCAATATAATCATAAAACATCCAAATAAATAATTAGGATGGCACCATTGAATCATATCCTTGATAAAAGATAAGTAACACCAAATTTTGTCATTGTTAATGAATAAAAGTTACATAAAAATATCATTAAAATCATTCCTAAGGAAAATACACCTTTCACTATGAAAATCACTTTTAAAAATAAAAATTTATAAAATATAAGGAAAAAATTTATTTGAAAATAGCCTTGTAAAATTTTAAAGGAATCATCAAATCTTTGGGTAGTCATGACGGTAGGAAATTTCATTTATTCCAAGTATGTTAAATCAAAGATTCCTTTCACGTTTTGTAAGAAAAATAAAAAAATACCTCATTCATAAAATGATACAAAAGATTCATTTTTAACCATTTTTTAAAATTAAAACTTGGGTTAAATTAAAATTAAAAAATCTTTGGATAATCATAAAAACATTCTTGAAAACATTTTTTGAAAACATGGACATAGAAGAGAAAATAGTTTCAATTGAAGGGAAAAATAAAGTCAGTTTTTCCATAAAAATATTATTTTAGAATATTGAGTACATAAAGAGAGGGAAAAGAAAGTAAAAAATTTAATTTATATAAATACATATATTTTAATAAAATTCCTGTGTTCATTGAGCGATATATCATAAAATTTCAACATTATAGTCATAATAATAGATGATCTCGATAGACAATGAGATTTTATCATAAAACCTTTACCACTTTGGTAATTTTTTAATCATAAGCCCCATGGAAGAAATAATATTATATAGATATGTATATACAATAATTTTAATGATAATAATCATAAATTACATTCATTTTTAGTATATACACCACAAAAAAAAACAAGTGGTGAATATGGAATGTGTCCCATGGAAATAAAAGTGAGACAAAAATCCCTTAACTCATCTCTGAATTCCTTCATACAAATTCGAAACTATTGTATAATAAATATATATTTACTATAAATATATTATAGAACTATAATAATATATATAATACCATATATTATTTACTTATAACCTTTTACCACCCATTTATTAACAATTCTTTTTTAAAATTACTATTTTGGGGGATAACTACTTTGTTTTTCTTGTATATTTTGGTTCGGTAGTTTTAGTACATGTAATTTGATTATGGTTCCATAATATCTATAATTTTAATAATTATATAAATAAAATATATATTAATTATATACATATTAATATTCATATATAAAAGTAGATATAGAAAAATGAATTACACCATTCATAGAGACAGTAGGTCGTACAAACACAAGAATGATGTTTACATTTTTCAATGGATTTAATGAAAGAAAGGTAAATAATAATTTACCTTTATAGAATAATTTTTATTTAATATATATAATATATATTAATTAAATATTTTCTTAATAATATCCATGTAAAAATAAAATAAAAAACATAACACATCGCTTCATGGAGGTGGTAGTCCACACGTACGCACGAACAATGTTATCGTTTTCCAACAGATTGGAAGGTAAGAAGATATATGTGATATTATAATTAAATAAGTATAATTATTTCATAAACATAATATAAATATTTTAGATCAATATTTATATATATCCATGAGAGATGGTGATGGAAAACAAATTTCATCAGTCCATGAGATGGTAGTCCGCCGTACCGACAATTGACATTTTCATTTCCCATTCGATGAGAGAGGGGATGGGTGTAGGTTATTAAATTGTCATTATAAAATTTAAGAATTTGGGATATAATTATATTATTTAATCACCATAGTTTTATAATATTTTAATGAGGTGGAAGAAGAAATAAAATTAAAATGCTCGATTAAGAACAATACCTCTTCATCGAACAACCTCTCTAGGTTAGCACCAACATCCTTCTTAGGATGGTTTATTAATAAAAAAATAACTCTTGGAATTGGTAATGGAATTAAGGAATTTATTTTATAGTGATTTTATGAAATAAAAGGTTATTTATGTGTGTATAGTATTGGATAAGAGGTGTACTTTTATAAGTGGGGGAGAGGACCCATTTGGAAACCACTTGGAAATTTCCCAAAAGAATACAAAATGAGAAAGTAATTCACAAGAAAAATGCTTCTAAATTACCATATATTAGAATTTGGGATATTATAAGGTCTAAATATGTACATAAAATAATATTTATATAAGTTTAATTGAAAAAAATTCCCTTATATTTTGGTTTAACCCTCATGATAAACTCGTTTTAACCTTAATCATGGTAATTAATTTTTATTGTTTTTACTATTAATTATGAAAAAAATAAGTTAGAATTATTAATTAATATTAATTATAATGATTAAAAATATGGAATACATTTTACTAAATTCAATTCATATATTTTTTAGATTTTAATTTAAAATTAAACCCATAGATGTTATGAAAAAACATTTTTACAAAGAAAAAGTTTCCATAAGTATAAAACAAATTTATATCAAAATTCAACATGAAATTGATTATAATGAAATATATCAGATTAATAATAATATAATTTAACTAATTTAACTTTATTTTTTTTAAAATAGTATGGAACTTTGTTAATTCCTTAAATGAAAGGGCAGTTTTTAATATAAATAAGTATATTTCACTATTCATTAAAAAATTAATATCATTATAAAATTCTCAAAAATTAATTCTAAGATAATTTTGAAATTTTGATTCTAAAATTGAAGTTATTTTTTTAAAAATAGGTTTTCTTCTAGTGGGAAAAATTAATTTTATTATTTGTTCACAAAAAGAAATAAAAATATTTTTTTGAGAAAAAATGTATTTTCAAAGCATATAAAGACATTACCAAAAAATAAGTACTTATTTATCAATATTTTTTCTTTATATAAGAAATTAATAATTAATTTTAAAAATTTGGTTATTATATTAATATCATAAAATTTAATAGTGAGGTTATAACACTCATGATTAAATAATAATATTTTTAATAGTATATTGTGTTTCTTTACAACTCGATGTTTCATGCAATGCAAGCTATTGAAGAAATTAAATTTATTTGAAAAAATATTTTATAAAATCTTAGGGTGTTACATTCTACCCCACTTAAAATGAATTAAATCCTTGAAATTCAATTACTCTATTATAAACAACTGAGGATACTTCTGCCTTATTATATCCTCAGGTTCCTATATAGCTTCCTCAAATTGATAGATTCACCACAAAGCTTTGACCAAGTAAGTGGTATTGTTTCATAGAACTTTATATATATAATACTAAATCTCCACCAATTTTTCATCATAAAAATGATGTTACTTTAGTGTTATAACATTTGAGTTCAGTACATGTAAAGGGTTAGATTTGTGCTTCCTCAGGAGAGATACATGGAACACATAATGTACTTGGAAAAGGTTCTATGGAAGTTCCAAGATATAAGATACCATCTCTAATAAATCAAGAATCTAAAAAGGGACAATATACCTTGGTATAAAATTTAATTTCTTTCAAAATATTATAACCTTCATCCAAGGATAAATTCATAAAAACACATATTCACTAACTTCAAACTACAAATCTCACCAATGATTATCATCATAACTTTTCTATCAAATTTGTGATTCCATTATATTATTCTAAAGGGATATAAAATTATCTATCATTTAATAAGCTATATTAGGTCCCAATAGATTTATTTCTTCAAATTTATTCCATCATGTTGGAGTTCTTCACTTATATATATAGAGGGATTTATAAGGATCCATCTAAATGCTTGAGTGAAAGATATTATTAGAAGAAAAATTTACTAGATGAAGGTGTTGATACCAACCACATTTGAAATCCATAGAAAAATATCTTAGTATATCCTTTAGGTTTTTAATGGTTTTCTTAGATATACCATTTATTAGAGGATAATAAGTTATACTAAAACTCAACTTTGTATCAAGAGCTTGCAAAATACGTTTCCAAAACTTCAAGGTAAACCTTAGATCCTGAATAGATACAATAGAATATGATACTCCATGAAACTTTACCACTTTATTAATGTATATTCTAGAAATATGATCTAGATTTAAATATTCTCTGATATTAATGAAGTGTATTGACTTCATAAGGTGATAAATTACAACCCAAATAACATTATAACCTTTAGATGTTTTGGGGAGTCTGAAAACAAAATCCATGGTGATGTTTTCCCATTTACATTTTGGTATGTGTAATTATTATAACATCCCCTTAGACTTTTTTTCTCAGCATTAAAATGCTCACATACCAAGAACCAAGTTAAAAACTCTACAGTATCTCTCTTCCGGCCATCCCACCCGAAATACTATTTCAAATTCCTATAGATATTTTCACTTCTAGGATGAATAGAGAATGAAGAACCATAAGATTCCTCCAATAGATCCTTATTAAAATTAGGTATAGATGGTACACATACATGGTTCTTGAACCTTATCATTCCATCACAATCATAGTTAAACTCAAGAACATTTCTCACTTTCTTATGTAGTTCCATATCTTCCTTCTATACCTCTTTAATTCTCACATGGATAGATGGTTGAACACTCATTCAATAAAGATAACATTTCTACCATTCCATCATGATTTCAATATAAATCCTTTAAAATTCCCTAAATATTGGATGTTTTTGATCGTCACCATAGATTAGCTAGCATGATACTTTACTTAAAGCATCAACCACCTTGTTTTGTTTCTTAGGGTTATAATTTATTGAGTAGTCATAATATTTAATTAATTACTACCATCTTCCCTAGCACATATTAAACTCATTATATGTGAATTTATACTTTAAAATTTTATGATGAGTACATATATCAATTCTTTATCCATAAAGATAATTCCTCCTTATATTTAAGGTAAAAATTACCACAGCTAAGTCCAAACCATGAGTTGGGTAATTTTTCTCATGAACCTTAAACTGTCATGATGCATAAGCTATAACCATATTTTTTTCACAAGAAAACATCCTAGTCCCTTATTTTATGCATCATTATAGATTATAAACCCTTCTACACTTCAGGGTAATATAAGCACAGGTGCGTTGACTAACCTTCTCTTTTTTTTCTTGAAATTTTCTTTACATTCATTTTTCTAAAGAAAATTGGATCCCTTCCAATTTAACTTGATGAGTGGATTAGATAATCATGAAAAATCATCTAAAAATCATCGATAATATCAATACAAACTAAGAAAACTATAGATCTTAGTTACATTGTTTGGTTTGGGCCAACATTCAATAAACTTTAGTATTTGATGTATCTATAGATATACCCTATCTTGAGAATATATGACCTAAGAATGAAGCCATTTATATCTAAAATTCACAGTTTTTAAATTTTTCATACAACTTATCCTTCCTCAAGGTCTTCAAAAAAATTCTCAAGTGATCATCATGATCTTACATTCTCTTTGAATATATAAGAATATTATCAATAAAGACTACACAAAACTAATCAAGGTAATCCCTAAAGACCCTATTAATTAAATCCATGAAGATAATAGGGAAATTTGTAAGACCAATTAGCATCACTATATATTCATAGTGTCCATACCATGTATGAAATTACATATTGGGTATATCATCTTTTTTGAACCTCAATTTATGATATCAAAAACAAAAATAAATCTTGGAAAAGTATTGATCTATGTACACTTGATCAAACAATTCATCAATATGGGGTATAGGATACATGTTCTTGATTGTGATTTTGCCCGTTTCTGATAATTAATAAAGAGTCTCATCAACATCGATGATATTCCTATTTTTCATTATAGCTCCTATAAAATTTGGTTTCTCAAAAGGAAAATAATTTTATTGTCCTTTTTATTCAACATTAATGTGATTCCTTTAGGTTCCATCCATTGACTAAAACCAAAAATAATTGTGTGAGAAAAAATAACCATAGTGGAAAATACATAATAATGAAAAATAATTTACAAGATGTATAAATAATGACATTTTATTTTCAATCTATGACACACTAGGTTTAACATAGGTCATTCATGGTCATTATCTATTCAAATACTTTATGATGGTTCATAATGAGTTTATGAATTTTCAAAACACATCCCGTAGTAGTGTCAAAAAAGGTGTGTAGTAAAGCATATTTCCATACATCATGTGATGATTTAGTCAAAGATTAATGTTCCCTTTTCATAGTTATTACCCTTAGGTACAACTATTATAGATCCACACCCACTTGTAGTATCCAGATAGGAATTCTATTTCTTGGAAACCACTCACTATATCCTGTACCAAAATTCCAGGACATTTTTCTATACTTTGTCTTATCCCTAGGGTTTTCATTAATGTTTTCTAATCCTAGTTTACAAAGGTTAAATAAAAATTTCTCTGATAAAAAATATAGAAACCCATACTTTTCATACATATATATCACGTATTAATAGATAAATATTCATTATATAACACAACAATCCATTCCAAAATCATATAGGTCTAATATCTTTGGAAACTTGGATACAAAGACAACTGGTTCATAAATAAACTATATCATCTATCACTAATTTATTCATAACTATAAAACTTATTAAACATATCATACATAATACCTTTCTTCATAACACAAGGAATGGAAACATAATAAAGGGTGAGCTTTGATGCTCAATAAGGGTAAACAAGGGAGATATCAATGATTAGTTAAGTATAACATGGGAATAAGGGCATGAGAACATGATAATAACATTTGAAAACTATACCCTATATGTCATATATCATAATGTTGAGTCATGGAATAAATATTTGTAGTTCATAAGACAAAAATCATAAAGGAATCAAAGAACATGATCCATGAGAACATAAAATTGAAATAAAACATAGATTTTTGGCATATACATAAACATATAAAATCATTTACTTAGTTGTCAAGGCTCATTTCCAAGACTATCATAGTGGAATGGGTCCACTCCACAAACCATTATAATATTCATGTTTCACTCCCAATAATATCATAGTGGATAAAGTCCCTTACATAACTAGGTTAACTCCCTATTGCATTCTTGTTTATCTCATGGGATATCAATCCTTAACAAATGCATTGTAGGGATATATAATTTTAGGCCCACCCATCACAAAAATTAAAATCATATAGATGTGTGCTATAAGGTAATAAAAAATTAATCTTATCATTACTAGGGAAAAGAAATGGGTTTCATAATAATTTCATCTCAGTGTAACCCATATAAAAGAAATAGGTTTCATAAACATTTCATTAGTTCATTTTATCATAACCCATGGAAAAGGAAAAGGCTTCATAAAAATCTTGTCAACATAATCATAAAACATCTATATAAAGAATAAGGATTATACCATTGGATAATATCTCTAGTAAAACATAATAAGTACCAAATATTTTGTCATTGATCAATAAAAATTCTATAAAAACATCATTAAAATCATTCTTGAGGAAAATACATTTTTCACGTTGAGAACCACTTTTAAAAACAAAATATTACAAAATATTAGGGAAAAAATTTCTTTGAAAAGAACCTTGTTAAATTTTAATGTAAGCATCAAATAATTTGGTGTTTATGATGGAAAAAAATTTCATTTATTCTAATTATGTTAAAGAAAATATTTCTTTCACATTTTTATAAGAAAAGTCAAAAATCACAACTTTTAGAAAACGATAGGAAGATTAATTTTAAACCATTTTCTAAAAGTAAGACTTGGGTAAAAGTGAAATTAAAAAATATTTTAAGAATAGTAAAATCATTTTTGAAAATATTTTAAGAAAACATGGACATGGAAGAGAAATTATTTTCAACCGAATATAGAATTAATGTTGGTTTTTACTTAAAAACATTATTTTGGAATATTAAGTACTTAAAGAGAGGAAAATGGAAGGAAAACATGTGATTTTTAGAAATAAATATAGGGTAAAAAATTCATGAGTTTATTTAGAGATATATTAAAACATTTAATCATCATAATCATAATCATATACAATCTCGATAGATAATGAGATTGTATCATAAAACCATTACCACTTTGGTAACTTTTCAATCGTAAGACCCATGGAGAAAATAAACATAGATAGATATTTATATACCATAATTTTCTTGATAATAATAATAAAATATATTCATGGGTAGTATATACACCACACAAAAGAAACAAGTAGTGAATATGACATGTGCCCCTTATAAATAAAAGTGAGACGAAAATCTCTTACCTCAGTACAAAATTCCATCGTACGTGTTTGAAAATCTTGTATAATAAATATAAATTTATTATAAATATTTTATAGAAACATGATATTATATATAATACCATATATTATTTAATTATAACCTTTTACTACTTTTTATTAACAATTATTTATTAAAATCACTATTTAAGGTGATAAGTGCTTCATTTTTCATGTATGTTTTGGTTCAGTAGTTTTTATACTTGTACTTTGATTATGATTACATAATATACAGAAGCTTAATAATGATATAAACATCATATATATTAATTACATACATATTTAGATTCATCCATAAAATTAGAGATATAAAAATGAATTACACCACTCATGGATATGGTAGGTCATACGTACACATGAACGCTGTTTACATTTTTCGACGGATAGAATGAAAGAAAAGTAAATAAAAAATAAACTTTATAAAATACTTTTTATATACTATATATAATATATATTCATTAAATATTTACTTATTATTATCCATGTTAAAATAAAATGAAAAACATATCACATCACTTCATGGAGGTGGTAGTCTACATATACGCATGAGCGACGTCATCATTTTCCAATGGATTAAAAGGTAAGAATGTAGATGTGATATTATAATTCAAAATGAATAATTATGTAATTAATATTATATACATACATTATATCCATAAATTATAGGTAGTGATGGGAAACAAATTACATTAGTTTGTGAGGCAGTAGTCCGCTGTACACAAGATCAACGATTTCATTTCCCATTTTATGGGAGAGGGGACATGTGTAGGTTATGAAATTAAAATAATAACATATCATTATATGGGATATAATTATTTTATTATATCATATATGTTGTATAATATTTTAATTATCTAGAATAAAAAAATAAAATAAAAATTCTCGATTAATAACAACACCTCTTCTTCAGGCAACCACTTTAGGTTAGCACTAAAAACCTTCATAGGAGGGTTTCCTATCAAAACGAGGACTCTATAACATGTATAAAAAAGTAAAGAAGGTATTTTTCAGTTATTTTAAGAACATAAATAGTATTAAAGTGTGTATAGGATATGATATAAGGTTTTCTTTTATAAGTGGGGGAGATGACCTACTTGGAAACCACTAGAAAATTTCCCAAAAGAATACAAAATGATATAGTAAATCCCAAGAAAAATGATTAAAAATAAATATATATTTTAATTTGGGATATTATAAGGTCTAAATATGGTAATAAAATAGTATTTAGAAAATTTTAATTGAAAAAATTACCCTTATATTTTGGTTTAACCCTCGGTAAACCCATTTTAATCTCAACTATGGTAATTAATTTTTATTGTTTTTACTATTAATTATAAAAAAATTAAGTTATAATTATTAAATAAAATTAATTATGATTATTAAAAAATTTTAATCCATTTTATGAAATTTAATTTATAGAAGTGGAAGTATTTACTTTAAAATTAAACCCATAGACTCAATGAAAAAATGGTTTTCCAAAGAAAAAGTTTTCATAAGTATAAAATATTTTTATATCAAAATTAAACATAAAATTGATTAAAATGACATAAATTATATTGATAATAATATAATTAAACTAATTTTAATTTTAAAATATTTTTAAACAATATTAAACTTTATAAATTCTTTAAATGAAATTTTAGTTTTTAATAAAAATTAATATTTTTCACTATTCATCGAAAAAATAATCTCTTCAAAAAATTCTCAAAAAACCAATCTAAGATAATTTTGACATGTTAATTATAAAATTTTATTTCATTTTCTCAAATAAATTTTCTAAAAGTGGAAAAAATTAATTTTATTATTTGTTCACAAAAAGTAATAAAAATCATTTGTTGAGAAAAATATATTTTCAAAGCATAAAAAGTATTTTCAAAAAAATTAAGTACTTATTTATCAATATATTTTATTTACATAAAACCTTAGTACTTAATTTTAAAAATGCAGTTATCCAATTCATATCACTAAATTTAACGGTTAGGTTATAATAGTCACGTATAAATAATAATATTTCTTATAGTATATTACGGTTCGTCACTACTCGGTGTTGTGTGTAACACAGACTATCAAATAAATTAAATTTAATTGAAAATTTATTTCATAAAATATCAGAGTGTTATAAGGACATAATTTATAAATCTATATCCCATAATACCTAATATCAATAAACATATTAGTTCTCTAAAAAATAGATAAAAGTTTTAAAAAAGAATATTTAAGAGAGATATCTCCAATTAATAATGAAAAAATCATTCAAGTGAACATATAAAAACCCAAGATGATAGAGTATAAACTACCTCACATTTCAATAAATCCTTCTTGCATTAAGTTAGTCAATAGAGTAAAAAATTATGAACTAAAACAGTCTTTTTTGTCTTTGTTTTCTTCCTTTAATTGTATGCCTAATGAGGACATCTTAACCTCCCTTAGGGATTACTATAATGTAGTGAAGAAACTTTCACTATAAGGGTTAAGTGAGAATGATATAAAAATTAATGTTTTCCTCTTATGTCTAAAAGTGAATGCTAGAAACTATTCCTCCAACTAGAATAAGACATCTTTGAAATATGGGAGCAAGTGTACAATTCCTTTATTAAGAAATTTTACTATAGAAGGATGAAAGGAGTGTTTAGAAGTAAGAACACTTGTTTCTTTTAATAATAAGGATAGAGTTTTAATAGACATTAGAATAATATCAAGGACCCAATTAGAAAATTTCCTTCTCACCAACTCCCTTATTATCTATTAATGGATGCCTACTATAAATTATTATTACCATTGGGTTAGAATTTGGTAGATCAGTCAACTGGAGGATACTACATATATAATACTGAAAAGATGATCCATTTTACATTAGTTATAATACTAGCTACATTAACCATCCCAATCTATCCTAAAAAGATTAAGGACTTCTAAGACTACCTACTACCCCTGGTTTTCAAAATCCGTTAAGAAAATATTTTCAAAATAAAAAATAGGGTTGAGTACTATAATTATCAATGGGAACAAAGGGGGATGATGTAACCGATTTTTACAAAGATTAATTCACAAAAATCAGATCATGAATCACATAAAACTAAGATATATTTTAGGACACACAACCTTGAATTACAAATGGTTTAATTGGAAAGTGACATGAATTCAAGATATAAGGGAATAATACTAAATACTATTAAAATCAACCCTAGGGAAAACATCATGGATTTACCCACTAGAAGTGGTTTGAAAACTTGGGAGTAAGTTAAGTAAAAGCCTAGTGAATTTTAATATAAAATTATTGAATAATATAGAACATAGAATATGGAAAATAAAAAATTTAGAATTATAGGTAAAAGTTTTGGAATAGACTTAAATAATACTTTCTCACTTGAAAATAAAAGATAAAAATAATTCAATATGTAAAAAGAATAAATTGAAGGATAGATTTGAGTAAGAAATTAAGGGAATACCTAATGTTTTATGAAAATTTTCACACCCTTCCAATTTTATTAAAGGATTAAGAAAAAGAATCAAGAACTTGAACTAATTAAGTTCCTTGAGTTTTTTAAGAATCTTAAAATCAATATTGCATTCCTTAAATATTTATTTCAAATCATATAATATATGAAAATATCAAAAAAAGTATTTCAAATAAGAGGAATTTGGAGGATTTTTTCTACTTACAGCCTAAATGAAGAGTGAAATGTTGTCCTTAATAATAAGATTCTCCCTAAACTCTATCACCTAGGAAACATTCTTATCCCATGAAAACTATGAAATAATGGCTAGATCAACTATTTATATAAACTTAGAATGATCATTAATCTAATACCTTTCTCACTATTTCAACACTTGAGACTAGTAAATTTACAACCCACCACAATTGTTTTGTAGTTGTCTAACTTCTCCATTACTCACCACATTGAGAAAGTGTATAAACTTTTCATAAGAGTAGGTAAGCTATTTTTCCGATTTATTTACTTATTCTAGATATAGAATGTGATAAGTAAGTCCCAATAATTCTTTGTAGGCATTTATTAGCTACCCGATGAGCTATAATAGATATTTTAAAAGGAAATTCAATTTTCAAATTTTGTTAAAAATATACGAGTTTAAGGTTTCTAATAATGATAAAGAAAATTCACATGATAAAAATTGATAAAGAGTTTAATTTATAGAATCTAATAAACCTATTTATGCACCAGAATATATCCTTAAAAAAATAGAAAATAAACCCACATTAGAAGAAAATTGTATGGGAGTTTTTTAAAGGAGGTGGAACCCTTAGATACTTATGGGGGAGATTTTTTAGAGTATCTTAATGATTTTTTTGCAGAGAATATCCCAAGATATGATCTTAAATCTAAATATGGAGAGTTTTCCACTATGGAAAACAATGAGGAAGAAATATTTTCTAGATTCCATTCTTTATTTAAGATGAAAATTCAGGAACTTGGTCCAAATTAGACCATGAGATTTACCTCTAGCCTATAAACACCACAATTTGAGCTTAAACCATTTCCATCTCACCTAGAATATTAATTTTTGGGTGATAATTCCACACAACAAGTCATTATCTTAGCCGAGATAAGAAAAAGTCAAGAAGAGATATTTTTGATTGTCCCAATGGAGTTTAAAACTACTATACGATGGACCATTGATGATATATAATGGATAATTCCATAATTTTTCATGAATAGGATCCCTATGGAGCCTAAGAATAAACCCAAAGTTAAGGGGAAAATGGGACTTAATCCTAATGTTAAATAGGTTGTTAGGGAATATGTGATGAATCACTTAGATGCATAAATAATCTACCCCTTCTCAAATAGACCTTTGGTTAGTCTTGTACAAGTTATGCCTTATAAAAGAGGTTTTATTTCTATTATTAATAATAATAACAAACAAATTTATTCTAGGAAATTTACTAGGTGGAGAGTTCATATAGATTACTAAACTATAAATTATACCATTATGACTGGCCATTTTCCCATGCCATTACTAGACCAAATAATTAAGAGGATGAAAGGTAATGAATTATATTATTTTTATGGATATTTTTGTTACAATCAGATTACTATATGCCTTGAATATTCATAAAAAACCTCATTAACAAGTCCCTTTAGAATATTTAATAACTGATGAATTCCATTTGGTTTGTGTAGTGATCTGACCAATTTTCCAATATATATGAAATGAATTTTTTTACATGACTGATATGATAATAGAGGTGTCCATGGTTGTTTTTTTACATTATCAGGAACACTTTTGAGACTTTCTTAGAGAATTTATTTTTCGTCTTGTAAAAATTCCATGAAAAAACCTTATCTTAAATTGTTAAAAATATTTTATTATGGTCACAAATGGAATTATTCTTGGTAAAAAGGTGTCTAGAAGGGAAATATAGTTTGACATTGTGAAATTTATGGTTAATAAGAAGTTACCTTATCCTGGAAATATTAAGGATGTTAGAATTTTCCTAGGGCATTCTGATTTTTACTGAAGATTCATTAAATACTTTCCAAAGATCACAAAGCCCTTATAATCTCTTCTAGTCAAGGATACATCCATTTTATTTGATGGTAAGTTCTTATAATCATTAAATATTCTTAATAAAAAAATTTTCTTCTTTACCTATCATTACTACCCTTGATTGGATGTTTCCATTTGAGATTATGTGTGATGCTAGTGACATGGTAGTAGAGGCTATTTTTAGTCAGATAAGAGAGAATAGGCTTCATGTGGTGTATTATATTAGTAGGCCATTAGATTATGCCTAAAGGAATTATACCATAACTGAGAAGTAATTTTTCAATCTTTTGTTTTCACTTGACAAATTTAGGAAATATTTGATTGAATATAAGGTAATTATTTTCACTGACTATTCTGACCTATAATATCTATTTTCCAAGAAATAGGTTGAGCCAAGACTCATTAGGTGTATCCTCTTATTATAAAAATTTTATTTATAGATTAGGGATAAGAAAAGTGCTAAAAAAGTAGTTATTGATCATATTTCAAGGATACTCAATATTAAAAATAGAGACCCAATATAATTTAATTCATCTTTTATAGATAAAAAACAACTAATTTTTTTCAATAAAATATGCTGCTTGGTTTATAGATAATGAGAATTTATAATCTTCAGGAATCATTCCTAGTAGTCTCACTCAAAACCATAGGAAGAGATTCATTTTAGTTGGCTTAACTAATACTATAAGTGATTTTAGGAGTTATTTTATTAAATATTTCACCATTTATATATCTATTTGAGATGATTTTTTTCTAAACCTATAGTACTCCTAAGTACTTATTTGTGTTAAACATCACACTCCCAACTTATTACTCATAAAAAATGATCCAAAACTTACTATTTCAACGGTTTTTTATGTTTCTACTCCTCTATTGACCATTTTACCTTATATATAAAAGAACTTAGTTTTTATTTATGAAATTTATAATAAATTATGGAGGTTAATCATATACCCCATGAAGGTAACTTTGTGGTATACAAACTTTCACATTATGATCATATGGAAAAAATTTAATATTATATTAGGATATTACACTCCCTCTACAAATAAAATTTCATGGTATTCTAAACTTAGGTCATTGAATAATTCCTTACATTTTTCTATAACATGATATTTAACTCCCGTTTATAGTAATTAAATTTTCCCTTATCCCAACTATTATGTTATTTACATTTTCATTAATATTTCCTCTCTTTAACTTCATGTTTCTTTATTTTCTCTCTGGAAGTTTTAGTTATATACATGAATGAATGATGTTTCTCAAAAGCACCAAATAATTACATTCCTACATAACTGATATCTTTTAACAATAAAATATATCATGTATATAGTGTTTCAAATATATATGAGGTATTTAACTTAAATAATTAACCATTATCCTTACAAATAGGGGAATAATTTATTTCATTTTGAATGATATTTTGACTTATGAATTACATTGGTAATTTTATTTTAAGTAGAACTTATAAATTTATCAATTTTTTATTATACTTTACCACACTATGATTTCATTTTTAATAGAATCTAGACATTTATATTTATTTAATTATTTTTGAATGCACCATGATTTAAATAAAAACCAGACATTTAAATAGAACCTAGACATTTTAAATTAAACCTAGAATTTAATTGCATTGGTTTTGCTACTAGTATTATACCATGATTCACTTTTAATTCTAATTTTAAACCATAATTTCCTCAAAATTCATCCCCAGTTATTTTGAAAAATAAATAATTACATCCCTAGGCTGAATAACTGATCATGGATTTGGCCATGTTTAGTATAAACCCTTTAAACACCATGAACATTGGGGCCTA
Source organism: Viscum album (assembly GCA_963277665.1). Classification (NCBI taxonomy): domain Eukaryota; kingdom Viridiplantae; phylum Streptophyta; class Magnoliopsida; order Santalales; family Viscaceae; genus Viscum; species Viscum album. The sequence continues at coordinate 1,821,802,665 of OY728137.1, read as the reverse complement.
ATAAATCAAAAATGATTACCTTTATTTAATTTATCATTACAATAAAACATATAATTATCCAAGTATAATCTTAGAGAACAATACCCATATAAAATCCCATGCCCAAGTCTCTGGTTAATAACACTCACAAGAAAGAATTCAACAATTATTTTAAAGGTTCAATTTTGAACTATCTCTCTAAAACAAACATATCTAATTATCCCTACTCTAAAATAGAAATCCCATGGAAAGGTAAGAATTTAATTTCCTACTTTGATCAATAACCAATTATCTCTTAACAATTTTATTATTTATTATTAAAAAATCTAATTAATTATGTAGGCTAGAGACATTTATGATTGTTAGATTTATATAATTTTGGTTTGTATTCATTATTTTAAGTATATGTATACCGTGTAATGATACTTTTATTAAGTTTTTAAAGGTATGAATAAATATGTGTGATTAAAATGTTTATTTAAGACATTATTTAATATATTTTTTTACTATTGTCTTCATATTGTATAAAATTATTCATTATTGATTTATTAGGTAATTGTTGGCCTATTTATATATTATATGATTTGATGATATCTTTTTTATTAATATTTTGAAAATTCAAATTAGATGTAACTTATTTTATGTACAAATATGTGGATTTTATTATTTTTATATATCTAACATCACTTTGAAATATATGTATAATAAAAAACATATCAGTTAAAAACAAATAAATCTTATTAGATATATGGTTTTTTATATTCATTATCATTTATAAAATATAATTTATTAAATTTTAAATACATATCTTGTTACTTATTTTGGTGTTTAAAGTTCCCTTATATTTTTTAGAAGTTTTATTTGTCGTCATTCTTGAATGAATTTTTTTTTGAGATAGTTGAGATGTGTTTTTTAGTTGATTCTAGGTGGATGGCGATGAGTTTCCAAAGGTTCCAAGATTTTATTAAAGAAATAGGTAATTAAGTTCTGGTGCTGGAGCTCTGAAAAATGGTTAAGGGATTTATCATTGTATTGTAAGATATTTGAGGTCCTATACGAGAATTCATCTATACAGAGGTAATTTGTCTAGCACGTAAGAGAATTCATATTAATGGAGGGGATTCGGTCAGCATGTATGATAATTCATCTACACGGAGGTGGTTTGGCCACTAAGTAAGATAATTATTATACACAGAGGTGATTTGGAAAGTGTGTAATAGAATTCATCTATGTGGGAGTGAATTATAAAAGGGAATTCATCTATGCATTGGAGGTAGCTGGAGCATAAGAGAATTCATCTATGTAGGAGTGAATTGGTGACTCCATATGATATTTAAGAAACTATATAAAGCTAATTTAGTTCCTTCATAAAGGCCATTTTAGATATATGATGGCTATGTAAGGGAAATAAAATATTAATATTTTAGGATTAAATATTCTAAATAATGAGATAATGAAATCAGACGATGCTCATTTGTTGTTTTTCATAGATTCTACATCATAATTGCTCATATGGATCCTTATTTAAGTTGAGTTTAAAGGGGATCCAACTGAGGTAGAAGATTATGCTTAAGATATTTTTTATGTAGTAATGTGAAACAAGTGGGGTGGGTTGGGTAAAGACAAGCCCGCACGAGCTTGATCCCATACAGTCTAGACTCACAAAATCCCACATAAAAAATGGGTGTGTTTATTTAGCCCGCCCAACCCCACAATGGATGCGGGCAAGCCCATGAGTAACCTAAATTCATTATTGTTTTTATAATTTTTCAATTTTTAATATTTATATAAAATACTACATGAAAAATGAGTGAATTTATGGTTAAAAATTATGATAATGTGATTTTAATCTTAAAAATATAAAAAAATTAAAAATTCATTGTGATTCCTATTTAAAATTCAATCAAATTATAAAATTTCCCATGATTAGTATAAAAAGTCAAAATTTTATAAATCACCATTAAAAATATGATGTATACATACAAAACTCCACAAAAAATATATAATTAGAGTGATAACTTTATCATGCTTCTCTAATATCACATGCACCCTTATCTTCTTTAATGTTTCCTACAAATCCTACATCATTACACAATTTACAATAAATTTCAAATTAAATATATAATATAAAATTCAATAAAAAATAAATGGATTGATGAAAGTAATTTTGATAAAAAAATTTATGAAAATATATCAATAAGATTAATGGATAATTTTTAATTATTAGGAAGACATACATTTAAGAATTCGAAGGAGTTCTTATACTCTCCACATACATAGTTTCGAAACTACAATATTCTTCCAAGACAAATCCTTCCTTTTAATCATCCAATCCTGCAATCAAATAAAATTTAATATAATTATTATATATATAATATGATAAAAGATAGTAATGATAAAATTACCAACAGGTTCAAGATCATGAATTCAAATTTAAGTATAAATTAATGCTTGAATACTTTTTAGCAGAAGATGATTCCTCTATTTATTTAACACCCTCCCTCCAATGCTAAAGGCCAACTCTGAGGCCACCATGGTAATGGGAATTATTAACAAATCACAAACCATGAGTGATAAAATAAGATATATTTGTCTTTCTTATTACCACCAATTAAGCACATTTATATTTCTATAAATTTACATGTTAACCAAAATCATCTCCAAATAAATGTCCAATTAAGATTTTACATCAATTGGGACAACTGATTTATTTTTTAGATCAATCCACATCTAATATATTTATATATAAACAAAAAAAGTTAAATAAAATAAAATTAAATACATAAGTAATTATTTAAATAATAATAAATTAAACTTACATAAATTACATTATTAATTTACTCTTTAGAAGAATTCGTAGAAGTAGAATATGGAGCCATTTGATTAGTTCTTATTTATTAAACACAAGTGAAATCCTTTATATAATCTTTAGAAAGATGATATAACTTATATTTCACTATATAGATCTTTTCTTGGTAATGACATGAATCAAGAATTTGATAATTTTTTAAAAATTCTCAACTTGATCCAGGGATCAAATACATCTGCCACTGATAGTAGAATGCTATAATGGCTGAAATATTTATCAAATTTCTTCTTTATGACCAACCCTAAGGCCTTATTTTTTATTGATTTTTGATAACCCCCATTTCAAGGGATGAGGGGGAACCCTTACAAGGCTGTTAGTCTTAGATATTACATGACCTGTAGGTCTTAGAGGAAATATCCAGACTATAACTACAAAGAACTACTCCCCAACATCTACATCGTGATAACAACTCTACACCTTCGCATAACTGTTTGGCTAGGCTTCTCATGCATGCACAGGCCGGTCCCAATGGAAATTCCATACCCTCTCATTCTTCCACATCCGCTAGCTTCTGCTCTGGTGAATATACCTACTATGAATCCTTAGTTATATTTTTCTCCTTGTAGAGTTTTCCTGGTCCATTAAGCATAATTTCAGGTGGCCCAAAATCCTTGAGGTGGCCTGAAGGCCTAAAGGTGGCCCAAAGGCCTTGAGGTGGCATAAAATTTTTACTGTCCCAAAGGACTTGGGTGGAATAAAGGCCTTGAAGGACCTGAGGATCAAACCGGTGGACCAAAATTCCAAATGGACGAATAGTTCTGGCTGCTACAGTACCTATTAAAATACTTACTACAGTACCTACATATATGTCTCCACCCAGTTTTGAACTCGGGTCTCTTATTTACATTATAATAAATTATTCTAATGAAATCATCATCATTGTTGATATAATGCAATAAAATCATATTAATTTTCCACACTTTTCAAAAGTACAAATTTGAAGTAGGATATGTGGATCTTGAAATCAAAATTTTCATATCATAAAAGAGATTCAAAAAATTCAAATCAACTCACTCGTTTTAAATTATTATTCTAAAGTAAAATTCTTATAATTTGGATCATAAATATCCAAATTATTGAAAACATGCTTACTCTTCAATGTAATTTCAAGTATTTTATATGTGGAATTCCACATGGTGGGAACATCTAATCTCTGACACTAGTATCAACTGAAACACTTTTTTCAAAATCTTAAAATAATGTCATTCTACCCTTAGAAACTTTAACATAAGAAATGATTTCATAAATTTTTTTCATGAATAATCAATAAAATTCAAAACTTATTGAATTATAATATGTAAAACGTGGAAAAAACATTGAATATGAAAAAAATTCACCCATGAAAATAAAATTATTTTCTAAATTGAATTGATATTTCAAATTTCATTGCATTATATCATTGAAATAATCATTTTCAAGGGTAAGAGAGAATTTTTTTAGTATACCTAAACCAACCAATATCTCTTTTAAATTTTTTCCAACTCATTACTATAATATGGAGACATCATATCAATAAAATAAATAATTCTTATTTTTAATTTCCAATCTAAATTAAAATAATGCACAGTTAAATAAATATACCATTCACTAGTATAAGCCATCCAAAAATCAGAAGTTAGGAATATCCCACCACAAATTTTTGATAAAATATCTTTCAATATTTTATGTTGATCATATAATTTCATCACGTTATAAAATTAAATACTTATTTAAAAAAACTTCACTTCCAGATTCAAGTAATTGAAGATTTCTCTAACTCTTTCATACTGAAAAAATTTTAATGGGAGTTTATGTCTTATAATGAACATTTCCATTTTTTCCCAAAATACCATTGAATTAAACTTTTTTATTTCATGACTTTTTTGAATGGTCCATGATAATTGAAGGAACATTAATATATTTTAATACTTTTATTCTATTATATTTTTAGTATGTCAAGATAAAGTTGATGTTCTATATCTTCTCCCACCTTTTACCAATACTAATCCACATCCTTTACACTTAACCTTAGTTTTTTCATTAGTTATTCCTATTTTATAAAAATAAATCACACATCATATGTAGTATTTTTTGATCTTTTTTTCTTCAACTTGAACATAATAATTTTTATTTTCATCTTTATCATTTCCTTGATTAGATTAGAAAGTGTTATCCACACCATGTATCACTTAGTTAATGTCATCAATGCTAGGAATTTATTCAAATTAAACATCATTTTCAAGATGAAAAATGTTTAAGATAACTTAAAATAACAAAATACTATATCTATATTCGATAAATAATTTATATGAAGTTTTTTTAATACAATTATTGGTGAGTAAAAACAAAAAAACACATTAAACATTAAAATAATAATATTTTTACAATCATAAATGTTAATCAATAAAAAATAATAATTGATAATTCAAATACAAATAGATAAATGATAAAATGTGACAATCTAATTAAATCCTATAAAATAAAAAATTAAAAAAATGAATGATTGCATTTTTAATGAAATTATAAAAAAAAATTATAATTTTAAAAAATAAAATTAATTAATTTAAATAATTATCTAATTTGACTATGAAAAATAAAATATTTTAATTTTAATATACTGTAATTTCCATATAGTTTTTTTTAAATTATATGGAATTATTTTGAGGCAACACGCGTTGACGACACATGATTCTGAGGCCCGGTGAGCCCATAATGAAATTTTGAACTTTTTTTAAGTTCATTTAAGTAAACATGCACACATGTTTTTATAACTTTTAAACCAGTGCTCAGATCAAAAATCGGAGGGCACCGTTGAACTCGAAACACAGTGATTCTTCTATAAAGGACCTAACTTCGACCGACAAGGGTTAGACGAAAAGGTTAGTTTTCATAATATTCAGAAAATAATAAAATAACTTAAAAAGATATTTTATTTTTCTTCCCTCACTGTTGAGTGAAGGACGACGGTGCTGCGGTGCGGTGACGAGGCACATTAAATGAAGCTCATTTTTGTGCAACATAATGATGCCTTAATTGAAGCGTAACATATATGCCGTTTCGTAAATGAATAGCGTAACGGTGCGACGTCACAACGTAACAGAAACGCAGGGACATGTTTTATTTTTTAATAAACTAGCGCATCAGAGAAATGAAAATTAAACCATAGAAATTCTCAAACCAAACTATGACAAGGATTCCCACTAACGATGAATGAAAAATGCTAACAGGATCACTAGCAACATCAACGCTTTACGAAGAATGGGATTAGGAAGCAACGAATTCCAACAAAGCTTAAATCCTTGAGGTTAGAGAGCTTCAACGAAAAATGTCGATCGAGGTATGGGTTTAATTTTTTTAAGTTTTTTCCATTTTTATTTTAAAACAATGAACAGGGATCAAACCACAAACTGGTTTATCTGCAGATCATGTGTTTTTATGGGAGGGTATTTTTCTTGGGGTTTTTGCACTGGGATTGATGATTATCTGATAGAACTATGATCCCAAGCCTCCCCTGTTTATAAAATTCTAACACAGAGGGAACGATATGACATGAACAAGGCCTGATCCCCTCTTCCTTGTGCGTTCTTTGTGTATGAGCATTCAAATTGGTAGCAATGAAAATTTGAGGCCTTTGTAGGGAGGGAAACACCCCACAGAGGCTGGAGGCACGAAGAAAGGACCACCGGTGCAGACTCAGTGGTTTGTAGAATAAGCCACCATCATCGATAGTGGTGGATGTGGGTTGGTGGAGGCATTCCACAATGGTACACCGTAAGAGCACCATGGCTAGCATCGGGCTGCGGTGGTGCGACAAGAGTCGTTGGCCTCCATGTCAGTGGCTGGTGGTGGGTGGACGCGACCACCCAGCCACGTCCTTACACCACAGATGTGGCACCACACTACATACCACATGAAAAAGGCCACGGTTTCTTGAGCGTTGTAGAGAAGGTGGCCCTATAGATGACCCACAGGGTGAGGGGGAGCCAGACACAACTTATAGTCATGTCCTCACCAGGCAGAACTGGTCAGTATATGGCGGACCAGACATGGCGCATGCCAGAACCGCAGCCCAATGGGCCCATGACCAATGGGCTAGACCCAGGCTGGGTCAGGTCTGGGTTAGGTCGGCGGACCCAAGTTAGGTCATTGGACCCCAGTCCAGGTTTGGCCTAGTCATTCCAATTGGGTCAATCCGAACCTAAACCCAACCGAATCCTTTTCGGAAAAATGACAATAAATTGCAAATCGGGCGTCCGGTTGACAAGTCGTTTGTGGAGTTGGAACCCTCATGATGAGGCTAATATTTTGTTATAATATATATAGTATTTCATAGAATTTGGAATTTGATTAATGGCTTGGGGAGTGGTTCTCCTGAGATCAAGCGTGCTACGTGTAGAAACCCTACGGTTGGCTGAGACCTAAAGATTGATAAAAAGAAACCCTGTGTGGATTGGCTACTATGACTAGTGGGAAGTAGATTCTATGTGAACTAGTAGGACCAAGGTGGGGAGGGGATTCTGTGTGACTCATTAGACCCATGGTAATTGACAGGAAGAGTACCTCAACATGTCCAAAGTGGGAAGCGACTTCTGTGTGACCCAGTATGCCCACTGTGGGGAGCAGCTTATGTGTGACCCATCATACCCACAATACTCATCAGATATGAGTACCACATCAATCTCAAGGTTAGTGGGAAGAAGATTCTGTGTGACTCGGTAGGACCACTGTACTCATTGAGGCGGAGTTCTCCAACAACCCAAGGTGTTCGATGATGTGACTAATGGTCCTAATTTATTACTCTAGAATATACTTGGTGTGAGATATCTTATATCGTAGTTATTATTTGTGATAATGTTTCATGGTTTTATCTATGGATTGATTTGTGGTCTTTCCTTGTTATTTTTGGGTCCTTATTGAGAATATTTTTACTCACCCCTGCACGGGCTTCGCCTGCACATGTTGTTTCTGGTGTAGATTACCACCGACTTAATGGAGGACTTGGTGGACTAGGACCTAGTGGAGCCCAGTGAGACTAGGTAGATGGGTCATACTTCTACGGATTTCATAATCTACTTTATACATACCCATCAGGTGGGGTTTCCAGTGGACACATTTTAGAGTTTTCCTTGTTTATTCCTATTTTTAGTTTATCTTTTGCGGGGTTTGTATTTTGGACCATTTGACCTATAGTTTTTACTTCTAATCAGTGGTTGTTTAGTGGAATGCATGTTTAATTTTCTTGATTTGGGATGTGGTTGTGTGTTCATGTGTACAAGTACTCAGGAAAATGCCCCACACTTATAGGTTGACACCATCAGTGCTAGTCGCCAACCCCTAGCCTTCGGGAGGCAATCTTGTGGTATGTCATGGAATGGGCCCCAGGTGAAGGGTCGTAAAAAAGTGGTATTAGATATGGATGGTTCTACATCAAAGATTAGGAGTCTGTTGTTTTGTTTTTGCAGAAAAAATGTTGAATGTTTCTAGTTTGAATTTCAGATTCAAGGAGTCTGGTGTTAGTGTGGTGGCCGATATATCCATACACTAGGACCCTAAATTCTACTTTTCAGCTCTATACATGAAAAAATTGGTTTCATAAGTGTATCCTTATGATCTTCTTGAATAAGAGTAAGCTAACTAGTTATAATCTTCTGACTATGGAACATATTGATCTATTTCAGGATGCCTCCACACAGACAGCTAGCTAGGCTTCTAATATGTGATCATGTGGATAGATCGCCTAGCAATGAGGCTTCGGTTCAGAGACCAATGATTGAAATTGACCTTTCGGGTGGTGCACTGATGTTTCCACCACCCGTTGATCAGTAGTTACTGCCAGCATTACCGATAGAGGATGTACGCAGACTCAGTGCCTTGCACGAGTTTTAGAGATAGAGACCTCCTATATTCAGGGGAGAGATAAATATTCTGGTCGCTAAGGACTGGATGGAGGCAGTGATGTGGGTCATTCACTTAGTGAGGACACCGCTTAAACAGATGGTGATCTTAGATGCAATCCTTTTACAAGGCTCGACAAGGAGATGATGGAGCTTTACCACCAAGATGCATGATGATGTGGCCCTCACCTAGACAAACTTCGAGCTGCTTTTCTGGGAGGAGTTATTCCCCACAACCTTGTATTTAGTGCACATACAGGAGTTTCTTCACTTGCAATAGAGAAACATGTCAGTGGATGAGTACTCTATGAGGATTACAAACCTTTCTCACTACTCCAAAAACATGGTGCATGACCCTTTATTCAGGGCCCATACCTTTGAGCAGGGACTTAGATTAGAGATCAGGGAATCCATGGTGTATCTTAGCATCTTCACTCAGTTTAGAGTGCTATAGTGAGCCCTTCTTATGGAGAGCTTTCGAGCAGAGAAGACACTGACATAAGAAGCCACCAGTAGACCCCAGGTGGCAGAATCTTTAGTGGTGAGTAGTAGGAATCAGATGAGGGGACCCAAGAGCGTCAGGTCTTTCATGGGACGACCCCATGACTCAGGGTTGGCAGTACGGGGATCCCAGAGTAGAATGAGTGAGCAGGAAACTAGGATGTGCATCATGTGTTGCAGGTTGATACACATGGCTTGTTACTAGCCAAAGAACCATATAGATGATCATCAAATTGTAGAGGTACCTACAAGGTAGAGGTTTGAGTGACGAGGTCCTTAGGGTGGAAGGAGAGTAGGCTGAGTGGAAGGCAGTGGATGATGGTTCGAGGTGCTACCACCACCCCCCCAGGTGGTCCACCACGGGCTCAGGGAGCTGGAGGAAAGGGGAGAGGCCAACTTTAGGTGATGGATTCCTAGGACAAAGACACTCCAGAGATGATTAGAGGTATGGTTTATGTCTTCTACACATTATCTGCAGTTCTCATAGAAATAGGTTCCAGTCACTCTTTCCTTTCCGTAAGCCTCGTTCGGGGCTCAGAGATTCTAGTGGAGTCGTTGGCTCGATCATTATTATTAGATAATCTTACGGGAGGGGATTCGATGATAACACATTGGTGCTAGAAGTGAGAGCTTACTCTAGGAGGTGAGATCTTCGGCTAGGATCTCCTAGTAGCGGTATAGAGGCCTTACGACGTCATCTTGGTTATGGACTAGTTATCTATAGTCTATACCCAGATCGACTATTTTAGGCACAAAGTGTGGTGTGTCCGTGAGTATGGGACCATGTTTTCTTTCACCAGTGAGAATGGAACTTTTTTAGAACAAGATGGAATTTCTTGGAGGAGGGTGAAGCTGATCACTAACCAGTTGGATAGCCTCACTCTCAGTGTAGTGGACGAGAGGAGTCTAAGATTTCTTGTAGTGGTGGATGAGTATGATGATGTCTTTCCTGAGGATGTTTCAGAACTTCATCTTTATAGGGAGGTAGACCCCTTCATTGACCTGTACCTTGGGATGACACTAATATACACACTGGCATATCATATAGCCCCCGCAGAGATTTGTGAGTTGAGGGTACAGCTGGAGGACTTTCAGGAGAAGGGTTCCTTGAGACCCAGTTTTTTACCATGGGAAACCCTAGTGTTGCTTTCCAAGAAGGAATTGGGATCTTGAGGCAATGTGTGGACTTCCAGTGCCTGAACTAGGTGATGAAGCACATTAAATAAAGATCATTAATGGCTCGTTTTTGTGTAGTGTAATGAAACATTAATTAAAGAATAAAAGATGTTGTGTTTCATAAATGAAACAACGTAACGACGTGACATCAAAACATAACATAAATGTTTTGACATATTTTCTTTTTAATAAGCTAACACGTTGTAGAAATGAGAATTAAACTATGGAAATTATCTGATGAACCTACAACAAAGATTCCCTCCAATGAAGAACGATGAATGCCGGCAAGATTTCTAGCAATGTCGACACTTTACGAAGAATGGGATCGAGAAGCAAAGAACACCAATAGAGATTGAATCCTCTAGGGTGGAGTGCTTCAACGAAGAACATTGATAGATGTAGGGGTTTACTTGTTTTTAGTTTTCCCCATTCTTATTCTAAAATAACGAACATGGATCAACCCACGAATAAGTTGATCCATGGATCATGCGTTCTTTTAGGAAGGTGTTTTCCTTGGGGTTTTTGCCCTGGGATTGATGATTATCTGATAGAACTATGATCCCAAGCCTCCTATGTTTATAAACTTCTAATGTAGAGGGTCGGGCCAACACGAACAAGTCCCGAACCCCTCCACCTTGTGTGTTATTCGTGGTCGAGCATTCGAATTGGAAGAAAGGAAAATTTGAGGCCTTCGTAGGGAAGGCGACACCCCATGAAGGCCAGAGGAACAGGTGGCATGAAGAATGGATCACCAGTGCAGAACCAGTGGTCTGCAGAATAACCCACTGAAGCACCGGCGCTGACGGTGGTGTGCCACGACGGTGCACCATAAGAGCGATACAATTGACATCGGGATGCGATGGTGCAACATGAACCACCTGCCTCTATGTTGGTGGTTGGAGGTGGGTGGGCATGGACACCCAGCTACGTCGGTGCACCATGAACGTGGCACCATTCCGGATCTCATATGAAAAAGGCCATGGTCGCTTGACTGCAACGGAGAAGGCTTCCTCGTGAACGACCCGCGGGGCGAGGGGGAGCCAGATGCAGCTTCCATCCATGTCCTGACCAGGTGGAACCAGTATAGCTATGGAAAACTAGATAGGGCATGGGCCGCACCAATAGGACAGACCCACTCCAATGGGTCAGACCTACCCCAGCGGGCCAAACCTTCCCTAGCGGTCCAGAATCAAGGCCCAAGGGGTCTGTGGCCAACTGGCCAAACTGGGCTGAACCCCGGTCGAGCTGGGTCCGGGTCAGGTCGGTGGACCCAGGCTGGGTCGGTGGACCAAGGTTAGTTCAGTAGAACCCGAGCTAGGTCGGGTTAGGTTGATCTGACTGGGTCAGACTGGACCTTGACCTAACCAGCCCCTTTTTAAAAAAATGCCAATAACTTGCAAACCAAACGTCTAGTTGATGAGAAATTTGCAGCGTTGGGACCCTCACAATGAGGCAGATCTTTTAATATACTATATAGAGGATTTAATAGAGGTTGAAATTCAACGAATGGATTGGGGAGAGGTTTTCCTGACATCAAGCATGCTCTGTGTGGAAACCCTACAGTTTGCTAAGATCTAAATACTACTGACAAGAAACCCTATGTGGATCAGCTACTACGGCCCAGTTGGGAGTGACTTCTGTGTGACCCGGTAGGCCCATGGTGGGGAGTAGCTTCTGTGTGACCCGATAGACCCATGGTACTTGACAGAAGAAGTACCTTAGTATGGACAAGGTGGGAAGAGACTTCTGTGTGACCCGACATGCCCACGACGGGGAACGAATTTTGTGTGACCCAACATACACCTGTTAATCATCAGGGATGAGTACCAAAATAGTCTCATGGTTAGTGGGAATCAACTTATTTGGGACTAACAGACCCACTGTACTCATTGAGGTGTTCTCTAGCAACCCAAAGTTTTCGATGATGTGACTAATGGTCCTACTTTATTACTCTAGATTATACCTAGAGTGAGCTATCTTGTGTTTTGGTCATGCTTCATGATCATGTTTCGTGGTCTGATCAATGTATTTATTTGTGGGATTTACTTGTTGTTTTTGGGGTCCCTACTTAGTATATTATTACTCACTCCTGCACGGTCTTCGCTCGCACGTGTTGTGTCTGGTTCAGATGACTTCTGACTTGACGGAGGACTTGGTGGTCCCAAACCTGGTGGAGCCCAGTGAGACCAAGTAGAAGGTGTATACTTCAATGGCTTCCAACATCTACTCTATACTTACCCATCAAGTGGGGTTTCCAACAAATGACTTTTAGATTTTTCCTTGTACATTAATGTTTTTAGATTATCTTTTTTTGGGTTTGTATTATGGCCCATTTGAACTACAGTTTGTACTTGTACTTAGTAGTTGTTTAGTGGAATGCATGTTTACTTTTCTAGCTTTGGGACATAGTTGTGTGTGCATGCGTATAGGTACTCAGGAAAATGCCTCCCACTTGTAGGTTGATCTCTTCAGTGCTAGTTTCCAACCCCTAGCCTTCGAGAGGCGGTATTAAGGTATGTCATGGAACAAGCCCTAGTGGATGGGTCATGAAATTAATGAAGCATGATGTAATAATATTTTTTTAAATTTTTTTTGGATAACATGTAATTGTTATTTTTTAGATAATCATATTAGATAATTTTGAATTAATTAATTAATCAAAATATCATTAACTAATTTTAAATCATGTTTCAAATATAATGTGATTTTGAATATAAATAATTATGAATAAATTATAATTATTCAGAATTTGAATAATATCATTTATCTAATTTGAAATAATGAATTATTTGGAAAATAAGATGAAATTATAATAATTTAAATATTTTAACATGATAAAATTAATGATATTAAATAAGTATTTTTATGGCTTCATAATATTATTTCTAATAATCATATAATTTTATTATCTAATGAAGTTCAACAATTCATTATTACCAAAATAAATTTAAGATTTAGTAACCATGTAAATCACCAAATAATATAGATATGTTATAAAATTAATTTCATTTAAAATTAACAAATAATTTTATGAGATAAAAATAAAGAATGATATGATAATTTTTTTAAAAAATTATATCCAAAATTTTATGAGGTACATAATCAAAATATTTAAAATATTAAAAGTTAAAAATAAAAATTAAAACAATGTTATGAAATAAAAAATCAGAATATTTTTTTTTTAAAAATACATGCCGATGGAGAAGGGGATAGAGTGGATAATTTTTCTGGTAATATCACCTAAAGTTAAGTGGGGAGTGGGGGGGGGGGTGTAGGACTAAAATATTGAGGGGGAGACTTATCAGGTAGAAAATGCCGATGAGGGTGGTAACATGCGATATTGTGGTCAAGACAAGAGAGAAATTGGATGGAATGAGTAGAGAGGGTGGTAACAATGGAGGATGGGTTTGGAAGGAGGAGGTGGGGTTGGAGGGTAAATCTAAGAATTATGGCGGAGGAAGATAGGATGGAAAGAGGCAGGGTTAGCAGACAATGTCGACGTTGGCATCAGTGAGGATGAAAGTAGGAAAGGGATGAGAGGGAAAGGTTGTAGGACAAAGATAAAAATGGAGAAGGGATCTGGGATGGATGGATGCAGGTCTAGCATAAGATGTCAACATTAGTGAGTATGGAAGTATGTAGGGGATGATGTGGTGTGGATGGGGGAAAAACTAAGCATGGTAGAGGGAGTTGGGTTGGAATAAGGTAGGGTTGGTAGATAACATCAACATCAACAAGAATGGAAGTAGTCAGTGGATGGGGGGCATCATCCATGTAATTGGGGTAGGGAATGATTACATAGACCATGAAACATTGTTAAAGGTTTCTATGTAGACTTTATAGAGGAGGAATGAAGCTATGGGAAGATGCGGGATAAGCAGACGAGGGGGTGAATAGAGGATACTTAGTGGCGCCTGCCTGGTTAAATAAAATTAAAATGAAAGAGGCATTGGGAATCAAAGGATTTTGTTTGTTTATTCATTCTAGTAACGGGGTGGAGAGTTCAGTGGGTCACACATGTGGGGTGAAACAATAAAAGTTTCACATGCCTATTGGTTTTCGATTTTTTTTAAAATTCAAATGGCTTATGGGCCAACATTTATCTATGTAGGTAAACCTACATGGGTCAAATTATCCTATGGGATATCCATATAAAACCATGTTTACATGCATTTTTTTAATAACCCCACCCCATCTGTCATGAACCAACTCGGGTCAACCCCGAACTGGTCACCCGAGCTGGCCCATAAAAAGTACCAAGAGGTATTTTTGATCCTCCTAGGTAGGAAAATAGTGTCTAGAATCAAATAAAACTGATTTGGAAAAAATTTATCCCATAAAATATAGATAAATAAGAAATAATAAAATAAAAGAAAAAACTAGAATCAGAAAAAGAAATAAAACTAAATATCTATACATACTTTTAGGTGACCTCATGGGCCACCACCAATCATAAAACCACCCTCTCTCTGAGAGCGATCCAAAACTGGAAGAACTTAAAATTGAAAATATAGTGTAGGAATGAGCACTGAGATTATTAGTAGGGATTCCAAAAGAATAACCACACCCTATTCCTTACCTTTAAAACAAAAACCATGTTATGCTATTTTGAAAATATATATATTCAAAAAAAATTGTTTCCCTTTAAAATAAGTAACAAGATAACAATTTAAAAAGAAGCATTTTACAATAATTTTTCCAAAATGGTTTCAAAATAATGAAAGGTTTTACAATAAATCATTTTACAAAGAAGAAAATGTGGTTAAGAAAATACCTCAGTGAAGAAAAAGTAGGGGAAAACCGAGTAAAAGTAAATAAGTGTTGTTATAAGAACTTCTAGTGGAAGCATAACAGTTGAAATGATTTTATAAAAACATGAAAAAATGAGGGATATTATAATACATGTGAATTAGATATCATGGGAAATTCCTAGTAACCAAGTGAAGAGACCATAGATATACTTGGTTTGGAAACCATATTCTGACCTATCCATGTGATTCATAGACAATGACCAACCTGGTTTCCCTCAACTAGCCTCACCAGTGGCACAACCCACATAAAATTTCCCAACCATGGGGATATAGTCCATCTAATCAGGTCTAAATAGAAATTATCTCTTAAATATCACTACGATGGTAAGGATCCCATGGTTTTATAAAAAAATTGTGAGGTGAGGATGAAATCATAATTACAACATCTCAGTCATGAAAATCCATCACAAATATTATTCCCACCTCCCCAAATCATCCATGACAATTTACCCTGGAGTAGGGAGTATCTATGGAGATTACCTCTTTTGAATAAAACATTTAAAGGTACCAATTAGTCCTCATAATCTGAAATCAACATTTTACCATTTGAAAACCCATTTTGGAGCTCTTTAGAAAATCAAACATGTCATTACCCTTTTATAGAAAACCGACTTAAAGGACAAAACATCTTTATATTTTTCAAATTCACCCAGTATAAATCATTTGGAAAACTAATAAAGAACTCAAGATGACTAGAATTTTAAAACCAACCTAAAAACATGTTTTAATTAGAAAAAACCATA